>CM034392.1:24557386-25302386 GCA_019925095.2 Dendrolimus kikuchii | reverse complement strand
CACACCTTCCATGATCTAATTGATTGTGTAATAGCAGAAGGTGATGTCAGGAGCCTTAAGAACAGACGAGCGTGCATGACAAGAGCTATGAATGTCAAAGAAGCGAGTGAGGTGTGTAAAAACAAGCCTGAATGGCGCTCTGTTGTTCGTGCCTACCCCGCAAGGGAACTGGCGTGAAGCTATGTTATTATCTATCTATGTTTCTCCACGTGTCATGCTCTTAAAAGTCCCTTAAATTCACCAACGCCCTCCTGTCAGATCCAAAAAACCTTTTTACAACACCGCCACATATTTCAAGTCACTTTGCCAAATGTATTAAATAGTTTTAACAATCCCAATTCGTGACACACATGGTGTTTTTTTGTAGCCTGGGTGAAAACAGATGGGGACGAGCCTTTTATGGGATCCGGTCGACCTCCAGCTGTAATTGGTTTGTCCTATTTCGCACTTGGTAACCATTGACCTATTTAAATAGAATTTAATACATATATTTGTATACTTAAATATGTATAGAGTAAAAAAGAGGTAGGCACTGAAAATCAGTGTTGTGTCGGATTAACGTTCGGCACGGCACTATACTGAGTGCCAACCTCATTTGTTCAATAGCGGCATGCAACTATAAAATTGTTGTGCTAATTAAAAATATGTATTTTGTGTTTGTCGCCTTTGACAAATAAACGCTTTTCTTTCTTTATATTTCGTTATCTATCTATGTTACAGCCAAAGTAATAAATCCGGATATTATATATATTATCTAGCCATTATTTATAATGTCTACTCCATTTAGATAAAGTGATAATTGAAACAGAATCAATCACATTAACTAGCAATTTTATATAATATCTTCGAAGACTTGGATAATGTAATAAAACAAGTAGGTATAGGTAAAGATTACAAAATTATATTTTAATTTGCCTAAGAATTAAAATAACATTGCCATAGATAATAATTCTACGTTAATTAACATTGTTATAAAGTTATTTAACTTTAATTTATAAAGTAAATTTAAAGTTACACCACTTGGGGAGTTAACTCTGTTCAAGTACAAGAATTTGTTGCATTGAATGTGTCCAGATCTGAGTCTTAAAGCTGTTATTAATTCCTTTCTAGTCAAAGTTGTGTTGCCAATCCAAGGAGAATTTAAAGGCTGCGGCTCTATATTGTGGTAACAAATTCCTTTTTCTAAGGACCTTACATTGTACTAAACTGAACACAACACTAGAGGCACACGCACCCACACACACACACGCAGCCACACACACGCAGTCACACACACACAGTCACACACACACACACACACACACACAAACACACACGCACTCATAGTTTTAGGTTAATTAATGAATAAATATTTAAGTTCCGATAATATAATTGTGTTGGGTGCCGCGATACAGACCTAGAGTCTAGTGCAGCAACCGCCGCCAAAAAACTAGTAGCCTTAATTTTAACTTCTATGTAAGTTTTAGATATAATTATATAAGGCCTAGAAATAAGTTTATATAAATAAATGAATTTGAATTTGAATTTGATATACTTAAGACTTGACTGTCTTCTCCAAAATAAACATTTCCCTAAAGCGATATTTTAATAATGACTATATATCTATAAGTATTTTTACTGCAAAAGTGGATGGATGCAGAAGTCGTGGAAGGCCACGACACACTTTCCATGATCAAATTGATCGTGTACTAGCAGAAGGTGATGTCAGGAGCCTTAAGAACAGACGAGCGTGCATGACAAGAGTTATGAATGTCAAAGAAGCAAGTGAGGTGTGTAAGAATAAGCCTAAATGACGCTCTGTTGTTCGTGCCTACCCCGCAAGGGAGCTGGCGTGAAGTTATGTATGTATGTATGTATTTTTACTCTATTAACATAGGCATAAAACATTTTTACTGTTGAAAGAATAACATCAATAAATTATCCCATACATTTAACACACGTGCACTACTCAAACAAAGGGAGCGACTTCCTAATTACTTGCACTCTGTATTTCGTAATTACACTATTTGAATTATAATTTATTTCTTATTGTTTAATTGGAATACGTGGCCGGAAATTACAATTTTATGAGCAATTTGGGAATGTTTACAAAAAAAACTCACACATAACTCTGTTGTACCTAGTTACTTTATTAACGTGCTGAAAGACCAGTTTTAAATTTTATTTGTGATAGAAAAAGCACAAATTGGGTATTTGGTAAATCATATGCATAACTAGCTGACCCGGCAAACTTCGTGCCGTCTCAGAATCAATAAATAAAAATGCTGATTTCTGAACGACGGGACGAACATCAAACGCTTGACAGGTAGGAATAGTTTATAAGGGAAAGCGAAATTGTTGTTTTTAACATATTCCAAGCATTTTTTTTTCATATTTACTCACCTTTTAAACCTTCCCTGGACTTTCACAAATAATTCAAAACTAAAATTAGACAAATCAGTCCAGCCGTTCTCGAGTTTTAGCGAGACTAACGAACAGCAATTGATTTTTATATACCTATATATATATATATATATATATATATATATATAACGCCCACACTGCACATGCACTTCCTCACAACACCAGCATGTAACAGATACACTCTACATTAGGATAAGTTTAGTATTAAAACTAGAATAAAATAATATAATAAGTTATTCGTAAGATACTTACAGCTCCACACAAAAATCAATAAATTAATGTCACACACAAGAACCAAAATAACTAATAAGCGTGTTAAATTCAAAAAAAAAAATCTAAAAATTAAGTTGTAAAAATGGGTACGGAACTTGAGTCTTGAAATAGATAAATTGTAAAAACGAGCGTGAATTGTAATACGTACTTACTTAATATTTTCTTAAGTTTTCGCGGCTAGTATACATAATAAAAATACATTTTGAAAGTTTTTTTAATCGCGGTAATTTTTATTATTCCAACGTTTTGACCACTTTTTTTTTTAATTACTACTCCAACGCCTTCGGCATTGATTGTGCCAATTTCAAAGTTAGAAAGGCCCGGAGCTATTCTAAGTGCAATTTTAGCCACTGGAATTTGATCAGTGATTTATACGGGTTTTTGCGAATCTGTGGACAACACAAACAAAGTTACCAACTGGAGTTTTTGGCGGGAATTGTAAGGGGACGTTGTGCTGTGCAGTTTTATTTTCTAAAAATGTGTAAAATTACTTTAAAATGAACAATAGTTGTAGGATATTGATAGGTTTTGAGTAGTAATTATGTGTTTTTGCGAGAAATGTGAACTATATAGCCAAATGTGGCCTTTCGAGTTTTTACAAGAACTCCGTTGAATGATGTCGACTGCAGCCTACAATACAACGGCGTCTGGCTTAAAGGCCTAGTTGCCAAGCCTTAAATTAAAAAAAAAGTTACCAACTACATTACACATCTATATATTAATACGTGAAACAAATACTTTGTACCCCTTTTTACGAAAATTGCGCGGACGGAGGAGTATGAAATTTCGCACACTTATAGTTTATATAGAGAAGAAGCGACGAATGCTAATATATTTTTTTTTTATTATCAATAAAAATACATTAAATCAATAAAAAAAAACATTACACGTACTACCACGTATTTGACACACACGCATATATACTCTTTTGTTTATTGTTCAAGTCAAATTAAGAGTCTGGCCTTGGCGAAATCTGTGATTAATTATTTTTATTATAGTCGAATTTCGACCACGGTCGACCACTAGTAATATGAAATAAATATATTATTGAAACAAAAATTATAATTAAATAAAATGCCGCGCTGAAAACCGTTAAAAGGCAGTGTTAACTGCGATCAATCCTCGAAAATTAATGAGGAATAATTTAAGTGTTTATGTTTATGTCCTAATAAGACAGATCCGGCTAAGAACCTGTTTCGGAATCTACAAGAGGTCGATACTTCGTAATGAAATTCACGACACTCCCACACAATGGATGGCCTGGCAGACGGACACGCCTTTTATGGGATATTACTTATTCAGGCTATTCAAGTGCAATGAACAGTCTAGTCTAGGTTGCAATGGAACTACTTGAGGTAAATAACACAAATGTATCTTCAGGGATGTCCTAACTAGATGGAAAAATGAGACGGAATGCTCCTCCGTCTCAAGGGTAGATCTTCCAGCGAGGCTATTGTTATGCCCCGCAGGCCTAGGCCCATCTATTGTTGTTGGAAATTTGTATATATTCTTTGTACGTGTCGGGAATCGTTTGCGACCTCAATTATTGCACAGCGCCATCTGTTAGCTTTTTTATATATTTTTTATTGCATGAGTTCACAGGCAGATGGCCCACTTGAAGGAAAGCGGGTACCATCACCTAAAGACATTTGCAACACCAAAGGCTACAAATGCGCTGCTGCTCTCTTAAGGGAGACTAGAAGCTGGTCACTAAACACAAGTCAAGGTTGTTATGGCGGCATACTCTAGACCAGGGGTGATAGCCAACCAGTCACGCAAATACCCTACCTGTGGGTTGTTTTGTCGCCTCTTACGACAGACCGCCTGGCCGCAGGAAATTGTATTCTTGCTCCGTTCCTGCACGGATTAGAATGGCTTAATAATAGGGACTACCCTATTTGTTTTTAAATCACCGGCCACACATCATACAGTGTAGTTGGCCAGCGGCGTTGTACGTACAGCTATAGAAGGGCTTAGGTCGTAACTCCATATAAGCTAGTGCTATCGAGATGACAGAGCGCTGGAGTTCCACACGCGCTCATCTCTCCTCTCATGGGGCGAGTTACAGCCCGCCCCGCTCAAAGAGAGAAGGAAGACACCAGGGTCTTGAGGCCGACAGACAATCGCCTGCTAAGTCAAAGTCCAAGTAATATATTTGTTTGAAACATCGACATTTTTGCAGATGTTATGCTAAGTGATAAAAGTTAAGTAAATTAAGTTTCGCCTTGGCAGGCATACAAATTTTTTGTAGCTTTGGTTCCAAGCCATTTTTCTTTTAATTGCATGAGTTCAGCAGACAGGCAGACGGCCCACTAGATGGATAGCGGTTACCATCGCCTATGGACATTTGCAACACCAAAGATGCTACAAATGCGCTGCTGCTCTCTTAAAGGAGACTGGAACCTGGTCACTAATGCCGGAACACAACACAAGGTTGTTATGGCGGCATACTCTAGACCAGGTGTGGTCGCCATTCAGTCGAGCAAATACCCTACTACCTGGCTGTAGGTTGTTTAGTCGCCTCTTACGACAGGCCGCCAGGCCGCAGGAAATTGTATTCTTTCTCCGTTCCTGCACGGATAAAATAGTCCTTATGGCTACATATACATATTATGATTATATTTGTTGAGAACTTTTTAGTTAATCACAGGCTGGATTGTGTTAAATATAGAATTGTCTGATTACAACTGACTGTGTCAGGCAAAAGCTGTGTTGCAAAAAATTAAAATTATATTCACTCTGTACAAACAACTCGTTTGTCTTCCATCTAATATCTATACCACCAAAATGTTATGGCCCTTTCCACGAAATTCGCAATCAAAAACCTCTGCGGGCTTGATGACATACCCTACGTGGAAATTCGCAATGAAAATGATTCCCATGCGAGAAAAACTTTTCAAATATACGTCGGAGTACCCGGATTCCGAAGACACTGTAGCCATTGAGAAAGACCAAGAGGCACTGGCGCTGATTTGCTTGCATGTCGAACCTACACTTTACGCGTATGTACAACCAGCAAGTCATGCAAAAGACGCTTGAGTTAGCTTAGCTAAATTGATTAAGATGCTATTAGAATTACAACAAATATATAATATTCAATTTATTATATCTCTTTCAATTAGATATTATTCATAACACAATTAAATTAAGATAAATATCATTAATAATTTTATGTAATTTAATCAATTTATTATATTACGTTCTTATTTGCTAGGGTCTATGGATTAGCCATGTCGTATACCCGTCGCCCATGCATAACTTGAAGGAACACCAATTGGTTTTAGTCTGTATCCCCGACTCGAATAAGCATTGCATCTCCTCCTACCCAACGTGAACTTACCACCACGCTCTCCCCAGACGTTGATTAAACCTCCCATCGTTAAAAAAATATATGTTTGCCAGGTGGTACGGCATTTGTCCGACTGGATGGCTACCACCCCTGGTCTAAAGTATGTCGCCATAACAACCTTGAGTTATGTACCGGCATTAGTGACCAAGTTCCAACCTCCCTTAAGAGAGCAACAGCGCATTCGCAGCACCTTTGGGGTTACAAATGTCTATAGGCGATGGTAACCGCTTTCCATCAAGAGGGCCGTCTGCCTGTCTGCTGAACTCCTGCAATAAAAAAAAATAAAAAATATATGTGAACTTATTTGAATAATCCTATCCTAATGGCATACGTCACAAAATCCCAAACAAAGAAAGGGCATGGAACTCGTATGATGCGCCTGCGACGATCTGTCAATATTACGGTCCAAAAACAAAAAAGGCATCGACACGTTTATTAGTGCTGTCATTCTGTACTCAGTTGACAGGCCATAAGTTTTTAACTTTAATTTTATGATAAGAAAATGTGGTGCTACCGTTTAGAGCTTTCACATTCTTCTTGTATTTCTTTGTTTTAAGATTTATTAGGTATTGTTATTGTTACGAAACTTAATGGATTTTAAGTTAATGAGGAGCAGATAGGTGTTACAAAGTACCATTTGGAATATGAATGTGTTGACCTATGTTTAGTTTTTTATTATCATAACCACCTTCTCTGGTATAGGCTAGAACAGAGGTCTTATGTCTTTTTAATTTAAATAAATTACATTTATATCAGAGCTTTTTCATTTCATCCGTGCAAGAACGGAGCAAGAATACAATTTCCTGCGGCCGGGCGGTCTGTCGTAAGAGGCGACTTAACAACCCACAGGTAGGGTATTTGCCTGACTGATTGCCTATCACCTCTGGTCTAGACTATGCCGCCATAACAACCTTGACTTGTGTTTAGTGACCGGGTTCCAGTCTCCCTTAAGAGAGCAGCAGCGCATTTGTAGCGCCTTTGGTGTTGCAAATGTCCATAGGCGATGGTAACCGCTTTCCATCAAGTGGGGCGTCTGCCTGTCCGCTGAATTCCGGGAATTGTATTTTGAATATCTTCGCAAACCCATTGAATATTAAAAGAGGCTTCAAGAAAATCTAATTGCCTGAATTGACAATCCAACTGTATGACTTGGCTCAGGAGAGTAATGAGATTCGACACTATATAACGGAATCAGGAGTGGAAGATCACAACAATGCTATTGAGTTTAATAGGACGGATGTTTAATCCGAGCCTCTTCCGCTTGCGACCTGATGGAGAACTGGACCCCATGACCGTTGTTTAAATCTAGTTTTTTTGACGCCATCCGCTACTTTCAATAGGTTATTATAATAATTTAATTTAATACCAAGTTCTTGTAACGCGTTGCGAGGCGATCGGTATCCTATAGCCGGCTTAATTTTAAGAGTCCCGAGACTCCGTACTTCTGTTAATAATTTAAGATTATGACATAGAAATATAAACAGGCAGCCGTGGGGTTTACATAATGACTCCGATTTTGCCAAAATAGTTACGCTACCCTTATACAAATGCAAAGGTAGACCAAAAAAGAGATGGATGTATTGTATGAAGGATGATATGATGATTTGTGGTGTGACAGAAGATGTATGCCAGAATAGAGAAGTGTTGAGGAATGACATATTGTGCCGACCCCAAATAATTGGGATGTGGTGAAAAAAAAAGGGAAATAGGTTACGCTACCTTAAAAATTGTAATCATTATTAAAGTATTGTTTGTAATATAAATGACTAGCTGTACCCGCGACGTCGTCCGCGTGGACTTTGTTTTCAAACCCTCCCGATTTTGAAACATTCTTCATTAGCGCTCCGCTCCTATTGGTTTTAGCGTGATGATATATAACTTATAGCCTTCCTCGATAAATGGACTATCTAACACTGAAAGAATTTTTCAAATCAGACCAGTAGTTCCCGAGAATAGCGCCTTCAATCAAAGAAACAAAAAAAATCTTCAGCTTTATATATTAGTATAAGATAAGATAAATAAGTATATTAACATTTCATATACAGTATTAAACATAATACATAATAATGACGTTGATTTCAATGGCGTGGTAAGTTATTAACAATGTCAATAGCTACTCCCGCACAGTCAGCTGTTCGTCAACAATGGCGTCGCAGGCAGATGCGCGCGCAACAATGCAATTACGAAATGTCAATGTCAACTCTCAGCTGTGCGTTTTGATACTGCTATTAGGACACGGTTACAAGAAATGTGGCGAATTTAAAATATAGGAGGACTATTTAAGAAAAAATAAGTTGAACTTGTTACGAAACTGGTGTAAATCTGTAATTAGGAATAGAAGTTAGTTTAATGAATAGGATAATTAGGAAATATTCGCTGAATAAATACTTAATGAGTTTCGAATGCACTTACGCACGCACAAACTACTCGGAAATCAAAACTCAAAGTTCACAACACATAGCGGTCACTGTAAGCGATATTGGTTTAGACAATATTGTCTTATAGACTGTTATTACATATTTCAGAAAAATGTAACTGTCGGATGGTATAAAATTGACATAGTATAATATTATAGATGCAAATTTATAATACCAAAACATTAATGAAAAAATTTGAATGAGCTTTAAACTTACATACTTCCTAGTATTAAGTACTTTTAATTTCACAGAGTAGGAGATTCCCTTTTTTTTATTGCAGGAGATCAGCAGACAGGCAGACGGCCCACTTGATGGAAAGCGGTTATCATCGCCTATGGACATTTGCACCACCAAAGTTGCTACAAATGCGCTGCTGCTCTCTTAAGGGAGACTGGAACCTGGTCACTAATGCCGGAACACAACTCAAGGTTGTTATGACGACATACTTTAGACCAGGGGTGGCAGCCATCCAGTCGGGCAAATACCCTACCACCTGGCTGTGGGTTGTTTTGTCGCCTCTAACGACAGGCCGCCCGGCCACAGGAAATTGTATTCTTTCTCTGTTTCTGCACGGATAAAAAGTTTTTCCTCTTCCAGTCGGTTCATATCTTTGGCTAAGAATATGCAACGGAACAACCAAGCAGATTCACTTTACCTTTATATCCTACTCAGGATTCATTCCTTTAAAATTAAATCTGCTATCTAGTAATAACATTCGTTCCTTGACAAAATAAAATATAGCCCTCTTTGTCGTCATCACGTCACGAGGCATTAAAATGTAAGATTTTATCTTGACACTGATCTTTGGTCCAATTAGACTCTATTTATACAACTCAGGGTGGTCCCATATAAGGTAGTGAGTGAAAAAAGTATTATTTTTTCGAACGCAACGTTTTGTTCGACCTCCGTCAATTAGAAATGTCAGTTGCTGTATTTGTGTCACGAGCGTGTAAGACAGCAAGGTATTTGGGTACTTGCGTTGATGAATGAGGATTTGATACCCTATCCCAAAGATTCCTAAGCTGTCAAAGTAAAGAAACACTGCAAGTCACTTCTATTTTGGATGAAAATAAAAGGTATTACGAATTAGAAGTTGAACAAAAATATTTGTTACAAATTATTTCTGCCGTCGAAACTTTGTTTTTTTTTTTTTTTTTTTTATTGCAGGATATCAGCAGACAGGCAGACGGCCCACTTGATGGAAAGCGGTTACCATCGCCTATGGACATTTGCAACACCAAAGTTGCTACAAAGGCGCTGCTGCTCTCTTAAAGAAAGACTGGAACCTGGTCACTAATGTCGGAACACAACTCAAGGTTGTTACGGCGACATACTTTAGACCAGAGGTGGTAGCCATCCAGTCGGGCAAATGCCCTACCACCTGGCAAAAGTTCTCGTCGAGTTCTATTCATGCCTACTTAATTTGATATAACGCAATGATAGGTTAAATTAGATTGAACGCTATAAAAAGCGATAATTAAATTTAAATTTTTAGAGAAAACTGTTAAAAAGCTCAAGTGGAGATGGACAAGCCATATGATGAGGAATATGACTCCAAAATGGAGAACCGCGGTGACAGAAGCCAAGAAGACGACCTGAAAGTGGTCGCCGGGAGCACCTGGTCTAGGCTCAGAAAAAACAGATACGAATGGAGACAGATGGAGGTGGCCTATAACGAGGATCAAGTTGGTGACCACGATAAAATACAAATCAGGTGAAGTTTGCAAAAAACCATGTCATCAGCAATAAAGGCTTAATTATTATTAATGACAAGTTGCCATCACGACGTGTTTTTTAGTGTAGCTGGTTCGTGCTTTTGAGTAATGTCTCTACAAAGGTGATTTTGTGCCAGAAATAAAACTTTTTTTTCTTTTGAAATAAGGTTATCATACTTACATATTTTTTTACCAATTTTGCCCGGGCGAACGAGATGTGCCCGAGACTACTGCTTTATTTATTTTTTACCAGAAAATTTACAAAATTTTCCCTATTTCTATTACGTGGTTACATTTATTGCTAGAGTTGTTGTACATTGTTTAGTATTGTACTCATTACTGCTACAATATTTTCTGAGTATACATATATGACGTGGTTGGATCTAGTTAGGGTGTTCCTTTTCATTGCAACATTATCAATTACAAAGAGAGGTCCCACTTACATTGACAAACAAGGAACACATACACTCTCGGGTAATGGCGGCGCTAGATGTTCGCGTCGGTAACAATTGGTAAACTGTGTCGGGCTGCGTCAAAAAAAAAAATGCGACTGAAGTGATATCTTATGTCCATTTCTGTATCCTTGATCATATGTAAGCAACATTTAGTAGTAATAATACAGATACATTTTAAACAAAAAAAAAAACTTGAGAGGTGTCAAGGGACACCCGGATGGAACGAAGTTCCTTTCGATTAATTAGTGAAGGAATTGTAATTGGAATTGAGAGAGAGAGACAGACAGCCAGACAGAGAAACATGCGACGCCGCACAGCTTACAATAGCTTACTATAGCAAAAAGTGTCGTGACAACTTTTCGTAAGAATTTTTTTCGTCTAGCCCCCTTTCACAACGCGCGATAAGGAACTTCGATCCAAAAATTATCTACCATAACATTTTTTGATCCCAAACATACATTTTAGGGCAAAACCACCCCAATCTGGAGATCTTGCTATCTTGCCATGGCTAAAGATTCTAGAGACACTATCCCTGATGAGACAGTGTCCGAAAATTAGCGCAGTGCAACCACGGCCTTAAATTCTATATTGAGAGGCCTGCCCGTGTACATAATAAAACAGAAAACTAATATAAAAACTGTGACTCATCTAATAAACAGCCTTTTTAAAATACCGGTACGAGTAAAAATTCGTTACAATATTTTTTTGGGTCCTCCGGAGCGTGACGGATGCTGCGCTCATAACTCGAATGTTTACTTAAAACATATTTGTATCGGCTTTTAAGTTTGTCGGTTATGAAAGGTCAAACTATTTTAACACGTCACGTTTGTTATAAAAAGTCACTATATAATACGTTTACTTTTGCTACGATCTATATATTAATACGTGAAGCAAAAACTTTGTACCCCTTTTTACGAAAATCGCGCGGACTGAGGAGTATGAAATTAATAAGAGTTAATTTTTCAATCAGCAGACAAATTAGATTAGGCTCCCATAGAGTAAATAATAACCATAAACAAAATTAAAATTAACAAGTTGGCGGTAGGCTAAATAAAACTTTAACAATACTCGTTGACACTTGTCATATTTGTCTTCCGTGATCACGGCCACTGAAAAGTAGCCGAAACGTCGGAAAAACCAAAAAAAAAAGAACCGTTAAAACGTAGTTTTATCAGCAGATAAAATTTTATTTTTATTTTTTTTAGTTGCATGAGTTCAGCAGACAGGCAAACGGCCCAGTCGATGGAAAGCGGTTACCATCGCCTATGGACATTTGCAACACCAAAGGTGCTACAAATGAGAAAATAACTTGAAAAGAATTTGAGATATAAATAGAATATGAAATATAAAGAAAAACAATATTTAGCTAGACGTGTTGCTGGGGAGTTTCTTGCCGCTTCTTCTCCTTTACAGCATCAACACGTTGCGAAGCGGTGTACATATAATAGGAAGTTAACTTACATGTATGACCTTCAAAAAGTGTTCTCCAGTGGAATTTATTTTGAATAAAAACTTTTGAATTTGAATTTGAATTTAAGTTGTATTCGTTGATTGTATAGAAAAATATAGCAGTAATATTTTACTATACAATGAACATTAGCAAAATTCCTTTTTTAATTAGGGTGAAACAAAATTATAACAAGTGACTCAAAAAGAGATAGCCAAAAATAAACATGACAATGTCTCATTTAAAAACTGGTCGATAAGCCTATAACAATGTTTTAAATAAACAATAGATAAGTCTATCATTATTCTTTTATCATTGTTACAAATTATTCACTGAACTAAGTTAAGGGGTCATTACAAGTAAACACAAACTCGTAGAACCGAATCTATAGTCTGAATATATCAACAGGTCTGTACACAACTTTGAAGAGGTAATTATTTGTCAGTGCAATTAATGTCCCACCAACATTCCACACGCCATTAAATACATATTTTTGTCACATTTTTAACCGACTTCCAAAAAAGGAGGTGGTTCTCAATCCGTCGGAATATTTTTTTTTAATGTATGTTCACCGATTACTCCGAGATTTATGATCCGATTTGCATTATTCTTTTTTTGTTCGACGCGGAATAGCTGCCATTTGGTCCCCTAAAAATTTGACATAGTTTGGCCTAGTAGTTTTCATTTTACGAACATTTTTTTGTTCCCACTTCTTGGGACCTATATTTTTTAAGGAGCGCGGCACCTTTCGTAGGTCTACCCATACATAGCTAGACACTAAAAAGTAACAAAAAAAATAAAAAAACCGACTTCAAAAAGCTAAAAAGTATAACATAACTTATTTCTAAACCTATTATTATTAATATATATTATCTAAAATATCTTGAAGCCGGTGCAAAGTAAAACATAAAAATTACTGTATTCTGAAAATTACTAAGCACCGACTTTAAAATGTTTTAGATAATATATATATTAATAATAATAGTTTTAGAAATAAGTTATTTTATACTTTTTAGTTTTTTAGTTTTTGAAGTCGGTTTTTTTAAACGAATTTTTTTTAAAATAATTTGAATTGTATAACGTCTGTATAAACTACATTTTTGCAAATAAAAAAAGATAGAGGATGTTGCTACGTAATGTTACTGTCAGTTGGTAATGTACTTGTAATTGGTACAGATTATTAAATTAACTAGTGGTCGCCAGTGGTCGAAATTCGACTATAATAATTAATTTAAATTATAAGTTTGAACATTATTAAGGTTCTGTTGTCAAAGACTATACTTCTATAATCACAGATATCGCCAAGGCTACACTGTTAATTTGACTTTAACAATAAACAAAAGAGTATATATGCGTGTGTGTGTCAAATACATGGTAGTGTGTGTAATGTTTTTTTATTGATTTAATGTATTTTTTATGTATAATTTAAAAAAAAATAGCATTCTGCACTCCTTCTCTATATAAACTATAAGTGTGCGAAATTTCATACTCCTCCGTCCGCGCAATTTTCGTAAAAAGGGGTACAAAGTTTTTGCTTCACGTATTAATATATAGATAACTCTGTATTATATCGCGTTGTCCCTAGGTTCACAGAAATCACAATTGAAAAGAAAACCGACCAATTTTTTTTGAGCTACTATTGCCCACACCTGATTCTTTGTTACTGTGACATTGGCCGAGTCAGCGCTAGTAGTGTTGAAGCAAAATCGCCAAATGAAATAAAGAACAGAACAGAATTAAAATAATAAACACCATTTTTTTTTATTGCAGGAGTTCAGCTGACAGGCAGACAGCCCACTTTATGGATAGCAGTTACCATCGCCTATGGACATTTGCAACACCAAAGGTGCTATAAATGCGCTGCTGCTCTCTTAAGCGACACTGGAACCTGGTCACTAATGCCGGAACACAACTCAAGGTTGTTATGGCGACATACTCTAGACCAGGGGTGGCAGCCGTCCAGTCGGACAAATGCCCAACCACCTGGCTGTGGGTTGTTAAGTCGCCTCTTACGACAGGCCGCCCGGCCGCAGGAAATTGTATTCTTTCTCCGTTCCTGCACGGATGAAGATTATCAGAATTATCTCTAAAGTAGTACTAATTCCCTTTATTCTTTCTCGATACAGTTAATTTAAGTTTATTTTCAGAGTATTTAAATGAATCTAAAAAAACTAATATTAATTTGCACAATCTTTTTTACTAGCTCGCGACATTTGTGTTGCGAATGAAGAGGGTGCCTTAACTGACAGAACTGCTCCTGATGGGTATGTCATTGTCGAGAGAAGTACTATGGCAATTTCTAACCGGCTCTACGTCCAAGACCTTGGTTTTTTAGGATCGTAAAATAGATACATGTGCAATTATTCGTCTTATACTAGGTCATTACTGTTCATCGGTCTTCGTAACCAAAATTAGAATCCGCGACCATTCGATTTGTGAATCTGATTTAGCTGAAGGAACATTGCATCACATTTTCTTTGACTGCCCCAAACTAATTCCCCCCCCCCCCCCCCCATGTACCACATCATATATAAAGATTTCCCTCGCCTTAGCTCGAGTATTAGAAAGAAATATAACTCTAGAATTTACATAACAACAGAACCAAGATTTTTTCCACATGCCTTTCTTATGCTTCTGCCTTTTTGTTTGACAAGCTGGGGGAATGCATTTGCACATATCCTCAGGTCCCGGGGGATGCCACTGTGGGGTCCGTTGGTGATGATGATTATATGGTGTTCTCGGAGTGTGAGAGAAATTAAACCAGGTTTTATATTTTAACTATTTTCCGGTATATTGTCCACACATTAATGTACATGTATATATATTACGTACACTAAGTTACACGTACGAGCGGATGTGTTACTCAACACAAAACCGATCTGTCCCAATACTCCGGTCAGACTGGCGAACGCGCGTCGTATTTGCCCGAACGCGAAAACTGCTGACAAAGCGATTATGTGTCACCACACCACCAAGGGTTATGTGGGACTCCCGGCTGCTGGTGTTGCACATAAGCTTCAACGTTATAGCTTGCAAGCACCGACCGCCTAACTACCCACTAAACCTTCCAGCGTCCCTCCGCATCAGACGGGACCGTAACCATAGGTATGACTGCTGTGACAGTTCGATGCGAGCCTACAAGGAGGGGTGTCCCTGAGACTAGAACACCCCACGGCACTGGGTGTGGCTCGTCGGGAGGGTAACCCCCCCCCCCCTCCTCCTCCCTTCCCACTATGTTATAGAGAGGAGATGAGCAAAGCGCCGCCTGTGAACTCCTGTTTGCCGTCTGCGACAGGGGTCCGCCTGCTCATCCTTCGCCTTTATTCTTTCGGCAGCCTCCTTCTGGGACATAACGTTCTCACAGAAGGAGGTCACTGCTAGCCAATTCTTCTCGCTGTGTAGCATCTGGTTGACAACGCTGGACAGCGAGAGATCCCTACCGATGATTGACATCAGGTCATGTCGTTGGGGTCCCCAAGCGGCACATTCTTCCAGCGTATGGCGTGCCGTGTCGACTGGCGCGTTCTTATATTTCTGCCTGCAATATCCAGTGTTTTATGCATTGCTTTTGCATGTGCATAGGTGATGGTTGCACTTATAGAATCCTATAGTTACATACGAAATGTTACGAAGTTATACATTAACGGTCTTATTCATAGGAAGTTAAAGTAAGATTGAACGCTTCTTTAAACCATAGAGTTTGATGTCTACGCGTATGATATCCGTGCAGGAACGGAGAAAGAATACAATTTCCTGCGGCCGGGCGGCCTGTCGTAAGAGGCGACAAAACAACCCACAGCCAAGTGGTAGGGCATTTTCCCGACTGGATGGCTACCACCCCTGGTCTACAGTATGTCGCCATAACAACTTTGAATTGTGTTCCGGCATTAGTAACCAGGTTCCAGTCTCCCTTAAGAGAGCAGCAGCGCATTTGTAGCACCTCCGGTGTTGCAAATGTCCATAGGCGATGCTAACCGCTTTCCATCAAGTGGGCCGTCTGCCTGTCTGTCGAACTGCTGCAACAAAAACAAAATGTCTTCCGATGTAATTTCTATTGCTAATCGGATTGTTATTAATGATGCGTCATGTTTTAAGGGTACATGTCGATCACCTGAAGAGTTTATGAGTTGTTTTGATAGTTCTTTGTAGAGGATCTTGGACTCGGAACCCCATGGTCTAGGCATCTCAGCAGTAAACGGCACAAATGAATAACTCTCACTGAGGGTTATGAACCATAAAGAAGCGTTCAAACTTACTCTTACTATCTATGAATAAGACCGTATGACCTTAGAGAGAATTTGCCGCCGATATTTCTCCTCTTACCCAAGATAGATTCATGTCCATCCTCCCAACATTTCTGAAGTTGAAATAGCGTATTGACAATTCCGATGATACAAAAGTCCATGAGCGGCAGTGGCCACTTTCCAACAGTACCCGACTCACCGGCAAAGTAATATTCAATTTTATTATTTAAATTAGCTTCTGCCCGCGTGTAAAAAAAAGTAAGTTAAAAAAACCCCGATTTTGAAACATTCTTCATTGGTGCTCCGCTCCTATTGGTCTTAGCATGATGATATATAGCCTATAGCCTTCCTCGACAAATGGGCTATCTAACATTGAAAGAATTTTTCAAATCAGACCAGTAGTTCCTGAGATTAGCGCGTTCAAGCAAACAAACAAACAAACAATCCCTACAGCTTTATATATTAGTATAAGATTAAAAAAGACGTTAAAACTTTTTTCTAACCAGTATATCGGGTATAGGAGCGGTGTACAGCTGATCGGAGTCTTGCCAAAGCCTGTTTCCGCATCAACGGACGGATCGACAAACATTATTATTATAATTAAACCGGTCTACCTTTAAAACATATGATTAGATGAGAAAATAATGGATTTTTTATATATACGTTAAGAAGTTTTGACCTAGTTCGACTTTATGGCGGTTTAAACAAGTATACGCGGTGGGTGCGGTGCGGTAACAAAAATTCTAGAAACCGTCCAACTGCGTGTCGGATCACGTATATTTGATGTGGTGGAGCCATGCTGAAATCATTACTTGAGTTTAGCACTTGGATCGGTATGATACCACGCTTTCACAGAACATCGGCATGTAACGGTTAACTATGCCCTCTATCCAATTTCTCCTGTCTTGATCCCTCTAACTACTGATGAGTAGTACACGGGTGAGCCGGTACATTTGTCCCGTACAAAATACATTTGTACTGACACGGCTCAAAAATTTAAAAATGTAAGACTTCGAAATTTTTGTCGCGCTACTACTCGCGCCTTAAACGTACGAGTAAAAGATGAAGGACGCAACGAGGCTTATGCTACAACAGTACAATAACGCTTCTACAGATATTCACATGACAAAAAGGGACAGCATGTCATAGTACGACTGCTAGACTGAACGCACGTTAGGTCTGCACGCGGCCGCGTTATATTTTATGCTAACATAAATAACGTAGTACATTAATAACAATTTGCAATTACTTTTACTCTGTAAAATGATAAATTAATTTAAATCAAACGACGAAAAAATGATTAGTAGATTTCTATCATTAAATACGCCACCAGTCGTGCATAGCTTATTTTGCGAGCAGTCTAGTAAAATGAGGTGACCGAGGCCGATCACATCCGAGTCTTAACGAACATTTCCGAACTAAAAGTTTTGAACGGGACAAATGAGGGAATGACACTCAACACTTCACCGACCTCATCGCTTCAAATGTACTGCCGCGGCACAAACCGTACAAATCTCATTTGCAGTGGTACATCGGACTGGTTCAGTACAAAATGTCATGATACCCCTCACCCACGTCTGCCATTCCATCCCCTAACGCACAACTAATAAACCCCTGGTGTTGCAAACGTCTATGGTGAACGGTAACCTCTTTCCATTATGGGCCGTCTGCCTGATTGCCAGCTTCGTAATTAAAAATATATTACTATTTTTGTTATATACTTATGAAACCTTACGAATAGCGTGCGTCTGATTCATGATACAACATAGAACTATGTATGGATCCAACAAAAATCATCCCAGTTAAGTTGTTTGGCACCTTTAACCTTAATTCGAGTTTTGACTACAACTTCGTCCACGTAGGATAACAAAAATTTATTTTATTTTATCAATATTTAAAATCAAAGGTAACTCAGATTTTATGCTTGGCACCGAGTTCAAGATGCAGACAATTTTTTTAAATATTTAGTTACTCTTGAAGTCGGTTTCTTTTTTGTTAGATTTTTTTTATTCCTAAGACAAAATTCTGTTATTTTTCTTACCATTATGTCAGAATTATTAATTACCTACTAAATAATAACTACATCATATGTCACAATTTTTAAAGTGCATTTAGTTTATTTGACTGACACTTGTGTTTTATTTTTAACCCTATGTACACAGGACGACCTACCTATCTACAGGAAGACCGCGTTCCATCGCATGCCATTTCACAATTTGACGATTTCCCGTCAATAGATTATAATCAACCAAACATAATGCGTTAAATTGTAAGCAGTAGCAGTTCATAATATTGACAGTTTACAATCTCGCGAGATAGATTATAATCTAAAGGTATTTATAATTTAACGGTGACATTTACACAAATATAAATGCAAAACTATTGGACTCATGGTGAAAATCGCTTAAAAATTCGTAGCGTGATTTATGAGGAGGACTTTTTTTTAAACTATGTTAAGATATTTACATTCCTATTTAATAATCTGCACCACCTACATAGGCAGATTAGGTCTTATTCCTTATGTTAGGTTGCCTGGAAGAGATTGTTTTAAGCGATAAGGTCGCTTATTATTATACGATGACTATGTTGTAATTGTGCATTTTTGTTTATTTAGGGAGCAATAAAGTGTTATCAATGTATCTATTTATAATTTTGTCAGTATAGACAGAAATGTAATAAGTCACAATGATATGACTTCATATGGCATTCTTGTAGGGTAAACGCACCAATAATAGGACAATAAATTTCGAGCGGTCCCTTTTATGAGTCATTTGACTCGAACACGTATAATTGTGTGCGCAAACATTGATAGTTACCATCATAAATAGTGGTTTACTGGTGGTTATAAAAATGTTGATGGACGGAAAGACATATATTAAATTTTATACTTGTTAAGGTAAAAGAGTTATGAGTGCCTTTGAAATGCCTCTATTTGATTTTATGTTTATTGAGATATATTTCTAGATAATAAAGAAATTGTAGAAAACAATATTGACAGCATAGAAAAAAATGTTTTTTTATGGCAGGAGACCAGCAGACAGGCAGACGATCCACTCGATGGAAAGCGGTTACCATCGCCTATTGCTCTCTTAAGGGAAACTGGAACCTGGTCACTAATGCCGGAACACAACTCAAGGTTGTTATGGCGACGTACTTTAGACCAGTGCTGGTAGCCATCCAGTCGGGCATATGCCCTACCACCTGGCAGTGGGTTGTTAAGTCGCCTCTTACGACAGGCCACCCGGCCGCAGGAAATTGTATTCTTTCTCCGTCCCTGCACGGATAAATTAAGCAAAGGTAGTCGTTCAGCAAAAAAAATTAACTCCTAACAAATAGTAATCACTAGCTATGCTAGACGGCTTTGTGTCCTAGCTCATAGATTGCACTCCGGTCACATTCTACTAAATAAATTCTATCATCCTGTGGGAAAGAGCAATACTCCAAATTCCCTGCATTGTCATATAGCGGAAGACGTACAGCATTTGTTAGTGGAATGTGTTCGGACCAGAGACAGCAGGAAGGGGCTGGTGGATGCTCTGTGCGGGCGCGATGCGATGGCCGGGAGATGGCAAAGGGACGTGAAAGAAGAAGCAAGGAAGGATTTACCTCGCCACCAGTCCGCTGGCACACTGCACTCATCCCCCGGGGGTTCACACACTCACTAGCATTCCGTTACAAACAGTTTATTTCTCTATTTAATGTTCCAACAATCTTTGATACGTATTTTTATATATATTGCGGTGACAGCCGTGACACTTCCTCAATGTCTTTTGTTTAGCGCATTCTACATTTAAAGTCTACATCAAAATGCACGATGAAAGAATGACTAAACAGATATACAATGCAAAAGTGGATGGATGCAGAAGTCGTGGAAGGCCACGACACACCTTCCATGATCAAATTGATCGTGTACTAGCAGAAGGTGATGTCAGGAGCCTTAATAACAGACGAGCGTGCATGACAAGAGTTATGAATGTGAAAGAAGCAAGTGAGGTGTGTAAGAATAAGCCTAAATGGCGCTCTGTTGTTCGTGCCTACCCCGCAAGGGAACTAGCATGAAGCTATGTATGTATGTATGTACATTTAAAGTTTTATTGTTTTCTTGATGGCGAGGATGGGGAGGAAGAACTTATAAGGAGGTGTTCCTCGCCGCAACCACTCTGGGAATTAATCTGATGGATGTGGGTGTTTTCCAGAGCATTTTGGTCGCGGCCACAGTCTGCTGCGGCTCTTTTAATTTATAAAATAGTAAAACAATTTATATAAATTTGTGGAATTGTATGATTAGGGTAAGATGGCCTGACATGGTGACATTATCACTAAAAGCACCTAAATAAATTAGTACATACATACATACATAACTTCACGCCAATTCCCATGCGGGGTAGGCACGAACAACAGAGCACCATTCAGGCTTGTTCTTACACACCTCACTTGCTTCTTTGACATTCATAGCTCTTGTCATGCACGCTCGTCTGTTCCTAAGGCTCCTGACATCACCTTCTGCTAGTACACGATCAATTTGATCATGGAAGGTGTGTCGTGGCCTTCCACAACTTCTGCATCCATCCACTTTTGCATTGTATATCTGTTTAGTCATTCTTTCATCATGCATTCTTTGCACATGCCCGAACCACCGGAGCATTCCTTTCTTTACCTTCACCCCGACACTCTCTTTTAGACCAACTCTCTTTCTTACTTCGGTATTAAATAAATTAGATAATAATAATAGCAGTCATAGGTGGCGCCACCGGTCTATTATTGTTTTCATAGAAACTAGGATATACCCGCGACTTCATCCACGCATGACTTCAAATTCACGGGACACAAAGTACCGCAGCATATTAAAAAGAAGGCAAGCTATGGTTTTAGTGAAAATTGTGTCGGAATCAGCTAATTTTTATCTACCCGAACAACCAAAAACCGCTCCCGGGAAATTCTCGCGGGATTTCCGAGATAAAAAATATCACACAATACATAAAATTGGAAATCGTTTTTTTTTTTTAATCTGGCCATTTTAAATAATTACCAGAAAAAATCCCGCCGTACTCCAAGGATAAAAGGTAGAGCAGATTCTGAGTCTAAGAATTTGCTGTCGATTAGTGAAAACCGAATCGAAATGAGTCCAGCAGTTTTTACGTGAATCCGGAACAAGTAAGATAAGAAATCTAAAAAATTGTATCGTGTTCTCCATCGTTTATATACCGTATTCAACTTTTTTTTTTTAATAACTTCAATGTACACGAACGGCATTTTTAGAATTTTATATTATTACTAGCCGACCCGGCAAACGTTCTTTTGCCAATTAAATTATTTCTAGTAATTTGAAGTTAAATTATTACAGTACTAATATCGCAATACAATGCAAAAGTGGATGGATGCAGAAGTCGTGGAAGGCCACGACACACCTTCCATGATCAAATTGATCGTGTACTAGCAGAAGGTGATGTCAGGAGCCTTAAGAACAGACGAGCGTGCATGACAAGAGTTATGAATGTCAAAGAGGCAAGTGAGGTGTGTAAGAATAAGCCTAAATGGCACTCTGTTGTTCGTGCCTACCCCGCAAGGGAACTGGCGTGAAGTTATGTATGTATGTATGTATGTACTAATATCGCTGTTAAAAAATGAGGCTTTGTGGTAGAAGGGTGAAAATTCAGGGTTGTATTTATTTTTTAATGACAAATCATAAAAAAAATATAAAATATTTTGTGCTAAAAATTAAATTTAAAACATTTAGGGTACGGTACCCTTTTCACTTAGGAGTATAAAAAATAGTTTACGGCCTTTTCTCAGCCCTAAATGTACAAAAATAATTTCATTCAAATCGGTCAATCCGCTTCGGAGAAGTTTGATTACAAACATTGTGACACGAGAATTTTACATGTATAGATGAAACTAAATTAAAACTTTCAATCGACGTATTACTTCAAAAAAAATGATTTTTAGACTTAAATCAATCATAAATTGAAAATCCAAATTTGCTCTTTTCAACGTCTTGAAATTCAAGATATTTGCGATATTGAGAAGGAATTAATTAGGACTTCTAATTGATGACTGTTTTTTTTTGTTTCAGGAGTTCAGCAGACAGGCAGACGGCCCACTGGATGGAAAGCGGTTACCATCGCCTAAAGGTGCTACAAATGCGCTGCTGCTCTCTTAAAGGAGACTGGAACCTGGTCACTAATGCCGGAACACAACTCAAGGTTGTTATGGCGACATACTTTAGATCAGGGGTGGTAGCCATCTAGTCGGGCAAATGCCCTACCACCTGGCTGTGGGTTGTTAAGTCGCCTCTTACGACAGGCCGCCCGGCCGCAGGAAATTGTATTCTTTCTCCGTTCCTGCACGGACGCACGGATTTAATCTTAAAAATATGTTTTTTATATCTCGTACTCGGAAAGTATGCTTGAAGTTACTTGTTCACAGGGATGCAACAAATACTTTCCATTATGGGGAACGATTTTCTTTGCTCTCAAAAGGTGTAAAAACTATGCGAGTCATGTCCGAACTTTTTATACAACCACTGTTAAATCGCGGCATGAACTTGAAATGAAAAAATATCTTTATCCGTGCAGGAACGGAGAAAGAATACAACTTATATACTATTATATAATACAATATAATACAATTTTATATATAAATTATTTTTTAGTGGAAACTTGATTGATATATGTATTAATTTTGTGTTTTATATTTAAGAATATTAATTATTGTATGTTTCCCAAACAAATTAAATAAATAAATCAACACTAATCCTACTAATATTATAAACACGAAAATTTGTAAGAATGTATGGTTGTATGGATGTATGTTTGTGACTCTGTCACGCAAAAACTTTTAAATGGATTTTGATGAAACTTTACAATAATATAGTATACACATCATCCCATTCGCCATCATCATTTTATCCGTGCAGGAACGGAGAAAGAATACAATTTCCTGCGGCCGGGCGGCCTGTCGTAAGAGGCGACTTAACAACCCACAGCCAGGTGGTAGGGCATTTGCCCGACTGGATGGCTACCACCCCTGGTCTAAAGTATGTCGCCATAACAACCTTGAGTTGTGTTCCGGCATTAGTGACCAGGTTCCAGTCTCCCTTAAGAGAGGAGCAGCGCATTTGTAGCAACTTTGGTGTTGCAAATGTTCATAGGCGATGGTAACCGCTTTCCATCAAGTGGGCCGTCTGCCTGTCTGCTGATCTCCTGCAATAAAAAATAAATAAATATATCAACAATTTTGATACATTATACTTATAATTTACATAAATTTGAGCTAAATATCAACTACTATCATCAATGAAAAAATCTACTGACTGGTAGAATGCCACAGAAAAAGAAATTTGCTTGATATTTCATATCTGACGTATTAAATAAGTTTTGATTTCTCATATTCTGACGGTTTCTGTAGTTGGGCGGTCTAAACCTTTGACGGCTTATTTTACTGCAACGCAGAGGTTCTGAGTTCGATTCCTGGTATGGTAAATTACGGAAACATATTTTCTCCGTTATTTATTATGGTCTGGGTGTCTGCGATCGGCCCCAGAGCGGTCCGTTGTATATTACCCGTAATACAAGCGTAACTTGCTTAATTTAGGGATATACGCTGGGAGTTGCCTGATCACAGGGATGAAAGCAATATTTTTCGTCCCTGGGAAACGATTCTCCCTGCTGTCAAAAAATTTAAAAATGTGAACCATAGATAATACAGGCGACTCATGTCCCAACTTTTTTTACAACCACTGTCGCGGCATAAATTGTAATAAAAAATTATCAATAATTTTGTAAGATCATTATACTTATAAATTACTTTTCACTAAATTATTATTTAATTTACATACGTTTGAGCTAAAGATTTACTGTCATCAGTGACAAAAAAATACTGGCTGGTGGAATGCCACAGAGAAAGAAATTTACTTGACGTTTCATATTCGTCGTCAGCCATTTGCAGTCCACTGCTGGACGTAGGCCTCCCCAAGACGGCGCCACTCATCCCTGTCCTCCGATTTCCTCAGCCAGCGCCTACCGGCGACCTTGCATAGGTCGTCGGTCCATCGGGCTGGAGGGCGTCCGACACAACGTTTACCGAGACGCGGTCTCCACTCCAGGCCTCGTTTGCTCCATCGGCCATCGGTCCTGCGGCAGATGTGACCGGCCCACTGCCACTTCAACTTGCTAATTTTGCGAGCTATGTCGGTTACCTTGGTTCTCTTACGGATATCCTCATTTCTAATTTTATCCATAAGAGAAACACCCAGCATAGCTCGCTCCATAGCCCGTTGAGCGACTTGGAACTTGTGGACCAATCCTGCCGTAAGTGTCCATGTCTCGGCCCCGTAGGTCAGGACGGGGAGGACGCACTGCTCAAAGACTTTTGTCTTCAAGCATTGCGGAATGGTTTCATATGCGACGTATTAAATGAGTTCATCAGTTTTAGATACGGATTTAGCGCCTGGTTTCATTAGAGAAGTAGATGTTTGTTTATCTAATCACTTTTTATTCACTTTCCTCATATTCGAAATGAAAAACAAAGTATTTACCTCGGTTGAAAGACCTATTTCGGCACTCGAAGTATTAACGCCTCCGCTATGCTCGTGCGTCAAACGATCTGATGCGAAAGTACGTCACTTTCATCCCTTGTGTAACAATCTACTATTAATAGAGGTTTTCTCCATAACGCACTGGTGACGCCAACTGTGATTGCACAGTATGTTAAGAGTCAAATTTTTTTACTAAGAAATTAAAAAATTTAAAGTAAAGTCATACATTTTGTTGTGTTTAATTGTTATATCCAAACAGTAAAAGTGAAAAAATTACCACCCATAATGTAAAATGCCCAATAATCTATCAGTTTGAGTGACCTATCCCACTGCGAAACTAATTTCGTCTTACCTCTATATTTGTAACATGTCCTTTTGTTTCCAACTTAAAAAAAACTAGAGATCCTTGAAATACGAACTATTTTTTTTTATTGCAGGAGATCAGCAGACAGGCAGACGGCCCACTTGATGGAAAGCGGTTACCATCGCCTATGGACATTTGCACCACCAAAGTTGCTACAAATGCGCTGCTGCTCTCTTAAAGGGGACTGGAACCTGGTCACTAATGCCGGAACACAACTCAAGGTTGTTATGGCGACATACTTTAGACCATGGGTGGTAGCCATCCAGTCGGGTAAATGCCGTGCCACCTGGCTGTGGGTTGTTAAGTCGCCTCTTACGACAGGTCGCCCGGCCGCAGGAAATTGTATTCTTTCTCCGTTCCTGCACGGATAGACATACGTACATATGAACACAGACAAATCAGGAAAGACCGACTCCGGCAATGAGTTCCACTCCTTTGCGGGGCGTATGACGAAGCTAGACGCAAAAGGCTTTGTTCTTATAGGTGGAATATCCACCATATATCCGTGCTGCATGCCGGTGCGTCTGATTGTCCGATGATGGAAGGGAGATGGCCGGATCAGATCGAAGAGCTCAGCTGCATTTCATTAGGTGTAAGGTTGCCATCTATCCGGGTTTCCCTGGATTTGTTTTAGAGTAAAGGGCGTCCAGGGAGCGTCCGGGAGGGGTTTCATTTGTAGTCCGGGCTTAAAAATTTCAAGTTGTAGGCCCGTCGCCGCTAAGTTTTAATAAAAACCTATTGACGTATTCGGGTTTTGGGCACAAAAATGCTGGGTTTTCACGCGTTTTGTCCTGTGTTCGATTGAAAGTTTTATATATTGAAAATTGCGCTTGTAATTAGTTAGATTCGACTCGCCGATAGCTCGTTGTAGATTTTGATTTGAAGAGAGTGAAATGCAGTATCGTATGGACGGTAGCGCCACTCGTAGACGTGTTGAAATGTCAATTTGATTGACACTCGCGAATTTACAGTGACGTTTAGACGAGCATTTTCGAATCGCGGGAATTTAAATACAAGCGTTTAATAGCAAATCCTACATCCTGGTTACCAAATTTTAGAGTTGGCACACTTATTAGATGGCCCGTTTCCTTGCCAGCTTTTAATAAAGGATATCATTTTTTTTATTTTTTTTTTATTGCAGGAGCTCAGCAGACAGGCAAACGGCCCACTTGATGGAAAGCGATTAACATCACCTATCGACATTTGCAACAGCAAGTTGCTACAAATGCGCTGCTGCTCTCTTAAGGGAAACTGGAACTTGGTCATTAATGCCGGAACACAACTTAAGGTTGTTATGGCGAAATACTTTAGACCAGGGGTGGTAGCCATCCAGTCAGGCAAATGCCCTACCACCTGGCTGTGGGTTGTTAAGTCGCCTCTTACGATAAAATACGGAATCATTGCTAGAAAGTTGCCAGCCTTTGGCATCTTTTACTACCTTTGTGTACGCAATTTTGGCACGACCCCCTTAAGATCCCTTTCGACACGCTCCTTTCAAAACAGAAGTTATGCTGTCCCATTGTTGACTTTGTTAAGTTACGTTACCTGTGATTCTTTTAAATCTTTTCACTCGCCTTTGTTTGTTGTAAACGCATTAGTTTCGCATCATCGCCGGTTCGGTTTCAATGGGACTATTTATTGCTTATAATACGTGGCCACTGTTGACAATGACTGCTGTTTTACTATTTTAAAGCGTACTATTATTTCTCATAACAATGCAATTTTATCCGTGCAGGAACGGAGAAATAATACAATTTTCTGCGGCCAGGCGGCCTGTAAGAGGCGACTTAACAACCCACAGCCAGGTGGTAGGGCATTTGCCCGACTGGATGGCTACCACCTGATCTAAAGTATGTCGCCGTAACAACCTTCGAGTTGTGTTCCGGGATTAGTGACCAGGTTCCAGTTTCCCTTAAGAGAGCAGCAGCGCATTTGTAGCAACTTTGCTGTTGCAAATGTCCATAGGCGATGGTAACCGCTTTCCATCAAGTGGGCCGTCTGCCTGTCTGCTGAGCTCCTGCAATAAACTGCGGATGTTTAGATAAGTTATTCAAAAATTTATGACAATTTATAAATTAAATGTATGTAGGTAGGTTAAAAGGTTAAAAGGTTGTCTGGAAGAAATCGCTCCCAGCGATAAGACCGCCCATTGTACTTATCATTACGATTGTGTGTACGAATTTATTTTATAACATTGTGTGCAATAAAGTATATTCTATTCTATTCTATTCTATTCTATTCTAGGTACTTGATATAAATTTTACCCACAATATTCGGCTAAAGGTACAAGGCCGTCCATTACCCTTTGATCAAATAACCAGTTCAGAAAACCTTTTCATTACCTACAGTATACCCCTTTATACTCTGCACAGACAAGATATACAAGGGACGTGGGAGATCTTTCTTAATCGGTTTGTCCAAAGCGTTTTGCATGCAACGGTCATTGGTGTGCAAAAAAACTTTTTATTTATGTGCGAGGAGTACAATTCGAAAAGTTCTGTGAGAACGATTAGGTTTTTTCGCGTTTAATATGGATTGTATGTGAATTCATAATATAGGCAATGAATATGTGAAGAGATATCGTTGAACCCCTTTATAATTGACTACAACGCTGAAGAATATAATTTCCTGCGGCCGGGCGGCCTGTCGTAAGAGGCGACAAAACAACCCACAGCCAGGTGGTAGGGCATTTGCCCGACTGGACGGCTACCACCCCTGGTCTAGAGTATGTCGCCATAACAACCTTGAGTTGTGTTCCGGCATTAGTGACCAGGTCCCAGTTTCCCTTAAGAGAGCAGCAGCGCATTTGTAGCACCTTTGCTGTTGCAAATGTCCATAGGTGATGGTAACCGCTTTCCATCAAGTGGGCCGTCTGCTTGTCTGCTGAACTCCTGCAATAAAAAAAAAAGAATAAGTTAATGACAAAACTGCATTCGCATTGCTCGCTCCAACTTCGTATTCTATTTTCTGTTACATTTCAGTTTATGTCAACTACATTAGATACACGTCGGCTAAGTACGCCGATCTGTATTCGTCAGAATCCATACATTTCATATAGCGGATAGAAGCTTAGAGCTTCATTACATCCACGCCATGCTATGCAACGCTATTTATGCGACGCCGATCTAGCGATCCCAGATTTTCCTCGGATCTTGAGGACGCTTGCCAGCGTGTACATAGTGTGTAGCGCCATGGTTCAGACGTCGGATGACAAGAAGAATTTGCTATAACCAGCGTGAAATGTCGCGGCACACGTCTTATTGTTAGATGAGCGTAGATTTGGTGTGCGCACAATCTTCCAAGGCCCGTTTACTTTTCTGCATGGCAGTCCTGCAGTGGACGGACCTGACAGGACTTAAAAGACATCCTGCTCTGTGTTTCTGAACGCAATGCAACAACATTCATAATGTTGCCTGCCAAGCAGGATAGAGACGTCTCAGACTTGTGTGTCGACATAATGTAATTCTCGCTTTACATTTGTTAGGAACATACATTTACTATGTGGTCAATATTTATTCGAATACTTCTAAATCACATATATCTAATATATAAAATTCTCGTGTCACAGTTTTCGTTGCCATACTCCTCCGAAACGGCTTGACCGATTTTGATGAAATTTATTTTTTAGACAAAATTTTTAATTTCTATTTTTTTATGATACAACATACAAAAATACATACAACCCTAAATTTTCACCCCTCTACGATCAACCCCTATTTTTTATTAGTTAATTATAAACTTTAATTTTTTGGCAAGATTTTTAATCTTATTTTGTCATGACTTAGAATAAAAAAAAATATATTACTCTTTTAGATTCACAATTAGAACCGGTAGGTGGCGCTAAGATCGGGTTCTGTAATCCTCCTAATCACCTGGAGGCGATTTTGGTGATTTTGTGTGTTTGAGTGGGTGCCCGAATGGTTTAGATTCGCAATTAGAACCGGTAGGTGGCTCTGGGATCGGGTTCTAGAATTTTATTTTTCAAAGGCAGGACAACGTCTGCCGGGGCCGCTAGTAAATATATAAATACCTCGGTATTGATAATTAGGATCTAATTTTCCATTCTATTCTATTTTTGTCTTCGATGCTGGCTAATTTTAATAAAGACACGATTTTAGAAACCGCTCAATACCACCCGCATTATTTTATTTATCTTGCGTCCATCAAAAGCTTTGATGACAGTCGGTGCGCCAAAGCACCGCTTAGTCACACGTCAAACAAGACATCTACTAAGAAACAGACCTCCCATCAAAATCGGTACGACACAACAACAAACGGACAAACGTTTGTATGTTAAATTCAGGGGAAATAAGTCAATCGCACCGCCAGCACCCTGCTGATAGCGGCGGTCAAAGTATTAAGATACCGGTATAAACTGCGCGCAGGTTTACCGATGAATTCTTACTATTATTGTATTGTATTACTTACTATTATTGTATATACTTATGTAAAGTATATACAATAATAAATTTATTGCAACAACTATTTATGTAACCTTTTTTGTCAACCCTACTGACCATCGACGCGTGACATCATGAGGCTATCGGCAAACCTTCTGGGCACTACTATATATTATATAGAAAAATAATATATATAGTACGAGATGTAATAAGTACTATATACATACATACATACATACATAACTTCACGCCAGTTCCCTTGCGGGGTAGGCACGAACAACAGAGTGCCATTTAGGCTTATTCTTACACACCTCACTTGCCTCTTTGACATTCATAACTCTTGTCATGCAAGCTCGTCTGTTCTTAAGGCTCCTGACATCACCTTCTGCTAGTACACGATCAAAGTGCCATTTAGGCTTATTCTTACACACCTCACTTGCCTCTTTAACATTCATAACTCAAAACATTTTATCTACCCTTAAATACCTTTTGTTAAACAAAATATTGCGTAAGGAATAGAATAATAATCTATTCAAAGTACTATATATTCATCACTAAATCCATTCTCGCGCTTTTTGTTCAGATTCTTATGATTATTTTAAAAGTAATAGATCTTTGCTGGCCAAAGTAAAAAGTAGTATTAAATACACATGGACAATTCAATAATGAAATAAATGTCTAATTTTCCCCTTAAATTTCCCAAAAGTATATTTAGAGTTCAAAACCAAAAATACTATATTCTCTTCAAAAAAAGATGGCAACCCTAAGTATCAGCATATACATTACATTCCGGCAAAATGGTTTTTTATTTGATTAGAAACTTTGCTAATCAATTTAATCTCATTAAAACGAAACTACTAATAACTAGTTTCTATCTGTTGCTGATTTGCCTAACTACTGTTAAAAAAAATGTCATAAAACCAGTACGTATAATGTTAATTATCTACCAATGGAAAGATTTATTTATTTTTATTTTATTTATTTATTTTATAGGTACACCAACAGCATAGTACATATTAATAAGGACTAGGACATAGAATAAGCCTAAATGGCACTCTGTTGTTCGTGCCTACCCCGCAAGGGAACTGGCGTGAAGTTATGTATGTATGTATGTATGTATGTATGACATAATAAACATAACAATTATATAAATGCATACATGCCAATAACAGGCGTACACAGCTTTATCTACAGTTTGTCAGTATTAAATTAGAATTTATATAAATTTAATTTGAGTTAGATTATAATATCAATAAATGAGGTTAATAATTTAATTTACATGAAAATATATGATTAATTTCCTTTAAAGATATTAAGAATGGACCGTAAGATATATATGGGTAGAGACGCTGCTTAAAGCATGTTATTTTATTCAATAGATCAATAAATTATGTAAAGCTAGCACCAAGCGCTTTTATAATTGTAACCAAATTAGGGTAAAAGCGCCAATAACAGGCCGTTAGCAGCAACAAGTCGCGACGTGTCGCCGTAATACCTGCGCGCGCGCCGACCTTGCCTCGACCTAGACCGGACAGGATCCATGACGGTTCAATGCACCGTCTGAAGTCTTAACTGATCTAGAATCAATCATCGGATTATTACTTTATTCCTTACGCAATATTTTGTTTAACAAAAGGTATTTAAGGGTAGATAAAATGGTTTTGTATATTACATTTATTTAGTTGCATAGTTGTTCTTGTCATATCTTTTTAAGGTTAGTAATTAATTTTGTTATGTACCCTCTTATTTCTAAACGATACAATCGACCATTTCCTTAATTGAATTTCAAATATATTACAATAAATTAATTATATTACATATAATCGAATACAATGCAAGAAAACTGAACTTATTTGTATTGTATTCTACTCATAGTCCCTCAAGACTATAAGTAGAATACTGAGCCCAGATCACCGTCTTCTACGGGTAAGGTGCCCAGAAGGCTGGCTACGTTTCCTCGATGGATCGCCATACTGATTTCTTAATTGAATAATAATATTATATTTTTATTTATTCTATGATTAGCGCCTGCTTTATATAGAGTAGTTCTCCATAATATACCATAATTTTATGTAACAATATTTATCTCTAATATGATGTGGTAATTGTGTAGATTATAATTCAAAATCTGTCAATTATATATAGACTGTATTCACTACATTTTATTTTCATATTGGCAGACGCGAAAGATTTTTACTCTGTTCGAATTATTTTATTACTACATGTAAGACTTTAAATATAATATTTTCTATATGTTTTATAAAATATTATCTAAAATTTCCAAATAATAATGTGTTAAATTCTTGTCATTCATAATCATAACCCTTTTAATTAAAATAGTTTATAAATGACTTAATCTGCTATCGGTTGTGCTAGTTTGCTAAGTTTCTGATATTGTAAAAACTGTTGGAGGGATGGCGAGGTGTTCTAAAAATGTTTGTGTAGAGTCAGTGCTTAATATATGTTAAAACCGTAAAGTTCTCTGATTACATATATAATGATCAGCTGCTGTTCGTTTATTACCATAAACCCTTCTGCGTTGTTGCAAGTATTACAGGTATGAATTAATACACTTTACGAATTTTGAAAAAGGAATTCGTGGTAGCATAATAGCCAGCCCACGCGTCCCAAATTCAAAGGGCGCGGCTTCGATCCTGGCCGGAACGCATACACCACTTAAGCACTTTTCTGACCTAATGTGCGTATTGCTACAATTAGCACGTGCTAACAACGGTGAAGGAAGCTCCTTGGACAAGCGTGGCGGGTATACTGTCCGTTCCCCCTATAATGGAAGGCCCGAGCCCCTAGCAGTGGGATATTCATGGGCTGTTATTATTATAGGAATTGAAACCTGTCTAATGATGTAATACAATGTCTATTATGTAGAGTGCTTTTGTTCGATTTCTTAGTACACCTATGCCTTATAACCTTGCATAGTGATTCGTAAAATAATTCATTATTTCCTATTTTGATTTAAATATTTATTCTCAATAACATTCCAAATATATTAATTCATACAAATTACTTTGTTAACTCTAGTATTAATTCAAAATATATTTAAAAACCCACCACGAATGTACATTTATTATATAAACTTCTTTGTAGACCACGGGCCATAAAAATGGCCCGGACTTTTGGAGGGCTTGCGTGGGGCCATGGGAAGGCCAACACGTAGAGGCCCCTTGACAAATTTAATGTAAATGTGGCCTGACACTGACAGGGATAACCCTGTCTACGCCATATAATAATGCACCCAAGGACAACCCCGGCCAATGTAGGACTATTGTGGGAAATGAAGACAAAAAGTACCGGGCTATTGGGGTGAACTGCTAGTGGTGCTAGGGGTCTGGGAATATGGGGACTATGGCGTCTGCCCGTCGCAATGTTCGGAGAACATGAAAAAATGCCATAGAAGGGCAGGGGCAACATCGGTGTGAGTGGCTAAGCGGTGTAGAGAGGTGGGCTGCAGGTTCACCGAAGCTACTTCTGACGTGATGCCATTTATCACTTCCACCCCTGGAGCTTGAGTCTTAGCTCTAGCGATCTCCACTCCGTGCCGGCTGGCTAAGGCAAGCACGGAGGTGGGGGCCTTGTTATTATTATTATTATTTTATTTCTTATTAAAAAGTATTCTACAGTCATTCTATAAATTTAAGGCCTAGCAATACATAATATCATGTTAAGATAGCATAATCAAGAAATAACAAGTTCAAAACACTTCATCATGCCCAAATAGTCGTGGGAAATAAATCTGTGACTGATTAACTAGATCGATGCTTATTGCCCACTTCATTTGGGTAACGGGACGATTTCGTCTATCATTTTTTATTTGTCCAAATTACTCTTCTCTTTCGTTGTTATGATCGAGTAAAATAAATGTCTATTTAGGTTATAAGTAATCAGCTTGTTATAAGGCTTAGTGTTACCGCTACTAAAGTACCCTCAAGTAAGTTTTTTTTTATGGCAGGAGCTCAGCAGATAGGCAGACGGCCCACTTGATGGAAAGCGGTTACCATCGCCTATGGACATTTGTAACACCAAAGGTGCTACAAAGGCGCTGCTGCTCTCTTAAGAATCACTGGAACCTGGTTTCGGTTATGCCGGAACACAACACAAGGTTGTTATGGCGACATACTCTGGACCAGGGGTGTCGCCTCTTACGACAGGCCGCCCGGCCGCAGGAATTTGTATTCTTTCTCCGTTCCTGCACGGATGAAGTAAGGTATGTATTCATCTTTTCAAGGGATACCTGGCTTAGACACTTATTTTTCTGGTATTAATGTATTGTTACTTAGTTGACAGTTACAGAACTGAGATACTTTGTAAATCTGTATCTACAGTGTGAACTCTATATAACGACACTGAAGAGACTGTGATGTTGTGGCGTTATAGAGAGGTGTGGTTAAATGGAGAGAACTCTATTATTTTTCTATGAGGTCTTTTGCAGCACCAGTAATTTTGTTGTATTTTTTTTACTTATTTTATTAATATCTTGCTATATTGAGGCATCTTGGTGATAAAGGAAGTATTCCGAGATGCCGAGAGTAGTCGAGTTTATTACGGGCTAGGATAATAAATTGATAAAAGAACGTACACAGCTACGCAGTTTTTACTAATTTTGGCAACTTAAAAGGTACTTTGTATAACTTATTTGTTGTCGTTATTGAGAGTGGGTAATGTTATATAGAGTATATCATTGTATGGAAGACGAGCTAAACCAACCAAAGGTAAGTGATTTCGACGCTTAAGGGAGTTTGTCATTAAATCGAGTGACGTTACATGGTGTTTATACACTGTATTTTGGCAAAAAAGACCATTTATCCCTCTATCCGTAAGTTCGTCCGTATACATGCGTTAGAACCAATTGAAAATCGTTCGGTGTACTTAACTCAATTGTGCCTAAATTGTGCGTTAGATCTACAATAGTACACGTAATAACGTCTAATTAAGAATTCGTAGATTCTATAATATCCTTAACGACAGATAAAATATGTATTTTTCATAATGCTCAGTTCTTAAAGTAGTGTAATACTTGCAACAACTCGGAAGGGTTTTTAGTAATAATAACAGCAACTAGTCACTGTACTTGTAATCAGAAAACCTTACGGCTGACATATATTCCATACACTGACTCTACACAAACATTTTTAGAACACCTCGCCATCCCTCCAACAGTTTTACAGTATAAAAAGCTTAGCAAATTGGCACTACCGATAGCTGATTAAGTCATTGATAAACTATTTTGATTAAAAGGGTTATGAATGACGAGAATTTAATACATTATTGTTTGGAAATTTTAGATAATATTTACATAAATAACTTCACGCCAGTTCCCTTGCGGGGTAGGCACGAACAACAGAGTGTCATTTAGGCTTATTCTTACACACCTCACTTGCATCTTTGACATTCATAACTCTTGTCATGCAAGCTCGTCTGTTCTTAAGGCTCCTGACATCACCTTCTGCTAGTACACGATCAATTTGATCATGGTAGATAATATTTCATATAAGATATTATAGAAAATATTATATTTAAAGTTTTACATGTAATAAAATTATTTATTTATGTAATTTTCGTATAGTTGTATATTTATTTTTTTGTAGTTAACTATTTGAGCCAATTTTTATTTTTATTATATAAATTATTTTTTAGTGGAAACTTGATTGATATATGTATTAATTTTGTGTTTTATATTTACGAATATTAATTATTGTATGTTTCCCAAACAAATTAAATAAATAAATCTATCGCGTCTGCCAACATGAAAATAAAATGTAGTGAATACCTTCTATAAACAATTGAAAGATTTTCAATTACAATCTACACAATTACCACATCATATTAGAGATAAATATTGTTACATAAAATTATGGAGAACTACTCTATACAAAACAGGCGCTAATCACAGAATAAATAAAAATATAACATTATTATTCAATTAAGGAAATGGCCGATTGTATCGTTTAGAAATAAGGAGATACATAACAAATCTAATTATTAACTTTAAAAAAAAAACATGAGAAGAACAACTATGCAACTAAATAAATGTAACAGTAGTTAAAAAACTTTATCAGCTTTCCAGACTAGCTACGTAATACTGAACAATACTTGACTCTGTATAAAAAGGCGTTCAATGCGCATGCACTCGCCATGGTACATTAGATCGAGTGACCCTCATCGGGACCTGAAAGTGGAGTTTATTACTAGCATTATCAGAAAGTACGCGGAAGCTCACGAGCATCGGCTTCATCGTCATGTGAATGTGGTGGCGATCCAGCTCCTCGACAACACGGATATAATGAGAAGGCTCAAAAGGACAAAACCGTTTGAACTAGTTCTATAAACAAAACTAAAGTGTAGTGTGCTGTACTAACTTATTAAAGAACACATGAACAAAGTGTCCTCCCCTTAATAGAGACAATAAGAAAAGTGCTAATGGACACTTTCTTAGTAGTATACTTTTAGTTAGTCTACATACATACATAACTTCACGCCAGTTCCCTTGCGGGGTAGACACGGACAACAGAGCGCCATTCAGGCTTATTCTTACACAACTCACTTGCTTCTGTGACATTCATAATAACTGTTCTTAAGGCTCCTGTCTTCTGCTAGTACACGATCACCCTGACGTTTCGGCTGACACAGGTCCTCTCGGGGCATGGCTGCTTCGGGAGGTACCTGTGTCGCCTAGGCCGTGAGCCGACGTCAGGGTGCCATCATTGCGACACCGGCGACGAGGATACGGCGCTGCACACACTCCAGGAGTGTTCTGCCTGGACAGAGCAGCGCCGAGACCTCGTCGCCGTCACCGGATTTGACCTCTCGCTCCCGGCCGTGGTACGCACCATGGTCGGGAGCTCAACCGGATGGGACGCCGTCTCCTCCTTCTGCGAGCGCGTTATGCTTGCGAAGGAGGAGGCGGAGCGGGAGCGTGAGCGGACATCTTTGCTCCGCTCCCGCCAAAGGAGGACGCGCCGACGCCGGAGGGCGGATTTCGACCTTCGGCCACCGTAAGCGGACGGCGCGGGTGGGGCCCCTTGGGGTATAGGGGTTCTCACTCACCCGCATATGCCGTCGAGATGAGAGCGCGAGTGTTCCGCGCGCGCGCATCACTCCTCCCGTGGGGCGCGTTACAGACCGCCCCACGCCAAAGAGAGCATGATGATGCCGGAGGATGAATCCCCGGCAATGGAAGAGGCCTCGTGAGGGGGGCCCACGCCTGCCAGGGCTGCGGAGAGGCTAGGTCATATACCCGTAGCCCTGGCATAAGGCGAAGGACGAAACACCCAGGGGTTTTAGTGGGTATCCCTAACCGGGGGTGGCAACAGCATGGCACCAGTTCTGACTGGGCATGCTGGTGCCACCCCCGATCTGGCGAATCCCACACACAGGTCGCGAATAAATTTGGCAGCTGAACGATGCTGACAGTGGGTCTGGTGTATATTCTTTATAATAAATGACATTCCGTGCTGATAACATGTTGATACCGATCAAAATATAGGATTATCTATCTAGATAACTAAATAAAATAATAATTAGCCTGTCACATCTGTCGCAAGACCGATGACCAATGGAGCAGGCAAGTCCTGGAGTGGAGAACGTTTTTTGATAAACGTAGTTTTTTTATTGGACTTGACTTTATGTTGTTGGTCCGAAGACCTTACAACTTTACCGGGGTTTTTGGGGCGAGTGCCTTCGCGAAGCGAAGGCGCTCGAGCCCGGGGGGGCAACTTGCTCGAGGGAGCTCCCTAAGGAGTTTTACCTCGGCTGGACTGTTGCCATGAGAGGGGGATGAATATAATGATGCCCACCATAGGGCGACACAAAGCACTAATTGAGAACGGGCGACGGGTAATATAAAGCCCGAGGGGAAGGATCCCGGCGGGCCGGGATCGGCGGTTCGCGGCGGTGTAGTAGTAGTATCTACTATCGTGATAGTAGTACGTTATACATATTTTTATTATTATCTGAAGCAGGCAAATGGAGACTGGAACCTGGCCACAAATGCTAGAACACAACCGAAGGTGTTGTTATGGCGGCATACTCTAGACCAGGGGTGGTAGCCATCCAGCCGGGCAAATGCCCTACCTACGACATGCCGCCCTGCCGCAGGAAATTGTATTCTTTATCCCTTCCTGCACGGATAGTTTCAAAGCATGTTTAGATCTCGAGTTGAGTTGAGTTATGTTCCGGCATTAGTGACCAGGTTCCAGTCTCCCTTAAGAGAGCAGCAGCGCATTTGTAGCAACTTTGGTGTTGCAAATGTCCATAGGCGATGGTAAGTGCTTTCCATCAAGCGGGCCATCTGCCTGTCTGCTGAACTCATGCAATTAAAAAAAAAAATCTAATCCCTGAATTGGATTTACATGCTTCCCACATGAAATGTCTTAAATTGCAAAGAATAAGCCGTCGTTATCTCAACGTTGTGAAAGTACTAAAGATTGCTGTTGGTATAAGGAAAGGTGCAGAACAGATGGCTTGATAAACGAAGATTTAATATATGCAATATTACATTTGCGTGTCGAAAATATAAATTCTCTTAATTAATCTTAAATTAGGTTATTGCACCGTTTTTTTCTTCTCCGGAACTGACAACCTGCTTTGACAACAGGTGGTAGAAAAAATGTAAGACTTTATTTTTAAGATCCGTTCCAATTCAGAACAAGCCCGTCTATATACCCACGTCATTATAAATAGAGATGCTACGAATATTCGGCTGCTATTCGGCATTCGGCCTATACGGCCACTTTTTTAACAATTCGGTATTCGACCTATTCGGCCACTTTTTTAACAATTCGGTATTCGACCTATTCGGCCACTTTTTTAACTATTCGGTATTCGACCTATTCGGCCACTTTTTTAACAATTCGGTATTCGACCTATTCGGCCACTTTTTTAACTATTCGGTATTCGACCTATTCGGCCACTTTTTTAACAATTCGGTATTCGACCTATTCGGCCACTTTTTTAACTATTCGGTATTCGTCCGAATACCGAATACCAAATCGCGCATATTGCTCAAAATTGTATATATTTCCATCAAAGTTGATAGTTAAACTACGTTTTAACAGTGTTAAATGCGTTTTTAATTATGTTTTTATTTTAATATTAGTTTTTAAAATGTCACAAACAAATAAAAAAATATTTAAAATCGCGCCTAACCATGTTAGTTTGACTTAAATTCATCATAGTTCTAAGATAGTACGCAACTAACCTTCCAATATTGAAACCACGTTTAACATCAACCCAACAAAAAAAACCTTAATAAATATTCCCGACACAATCATAAACATTAGAGAGAAACGTCGGAAATAAATCAAATCTAAACAATACGATCGAAATATTCAAAAAGATGTATCACATTGTCACGTCTTATGGGGTAACTGTGGCATTTATCGTCGGTAATCACAATCCATCATAGGGCGACGGTGGACGTGAATAAAAATGGGTCTTGTGTCAAATGCATGTACGTATGATTGGAGTTCTGTAAGTCAGGGTGTATTCTGTAATATAACAATTTTTATTTATTATTTCAGAAAAATCAGTAGAACCTTAGTGTGTTGTCAGTCCATCACAAAAACTTTATAATAAACTAGAATATGCCCGCGACTTCGTACACGCTTGACATAAAATTCCTGCGGGATTCTCGGAATACAAAGTATCGCAGCATTTAAAAAAAGGATGTAAGCTATCGTTTTAGTGGAAACTGTGTTGAATAACCTAATTTTTATGCACTCGACAACTTCAAACCGCTCCCGGGAAAATTGCCACGGGATTTCCGGGATAAAAAATAGCGCAGATTTTAAGTCTAAGAATTAGCTGTCGATTAGTGAAAATCGGCCCAGTAGTTTTTACGTGAATCTCGAACAAACAGATAAACCGACAAGAAATCTAATAAATCCATCGTCTTCTCCGTCATTTTTTTTTAATAGTTTCAATGAACAGACACGGTATGTTTAGAATTTTATAATATTATAGATTCTACCAGTTTTAATAACTATAATGCATATGTCACATCTATGCATGTCTATCCGTGCAGGAACGGAGAAAGAATACAATTTCCTCCGGCGCTGCTGCTCTCTTAAGGGAGACTGGAACCTGGTCACTAATGCCGGAACACAGCTCAAGGTTGTTATGGCGGCATACTCTAGACCAGCAGTGGTAGCCTGCCAGTCGGGCAAATGCCCTACCACCTAGCTGTGGGTTGTTTTGTTGCCTCTTACGACAGGCCGCCCTGCCGCTGGTAATTGTATTCTTTCTCCGTTCCTGCACGGATAAGGCTACACTATTAATTTGACTTGAACAATAAACAAAAAAGTATATATGCGTGTGTGTGTCAAATACATGATAGTGTGTGTAATGATTTTTTTTATTGATTTAATGTATTTTTTTTTAAATAATTTAAAAAAATATTAGCATTCGTCGCTTCTTCTCTACATAAACTATAAGTGTGCGAAATTTTATACTTCTCCGTCCGCGCAATTTTCGTAAAAAGGGGCACAAAGTTTTTGCTTCACGTATTAATATATAGATTTACTATGTCTTCCAGAATAGGCACCTTTTCTCGTTCAAGCCAAGATATGTGACCTATGAGCGCAATGATTCACACTAAATATGTATGTAGTTGTCCGTTTGTCCATCCGCGCTAAGCCCGATGGAATGCAGCGGTCCATAATAGAATATTAATACACAACCAGAACGCATTGAATAAATAGTGACCCATCAAAGAAATAAGGTCCCAAGTTTATTGACTAAAAATGCAACACCTGTGATCCGAAGCATGGACAAAGAATACCTTCAAGACCAGCGATTCCCAAACTATTTTGGGCCAGAGACCCCTTTTCAAAAATGAACTGATACCTTAGACCCCCATAGCCAAATTACTTTAAAAATCGTATCTCTAGTTTTTTCTGTATTGATACAAAATACGTTCAAAATTCAATTCAAAAACTTTGCGGTTGTTTAAGTGAGTAACATTAACATCATTTTCTCATCAAAATTTAACAAAATAAATACACATAAAATTCAGTAAATATCAAGTTTAATGTAAAAAAAACCGACTTCAAAAACTAAAAAGTACAAAATAACTTACTTCTAAAGCTATTTTGAATTATAATGTTATTTTTTATATATTATACCTAAAACATCTTGAAGTCGGTGTGAAGTAAAACATAAAAATTACTATATTTGAAAATTACTAAGCACCGACTTTAAGATGCTTTAGATATAATACATAAAAATAAGATATTATAATTAAAAATAGCTTCAGAAATAAGTTATTTTATACTTTTTAGTTTTTGAAGTCGGTTTTTTTAAAGGAAGTTTTTTTATCTGTTCATTTTTAGTGTCTAGCTATGGGTAGGCCTACGAAAGGTGCCGCGCGCCTTAAGATGATACAATGAGAATACCTGGCAGCATAAGAATAATATATTCAAATATTTATTCTACTGTCTGACGTACAGACAGACATTAGCTTTCTAAATACTACCAAGTAAATACCTAAAATAAAAACTGTCTTGCCTTTACTCTGTTATTTAATTATAATATCTTCCGACACAAAAGGTTATGGGCAAACATGTCTAATCCACAAGTAAATTCATCCGAAACGAGCGTAACAGGGAACCTCGTACAGAACGCTGCTGCGGGAAGTTTAATCCCATCTGGAGTGCCACCAATACCAAAGCTGGAAGGGCGCTCTAACTACGCTTCGTGGAGCTTCGGTATGAAGATGTTTTTAATAGACTGCGGTCTATGGAACTGCATCGAAGCACCTGAGGATCTAGCAAGACAGAGGTCAGATTTTAATCGTCTCGACGAACAGGCACGTGCAAAAATATGCCTAAGTGTCTCGCCCCGCATTTACTCTATTGTCAAATCGGGAAGATCTGCCCAAGAAACTTGGAGAAAGCTACAAGTCCAGTATGCTGACAAAGGTTTGGATAGAAAGCTGAGTTTATTGAAGCAACTGTTCAACACTAAACTAACAGGTGACATAGAGACTTATATTAATACCATCAGGGATGTACAGGAGAAGTTACTCGAAATCAATGCACAACTTGAAGACGAATTTATAGGGGTCATAATGCTTGCCGGACTACCCGATGAATACAAGCCCCTTATTATGGCGTTAGAACACTCAGGCGCACGGATCACGTCAGACTCAGTGGCCACAATGCTTTTGAAGGAAGACAGGAGAAATAGCAGTACCACAGTCGGCGAGCCGTCTACTAGCGCATTAGTGACACATTCTACAGCCAAAGTTCAATGCAAGTTTTGTAAGAAATTCGGTCATGTTATATCTAATTGTCGGAAACGTAAACAACAAAACAAAAAATCAAATGTAATTCAAAATTCAAAAACAAATATTACAACAGATATAACACTTTCATCTTCTTCATCATTTCACACTCATCCCTCTGGCTCTGAATCTAATAAAGATTCTTGGTTGCTAGACTCTGGAGCAACTTCACATATGTGCAATAACAGAAGTTATTTTCAGGATATGTCTTCGCTCTCAAAACCTGTGTACGTTGCCAATAATAATCGCATTACGTGTGAAGGCAAAGGTACTGTTAGTCTGCCTCTACCAAACGATCTAAGCACTATTTCCAACGTGCTTTATGTACCAAGCTTAGCATCAAACTTATTATCAGTTAGCAGTCTGGTAAGTAATAATTATGTTGTTGTGTTTTCACAGCGCGGTGCAACAGTTTTACGTCGTCAAGACTGTAAAGTTTCTGGACACGTCGTGGGTACAGCCTCTAATTATAATAATTTATATAAGCTTGATGTTCCCTGCCAAGCTAATTTAATAAATAACAATAAACAAGAGGCGTTACTATGGCACCGTCGACTTGGTCATTTAAATGCCAAGTCACTGAACATATTAAAAACTAAAAAAGTAGGCATAGAGTTCACTGACAGGTTGAATGAAACCTGCATACCGTGTTTAGAAGGAAAATTGTCTAGGAGACCTTTCTTAAACTCAAAAAGTATGTCTACAGAGCTACTACAACTAGTTCATTCTGATTTGTGTGGACCTATGAGTACTCATTCATGGGGTGGTTCTCTTTACCTCTTAACTTTCACAGACGACTTTAGTCGTAAAACTTTTGGGTATTTATTAAAATCTAAAGCCGAAGTTTGTACAAAGTTCGTCGAATTTAAACATTTAGTAGAGAATCAAACGGGTCACAAAATCAAGGTTTTACGCACAGACAATGGTCGCGAGTATGTTAACCGTGACATGACTACCTTCTTGAAGGAAAATGGAATCGTGCATCAGACTACAGTTCCATATACTCCTCAACAAAATGGAGTTTCCGAACGTGCGAATAGGACTATAATTGAGAAAACGAGATCTATGCTACAAGATGCAAATCTACCTAAAGCTTATTGGGGAGAAGCGGTAAATACGGCTATTTATCTAAAGAACCGTTCGCCTACACAAGCCTTAAAGAATAAAATTCCTGAAGAATTGTGGAGTGAAACTAAAGTCAACCTTTCTCATTTAAGAGTATTTGGTTGCGAAGCCCACGTTCTCATTCCTAAAGAAAAACGGTCAAAACTGGAATCGAAAACGCAATCTTGCATTTTCGTAGGCTACTCTACAGAGAGTAAAGGCTACCGTCTTATTGATCCCAATAATCCTAGACAAATTATTATTTCTAGAGATGTCGTCTTCATTGAGAATAAAATGTATCAACAACCTGAAATCAATGACGTTCCATCCTCTTTACAGCCCACAGACACCCTTGTTCCTATTTATCATCCAGTTCAACAAGTTCAACCTACTACAGAACCTGAAACTTTAGTCTGTGAACAACATAACACAGAACCTGAAGCATCTACTTCTGCTCAGCCTACATGCAATGATGACATTATAACTCCTGAAACTAATTGCGATATGGTAGAATCTGAGCAAAGAGAACTGTCATCTGAAAGAAGATATCCTCTTAGAGACAGACGTCCTCCCGAGAGATATCAAGCTAAACTTTATCTTACTTCAGATTCTGAACCGGAGACATATAATGAAGTTTTAGATCATCCACAAAAAGAACAATGGCTAGAAGCTATGAATGCTGAGTATAATTCTTTAAAAAAGAACGGAACTTGGATTCTAGTAGATAGACCTTCTGACAGAAAAACAACTAAATGTAAATGGGTCTATAGAATAAAAAAGGACACAAGCGGACAAATTGTCAAATATAAAGCTAGATTAGTAGCAAAAGGCTTCACTCAAGTAGCTGGAATAGACTACAGTGAAACTTTTTCACCAGTCGCCAGACTATCTACAGTACGGCTACTACTAGCAATTGCTGTACAATGTGATCTGCAAGTTGACCACCTCGATGTGGAAACTGCCTTTTTAAATGGAGATCTGGAAGAGGAAATATTTATGGAACAACCAGATGGCTTCTCAACAGACAAAAAGAGTAAGGTTTGTTTATTGAAAAAGTCTCTTTATGGACTAAAACAAGCTCCACGTCAATGGAACTTGAAGGTGTGTGAAGCTATGCATAAACTCTCTCTAACTCAGGCATCTAGCGAACACTGTCTATACTACAAACGCGTTGAGAGTGATTTTCTTATAGTAACGGTTTTCGTTGACGATTTTTTCATAATTAGTACAAAGGACGATATGAAAAATCACTTTAAAAGTGAACTTAAAAGACTGTTCACTGTGAAAGATCTTGGTCCTCTCAAAGACTGCCTAGGGATGAGAGTTATACAAAGTAGCGGCACCATTACTCTCGATCAGACAAAATACATCGAGAAACTTTTAACCAAATTCAGTATGATGGACGCTTTATCGGCAAATACTCCGTTGGAACCTGGCTTGAAACTTACACCTCCAGAACCTGGAGAAGATAATACTGAAGTACCTTACCAAGAACTCATCGGCTCATTAATGTACATTGCTATCGGTACTAGACCTGACATCGCTTACTCGGTCTCTTACCTATCCCAGTTCAATGCACATTACGGGGGAGTACACTGGAAAGCCGCAAAGCGAGTTCTAAGGTATCTAAAAGCCACTAAAGACTTTAAACTGCATTATAACCACAATGGTCATAATTATCCAACTGGATACGTAGACGCTGATTATGGCAATAATTTAGTTGACCGGCGCTCATACACAGGCTTCGTTTTTATGATGAGTGGAGGCCCCATATCCTGGGAAGCTCGCAAGCAGCGCACAGTAGCACTTTCAACCACAGAAGCTGAATATATGGCTCTGGCAGAAGCTTGCAAAGAGGCCATATACCTCAAAACCCTCATCGCCGAAGTTTTCGCTGTCACTCATTCCATCACCATTCATACTGACAATCAAAGCTCAATTAAACTGGCACATAACAACGCATATCACACACGCACTAAACATATTGACATTAAACACCATTTTATACGAGACTCTCTTTCACAGCATCATCTCCATGTCATATACATACCAACTCAAGACATGATAGCTGATATTTTAACTAAACCGCTCTTAAAAATAAAGCATTACCAGTGCACAAAAGCGTTAGGTTTAAGTTAAGTTCAGTTTGTAAATATGTCTTAGTTTCGGTTGTTTTATAGGAGTGTTGTGTATAGTTAGTGATAGGTTGATGGTAGCTATAATGTATATGTTAGTGTTAAGTTTTGTAAAGTGTACAGTTAGGATAGGCTTTGATATATGTTATTTTTTTACTATATACAGGCACAGGTGTTCTCATTGCGGGGGAGTGTTCGACCTACGTGATGATACAATGAGAATACCTGGCAGCATAAGAATAATATATTCAAATATTTATTCTACTGTCTGACGTACAGACAGACATTAGCTTTCTAAATACGACCAAGTAAATACCTAAAATGAAACTGTCTTGCCTTTACTCTGTTATTTAATTATAATATCTTCCGACACAAAACTAATAATCAATTCAATAGAAATTCAATAGGAATCGACTTTTGACCTTGTCGACCCCCAAAATTAGTTTTCGTTTATGTTGACCTCTGGCAAAAATATTTCGATCCCAGGGGGTCGATATCGACTACTTTGGGAACCGTGTTCTAGACAATTGCCCAGTAAAAAACGTCAAAAGTATATAATACTATAACAAAAGCAATTGATGTTTTTCACCTCTACTTAACGCTTTAATATCGCCAGTCTTAGAAATAAATAAAATAGTATTACATACATACATATATCGCCTTCCTGCATACGTCCATATATCCATTTACAACAAGATATGTCAAAATACACCCTCCACCAAAGAAATGACAGCATCAAATTTTCAACGCCAATTAATTAAATGGCTAAAAATATTAAATAACAGCCACAGATAATGCATATTACTTAACCGATTGTAAGTCTAGGGGCACACACACACAGAAAGACACATGGAGTTTTTGGCGGTAACTGAAAGGGGGCGTTGTGCTGTGCAGTTTTATTTTCTAAAAATGTGTAAAATGACTCTAAAATGAACAATAGTTGTAGGATATTGATAGTTTTTGAGTAGTAATTATGTGTTATTGTGAGAAATGTGAACTGTATAGTCAAATGTGGCCTTTCGAGTTTTCACAAGAACTCCGTTGAATAGTTTGGATTGTAGCCTACAATGCAACTGCGCCCGGCTTAAAGGCCTAGTTGCCAAGCCATAAATTAAAAAAAAAGAGAGACACTCACAAACACGCGCACGCACGTACGCACGCATGTTACGTAATTATAAGTTAATCGACGAATAATTCCACTACATTTAAGTTCTAATAATAAAATTGTGTTGGTTGCCGCGATACAGACTTAGAGTCTAGTGCAGCAATGGCCGCCAAAAAAATTTTAACCTTAATTTTAACTATTACATACATAGCTTCACGCCAGTTCCCTTGTGGGGTAGGCACGAACAACAGAGCGCTATTCAGGCTTATTCTTACACACCTCACTCGCTTCTTTGACATTCATAGCTCTTGTCATGCGCGCTCGTCTGTTCTTAAGGCTCCTGATTTTAACTATTATAACCAAAAATGTGTTATTACCATAAGTTTTAGATATTCTTACATGCCGACAGAAGTTAATGCACACCTGCCAGCCATAAAGCACAGTTTATTACCTTCCCGCATTTGGACTGCTTTTGTTTACTTAGAAAAAAAGTCTATTGTGTATTGTACCAGTTTATGGCCGTTCGCAGGAATAATTAAGCAGGTGTGCGGATTACGTTTTTTGGGAAATTGCGTCGAAGCTTGGCAGATAGACATATTGTATTTGTATAGATGAGTATAAAACAATGCCCGAACGGAGGGGTGAGGCAGTCAAGCGATGATTACGATACGAGCACGACGTGTGTACGTTCGATGAGCTATATAGTGACGGACTTTGCGCGTTTTAAATCGTGCATCACGTTTGTACTGGTTGCGTCCAATATATTTTTACCTGTGTTATACGTGCTTGTATAGTTCTAATAAACTCTATAATCATTCTAACGGCATTTTAATTCGAGTCCCGCAACTCGTAACAGTAATATTCAACAGATGGTACCGCAACTGAATTACTATAACATATTCTGACGTTTTAAACTATGTCTACAATACGAGGTCATAAAGATAACACATGCACATTGCAGAGCTGATATTCTAGTCAATTTTACTACATATTATTGTTGTTTCAATGTAAGTCAACAAACTAACACGAACAAAAAAGAATTTACAATTTTATTAAGTACACATGTCATTTTAAACAATCTTACATCGAACATCCGTTCTGAAGTAATGTAACAATTAAATTACCTACTATTTAACAAAGATGGACACGATTCACAGAAAGTCGTACGATAAAATTTACGAAAGTTTACATGAAAGAAAGCCCTTTAACCAACCATTGCTTGATTTGTAATGATAAATAACTAAAATACTGGGAATTAACCGCCGTTGGGAGGTTTATCTCGAACTTTCTCACGTTATTTTGTTTGTCATGCGCGTACGCGTGTAGGGTGAAAGTCACTGGACATTTCTTTATGGCATGTTCTTTTTTTGAACGTAATTTAATTTTATGATTGATTGTTTTTTTATTAAACACTAGGATATAATATGCCCGCGCCTTCGTCCATTATTATTTATTTCGGTTTATGGCTTGGCAGCTAGGCCTTTAAGCCAGATCTTAGTTTACAATATTATAGTTTCTTCATTTTCTTAAGCCTATGTGTAGCACAGCTGAACTGTAGGTAATCAGCTAGTGCCATTCAACGGAGTTCTTGTGACAACTCAAAAGGCCACATTTGACTATACAGTTCACATTTCTTACAAAACACATAATTACTACTCATAAACTATCAATCCTACAACTATTGTTCATTTTAGAGTGATTTTACACATTTTTAGAAAATAAAACTGCACAGCACAACATCTCCTTTCAGTTCCCGCCAAAAACTCGCGCCTTCGTCCACGCTTGACAGGTAACGTAGATTACAGTTAATATTGCCAGTATTTAAATTCAAAGTTTTTTTTCATTACGTAATAAATTTACATGAAATAAACAATCTCACAACTTATATTTAAAACGAATAATTTCGGGGCATGGCCTGTTTATACTTAGTTTATATAATGGGAAAGTAGAGTATAATAACAATTTATAATGTTTATGTTACAGTAAGATACCATGTTGTTACGAGTTGCAGGACTCGAATTAAAATTCCGTTGGAATTATTATAGAGTTAATTAGAACTATACAAACACGTATAACACAGGTACAAATATAACCGAACGCAACAAGTCCAAACGTAATGCCGAAGATCGTAATTCAATAACACGCGCAAATTCCGTCACTAAATAGATTATCGAATGTACACAAGACTTGATTCGCTCGTGGTTATCGCTCGACTACCTCGTCCCTCGATCGAGGCATTGCTTTATACTGCACCGATGCAATATGTCTGCCCGGCCGCGTGACCGAATTTCCTTTCCGAATTAACCTGGCTAATGACTGGATTATAATACACAATGGGCTGTTTTTTAATCACAAATTTTAAACACAAAGTAAACAAAAAAAGTCCAAATGCCGAAAAGTAATAAAATGTGTTTCTACAGGTATGCAGGTGTGAATTTGTCGTTGTCGGCGTCTAGGTCGTAACAATACGAAACATTTATAGGTTATATATACCAACGAGGACTGTCTTATGTCAGTGACATGACAATAGTAGACAGCCGCTGTATCCGATAACATTCGATTAGATGAATCTTTATATTGCTCTTTTTAAACTCTTATTGATATAACTATCTCGAATTATATAAGTCTTAGGATTTTTCTGTCACGAAAAAGCGTTACGGCCGCGTGGAGGAGCGGCATAAATTTAGACTAGACGTGGTGCGAGGCGCCATAATTTTAGAGTAGACTATAGAAGCGTTTTTTGGTTCCGGATCGAATTCAATTTTTTTTATTGATAAAATAAAATATGTTTAAATAATTTTGTTTGATAAAATAAAATATATTTAAATAATGCATTCATTAAAATGTATCTAACCTAACCAAATCATAATTTGCAGTAAACCTGTGAAAAATCGAAATGTGTGCTGGGACACATAGTAGAAGTGAAACTTCAACGGACAAGTGGAAAAACGAATGGCAACGGACAAGTGGCAAAACGAATCGCAACAAAATTTTAACTTGAAGTTTTACGAGCAGATTGTTAGTGTACTTGTCCAATTAATTTTATTTTAAATTTATTTAATTTTAATCCGTGCAGGAACGGAGAAAGAATACAATTTCCTGCGGCCCGGCGGCCTGTCGTAAAAGGCGACTAAACAACCCACAGCCAGGTGGTAGAGTATTTGCTTGACTGGATGGCGACCACCCCTGGTCTAGAGTATGCCGCCATAACAACCTTGTGTTGTGTTCCGGCATTAGTGACCAGGTTCCAGACCCCTATAAGAGAGCAGCAGCGCATTTGTAGCACCTTTGGTGTTGCAAATGTCTATAGGCGATGGTAACCGCTTTCCACTAAGTGGGCCGTCTGCCTGTCTGCTGAACTCCTGCAATAAAATTAAAAAAATAAAAAAATAATAAAAAATTTGAAAACCCGCCCGTAAAATAAGAGAGCCAGGTCTTATTTTGGAACTCATTGCCCACGTCAGAAAAGCTAAATTTTTGCTATATTTAAAAATTCACTCAGGAATCATTGTTAGTCTTGCGCCATAATGTATCTGCTAGTTTACAATACTTCAGACTGTAATCTGCTGTCCATATATGTCATTTTTATTTTTTTTCTTTATTGCATAATAATTACAGATAATTTAAGAATTTCCTTTGAGTCAGGTTGCCTGGAAGAGATCGCTTTTAGCGATAAGGCCGCCATTTGTTTTACCAAGTAACTATTGTATTGTTGTGCATTTTTATAATTTTTGTTTTGGTGAACCAGTGTTTTTTTCCCCTCTCTCCGGACGAACTTGATTGTCCGGGCTGTTCACTATATTTTCTAGATATATGTATATATATATATATATATTATTCTTTTTGTTTTTTTGTCTTTTTTGGTTTTTTATGCCTTTTGTATTTTTTATCTAATTTTTTTTCCTATTCTTTATTAGAAAAATATTACAAGGTCCTTAATACTATTACAAAGATATGCTATAGAGTCTTAAACTTTATGTTATACAGTTTTGAGTAGTCTAATTTTTTGTTACATGAACGATAGTGTTGTCTATGCCTATGTCTAATACTTTCTTTTCACTTTGTATTTTATTTGCTTCCGTGTCTGTATGCACTTTAATGGCCCTAGCGGAAAATCAGCGCTGGTTAGGTTAACCAGCAACATGCTGAGCTAGGACCAATTTAGAGTTATACTTGCTTTGTTAATTTTTTACTGCATGTTACATTCTACATTTTTTTATTTATGCTAGTGTAATGTATTCTCATTTGTGTTGTAATTCTAAATATTTTTCTTTCTTCTTCAAGCGATACATGTGTAATATACATACCATCATGTGTACAAGCATATTATGCCGTCACAGCAATAAGGTGAGTGCAAACCTTGTATGCTGAAAATGCGGCGTATAAATTCTCAAAATATGATATTATTTTTAAGATACATGTCAGCAATGTAAGTATGTCGCTATTTCTTCAATTTTTTTTTTCATTCTTTCATTCAAATTTACTACACCTGCCAGGTGTAGGGTATTTGCTCGACTGGTTGGCGACCACCCCTGGTCTAGAGTATGCCGCCATAACAACCTTGTGTCGTGTTCCGGCATTAGTGACCAGGTTCCAGTCTCCAGGTTCAGCACCTTTGGTGTTGCAAATGTCCATAGGCGATGGTAACCGCTTTCCATCAAGTGGGCCGTCTGCCTGTCTGCTGAACTCCTTCGATAAAAAAACAAATATGTTCTACTTATATATATGTTTATTTCCTATTACAAATGTTGTGAGTGTTATATTTACTTACATACATTATTTTACTATTACATCTTAATATATATAAATTACGTGTCACGTTGTTTGTCCGCGATGGACTCCTCTAAACTACTTGACCGATTTTAATCAAATTTGCACGCCGTGTGCAGTTTGATCCGACTTGAAAGATAGGATAGCTCACATTTGGACCTGGTACGTGGCGCTGCAATCGGGTTCTAAATTTTATTTCTTCAGGGCAGAACAACGTCTGCCGGGACAGCTAGTATAATTATATAATCTAATTTTACCTATCATGTCTGTTACATCTTTAATAAATGGTATCTATAGTACAATTTTCCGGCTATCCTATTTTACTCTAGTTTCTACTACAGTATTTTAATGCAGTGTTAGAAGTGAGATGCTGTAAATTATGTATATGTTACATAAGAAAACTTCTCAAATATGGTAGACTAATCTAGGTCAAAGATTATAATATTCATTTAGATGGCTACCCATACATTGTCGTTTAAACAAAAAAGTATATGAATTTAATTTATTTTGAGTATACATTGTTTACTACAACTCCATTAATTCTTCAAAAAGTTATTCTGTAACATACTTCTGCACAAAACTTATAAAAAAAAAAGAATTTAAGATATAGATAGAATATGAAATATAAAGAAAAACAATATTTAACTAGACGTGTTGCTGGGGAGTTTCTTGCCGCTTCTTCTCCTTTACAGCATCAACACGTTGCGAAGCGGTGTACATAGAATAGGAAGTTAACTTACATGTATGACCTTCAAAAAGTGGTCTCCAGTGGAACTTATTTTGAATAAAAACTTTTGAATTTGAATTTGAAAATTTGAATTTACTAAAACATTCCACAGCATTATCCAACCGTCCAAATATTGTAAGGGCAGTCCACACTCGGGTGACCAGACGTTCCATCACGTCTCACACAGCTGCATTGTTTACAACTACTTTACATTATAATGTCCGGGAATATTTACTGCTTCACCCCTGTCCTATATTCAAATGCAATGAATTAGGTTTAGGATTCTGAACCAGTGAGATAACATGTTTAAAGCGATTAACTTAATTAAAACGCGGTCGAGATGCGAGCACTGCGCAAAATCTGCGGAGTGACGCTCGCGGACCGCGTTCGTAATACCGAAGTAAGAAAGAGAGTTGGTCTGAAAGAGAGTGTCGGGGTGAAGGTAAGGAAAGGAGTGCTCCGGTGGTTCGGGCATGTGGAAAGAATGCATGATGAAAGAATGACTAAACAGATATACAATGCAAAAGTGGATGGATGCAGAAGTCGTGGAAGGCCACGTCACACCTTCCATGATCAAATTGATCGTGTACTAGCAGAAGGTGATGTCAGGAGCCTTAAGAACAAACGAGCGTGCATGACAAGAGTTATGAATGTCACAGAAGCAAGTGAGGTGTGTAAGAATAAGCCTAAATAGCACTCTGTTATTCGTGCCTACCCCGCAAGGAAACTGGCGTGAAGTTATGTATGTATGTATGTAACTTAATTAAAACCATATAATAAATATTTATAATAATACTAGGATTTGCCCGCAACTTTTTCCACGCTTGACTTGAAATTCCCGCGGGATTCCCGGGACACAAAATACCGCAGCGTTTTAAAAATAATTTAAGCTATCATTTTTGTGAAACCTGTGTCAGATCGGAATAAACTAATTTCTATGCACCCGAACAACTATATACTGCTCCCGGGAAAATTCCCGCGGAATTCCCAAGATAAAAAATATCACACATTTTATTATATAAAATATCCTATCGATCAGTGAAAAAGTCACAATGGAATTTCATTCTCTTTTTCAATCGGGCCATTTTAAATAATTACCAGAAAATTTTCCGTAGGATTCCTGGGATAAAAAGTAGCGTAGATTTCAAGTCTCAAAATAGGCAGTCGATCAGTGAAAACTGCATTGAAATCGGCTCAGTAGTTTTTACTATAATCCCGAACAAACAGACAAACCGACAAATAGACAAGAAATCGAAAAAATGCATCATATTCTCTGTCGTTAATATAGTCTATTACAGTTGTTTTTTTTTAAATAGCTTCAATGTACAGACAATGTATGTTTAGAATTTTATAATATTATAGATTTAGTTATCATGAAATAATTTTTTTGTACTCTGAATCGATGTATGAAATTTCTAAATTACTATACTGTCTATAGTCTATTTCAAACTAAAAATAATGAAAATGAACCATTAAAATAGTCGCGGTCGTATTAGAAAGACTTAATTGTCGACTTAATTGTCTTGACAACAAGTATTATCAATTTTAATACATATTATCAATAATATAACTCGGTGAATTACATAAATATATATACAGAACACAGGTAGTTATTTTAACATTCCTATCCATAGTAAATACTAACTTTAATATTACATGCAGTACGTAATTTAACTTCATTTAATATTATGTATGATTTATTTATGTATTTACAAATTTTTTTCATTTTTTTAAATCAAAATAAAACATTTTTTTTTAAAAAAAACGTTAACAATATTCTTTTATAATAAAACATCTTAAATACAGTATTTGGTATTTTTTTTATTAAATCTTGTATGTCGGCAGCGGGGCCTGGGGTCCAAACTACCGGTGGTTAGGGCTCCAGAGACAGAAACCTCCTCACAATTCATGCCGTCGTCCAATAGTGCTGCCCTCTGTATCTGGCCCTTCACCCAGCTTCCTAGCGAGAGCCTCTGTAGATGACTTATTATTATTATTATCTTTTTTAATATCTTAACTATAGCGTAGCTTTGATGGAGCAACACAGCCTTAACACTTTGAATATATCCAAATTGGGTCTTTTCATCGCAAGGTCAGTGATCCTGCTCTATCTCAACATAATAAAGATTAATCTCTAATTTAAATGCTCTCAAACACAAAAGAAACCAGAATGCATATAACGTGTTCCATATTTGACAGATTAGATATCATCTGTCTTTTACTGAATGCATATGAATGATCTCTGAGAACTAGAATTTGATGTCAGAAATAGAACACAATCACAAAGAGGTGTATTTTGATCATGTATGTCTTTCTAGACCACGGGCCATAAAAATGGCCCGGACATTTGGAGGGCTTGCGTGGGGCCATGGGAAGGCCAACACGTAGAGGCCCCTTGACAAATTTAATGTAAATGTGGCGTGACACTGATCGGCGATTATCCCTGTCTACACCATATAGTAATGGACCCAAGGACAAGCCCCGGCCAGTGTAGGACTATTGTGAGAAATTAGGACAAAAAGTACCGGGCTATTGGGGTGAACTGCTAGTGGTACTAGGGGTCTGGGATTATAGGGACTATGGCGTCTGCCCGTCGCAATGTTCGGGGAACATGGAAAAATGGACAGACGGTGACTCGCCACTCGCTGCATGGGCCCCAAAAAATGCCATAGATGGCAGGGGCGACATGGGTGTGAGTGGTTAAGAGGTGTCGAGAGGTGGGCTGCAGGTTCACCGAAGTTACTTCCGACGTTAAGCCATTTATCACTTCCACCCCTAGAGCTTGAGTCTTAGCTTTAGCGATCTCCACTCCGTGCCGGGTTGCTAAGGCAAGCACGTAGGCGGGAGCCTTGCCTTGGCCACCGGAGTCAGGTACGAGGTGTCGCTACTCGCCTAAGGCTTCGCCACAAAGCCCCCCTGCGGGTTAGTAACATTGCTTTTAGACGGTTCATTTGTCTTTCAATTTAGATTCAACCAAAGTGATCCATATAAACATAAACTTGAATCATTCAATATTATTAAATAACGTATTTACAATTTCGTCGATCTGTCTAATATCAGCATTAGTATTTTCTAAGTTTTCACTACTAGTACACATAATAAAACTACATTTTAACGGTTTAAGCGGGGTATTTTATTTTATTTTTATTATAATAAAATAAAAACACGAAAAATAGAGAACGAAAAAATTGTTAAGGAAGTCACTTATGACACATTATTTACAGATTTAGAACATTTTTATTATGTTTATTAATATATAGATTATATTAATACGTGAAGCAAAAACTTTGTACCCCTTTTTACGAAAATTGCGCGGACGGAGGAGTATGAAATTTCGCACACTTAAGGCTTATATAGAGAAGAAGCGACGGATGCTAATATTTTTTTTAATTATACATAAAAAATACATTAAATCAATAAAAAACATTACACACACTACCATGTATTTGACACACACACGGCATATATACTCTTTTGTTTATTGTTCAAGTCGCATTAACAGTGTAGTCTTGGCGAAATCTGTGATTATAGAAGTATAGTCTTTGATATTAATTATTATGGTCGATTTTCGACCACGGATGACCACTAGTACAAATTAAAAGACTGAAACAAACACGTCTAATTTCGAGTTGGATATTAAAAAAATTCAAACCGACTGCTTTACGTATTGAAGTTTAACACAAAGCAATTGACACATCGTTAAAAATAACATATCAAACAGCGCGTTGCGTTCCAGTAGTAGCTCACAACGCCCAAAAGGCTATACGCTAACGCTCCGTTAGCCGTTCCACAAGGCGACCACTGTCGTTGTGGTCGTGGCGAAAACGTCACTAATGACGTCATCATTTCGCTCACAACGACCAACGTCAAGAGGTGGGTCGAATAACCGTTCCACTAAAACTACTTTCCACTACAAAACAAACCAAGACACACAAAGAGCCTAAAAATTAATAACCCAGGCACAGAAAAGAAAAAACCAACACACATCGCACTAGATAGGACTATATATAAGTATAGTTATAAGGCCAACACTGCACATGCACTTCCTCACAACACCAGCATGTAACAGATACACTCTACATTAGTATAAGTTTAGTATTAAAAATAGGATAAATTAATATAATAAGTTAATCTTAAGGTACACCATAACATATAAATCACTAAATTAATGTCACACACTAACAAAAATAAACAATAAGCGTGTATGGACTCAAAAATCTTTCATAGAAATTAAGTAGTAAAAAAAGGTGCGGAACTCGAGTCCGTAGAGATGTTAAGAAAAAAAAAACCGTTCCACTTGGGTTTACGATTGTAACGCCGGCAAGCAAATGGAACGGACAAAATTGCGATAGTGAACTGGTCGTTGTGAGTCTCTAATGGAACGTAGCCCAAGTTTACCTAACAATGAAATAATTACGTCTGTTTTAATATGACAAGGGATGGGTATACATTTTGGATGCATTATTCTATAGCCTAATAAAAGATCAAGTTTCCATTGTAAATTTCTATGCATCTAATTTGAATACCCGTGAGATCCCTTTTATAAGTACGTATCGGTATTTATTTGTTGTAGGGGTATAGAGTTGGTATCTGCTCTTCTTGATATAGTATAAAACAAAGTCGCTTTCGCGTTTGTCCGTCTGTATCTGTTATACACAACGTTATACGTATGTTCACTAATCACAGATACGCTGGCTAAATCCAACCACTACATCAGATTCGATAACCCACAAATTCTCGCGAAAGAGAATCGTTTCATACCTAGAATGATGCGTGAGGCTATTGAAATCAAAAAACACCCAAATTTCAATAGAGAAGATGGTTGGCAAGTACCACCTGTTTGGGATACGATCATCAAAACTGTTAAGACCCAAACCAAGCAAAAAACAACTGCCAGACCTCAAGACACTGTGAGTTGTTCTGCGTCCACCAGAACACAAACCAACTTGACTGATAATTTCTTTTATTTTTGCTTCCACCCATTTTAATATTATATAAAATTATTAGAGCTAGGCATGTTTGCTGAAGAGTTTCTTGCGCCGCTTCTTCTCTTCAAGCCATAACATGTTGCGAAGCGGTGGTAAATTAGATTAGGCTCCCATAGAGTAAATAATAACCATACACAAAAATTAAAATTAATAATTAAAATGAACAAGTTGGCGGTAGGCGAAATAAAACTTTAACAATACTCATTGGCACTTGACATCTTCGTCTTCCATGATTACGGCCACTGAAAAGTGGCCGAAACGTCGGAATAACAAAAAACAAATAAATTACCGCGCTTAAAACCGTTAAAACGTACTCAAACTTTCAATCAAAATTAAGGCTAGAACAATTTAAAATCTGGTACACAAACCCCACTCCCACATATGGTTACCACGTCCTAAATTCGTCCCACCACATGCCCTCAAAACTTTTCGGATGTCATAAAACAATAATCTGCGTAGAGAATCGTAAATGTCTTTGTAGACAATAGTATTGACACAGTCCTATAATTTGTGTTGCCAGTTTTCTCCCAATATAAAGGACGTTACGATTTTCACTTTTATATTGACGCCGTCTAATTAGGCTCTGACCGGACGCCTATTTTATAAGATACTAGGACTTCATAAAACTGTTTATAAATAATAAAGAAATTAATACTATGTACTAATAAAACTGATGTAACTTAGTGGTTAGCGCAAACGCACCATAACTCAAAGATCGCGCGTTCAAATCCTGGCCGGAAAGCATGCATTATTGGTATTAATTACATCGTGAGGACTGCACATAGCGATAACTAATGTGTCAAATCCGGCATTTTGCCTTGGACAAGCGTGGCAGGTATACTGTCCGCTCCCCTATTAATGGCACGGTTTCAGCAGTGGGATTATGGATTATCACTAATAAAAGTTTAGTAAAAAAAAATACACGAGTAAACTATCTAAATTTTTTATTCGAAAATTATAACTTCGCCTTCAGGAGTTAAAATTTTTGAACAAAAATTTTCTCAAAAATTAGAAGGTAGTTTCGAGTCTGAAAAGCTTAGTTTGCGTACCATAAAGATTTGTAGAAAACTACCCGCTGAGATTTTTTCTCAGCACTGACATAAAAAAGTCATTTAAAATAGTACCTATATACGTTAATAAGGATCTTATTTTATAAATATTAATTAAAAATAGAGAGAAAAGACAGAGGCTTACATATTTTCAGGACGAGCGGAGTGAGCCCTAACACTATCCCACAATGTATGCATTTTTGTGGTACACTGTTGTTTACTGAGAAACTAACACATTTTCAGATTTAGGCTTTAACATAGTAATTTGAAATTATTTCTAGACGTGTTATTGATCATAAAAAAATTATTTTATACACATTTTAAAAAATAGAAGATATAACAATTTTTATTCATTAGAAATTTTCTGTATTCCTAACGCCATGTTTCGAAAACTATAAAACCAATAAGACATGTGTAATGTCAACTGGACTGTTACTACTAATGCCATCTGTTCGAAAACTACAGAACTAATTTCGATGTAAACATGTAAAAAGAATGTTGTTTACTTAAAAAATACGCTGAATTTTTTGATTCAGCACAAATAAATAATCAATTATAAGTGTGATTCATTAAAAGTCATTTTTAACTATGTTAAAAATTATTACTACGTAGGAAAATTCGTGAGCCTTCCTAAAGCACCGCTTTTTGCTAGTTATCGACATAAGTAACTTCATTTGTGCACTCTGAGTTTCACTCATTTTTAACAATATCGTCTTCTATACGGCTTTTTGAAATACCGGACCTGGCAACCCTACCCAACCGGTCCCACACTCATTGGCACATGTGCGCAACACAAGTTGCTAAAAACACAAGTTGAAGAAAAAAACAAAAGAAAATGCTTTTTGTTTATTGCTCGGCTTGGTTTATGTTTCTTTTTTTTTTTGAGAGTTTAGTTAAGGGATACACAAAGAAACTTCTTAAAACCACTCACGTTTGAGTGGGAATTTTGTTATGAAGTATTGTACAGAAAGCTGCGTATCTGAAATAAGTAACTTTTACCTCAAATTACATGCTTTTCCTTTTATAATTAATTTATGATATCTCAATTTTTTTATTACTAGAGTACATACAACAGGGATACTGACGATCCGTTTGATGTAAAATGGTTACGGTCGTCTATGGACTAGTGTAACACCAAAGGTGGTACCAATATGCTGCCGCTCTCTAAAAAAATTACTGGAACCTGGCTACTATTTTTTTTTTTGAGGCGAGGGAAATGCTATTTACGCACAATACTGAGTCCTTTGCAAGGGATTAGACCATAGTTGATCATGGAGGCTTTACCCTTTAATAAGGGGCAATCCAAACAGTAATCAACCAGCTTGTGTGTAGACTCAGAGAAGTTGCACGGGCAACCACCACTACCCACTAAAACCACCCTCCTCCCATGTGCCCCGCGCTTTTTATGTAGGAAAGGCTAAAACTCAGAACGTAGTTACGCCCAGTCCGATCCAGCGCAAAAAGTGTCTGAATGTGCCCCGGGAATCACAATACATCCACTTCGTCAGCGGGGGTGATGAATCCTTTGCTCCCTTGATAGCTAAAGGCCCCCCGAAGCGGGGAACCTGGCTACTAATGCCCGAATACAACTCAAGGTTGTTATGGCAGCATGCTCTACACCAGGGGTGGTAGCCATCGAGATGTATTCTTTCTCCGTTCCTGCACGGATAAAAAGTCTTCTTTATAAGTATTCGTTCTTAGTTTGAATTTTCTGATATCACATATTCTTAATACTTAGTTAAAAGCTCTTTACAAAGGTGTTAAAATGTTACGCATTTACTATTATAGTTTATTACAAGATTGTTACAATAACAAGATCATGAATAATAGTAATAGCATTAAACGAGTACAAATCCGTCTCTCAGGTGATTGTTTCGTGGTTCTCACGACCCTGCGCCCGCGCAGTCGGCGACGGTGCCGGTGCGCGGTTACGTACATGCGCGTAATGCGGACATATTTTTCACTGGTGTTATATAATTTTTATTAAACGCAAACCCTGAACTTGAGCATGCCGCTTAAGCGTTCGTTGTTACACTACATTAATTTGTGATAAGAGAGTTGAAATCTTTAGTTAGGTCAGCCATCCTTGGGTACCGGATCACAAAGTCAACAGATTAATATAGCGTGCGTAATCGTCAAAAGCATATTCCACAGAAAAAATATCTAATAATATATTATTTAGCGACTTCTCTACTTATATTCCAAATTTTAACAAAATCGGTTTATGTTACAAATCATGAAAAGGAAACATACATAGATAAATGAAACTTTATTGCTCACCAAAATAACACACGCAATACATTAATTTCCATATTATGTAAGCAGAACAATGGGCGGCCTTGACCTTATCGCTTAGAGCGATCTCTTTCAAGCAACCTAACTTTTAGGATATTCTAAGGTAATCTGGCGATGTAGGTGATGCATAGATAAACAAATAAACTATACGCACTTAGTATACTAAATATATGGGTGTTTTTATTCTTGTGTACACTGCTGTATGAAACTTTCACTGCTCTGGCTAAAATTATCATATTATAAACTTTCTGCTTAGCTTTAAAATTTAAACACTTATATAAATTATAATAGCCAAAATACCTTTTTACTGGTATTGAACATAACTTTAAAAATATTCACAATTCTAAAGATGAAAAATCTTGTTAACGAAAACAAGCTTAAAAGTGACATACAGGCCGTTCTATTAAAATACAAAGAGTGTTTCTACGCACTATATAAATATATTAAAAATACTTTCAATAAGTTATAAAAACCTGTGAAGTGCCAAATATTCAAAACAGACTTGGCTTAAAGGTCTAGAAACCAAGCAATAAAATTTAAAAAAAACTTGAGAGGTGTCAAGGGACACCCGGATGGAACGAAGTTCCTTTCGATTAATTAGTGAAGGAATTGTAATAAAATTTTATTTTTTTTAAGTTATAATAATATTTTTTTTATTATTAACAAATATAATGTTATATAAACTTATTATTAACAAATATAACAAATTAAGTTGTCTCTCTCTCTCTATAAGAGAGAGAGAGACAGACAGACAGACAGAGAAACATGCGACGCCGCACAGCTTACAATAGCTTACTATAGCAAAAAGTGTCGTGACAACTTTTCGTAAGAATTTTTTCCATCTAGCCCCCTTTCACAACGCGCGATAAGGAACTTCGTTCCAAAAAATAAAAAATATACAGGACGTTCCATTAGTAGCTCACAACGTCCAAAATACTCAGCCGTTCCACAAGGCAACCGCGTCGTTGTGGTCGTAGCAAAAACGTCACTAATGATGTCATTACTTTCGATCACACAATGGTCACAACGACCCATGTCAAGAGGCGGGTCGAATAGCCGTTCCACTTGGGTTTACGATTGGAAGTGGAACAGGATAAATCGCGGTCGTGAACGTGGTCGTTGTGAGTCACTAATCGAACGTAACCCTAGTAGTACAAAGAGAACTGATACGAAACTAATAAATGTCCACTTTGTTCCCAAGTCAACGACCACCATACAAAACAACTGCACACCTTAATGGTACAAGATAAAGACAGCTATACATCAGATATGGAAAGCTTTCGATAGATTAGAAAGAGATAGAACATTTTGTCGCGTGACCGGTTAGCATTGCAAGGTCGTCCCGAGAGGTAAATGACATTCATTTACCAACTTATATATTTCTACTACTGTAATTCTTATTCCTTTGCATTAAAGTTTATTTTTGCTGATAATTACGTATAAAAATGTGAATGTGTTTCAAGCTTCGCGTGCCAATTCTCCATGTTTTGGTGAAAACGATATTTTTATTGATGATTATGTTTGTTAAAGAAAATTGAACTTTATACCAAGGCATTAGAGGCTTAAGGAAGTACAAATGAAAAATGATGAGAGTTCAATTGAAATTACTTTTAATTGAGTCAAACGAATATCTAATTACTCTTGATTGGACTTCTGAAAATTGCGAATGGTAAATTGTTTTAGCCTAAAACTAATTTTGATCCAACAATATATAATCTACTACTAATATTATAAATACGTATCTATATCTTTTTTTTTATTGCAGGAGATCAGCAGAAAGGCAGACGGCCCACTTGATGGAAAGCGGTTACCATCGCCTATGGACATTTGCAACACCAAAGTTGCTACAAATGCGCTGCTGCTCTCTTAAGGGAGATTGGAACCTGGTCACTAATGCCGGAACACAACTCAAGGTTGTTATGGCGATATACTTTAGACCAGGGGTGGTAGCCATACAGTAGGGCAAATGCCCTACCACCTGGCTGTAGGTTGTTAAGTAGCCTCTTACGACAGGCCGCCCGGCCGCAGGAAATTGTATTCTTTCTCCGTTCCTGCACTATATATACTAAATCTATATATACAGTCAAGGTGGGGAAGTCCGTCAGTGGGGGAGAACTCCGTATATATCGGCATCGAATATATATACTAAGTCTCAACCAAATCGGTCCCGTACTTTTTCCGTGAAAACGGAACAGACAGACAGACAGAGTTACTTTCACATGTAGAATATTAAATAGGGATTTAAATAATAAAACCTCAATTTTTTTAAACCTTGTTCCTTTGTTTGTTTTACCTTCTATCCCGATTTAAAACAAATTAAACCTGGCAACACTAGTACCAACCAGGCATCGTAATGTGTATACTCATAGATAGGTATGTATTTGCTTTGCTCATACTACATACATAACTTGACGCCAGTTCCCTTGCGGGGAAGGCACGAACAACAGAGCGCCATTTAGGCTTATTCTTACACACTTCAGTTGCTTCTTTGACATTCATAACTCTTGTCATGCACGCTCGTCTGTTCTTAAGGCTCCTGACATCACCTTCTGCTAGTACACGATCAGTTTGATCATGGAAGGTGTGTGTTTTGCATTGTATATCTGTTTAGTCATTCTTTCATCATGCATTCTTTCCACATTCCCGAACCACCGGAGCATTCCTTTCCTTACCTTCACCCCGACACTCTCTTTCAGACCAATTCTCTTTCTTACTTCGGTATTACGAATGCTTTGCTCATACTATATATAAAATGAACAGTACATATTTATATAGAAGTAAATATGAATTTTTATATCAAGCCGTACGCATATATCCGTGACAGATGTGCGTTGTGGCTGTACCAAATTTGATAATATCGTGGATCGTGGCGTATCTGCCAGAAAGACCACTGAACGATTTATGATAGTCAATTGTTTCTTTATTTCAAGGTCGTTTATAAGAGATCTTCTGGTTTCTTGAAAATATTACCTACGAATCTAGGTACCGACTTGTATGTATGTGGTGCTAATGTATATCTTATACTAATATATAAAGCTGAAGAGTTTGTTTGGTTGAGCGCGCTAATCTCAGCAACTACTGGTCTGAATTGAAAAATTATTTCAGTGTTAGATAGCCCATTTATCGAAGAAGGCTATAGGCTATATATCATCACGCTAAGACCAATAGGAGCGGAGCACCAATAAAGAATCAAAATCGGGTTTTTTTAAACTATTCCACGCGGACGAAGTCGAAGGCAGAAGTTAGTAATATTATAAAATGTGCCGTGTCTGTACATTGAAGCTTTAAAAAAAACAACTGGAATAGACTATATAAACGACGGAGAACACGATGCAATTTATTTTAAGACTAGCTGTACCCAGCGGTCTCACCCGCGTGTTAATGGAAATTCGTTATATTTTAGATAATTCACACTATATCTTTATAAATTATGGCATATGTGTTATTCTGATGAGTAAACAATATCATTGTAAAGTTTCATCAAAATCCATTCAGTAGTTTATGCGTGAAAGAGTAGCAAACATACATACATCCATTCATCCATACATTCTTACAAACTTTCGCGTTTATAATAATTATAGGATTTATCGTCTGTTGGTTCGGGGTTCACGTAAAAACTACCTATTGGGTCGATTTCTATGCGATTTTGGCTGTTCGACATCAAATTCATAGACTTAAAATCTGCGCTACTCTTATACTGGCAATGACGCGGTATTTTTTCTGAGAATGATTTAAAATGGCCAGATTTTTTTTATATTATTATTAACATATCTACGGACTCGAGTTCCATACCTTTTTTTACTACTTAATTTCTAAAACTACGTTTTAACGGTTTTAAGCGCGGTAATTTTATTTGATTTTGGTTTTTCCGACGTTTCGGCCACTTTTCAGTGGCCGTGATCACGGAAGACAAAGATGTCAAGTGTCAACGAGTATTGTTAAAGTTTTATTTAGCCTACCGCCAACTTATTAATTTTAATTATTTAATTTTTAATTTTGTTTATGGTTATTATTTAATCTATGGGAGCCTAATCTAATTTACTACCGCTTCGCAACATGTTATGGCTTGAAGAGAAGAAGCGGCGCAAGAAACTCTTCAACAAACATGCCTAGCTCTAATAATTTTATATAATATTAAAATGGGTGGAAGGAAAAATAAAAGTAATTATCAGTCAAGTTGGTTTGTGTTCCGTTGTACGCAGAAAGAGCTCACAGTGTCTTGAGGTCTGGCAGCTGGATTTTGCTGGGTTTGGGTCTTAATAGTTTTGATAATTGGATCCCAAACAGGTGGTACTTGCCAACCATCTTCTCTATTGAAATTTGGGTGTTTTTGATTTCAATGGCCTCACGCATCATTCTAGGTATGAAACGATTCTCTTTCGCGAGGATTTGTGGGTTATCGAATCTGATGTAGTGGTTGGGTTTATCCAGCGTGTGTTCACTGATCGCAGACTTCGTAGACCTTGTGTGTTTCATGTCAGCAATGTGTTCTTTTACTGTATTCTTTCTCCGTTCCTGCACGGATAAGAGTATAAGTTAGCTTAATCCGATACAGTATCCACTAAAATGATAGCTTATATTATTTTTTAAATGCAGTGCTCTTCAAGGGTCACACTCAATTTCCCTGGGATGCACTAATCAAATTCTGACTTGGTGACACTAGGGCTACCTCAAGAGTATATATACTCTTTCGAATATTTTTTGAAGTAAAACTTCTATATAGACGGGGTCTTAGGACTTTTCTGTCACGAAAAAGCGTTACGGCCGCGTGGAAGAGCGGCATAAATTTAGACTAGACGTGGTGAGAGGCGGCATAATGTTATAGTAGACTGTCGATGTTTTTATTGGTTCCGAATCGAATTCAGTTTTTTTGTTTGATAAAATAAAATATGTTTAAATAAAAAATGCATTCATTAAAATGTACCTAACCTAACCAAATCATAATTTGCAGTGTGCTGGGACACAGTAGAAGTGAAACTTCAACGGGCAAGTGGAAAAACGAATCGCAACAAAATTTTAACTTGAAGTTTTACGGGCAGGTTTTCAAATTGGACAAGTACATTAACAATCTGCCCGTAAAACTTCAAGTTAAAATTTTCTTGCGATTCGTTTTTCCACTTGTCCGTTGAAGTTTTTTTTTAAATCGGTTCACAATTGGCGGAGAAATCGCTTAACAAACATACAAAAAAATATACAATCGGATTGAAAACCTCCTTTTGGAAGTCAGTTTACGTTATGAAATTACAAACGTTTAATTTTTTAATTCATAATCTTTAATGGCCAGTTCCTATACTTTACTAACAGTTCACTTGCAATTTATTGTGAGGTCTCTACAAGTAATGATAAATTTATACTGATTGTAAGGTAAATGATCGAAGGCCATGACTCCTATCGATAGCTTCCCGAATGAGACGATGCGCAAGCGCATAAAGTTCGCACGCCACACATTTCTAATTCAATTCAATTACGGATACAATCGTGCTGAGAGCGAGGTAACAAATTCCGTTAGCACTGCTCAAATACCTTTCTTGTTTAAAAAGGTACAGACAGATATGTACCTAACAGTTTTATATAGGTTACTAGCTTCTGCCGGCGACTTCGTTCGCGTGGAATAGTTTTAAAAAAAATAAGTTGAAAAAAACTGCGATTATGAAACATTCTTCATCGGTGCTCCGCTCCTATTGGTGTTAGCGTGATGATATATAGCCTATCCGTTTATTATCCGTGCAGGAACGGAGAAAGAATACAATTACCTGCGGCCGGGCGGCCTGTCGTAACAGGCGAATTAACAACCCACAGCCAGGTGGTAAGGCATTTGCCCGACTGAATGGCTACCACCCCTGGTCTAAAGTATGTCGCCATAACAACCTTGAGTTGTGTTCCGGCATTAGTGACCAGGTTCCAGTCTCCCTTAAGAGAGCAGCAGCGCATTTGTAGCACCTTTGGTGTTGCAAATGTCCATAGGCGATGGGCTGATCTCCCGCTATAAAAATAAAAAATGAATTCTTCAATCGAAACAATAATAAAACCGGGCAATCATTTAAATTTTAAATAATGCAAACATATTAACTGCGTGGTCGTAACAGTAAAAATTACTAAGGAAACACTTAAGTTAGTTTATCCTGGCATTTGAAAGAACACATAAAAATAACCCATTCCCGAAGAACCATTCCACATAGCTTTAACTTCGCATTGTTTAAAGCTACTAGTTTTACGAGAGGTACTATTAAATATCGCTGCAGGGCTGGGAAGTAGTTTATATTTGAGTACGAAGGCAGCAAATACGCCGACGTTTAACCTGAAGGAAAATGATTACCATGACTTATACACGTTCGTAACTCCAGGGGTATGGGATAGAGAGGCTGGTATAGGACTCTATTCCCTTTGTCCTATCACGTCTATCCTATCCCAAAAGTTGGCAACGCATCATCCCGGCTCTTGAATTGTTTCTAGGGGGGCAAAAACTGTAAAACGCCGCCCCGGCTCGCCTATATTTTTACCTCAATCATCATCATCATTTCAGTTATAATACGTCCACTGATGGACACACGCCTCCCGGAAAGAACTCCACAATGGCCGGTCTAACATTGCTCTTTCTGTGTTAAGCCTATCTTTTTTTTTACAAATATATATACGTGGAAGTGGAGGATGTTAATTTGTTTCTAAATATAGCTTCATCCCTTTGTCAGGCACGCTAGCCGTCCCCAAATGTGAGCGTGTTTCACTTGCCCACTTTGCCGGTCGCCGTGCACACGTGCGTCTGTGGTTTTGAACCTATGTCTACGCGCCCCGCAAAAAGTAATAAATGTGCTTAAAGTACTGGCCATCTTAGTGGTCAAAGTTGCGTTAGTAACGAGTTGTCTTCGAAGTTTGAATTTGCGGCCCTCCGTATTGGCTGTTGGCAAAAGGCTACAGGCGACGGCCACTACTTTCCATTACAGGGAACGTCTGAAGGCCAGCTTTGCTATAAAAAAGGAGGAGTGGAATAAGGGATGGGATCGGGAAGACAGGATCGACGACACGCTAAGATGAGCCATAACTCCGCCCCTGCTCAGATGAAGGCTCCGGCGCTGCGTTGACTGAACTCTGGCGTCGAGGGCATATGGTCGCGAGTGAAACCCAGGTAAAGGTCCGCTCACATTAAAGGCCGTAGGATAAAGAAGCGGAGTTATTCCACGCTCTCCATAGTAGCGCCGCGTAGTGCTTTGCGCTCTGCGGACGGTAGGCTGCTGCGGAAAACTTTAACATCTCCAAACCCCGCCACCGATCGAGGTAGTCTACTACCGAATAGAAGGCGGGGCAAAGAGGATCTCTTCGAAGCCCCAAGCTCCTCGCCATCTATAGTAGCTAAGAGGAAGAAGACCAGCGAGAGATTATGCAGTGGCGATGGACTAGGCCGTCTCAGCTGTCTCGGCCAGCACGGGCCAGGGTCCTCGCGGAGCAAGTGATTGCCATTTCCCGGAGCCCTGACTATAGGCAAATGGAAGGAACACGAGGAGCTTTGGTATATATTCCGGCAGCGGTAACCTCCATCGGGTGAGGAGCAGCCCGGTTTTCCCTATACGCCCTCATCGTGATCCCCATACGGTGATAAGTCCGTAAACGGGTTTTTTATACTCAAAAAAAGTCGTCCACTTTAAAGCTGGAGAAGGTAGTTTACGAAACGCAGCCGAAGCGAAGTCCTCAAAATTTAAAATTTGATCATTTTAACTTTGACTTTTATTCGAAATTTAAAATGGAAATTAAAATAAATGTTAGTTATTTTATTTCACTCAACCCTATAAACATCTACATTTTACAACTGAACGTGGTAAACACGACCGCAAGTTTCAATTTTAAGTTCAACGCCACCTATTAACGCTCGCTCGAACTACTTGGCAGCAGACCACCCGGGAAAAATGCTCAGGCGCATCGTCTATGCATAGTTGTCGCGCACACGTGATAATATTTTTATTACTTAACGTATCATTCATAAGCTCAGTGGCGCCATCTGTTATACATTTAAAATACTTCTTAGAACCATTCCTTCCTAAGTTAACTCTAGAGAAAACTTTTCTTGAGAAGCGCTTTCATTAATACACGTTTGCGTGTTATTACTATCTACTAGCATCATGGAAAAAGAATGCTATATATATATATATATAATTTTACAAGCTGTACCCGCGACTTCGCCCGCCTGTAATTTTTTTCGCGAAACCCTGAATAAAAGTAAAAAAGTAGCCTAAGTTATCCCTTTAAACATCAACTATCTGCCAGTGAAAGTCCCATCAAAATCGATCCAGCCGTTTCAGAGATTAGCCGGAACATCCAGACAGACAGACAAAAAAAATTTAAATTATTTTTTTATATAAGTAACGTATATACTTTAATATGCATTCAGTAAAAAGCTGTTATTTTGATTAGAAGCTGACACTTCAATTTTATTCACCTGTATAGATAATGCTTCTGTACGTGTGTATGTCGCTGAACTCCTAAACCACTGCACCAATTTTAATGAATTTTTTGTATTAGTGAATCTGAGAGTTAGTTTCACAATTGGATGCGGTAGGTGACGCTGCAATCGGATTCGAAATTTCAGGGCAGCACATCATTTACCGAGCTCGATAGTTAAGTCACTATTTTTAATTTCGTACATACCTTAGCGTAGTCCACTGGCGATGCATTTACTGGACATGTGAAGAGGCCTTCACTGAAAAAAAAGAGAATAAATTTAATTCATTAATATATTTAAAGTTTCTATAACTAATTATAATCACATATAGTACTATATCTTTATATAATAAAATTCAGCTTTCTAGTTTTGCGTTTTTTTTTAATGCAGGAGTTCATCAGACAGGCAGACGACCTACTTGATGGAAAGCGGTTACCATCGCCTATAGACATTTGCAACACCAAAGGTGCTACAAATGCGCTGCTGCCCTCTTAAGGGAGACTGGAACCTGGTCACTAATGCCGGAACACAACACAAGGTTGTTATGGCGGCATACTCTAGACCAGGGGAGGTCGCCATACAGTCGAGCAAATACCCTATCACCTGGCTGTGGGTGGTTTTGTCGCCTCTTACGACAGACCGCCCCAACGCAGGAAATTGTATAAAAATAATAAAGTAGTTCGATGCATTGAACTCTGTTGGCTCAGCGACCCAAAATTTGTCTTGGCCTCGGAAACGAGAACACGCGAGTTGTTTCTGTCCATTGCGATTTCTTGCCACGGCTTGAAGCTCACACAGGTCAGCCTCCACCCTGTCCCTCCCCCGGTACTTGGGCTGATGTCGCCCATCCGATCGTCCGAAAAAGGCCCTCTAGTCTAGTCTAGTTTCATCCGTGCAGGAACGGAGAAAGAATACAATTTCCTGCGGCCGGGCGGCCTGTCGTAAGAGGCGACTTAACAACCCACAGCCAGGTGGTAGGGCACTTGCCCGACTGGATGGCTACCACCCCTGGTCTAAAGTATGTCGCCATAACAACCTTCGAGTTGTGTTCCGGCATTAGTGACCAGGTTCCAGTTTCCCTTAAGAGAGCAGCAGCGCATTTGTAGTACCTTTGGTGTTGCAAATGTCCATAGGCGATGGTAACCGCTTTCCATCAAGTGGGCCATTTGCCTCTCTGCTGATCTCCTGCAATAAAAAAAAGTCTATAGTTTGACTTGAAATTATTATATAACGTTGCATTATAGTAGATAAGTAGTTTTAATAGAAAATTAGTTGTCAGTTTTTTTTTATTATTATTAACATCTCTACGGACTCGAGTTCCGTACCCTTTTTTACTACTTAATTTCTATGAAAGATTTTAGAGTCCCTAAACGCTTATTGTTTATTTTTGTTAGTGTGTGACATTAATTTAGTGATTTTTATGTTGTGGTGTACCTTAAGAATAAGTTATTATATTAATTTATTCTAATTTTAATACTAAACTTATACTAATGTAGAGTGTATCTGTTAAATGCTGGTGTCAGTTATAGTTTACTAGCTGCGCCCCGCGGTCTCACCCGCGTAGTGATGTAAAATCGTTATATTTTAGATAATTCACACTATATCTTAGTAAATTATAGCTTATGTATTATTCTCATGTGTAAGCTATATTATTGTAAAGTTTCATCAAAATCTATTCAGTAGTTTTTGCATGAAAGAGTAACAAACAAACATACATACATACATTCTTACAAACTTTCGCGTTTATAATATTAGTAGGGAATAAGATAGTATAGGATGGACAGTATACCCGCCACCCTTGTCCAAAACGTATAGGCCGGTTTAACACATAGGTTAAACCTGCCTATCTGATGTGCAAGTTTCATCACGATGTTTTCCTTCATAGGCACAGCACGTGGTAATTGTAACAATATGCACATCAAGTCAAAAGACTACCTAAGGCGCATGATCTCCGGCTAGGATTCGAACCCGCGCCCTTCGAGTTCGAGACGCAAGTACGCTAACAACTAAGCTTCCACGGCTTTATAATATCTCACTCCTTAAAAATGTCATAATTTTACCTAGAATTTATTCATCTATATGTATTTTGAAAGAAAGAGCCTAAGATAATATACAAATAATTATCATGAAAAATCTTTTTTAGCTGGACGTGTTGCTGAGGAGTTTCTGGCCGCTTCTTCTCCTTTGAACAGTCATAACACATTGCGAAGCGGTATACACAGAATAGAAAGTAGATTTAGGTTTTGACTTACATATATGACCTTCAAAAAGTGTTCTCCAGTGGAACTTATTTTGAATAGAAACTTTTGAATTTGAATTTACATACATACATAAATTCACGCCAGTTCCCTTTCGGGGTAGGCACGAACAACAGAGCGCCATTCAGGCTTGTTCTTACACACCTCACTCGCTTCTTTGACATTCATAGCTCTTGTCATGCACGCTCGTCTGTTCCTAAGGCTCCTCACATCACCTTCTGCTAGTACACGATCAATTATATCATGGAAGATGTGTAATGGTCTTCCACGACTTTTGCATCCATCCACTTTTGCCTTGTATATCTGTTTAGTCATTCTTTCATCATGCATCCCACATGCCCGAACCACCGGAGCATTCCTTTCCTTACCTTCACTCCGACACTCTCTTTCAGACCAACTCTCTTTCTTGCTTCGGTATTAATTTGAATAATTGAATTTGAATTTAGAACTAAATTATGTACTCCGCATAGTAAACAACAAAATTTTTTGGTCTTTGTTTTTAGGGTACCGCACGTAAATGAAGTGATAATGAAAGCTTTTGCGGTTAACGCGGTGTGTTTGTTTGTGTTCTGCTGTTAACTAGTTGTCCAGCTATTTATGGTCAGTTAACATGAAATGATATCCAGTTTTAAAATAAGTTTTAGTCGCTCTTTGCTTTGATATTGTGCATGAAGTTTTATTTATGTATAGTTTATTTTTGGACTGTCATCACAATGAATGATCTTTATTTGCTCTATACATGATTATTAAATTTATGTTATTATGCTATACGGGAAAAATCCGTGCAGGAACGGAGAAAGAATACAATTTCCTGAGGCCGAGCGGCCTGTCGTGAGACGACAAAACTACCTACAGCCAGGTGGTAGGGTATTTGCCCGACTGGATGGCTACCACCCCTGGTCTAGAGTATGCCGCTATAACAACCTTGTGCTGTATTCCGGTATTAGTGACCAGGTTCCAGACTCCCTTAAGAGAGCAGCAGCGCATTTGTAGCACCTTTGGTGTTGCAAATGTCTATAGGCGATGGTAACCTTCCATCAAGTAGGCCATCTGCCTGTCTGCTGGACTCCTGCAATAATAATAAAAAAACAGACTACGAAATTTGATTCTTCAGCGATGCGCATTAATTTCAAAGTAAATTTTACTAGAGAAAATTTTTTGAAGGACATAACATTTAGTTAAAATGAAGTCTAATTTCTATTCTATGCACATTGCTTCGCAACGTGTTATCGCTGTTAAAGAGAAGAAGCGGCAAGAAACTCTCCAGCAACACGTCTAGCTAAAAATTGTTTTTTTCTTATTTACGTTTGCTTGTAGTCAAACTGACAGACGCTCTAGTTGGTTGTAGGTAGTTACCGTTGCCCATGGACGTCTGCAATATTAAGGGAGCCAATGCGTTGTCTACCTCGTTGAGATTAGTCTCAAGGAGGTAATAATAATAATAATAATCGGCAGACAAACACACATATTATATATCCCCAAATTAAGCAAGTTACGCTTGTGTTATGGGTAATATACAACGTACTACTCTGGAGCCGATCCCAGACACCCAGACCATAGTAAATAACGTCTTCGTTAACGTATTTTCTTAAATACGTTTCCGAAATTTACTAGACCAGGAATCGAACCCGGAGCCTCTGCGTTGCAATGAGGTAGGCCGGCAAAGGCTTAGCCCGCTCAACCACGATTCGCTTGGCAGCCTGGTGCAAGCCATGCTGCAGAGCGATGATCATTACCGCTTCAGGGGCCCTCATGCATCAAGGGAACAGAGGAGTCTTCACCCCTGTCGTCGAAGTGAGTTAGTTCTTCCAGGGGTTTTCTCAGGCACTTATTGCGCTAGGATCGGAGTGGGCGTAACTACGTTCTAAGTCTCATGCCTTTCCTGCCATAAGCGCGGGGCATCGGAGGAGGGTGGTTTTAGTGAGTATTAGCCATTTTGGCCTCGAGTCTCCACACAAGCCGGTTGATTATTGTTTGGATTACCCCTTCTGGGAATGCCTCCATTATCGACTATGGTCTAATCTCTTGCAAAGGACCCGGTATTGTGCGTAAATAGCATTTCCCCCGTTTGAAAAAAAAAAAGCCCGCTCAACCACAGAGGCCCTCAAGAGGTAGACAACGCATTGGCTCTCTTAGTGTTGCACCCTAAAAGGGCGTATTAGTACGCCCTTTTCGATGAGCCATGGGCCTCTCTTCAAAAAGACACAGTTATTAGACTATTAATACAAAATGTGCAGAACCTTCTATGAATCGGGCGTACTCGCATTCAATATTCACTACTACCGGCTACAAATTATAATTATTGGATGAATACAAAGAAACATTCTATTATTAATGTGCGCACGCGCATGTTTTTGCCGATAGACCTCGATGCGCCGGAGCAGCCATTCTTCATAATCATTATAATTGATCCAACGAATCGTGAAATAATAAGTTCTTGTTTTATTATTTATAATTCATTGTAATTTTTTTTCTTTTACTGATACGATCAACCCGAGAAATGTACATACATACATACATACATAACTTCACGCCAGTTCCTTTGCGGGGCAGGCACGAACAACAGAGCGCAATTCAGGCTTGTTCTTACACACCTCACTTGCTTCTTTCACATTCATAACTCTTGTCACGCACGCTCGTCTGTTCTTAAGGCTCCTGCCATCACCTTCTGCTAGTACACGATCAATTTGATCATGGAAGGTGTGTCGTGGCCTTCCACGACTTCTGCATCCATCCACTTTTGCATTGTATATCTGTTTAGTCATTCTTTCATCATGCATTCCTACGAATTGAGAACCTCCTCCTTTTTTTCAAGTCGGTTAAATACACTAATTAAGCTGTTCGTTAATGGCATCATTTTTAACGCTATAAATAAGACGTATTCGGCCACGGTGAATATCTATATATCGCAAGTGACGTCCGAGCATAAAAGAAAAAAAAAATTATGTGGACTGCATATATGCAATACCCGTATTTTGAAAACATTGTACCTACACGAAGTTGGGATGTTTTGCTGTGCAAATTTATTTTCAATTTTTTTTTTTTTTTTTATTGCAGGAGATCAGCAGACAGGCAGACGGCCCACTTGATGGAAAGCGGTTACCATCGCCTATGGATATTTGCAACACCAAAGTTGCTACAAATGCGCTGCTGTTCTCTTAAGGGTGACTGGAACCTGGTCACTAATGCCGGAACACAACTCAAAGTTATTATGGCGACATACTTTAGACCAGGGGTGGTAGCCATCCAGTCGGGCAAATGCCCTACCACCTGGCTGTGGGTTGTTTAGTCGCCTCTTACGACAGGCCCGCCCGGCCGCAGGAAATTGTATTCTTTCTCCGTTCCTGCACGGATAAATAAATTAGTAATAATTAATACGAAACATTTATTTCATTTAATTTCATTATAAATATCAACTTATACAACGTTTCAACAACAACGTATCAACGTTTTAGATAGGTAGTAGTAACTCCGGTCATCGTCAGTCTGGCTGCTATTCTCCAGTAATTAAAACATCCATTAAACCAGCCCACCTGTGCAATTTAAAAACTTTTGTGTGCCGTCGTGTAAAAATCCTTAGAAAGCACTTGCTAGGTTTTGATTTTTCCCAGCCGAGTCATTTAGACTTTTAGCATTAATTAACAATATCTAAAATCGCATCGACGTGTCTCCGTTTCTCTTACACTCGATCGAAAGCCCATGTTAAATCGAATTAATGACAGTAACGCGATAGTCGGCTACGATGTTACTGTAAATAGACGCAGAGCAGTCCGGTGCGCAGGCGCATGCGGTTTCCCATCGATATCGATTACTCGGCACCCATACCCTGACTGATGGATTGTTGTATTTTGTTTGTTGTTTTGATATAAAGTATCTTGGGTTCATCACCATTATCGTAAGTAGAAAAGTTTATTCTTTTAGCGGTCCCGGCAGACGTTGTCTTGCCCTAAAAACATAAAAATCTAGAACCCGATTCCAGCGCCACCGGGTCTAATAAATATAGCCTATACTACTCAGGGATAATGTGCTACGTTACGCGCGGTCCTCCAGCATCTAGGGAGCGGAGGAGTCATCCCCCTGTTGACGAAGTGAGTCTGCACTGTTTCCTGGGGCATTCTCAAGCACTGATGCGCTAGGATCAGCGTGAGCGTAACGACGTTCTAAGTCTCACGCTCTTCCTACCATAAACGCGGGCACATGGGAAGAGGGTGGTTTTAGTGAAGTATTGGCCCATGGGTGACCTCTACAAATAGAGGGAGGTACCTTGCTGAGTCTCCACACATGCCGGCGATTGACCCTGGTGGCTGCGCTGTCTTCTTCAGTCGCTTACCTCTCATCGCTTTGATCTAATCCCTAGCAAAGGACCCGATAGAGGGCGAAATGCATTTCCCCCTCCTCAAAAAAAAAGTGCTACGTCACGTATATGGAATAATTTATTGTTAGATAAAAGTGGTCCATAAGATGTCAATACAGAAAACAGAAAACATTCGGAGATGCATCTACGAACATGTTTAGGTTTTGCATTGTTTCACGTAGCAGATTAGATAAGATTATGTATATATACTCTTAAATTTAATGTTAAATAAATTAAGCAATAATTACATTTGGAGAACAACATACGTCTTCTTATTTTGTACTCTCCTCCAGCGATTGAGCCTAATTCCCGCGGTGATGGAGCCATGGGCTCTCGTCAGTGGTGCGTCATCCTCATACAGGCAGTCTCATAGGCTATATAAAATGACGCTATATACCACGGAAGCGGAACAGAGCGCGGGTGAAACCGCGCCGAGCCGCTAGTTAAAAATTTATTAGCAGGCGACCGTCATAATACTGATTTCCTTAAAGCGTTCCCTAAGAGACTCCCGACGGCCGAGGTTGTAAATTTACCTTATGGCTATTTTTTGTAAAACAAATATGATCTCTAAGTCAACAGCGTTGCCCCAAAGTAAAATACCATAGGACATGACACTATGAAAATAACTAAAATAAACTAGTCTAGCAGTCTCTTCTTCAGTGAACTGCCTAACTCTTTTGACCGTAGTATATGGAGCAGAACTAAGTTTACCTGAGAGACTAGATATATGAGCTCCCCATTGGAGCTTCTGATCTAAGTTAATGCCTAAGAATATATTTGAATCTACTAGATTACGTCTATTGTCGTTAATAGTGATATTAACAACGTATTCTTTTACATCGGGCATAATAAACTTAACATATTTAGTTTTATTTGGATTAAGTAATAAGTTATTTACGGTAAACTACTTAGATATTTAAGTTAAAGCGTTGTTTACGTCGCCAAAGTTCTGTTTATTTCTGTCAAATTTAGATATAAGTGGCGTGTCATCAACAAACAATACTACCTCACACACAAAACATGGCAAATCATTAATATATACCAAAAACAAGAAGGGACCTAGAATAAAGCCCTGGGGCACGCCCATAGATATGCCAATCTCACGAGATTTGACATTATTAATTTCAACGCTTTGGGATCTGTTATTTAAGTAAGACGATAATAGGTTGAAAGAATCGCCATGAATATATTCATTTGTTTGCCTATTTACAAATATTAGATAGAAGATAGATAATACTTTAATGTACACCATTAGAGAAAACTTACAAACTAGTATTATTCTAATTGCGTACAAAGGGCGGTCTTATCGTTAAAAAACGATCTCTTCCAGACAACCAGTGGCAAGAATATTGCTGATTAGAAATGACGATGGTGATATACATAATTATTGTACGATTACTTACATATTATATGGATAGCTTTTTAAATAAGGAGTTACGTTGAATAATTTGTTGCGATACTTTCCTAATCTCTAATGATGCATATAATTGAATGCTATAAGGAACAGATCGTAATATCTTCTGTTATTTAACATCTACGCATTGCGTATAAACAGGCTATTAAAGTCAACTGACGGCTCATCAACAACTACCAATGTACCAGTAAATGCTACTATAGTTCCTTGTCGCTTTCCTAAGCTTTAAATGGCGTATTATCTACACGAGTGATATATCTGTATGATTACATATGTATTTAATATGATATTCTATTGTCATTACTGAGTATGCACTGTTTGCTACTACTCCATTAATTCTTCGAAAAGTAATTCTGTAACATACTTCTGTATAAAACTTATAAACAAGAGCTTGAGATATAAATGGAATAAGAAATATAAAGAAAAACAATTTTTAGCTAGACTTGTTGCTGGGGAGTTTCTTGTCGATTCTTCTCCTTAACATCAATAGCACGTTGCGAAGCGGTGTACATAGAATAGGGAGTAAATTTAAATTTCAACTTATATATAATTAATTACTTATATTTAATTCCGCGACATGCCAGCCTCAACGATATAATACGTCGGTCTCTTGTCAGCGCCGACGTGCCAGCCGTTCTCGAACTGAACGGCCTAATCCGCGACTATGGCAAGAGGCCCGACGGTATGACTTTAATTCCCTGGAGCTTGGGAAAGCCGCTAGTGTGGGACGTTACCTGTGTCGACACACTGGCGCCTTCTCATCTCCAGGAGTCCAAAGTTGGGGCCGGTCGCACTGCCACTTCTGCCGAGAACCTTAAACGGCTCAAATATGTAACCCTTGGAACAGATTACATATTTGAGCCGTTTGGGGTGGAGACTTTGGGCCATGGGGGCCAAGTGCCCATGCCTAGTCGACAAAACAGGAGACCGGAAGGCTGGACCTTACCTCGCTAAAGGATTAACCTTTGTATTCAGCGAGGTAATGCTGCCAGCCTTCTAGGTACAAAGCCCAGCGACAGTGGCCTGGTGGGGCTGGACGGGCTTTAATATAGGTTTTATTTTAATTTTAGTTTTTTTATTATTGTATATATATATTTTTAAGTTAGATTTATTTATAGGATATTTTAGTTTTTGTTAATAGATGTTAGTTAGACTTAGTTTATTTATAGTATTTAAATATAATAAAAAAAAAGTATTTACTTACTATTGTATATACTTATGTAAAATACAAATTGTATAAGCAAATATAGAGTGAGTTAGAAGTGTAAGTTTTATATATAAAAACTTATATATATGACCTTCAAAAAGCATTCTCCAGTGGAACTTATTTTGAATTTTTATATTTAAATGAAACGCAAATGTTTCGTGATTATACGTGCCATTGCAAGAAACCATATTGAGATAATTAAAGAACAAAAAAGAAACAAAATTAATTAAGGAATCACAATACTTAATATAATATATTCAATGAGCTTTGGGTAGTATCAGATACTTCATGCCACTTGAATGGGCGCTGCATGGTATACTTTCTCTAAATGTTGAGAGTAGTAACAAGTGTTGGATCACCTTGCCAGATTACCGTACGGCGTACGCATTACGCGCCCAAGAAATGCTTATTATGACGCCTGATGTGATGCACTCACGCTGTGTGCAGTGTCTAACGTCGTACGCCGCGTCATTTTTGACGTCAAGCAAATCTGTCCAATTGTACAGAGTGAACAGAGGCGCTAAGAACCTCAGCCAGAAGGCCCAGCTCGCCATACACAACGCGGTGCTGGTACCTACGCTCACGTATGGAAGCGAGAGTTGGGTATGGAAGAGAGAGCATGAAAGTAGAGTAAACGCGGTTGAGATGCGAGCACTGCGCAAAATCTGCGGAGTGACGCTCGCGGACCGCGTTCGTAATACCGAAGTAAGAAAGAGAGTTGATCTGAAAGAGAGTGTCGGAGTGAAGGTAAGGAAAGGAATGCTCCGGTAGTTCGGGCATGTGGAAAGAATGCATGATGAAAGAATGACTAAACAGATATACAATGCAAAAGCGGATGGATGCAGAAGTCGTGGAAGGCCACGACACACCTTCCATGATCAAATTGATCGTGTACTAGTGGAGGGTGATGTCAGGAGCCTTAAAAACAGACGAGTGTGCATGACAAGAGTTATGAATGTCAAAGAAGCAAGTGAGGTGTGTAAGAATGGGCCTAAATGGCGCTCTGTTGTTCGTGCCTACCCCGCAAGGGAACTGGCGTGAAGTTATGTATGTATGTATGTATGTATGTACAGAGTGCACGCGCGTTTACACGCTTTCAGTGTGAAGTTAATCGGACGCCGTTTGCGGCGTCCAACGCCGATTGATGCTAGACGCCGCTTTCAGCGTATATGACAGACCACGACTTTGGGTAGACACAGCAAAATCTGTTACGAACCACCTACAACACGCTCCTCAGCTTCTCTGACTGCAAATTTATTTTCATATCCTTATTCATAATAGATATACGAGGCTTATAGGGTATTTAAAAACAGTTTATTAGAAAGGGTTATTCAAAAAGGTATTAACAATGCAATTACGATTAGTTGTCAAAAGGTGTTTCTTTACTATAAAATATGTGTGTGTGTAAAAGCGCTTATGAATAACATTTTTAGCAAACCTATAAACTTCGTATAACAATATTTATGAATAAGAATGATAATGTATGGTATAAAAGTAACTAAGGCGGAACCGCAGGACACAGCTAGTATATAATATCCTACTAATATTATAAACGCGAAAGTTGGTAAGAATGTATGAATGTTTGTTACTCTTTCACCCAAAAACTACTGAATGGATTTTGATGAAACTTTACAATAATATAGCTTACACATCAGAATAACACATAGGCTATAGTTTATAAAGATATAGTGTGAATTTTCTAAAATATAACGATTTTCCATCGACACGGCTGAGATCGCGGGACGCAACTAGTACATATATAGAAAACTGTTCAATAATTTATCTGTTTACTCGCTGACTGCCTTGTAAAGGGGCAATAACTCTGTTTTCATGAATACAGATTAAAATATTCACCATAATCCAGGTCGAACTGTATGTATTACTTTCTGTTAACATTAATCTGCTGTATTTGTCATTATATAAACTTCTACTCTTAGTAAACAATATTTACTTAGTTTTCACAATAGTCAGATATTATTGAAAGTTTTAAAGCACAGGTTACTAACAGGGGTGGTACGGCCCCCTAGTGGGCGGGGGGGGGGAGCTTTTCGTGGGAGCGATGGCGGGTCCAAAAGCTAATGGAGGAGTGTTATGTATGTATATATGTATTTTTGTGCTTAAATAATAATATGATTATGTAAAAACGCCTTCCTATCGACATATTTGCAAAATTATTTTCATGTTGGCAGACGCGATGGATTTTTACTGTGTTCGGTTTGTTTTATTACATGTAAAGCATTAAGTATAATGTTTTATATAATATCTTGTATAAAATATTATCTGGAATTTCCAAACAGTAATGTATTAAATTCTTTTCATTCATAACCCTTTTAATTAATTAATGGTTTATCAATGACTTCAATCCGCTATCGGTTGTGCCAATTTGCTAAGTTTCTTATATTGTAAAACTGTTGGAGGGATGGCGAGGTGTTCTAAGAATTTTGTGTAAAGTCAGTGTATGAAATGTATTTAAACAGTAAGGTTCTTGGATGATAAGTATTGTGGGGCGCTGTAGCCTACTGATAATAAGCTGGTTCAAATTATGATGGACCGTATGAGAGAGATATGACCTAACTTCTTCCACCAGAAAAGCAGAAGCTCCACCAACCTTGAGATCAGCCCTCTCTTGGCTCGGTTCAGGTTGCACACAGGAACAGCACACGGTACTAAATTCCACTTTGGAGCTAACACTTGTACAAAGTTTTACGAATAGAAAATGTTCTTGGCTCGGCCAGTAATCACACCAAGTTGACAAGTTTTAGAAATGTCTTTTTATCCGTGCAGGAACCGAGAAAGAATACAATTTCCTGTGGCTGGGCGGCCTGTCGTAAGAGGCGACAAAACAACCCACAGCCAGGTGGTAGGGCATTTGCCCGACTGGATGGCTACCACCACTGGTCTAGAGTATGTCGCCATAACAACCTTGAGTTGTGTTCCGGCATTAGTAATCAGGTTCCAGTCTCCCTTAAGAGAGCAGCAGCGCATTTGTAGCACCTTTGGTGTTGCAAATGTCTATAGGCGATGGTAACCGCTTTTCATCAAGTGGGCCGTCTGCCTGTCTGCTGAGCTCCAGCAATATTTTTTTTTTTTTAAATGTCCAGCGCACGGCGCGGTGTAGTTCCCATCAAATGTTGACTGAGAGAGTTCAAAATGGCTGCCACTACCCTGCTCTGCATTGGCCGTCGCCTAACACAGAAAGGGGGTAGACAGCAAAATTAATGGAGCGATGTTCTACCTACTTCATACTAGGCATGGTCCGAACAAGTATAGTGACCAATTGTTGTTCAAATTCAAATTCAAAAGTTTTTATTCAAAATAAGTTCCACTGGAGAACACTTTTTGAAGGTCATACATGTAAGTTAAAATTTTATTTTTACTTCCTATTCTATGTACACCGCTTCGCAACGTGTTGATGCTGTCAAGGAGAAGAAGCGGCAAGAAACTCCCCAGCAACAGGTCTAGCTAAATATTGTTTTTCTTTATATTTCATATTCTATTTATAACTCAATTTTTTTTATAAGTTTTGTACAGAAGTATGTTACAGAATTACTTTTTGAAGAATTAATGGAGTTGTAGCAAACAATGCATACTCAATAAGACCAAGACAATAAAAGGAAAGAAAAATAATATTATACTTATAATAATGACATGACGTGCTAAAATGTTATGCTGCAACATGTCTCCACAAATTCCTTACAAGCATGGCAAAATAATGTTCTTTTATTACCATGGAGTCGTGGTAGCGTAATGGCTAGTGCATGCGTCCCAGACTCAAAGGGCGCGGGTTCGATCCTGGCCGGAACGCATTCACCACTTAGACAGTTTTCTGATCTAATGTGCATATTCTTACAATTACCACGTGCTAATAACGGTGAAGGAAAACATCGTGATGCAACCTGCACATCGAGATAACCGATGTGTCAAACCTGCCAAGCCGCCTTGGACAAGCGTGGCTGGTATACGTCCGTTCCCCCTATAATGGGAGGCCCGAGCCCAGCAGTGGGACATTTATGGGCTGATATTATATTTATTATATTATTACCATAAACCCTTCTGAGTTGTTGCAAGTGTTACAATACGCAACGTCGCAATTTCTGTAAGAATATTCTTTCCGGAAACAGCAGCAGACAAGCTCCAGATAAATAAATTGAAAAATTCCTTACAAAACGCTAACAATGTTTCATAGAAATGCTACTTGTGGAGTGGTAACTATGTCAATAGTATGCAAGTGTGCAGTATGTATTTGACTGCGGTATTGCGACATGCAAACGGAGACACGCCATCGCACGGATTTACGGCAACTATGTTTACGGCGACAATGTAGTCTGGAAATAATGGAGATTAGAAATTTACTATTCGATACCGCTTGTCCATTAACGGAGTTTTTTTTTTATTGCAGGAGTTCAGCAGACAATGCTTGAAGACAAAAGTCTTCGAACAGTGCGTCCTGACCTACGGGGCCGAGACATGGACGCTTACGGCAGGATTGGTCCACAAGTTCCAAGTCGCTCAACGGGCTATGGAGCGAGCTATGCTGGGTGTTTCTCTTATGGATAAAATTAGAAATGAGGATATCCGTAAGAGAACCAAGGTAACCGACATAGCTCGCAAAATTAGCAAGTTGAAGTGGCAGTGGGCCGGTCACATCTGCCGCAGGACCGATGGCCGATGGAGCAAACGAGTCCTGGAGTGGAGACCGCGTCTCGGTAAACGTAGTGTCGGACGCCCTCCAACCCGATGGACCGACGGCCTATGCAAGGTCGCCGGTAGGCGCTGGCTGAGGAAATCGGAGGACAGGGATGAGTGGCGCCGTCTTGGGGAGGCCTACGTTCAGCAGTGGACTGCAAATGGCTGACGACGTTCAGCAGACAGGCAGACGGCATATTGATGGAAAGCAGTCACCATCGCCTATGGACATTTACAACACCCCTTTGGTGTTGTAAATGTCCAGTAACACTAGTTAACAGCAGAACACAAACAAACACACCGCGTTAACCGCAAAAGCTTTCATTATCACTTCATTTACGTGCGGTACGCCAAAAACAAAGACCAAAAATTTTGTTGTTTACTATGCGGAGTACATATTTAGTTCTTTTTATTATATTGCAGGAGTTCAGCAGACAGGCACATGATAGAAAGCGGTTACCATCGCCTATGGACATTTGCAACACCAAAGGTGCTACAAATGCGCTGCTGCTCTCGTAAGAGAGACTGGAACCTAGTCACTAATGCCGGAACACAACTTAAGGTTGTTATGGCGGCGTACTTTAGACCAGGTGTGGTTGGATTGTTCCAATATTCTCGTGTAATAATAAATTGGTGTACTTCATTCTAGGTTTTGATGCAAATATGTGTATGTGATAGATAAATGCTTCCTTAAGTGGCATGAAAGAATAAAGATTTAAGAGCGTGTATGTATATTGGCCCAATACAGGGCGAAGTATCTGGACGCCCCAGGTAGCCTCCGAGAAGTCTTCAGTAACGTCCAGAAGCTGGTGGACTTCCTGGAGGAGCTGGGCTGGATGGAGTAAACCCTCATCCACCCTCGCACGCAAAATAGGCGCTTTGTCGTCGAGTTGCGGAAACCGCCCGTTCGCAGAAGAAGAAGAAGAAGAGCGTGTATATTCCTAATTCAAATACATTGGGACCGGTAAGCGAGCTTTACGAAGTCATTTATAATAAAATAATTAATTACTTCCACATTCTCTAAGTAACCGAATAAACGAACTATAATTATATTTCTTACTAGCTGTGCCCGCGACGCCGTCCGCGTGGAATTTGTTTTCAAAGCCGCCCCCCCCCCCCCGATTTTGAAACATTTTTCATTGCTGCTCCGCTCCTATTGGTCTTAGCGTGATGATATATAGCCTATAGCCTTCCTCGATAAACGGGCTATCTAACACTGAAAGAATTTTTCAAATCAGACGAGTAGTTCCTGAGATTAGCGCGTTTAAACAAACACACAAACTGTTCAGCTTTATATATTAGTATAAGATAATACTGCCAGGTGGTAGGGTATTTGCCCGACTGGATGGCTACCACCCCTGGTCTAGAGTATGCCGCCATAACAACCTTGAGTTGTGTTCCGGCATTAGCGACCAGGTTCCGGTCTCAAGTCCGGTCAAGGGTCGACAGCAGACTGACCCGTAAAGACGAGCAGTATCATCAGCACAGCGGTGAGTACGACAAGGATAGTCGTACGGAACGGAAGATGGGGGCTAAAAAAGGTGATTGGACAACGCGGTTAGGAAAGCGGGTAGTTATTGAAATAATTTGACAGAGGTTTTTACAGAGGTTCCCTCTTTGTCATAATAGCTTCGGAACCCTGATAATCATCCGATAGTGTGGTATTTACTCCCACTCAGGTTTCAAGTATCATCTCAAAAGAGAATACAGACCTAAAACTGATATTAAACAGACCAAACAAACCAAAACAATGCAATGTTTAAATGGCACACAAATGAAAGGACATGACGGTATTTAGTGACATTGACTAATTCAAGTTCATAAGGATCACTCTGGTTGATTCATCAAAATTGAAACACAGAAATGAACCGTCTAAAGCTTAAGTTTCCAATCATCATACAGCAGCCATCTTTAATAATCGTAAATTGAATATTGAACGTCATTACCAAGTTGGTACTGACGGTGTTGTATTAAACGGCGCCAGACACCGTTAGCCGATGTAATTGGACCTTCCGCTGAGACCGGTCCGTGAAGTTATACTAAAGTCAGGCCAATTATGTAGATATAAACATACGTTGTTTGCGGAAAACTAAAATACAAGAAAGCAAGATGACGAATGAAAAATACTACTGTTACTAGGTGCAGGACTCGAATTAAAATGCCGTTAGAATGACCATAGATTTTATTAGAACTATACAAACACGTATAACACAGGTACAAATATAACTGAACACAACCAGTGCAAACCAAATGCACGATTCAATAACACGCCCAAAGTCCGTCACTAAATAGATTACCGAATGTACACAAGTCTTGCTTCGCGGCTGGTATCGCTCGACTGCCGATCTCTCCATTGGGCCATCGCTTTATACTGCACCGATACAATATGTATCTCGCCCGCGTGGACAGAATTTCTTAGACATAAAAGATTACAATACACAATGGGCTGTTTTTCTAATTACAAATTTTAAACATGAAGTAAACAAAAGAAGTTCAAATACCAAAAAGGTAATAAAATGTGTTTCCACAGACGCAGGTGTGAATTTGTCTTTTGTCGGCATTCAGGTCGTAAAAATACAAAACTCCAAAATTCGAAAAAAGTTTGTGTTCCCTTCCCTTCAAACCCAGAACCTCCGTTGCTCGAAATCTGAACCCTCTATAAGTCGAAATAATTAGTGAGTCCCTATAAGCAAATTCAGTACTTACTTTCCCTCTATTACTCGAAAAAAATAAAATTGGACCTCTGTATCTCGAACATAGCAATATTTGAATTCACAACCTTTACAACTTGAAAATACATAATGTTACGTATCATTGAACTTGTAAATAATTGTTTTTACCTCTATAACTAAAATTTTTATTTATTCACCACTCTAACTGACAATCAGTTGGAATAAATCTTAACCTCCACAAGTCGAAATCCTCCATAAATCGTAAACTCTATTAACTCGAATTTTTCGGCGTCTCCCTTCAAGTTCGACTTAGAGAGGTTTTACTGTAGGTGTTACCCTGAACGATTCTTGAGCGATAATCTTGGCCCGTACACAATAGAAATATCAGATAGTATTCGAGCTACTAGTGAGGTATTGTCCCTTTTGAATAAAGCAAAAACATGATATTTCCGATACGTTGATGAATCGTATCATGCGCAAAACGATCCCTACTATTTCACCAACCGCTCAACGTCTTTTCATTTTGTTAAAGCAGGGGAAATACATACATAGATACATAACTTCACGCCAGTTCCCTTGCGGGGTTATTCTTACACACCTCACTTGCTTCTTTGACATTCATAACTCTTGTCATGCACGCTCGTCTGTTCTTAAGGCTCCTGACATCACCCTCCGCTAGTACACGATCAATTAGATCATGGAAGGTGTGTCGTGGCCTTCCACGACTTCTGCATCCATCCACTTTTGCATTGTATATCTGTTTTGTCATTCTTTCCACATGCCCGAACCACCGGAGCATTCCTTTCCTTACCTTCACCCCGACACTCTCTTTCAGACCAACTCTCTCTCTTACAGGGGAAATACATTTCGTATAATACCAGGCTCTTGTGGTAGACCTTACGCGGCGAGATTAAGCGCCGCACGGGTTGTGTGGAGACTGTCTTCTTTTATCAGGGGAAATCCGATTGAGGACTAAGCCACGACAAGGGCAGAACCTTGGGGGGATAATTCGCGACCTAGTGTGGGATTCGCCAGATCGGGAGTGGCACTAGTATGCCCAGTCAAAACTAGTGCCATGCTATTGCCACTCCACGGTTAGGGATACCCACTAAAACCCCTGGGTGTTCTGTCCTTCGCCTTATGGCAGGGCTACGGGTATTTGACCTAGCCTCTCCGGTGTGGAGACGCTGATACAGACGTTCTCAACCTGAACCTGCCTCCCGCACGCATCATAATATCAATATATTTGTAACCAACCCATTCGTAATACCGAAGTAAGAAAGAGAGTTGGTCTGAAAGAGAGTGTCGGGGTGAAGGTAAGGAAAGAAATGATCCGGTGGTTCGGGCATGTGGAAAGAATACATGATGAAAGAATGACTAAACAGATATACAATGCAAAAGTGGATGGATGCAGAAGTCGTGGAAGGCCACGACACACCTTCCATGATCAAATTGATCGTTTACTAGCAGAAGGTGATGTCAGGAGCCTTAAAAACAGACAAGCGTGCATGACAAGAGTTATGAATGTCAAAGAAGCAAGTGAGGTGTGTAAGAATAAGCCTAAATGGCGCTCTGTTGTTCGTGCGTACCCCGCAAGGGAACTGGTGTGAAGTTATGTGTGTGTGTTTGTGTGTAACCAACCATACACGTTCAATTAGTTCTCTTATTCATATATCTTTAAGAAGTTATTGTAGCATGTAGCATTATAGATCATCCTGTTATTGCTATGTCCATTGATACATAGAACTTGTTACGCATGCCATTCCTTAATTGTAATATGTATCATTAATTTACTTCACCAAGTTTATAAGTTAACTAGAAGCCATTATAAACACCCACTGAATACCAATCCGAATGAGACAATCACATTGGATGTGTTAACCGCACCAACATTCAAATATTCCAAACAATCCCTATGCTGTTGTGCATACAAACTTTGTTAGAGACCATTCAAACTCCTCCGATTATATTCGTGTTTGTAAAACTATGACAGAAGTTGCCATGTTACTTGAGTATATTATGCAAAAATATATATTTAATGTAAACTCGTGGTCGCCCGTGCTCGAAATTCGAACATAATAATTAATATCAAAGACTACACTTCTATAATCACAGATTTTTTTCCATTAATGATGTACCTTAGAGATACAACATTAAAATTACAACCTAATTTAGAAAATAAGACTAATGAGTAATTTAAATCTGACCTAAAATAACTAGATATAACTTAAACTAAGAATGTGTCCAATAACACGTTTCTTATTGTCTTTATTAAGATCACAGATTTTTGACAAGGCAACAATAAACAAAAGGGTATATATGCGTGTGTGTAATGGTTTTTTTTATTGATTTTTTTTATGCATAATTTAAATAAAATATTAGCATTCATCGCTTCTTCTCTATATAAACTATAACTGTGCGAAATTTCATACTCCTCCGTAGGCGCAATTTTCGTAAAAAGGGTACAAAGTTTTTGCTTCACGTATAGATATTAGATTTACTTTGCCTGCGTATTTGTTTGCACTAAAGAAAACTAAATGTATTTCGATAAAACTTAAATAGTAGATAGTTGGATAAATAATATATTATTTTTCACCATAATAAACAATCACAAAAATGCATAGATACAATATTTTTTTGGTAAAACAAAAGCTGGCCTTATCGCTAAAAGCGATCCTTTCCAGGCAACTTGACTCGTGTCCGGTTCCTATGAATTACCGACCGTTCATTTGCGTTACTATCAGTTAAAATTTAACATAAGCTCCATACAAGATTACAAATGATCTCAAAATTCAATCGATGGTAAGGCAATAAGTTATATAGTGATGTAGGTCATGCAGGATACTTATTTGTCAAAATAGCCCACAAAATCTACGTAATAAAAATACAGGTGTAACTTATGTCTATATTGTCTATGACTTATTCTTAATGTCACAATGAGAAAAACTAGAAATCATAATAGTCCAGTAAAAAACGTAACATTTAAAAGCTTTAACACCTTATATAATTAGATGGCGCCACAGGTTAGAGCCTCTCGCGTTTTGACGCTCTATGAAACTAATAAATCAAAAAATATTTAATTATTTAAGCACAAAATAGATTACAATCATTAAAATTAAACAATAACAATATAATGTACAGGGCCAGATTATAATCCAAAATATGTGCTAGTTAGAAGAACGACAAAATGGATATTATAAAAAAGTTGCTTATAATTCATTTTATAAATAATATAAACAAAAGTGAGTGAAAATTCAACAGTAGTTTTTGGTTTTATTGATAAACTTAAATTGACTATAATTAAAGATATCAATGTTCGCGTTTAATTTTGTGCCATTACAAAGGCGACACATTCGAACCAATTGATTGAAATAAGAAGTATTATTACGATACACTTGAAGGGGAAAGACTGCTGGTTTCCTACCGATACATTTTAAGGATACTTATTGATACTTTAAATTTTTGACTAAGTCGATCTTAAAAACTGTGTTCTAAATAATAAAAGGGAAATTTTCTTTGGGTGGCGCCGGCGCCATCTAAAAAATTAAGATTTTAAAAACTTTTAGGAATTTTTACTGTGTGATTGTCATCATCCCTATATTCATATTTTAGGTCAGTAATTTATACTGTTTCATGTTTTATTGACTTTTTAGCTCTCTCAGTTTTCAGCGATCAAAATTACCATCTACATTTTACGATTTAGAAGGTGGCCACTGAAAATCAGCGCTGTATCGGACTACGTTTCGGCACAGCAGAATGCTGAGTGCCAACCTCATTTCCAAATTGCGGCATACAATTTCTGTATAATTTTATCTATACTTTGTTATGTTGGTACTATTTTGTGTCCTGTATCGACATTACAAATAAATATTTTTCTTTCTTTCTACAAGATATAAGACACCTCTCAAAATATTTTCGTATCAAATTTCTCAATATATATCAACCATTTTATATTATTTGCGATGGAATACAATTCATCACTTAATACTTACAACTCTAAAAGTTTTATTATGCACAGACATGTCTTACAACTTTTTTACAATGACGAGTTCAAATTCTGGTTTCCATTTCCTGTAGTTATAACCGTGAATTAAATTTAATGTGGGAACCGAATATTATAACGATTTATTTTAAACTTTATTATGATTGTCGTTTTGTTTTTCTACTAAAGCTTTCCACGCTGTTTAATCCAAGCACACTTTGGATCGGTATTTTCCGAGATGAAAATGATACCTACTGTTGTCATCCCCGTTATTAAACGTACGTATATAACAAATTTCATAACAATCTGTATTTTTAGTCACGTAGAAAGAGTTAAAAGACATATTAATATTCAATAGGATAGTTAGTAGACGTAAAGTCAGCTGAGACACTTTATTATTTTTCAAAATGCTCAAATCGATTTTGAACATAAATAGCAAGTTATGAATGACATCTTAACTTAAAACACGTCAAATAATATATTAATTACTGTTTAAACAGTTATTAAAATTAATTTTATTATAATGTTTTAACGGGAAGGTATTTTAGCGCCCGCTTTTTTATATTCAAATTGATCGTGTACTAGCAGAAGGTGATGTCAGGAGCCTTAAGAACAGACGAGTGTGCATGACAAGAGTTATGAATGTCAAAGAGGCAAGTGAGGTGTGTAAGAATAAGCCTAAATGGCACTCTGTTGTTCGTGCCTACCCCGCAAGGGAACTGGCGTGAAGTTATGTATGTATGTATGTATGTATGTATGTATGTATGCTTTTTTATATGAAAATAATTTTAGTGTTTCCCCACCGCGAGCATTCGCCCTTAATGTAAGACCCGAGCATTACATCAGTGAAGGAGAAGAACCGAGCATTACAGTCCGCAACCTGTAATATTACACATTCGATCATTACATCGCTGAAGGAGGAGTACCTAACATTTTGATCCAACTTGTAATACAACAACCCCTTCGCCTGACATTGTGGAATCAACTAAATGCTCAAAATCGAATAATAAATGTTTCGTTACAGGCGAATGCTCGTCAGACAGGGAAGCAGTTTTGTAACGTAATGTTCGAAATCGAAGCATGAATATTAAATTACAGGCGAATGCTCGCGTTGAACACCTTTAGAATTTATTGTAACATTTGTCATCTATTCAAACTACTTACATATAAAAAAATATGTGTATATAAATTTGCTAAGAAGATATATTGTACCTTGGAGAGCTACGTATACTACATAGTTCAAGTTTAGTTTAGTTCTCAAAAAAACAAACTCGAAGAGAGCGAAATAGAGGATTAAAAATTGTGTGGGTCCAAAATTACTCCGGTTGAGTTCGTGAAAATTCTATATCAAAGCTTTTGGTAAGAAACAAAGATATACGCATTTCAGTGACATTGTCAAATCAACCCTCAGGGGATAGAGGATTATAATGATGACATGTTCTTATGAGGCACTCTTTAAACACAGGATAAAAAAAATTGCACAAACCAAATGACAAGTAACAACTATTTTTACATACGATGCTTTCTAACCTGAAAACCTTGATGTATCATGTAGATATTAAAATGAACACGCTTTTATAATTTAATAAATTATTTGAGTTTACAAATTATTTCAGAATACGAAATATATGTGAAGCGAAAAAGTTAATCAAGTCCTAAATATCACTTACCTGTTCACTTTAAACAGAAGTCCCACCGGGGTCATAGTGGTTGACCCCTCAAGCGAAACACTTCAGTGAGACAAATAAAAAGTAAAAAGTTCGAGACAAACAACTTCCTTGACGCGGTCTCTGACTTTATCTTTTATTATATTTATTAATATCAAACCTCTTTCGGGTAACACTGGCCACAGAGTAATGAACTACAATAATATTCCAAAGATACAGAATAAGTTTATTCTAATTTCAAAATCGGAAATATATTTTTCTAAATATGTTTAATTTTTGTACTAAATCCTAGTATGTGTTTATATTTTAATTTATTAATATGTAAGTTTTATATAGAATATTTAAGAATAAAGCTAATGACAGAAGTTTATTTGCGGAATTAGTTATTAATCGATTATCGTTTCCTAAAGTTACAGTTTCACTAATCAGTCACGGTTTATATTGTAACAACACAAAACTAAAACAGTTCACTCACTAAAAAGTTTTCATAAAATAAATTCTTAATGTTTTTATTATTATTTTTATGTCATTTGAGATTGGCAGTTTGTTTTTTTTTTAATTTATAATGTTCTGTTCTTTTTATGAATATTTTTTTTATTTAAACTGTAACCAATGGATTTGTTTAATTGTTCCTTTTTTGAATGTTGTTTTTAATTAAAACGTTTCCAGTCAGTTGTTCCGCTATTCTTTTTTTAAATAACTTTTTAATCTTGATCGTATACAGTAAATATTAATCTGTTCTTTTGTTAATATTTTTTAAAATCTCGGTCGAGTCCGTCAGTGGATCGCGTGCGGTCAGATCGTTTCTCGGTTCGTCCTACCAGAGCGTTAGGTCGGTGCGTGGTCGACGGTCGGTGGTCGCGGTTCTTCTAAACAATAGGCACCCGGCGACAGGGGCGATAATTATGCAGGCTCGACAGGTGTGGGAGAATAACTTAACAATGTACTGTAAATGGAAGTTTGCAAAACACAAGCAGCGTCGAAAAGTCTCTTCATTTCTTGTAGGAAATCTTTTCAAGCGTATTGGAAGTTATGTCGCTGATGTACCTGTTATAACTTTTTAAAATTCTCTATCAACGAATATACACTTGTTCTATATAAATATTATAAATATACAGATATTTACTAAGGATTTTCTGACGTTTTTATTCGCCAAATATCCCACTTTTTTCATAAAAAAATATCTAAAATTCATATTTGAACAAGAAAAAGTTAAATATCGTATTAATAATGTAACTACACTTTCTTGTATGCAAAAATATATTTTTTCTATTAACCTCTGTTAAAAAATATACATATATTTTTATACTGAACTACCTTTTTTTATTTTTATTGCATGAGTTCAGTATACAGACAGACGGCCCACCTGATGGAAAGCAATTGCCATCACCTATAGACATTTGCAACGCCAAAGGTGCTACAAATGCGCTGCTGCTCTCTTGAGGGAGACTGGAACGTAGCCACTGATGCCGGAACAACAACTCTAGGTTGTTATGACGGCATACTCTAGACCAGGGATGATAGCCGTCCAGACAGGCAAATACCCTACCACCTGGCTGTGGGTTGTTTTGTCGCCTCTTACGACAGCCCGCCCGACTGCAGAAAATTGCAGAAACCTTATTCATAACTTAAGCAAACATCCCCCTATCACATCTCCTTAACGACTATTTTTGAGACCAACAGGAGTGGGTGTCTTTACCCAGGATATATATTACTTTCCAAATTTCATTAAAATTCGTTCAGCGGTTTAGTCATGAAAGAAATGATTCAACTTATTTACCTTTGCACTTGTTTGTTAACTAACAATGCCAACGAAACTTTGTCCGAGTGTTATCACGAAGCTCGTTTTTAACTAAATTTGTCTATCCCACGAAAACGACGTCATTTATCGGGATAAAGTATTGGCTCGAGATATAAACTAGCCTTGTGTCAAGTTTCATTAAAATCCATTCTGTAGTTTTCACGTGATGCTCTAACAGACAGCCAGACAAAAATTCTAAGTTAGTTTTTGAAAATCCGCTAATTCGAGTTACCCCCTATTTTTAAATGCATTACACAAACTCAACACCCCCAACAGAATTATTATAGGTATGAATGCTATATTATAATATGGATTTCATTATAATCGGTTCATTCTCAACACCACAAAGAACGAACCAACAAATATAAAAATATCCGAAAAGAGTCACTTACATTTACATAATTATGTACAGATAACTTACAACTAATATTAGTTCTAACGACTAGATAATAAAATCATAAAAAAAAAAATTTAACCGACTTCAAAAAAAGGAGGAGGTTCTCAATTCGTCGGGATCTTTTTTTTTGCTTTTTTTTATGTATGTTCACCGATTACTCCGAGATTTATGATCCGATTTACGTGATTCTTTTTTTGTTCGACGCGGAATAGCTTCCATTTGGTCCCCTAAAAATTGGACATAGTTTGGCCCAGTAGTTTTTATTTTTAAAACATTTTTTGTGAAAAACTTTCCATTCCGTTCCATATGTACACCGATTACACTGGGATTTATGATCCGATTTACGTGATTCTTATTTATTTTTATTCCCGTTTCTTAGGACCTATATTTTTTAAGGAGCGCGGCACCTTTCGTAGGTCTACACATACATAGCTAGACACTAAAAAGTAACAAATAAAATAAAAAAACTTCGTTTAAAAAAACCGACTTCAAAAACTAAAAAGTATAAAATAACTTAGTAATTTTCAACAAAATATAGTAATTTTTATGTTTTACTTTGCACCGACTTTAAAATGTTTTAGATAATTTATATTAATAATAACAGCTTTAGAAATAAGTTATTTTATACTTTTTAGTTTTTTAGTTTTTGAAGTCGGTTTTTTTAAGCGAAGTTTTTTTTACCTAATAAACTATCAAAAGAAAAAATGGAAAATTATGACACACAATACAAACAGATTAGAAAATGTATACAAAAATTAAATGCCGCAATTTTGCAAATGAGGTTTATTTAACAGTTTGTAATTAAAAGAATGGTGGCCTTCTTCCTCTTGGCCATTTGAGGCGGCGAGGAGGTTGAGGCCTCGAGGAAAACCTCTTTGCTCCGGCTTCTACTCCACCGACAACTATCCGTCGGTGGCGGGTTTGGAGCCATTGGAGCCTTTTTTTTTGGCCAGGGGAAATCCGTTTGTGGACTAAGCCGCGACAGGCACAGAAGCCTGGGGGGATGTTCGCGACCGGTGTGAGTGTGTGGGATTCGCTAGATCGGGGGTGGCACTAGCGTGCCCGGTCAGAACCGAGGCCACGCTATTACCACGCCCCAGTTAGGGATACTCACTAAAACCCCTGGGTGTTCCGTCCTGCGCCTTATGCCAGGGCTACGTGTATACGGGCTTCCCAACTCCGCGTGCCCAGGTAGGCGTGGGCCCACCTCACTGGGCCTCTTCCTATGCCAGTCTCTTTCGTGCGTGGGACGGTCTGTAACGCGCCCCACGGAAAAAGAAATGAGCGCGCGCGGAACACTCGCAATCATCTCGACGGTATGTGCGGGTGAGTGAGAACCTCTATACCCCTAGGGGCAGCTTACGGCGGCCGAAGGTCACTATCCGACCTCTGGCGTCGGCGCGGCCTCCTTTGGCGAGAGCGGAGCAGGGAATTACACTCACGCTCCCGTTCCGCCTCCTCCTTCGCAAACATAACTTGCTCGCAGAAGGAGGAGACGGCGTCCCATCCGGTGGAGAGCCATTGGAGCCTTCCTAAAGGTCTCTCAACGGCTCTGGTTGGCCAGTCTGCGGCATCCGATGGCCTTCGCGGGCTTTGCATTAGTTTCGGCTGCGGCTTAGTTGGCCATTCATTGGCATTCGGTGACCATCTCGAGCTGGTGGCCATCTGTTGGCGTGTCAGCGGCTTTGTGATCTTCGTGACCTCGTAACATCACCGTGAAAAGAATGTTGGTCAGTAATATCAAGACTCAACATTCAACTCCAGCGCAACCAAGCGGGGCTAATTCAATTTTAGATATACAATTTACAACCCACGTAAATAGCACCATGAAAATTTCTTACGTAACATTTCAAAGGCTATCGACCATCGTTTTATGGTTTTATTATGTTGCCTACACCACATCCGCGCACGCGCATGTGCACCGGACGTACAGTAATACCAATATCATAACAACAATATTATACTTATTTCACAGGGCGTTAAGGTTTAATTTGAATATTTTGAAAAATGGAAATATATTAGTATTGTTACCTTTATGATGTCAGCCGCATATTTCCGTTGTAATATAAGAAGTTAAGAACACAAGGTTATTGTTTTAAGAACAAGTTTAATCAATAAATTTAGTGAATGCTTTTTTTATTGCATGAGTTCAGCAGACGAGCCCACCTGATGGAAAGTTGTTACCATCGCCTATGGACATTTGCAACACCAAAGTTGCTACAAATGCGCTGCTACTCCCTTAAGGAAGACTGGAAGCTGGTCACTAATGCCGGAACACAACTCAAGGTTGTTACGGCGACATACTCTAGATCATCGATGGTAGCCATCCAGTCGGGCAAATGCCCTACCATCTAGCTGTGGGTTTTTTTAAAATTATTATTATATATATCTCTACGGACTCGAGTTCCGTACCCTTTTTTAATACTTAATTTCTATGAAAAATTTGAGACTCCGTACACGCTTATTGTCTATTTTTGTTAGTGTATGTGACATTATATGTAGTAATTATTCTGTTTTGGTGTACCTTAATAATAACTTGTTATATTAATTTATTCTAATTTTAATACTAATCTTATAACTAATGTAGAGTGTATCTGTTACATGCTGGTGTTGTGAGGAAGTGCATGTGCAGTGTTGGCCTAATATCTATACTTATATATAGTCCTATCTAGTGCCATGTGTGTTGTTTTTTTCTTTTCTGTGCCTGAGTTATTAATTTTTAGGCTCTTTGTGTATCTTGGTTTGTTTGTGGAGTGTGCGTGCCTGGCTGTGGGTTGTTAAGTCGCCTCTTACGACAGGCCGCCCGGCCGCAGGAAATTGTATTCTTTCTTCGTTCCTGCACAGATATTATATACACAGTATATTCTTTCTTTCTATATTTTTTATTATCCTATACTATAAGCTCTAGAATTCACATAACAAAATTACCGATAATCTCAGGTAATCGGGACCATTGTAAAGATTTTACGATACGTCGCGGAATGCAAACAGGAATCGATACGCGATAACAAACTATAAACTTCTATTTTCACATGTTTCCTGGTTACTATTGTTACGTGCGAGCGGGGGTAGGCACTTAGGATTGAAAGAAAACACCTATTCTTTTAACTAAACACTTTTATTAACTTCCCTACACGCACTGTCCCGACGATACGATGTCTCGCTCACAATACCTTCGTCGATATTGCGTAGACCACTCCCTGCTACTACAGTGCTTACCTCCGAATTTACCATGTGTAGATCGCTTCTGGATCTCCTCTTAAACTACGCTACAATCCTCCTTCACTGAACTGCCCACTAAACTCGTCACTGTCTTCTATTAAACTTCTCTTCCAACTCTTTCGTATCGCACTTGTTGCTTCGCTATCTTGAACTGAACTACTTGGTAGACGCGCCTTACGCTGCTTATATACCTAGAAGAATCTTCTGGAACCCATAATCTCGATCTTCTTTTCGTTATTCTTTTATTTACTATGTATCCCTTTTGAAAATGTATCTGTCCTTGTCTTTATCTTCCAGAATCTTCTACATGCTTCTAAAACTTCTTAAACCAACTAGATCGTTTCACCATCACACGCCACACTACTAATTGATTTCTTTTTGTTGCTAGAATACAGTAGACGGATAGGCTGACAGCCCACCTCGTGAAAAGCGGTTACCGACTCCTATGGACATTTGCAACACCAGGCCCTATAGACAATTAGCTTTAGTAGTACTTAGCTTAATGATGTGTCACTCCTGTACATTTTCTATTCTATTCGTTTAGTTCTAATGACTATTGCCTACAAGGCCAGAGCTACTAATATGCTGCCGGCCTCAAAGACGGAACAGGTGTCTGATCACTAACATGGGATAACAATAGTTTTAAAAATTAAGTTAATTATTTCAAATAATTAACATAATTTTTATGGGAACCCATTTTAATCTATACTAATATTATAAAGCTGAAGAGTTTGTTTGTTTAAACGCGCTAATCTCAGGAACCGCTGGCCCGATTTGAAAAATTCTTTCAGTGTTGAATATTATATTTATTGAGGAATGCTATAGGCTATATTATATTTTCAAAAAAATTAGGGATCCTTACTAAAACTCCAATAATGTAACCCAAGGTGTAAAAAAATGACCCGAAAAAATCCTTACACGGCGTGCGCTGCGAAAACTATTGATTATAGAACCAAACAATGTACTACCACTTTGCAGAACATATAATTGTCTACAAAAAATATTGCGTAACCATATGTCTCACTATTGTAGTTATCGCACAATAAGTGTTTTCTTTTATTTTTTTAAATAATTAAAGTGCCATCGCTTAAAAAACTCTTTATTTTCTACCTTGGTATTAATCCTTATCGAAATAAATACTTCATATTCAAGACGAATTCAATACCTTTCTAGAACTTTTTGAATTATTCAATTCGGACGTTTCATTCAAAAGTTATCGCGATATTTAAAATGTAAATATTAGTAATGTAGCTAAATATACTACGCGCTAATCTCAGGAACTACTGGTCTGATTTGAAAAATTCTTTCAGTGTTGGATAGCCCACTTATCGAGGAAGGCTATAGGCTATATATCATCACGCTAAGACCAATAGGAGCGGAGCACCAATGAAGAATGTTTCAAAATCGGAGGGTTTTGAAAGCAAATTCCACGCGGACGACCTCGCGGGCACAGATAGTATTATATATATTAAAAATATTATTGTTCATAAGACCAGGAAAACCATTATGCTCGTAGCCAGTATTCCAACCTATACCATTAGGTTGGAATACTGGCACACACCTTCCATGATCAAATTGATCGTGTACTAGCAGAAGGTGATGTCAGGAGCCTTAAGAACAGACGAGCTTGCATGACAAGAGTTATAAATGTCAAAGAGGCAAGTGAGGTGTGTAAGAATAAGCCTAAATGGCACTCTGTTGTTCGTGCCTACCCCGCAAGGGAACTGGCGTGAACTTATGTATGTATGTATGTACCAATTGAATGAATCTTTAATACCTTCGTCCTAGAGTTACCGCAATATCGTATACTACAATGTTATCATAGTATAAATTCTTAACCCATTCTCCGTTTACAGCGTCAATTTACGTCTGTCTTAACGGTACGCATGCGCGACAATGAACCTGAACAATTAAGTATCGCAATTTCCCACAATGTTTCTAGTGTAAATACAATTCTGATTATAGTTTATAACACGCTAACTGTATTTCTTGGTACATGATACAAGAAAACTAGCATAAGGTATGTACAGTTATAGATAGATAGATAATAGTCCTAGATCCCGGGCATCCCAGACTTATGTGATTTTAGGAAAGATGAAATCTTTAGGATCGGTAGTTTAACATAAACTTAGAAAGGAATGGATACATTTTTTACATGGATTTTATCCATGCAGGAACGGAGAAAGAATACAATTTCCTGCGGCCGGGCGGCTTGGCGTATGAGGCGACTTAACAACCCACAGCCAGGTGGTAGGGCATTTGCCCGACTGGATGGCTACTACCGATGATTTAGAGTATGACGCCGTAACAACCTTCAGTTGTGTTCCGGCATTAGTGACCGGTTCCAGTCTCCCTTAAGAGAGCAGCAGCGCATTTCTAGCACCTTTGGTGTTGCATATGTTCCTAGGCGATGGTAACCGCTTTCCATCAAGTGGGCCGTCTGCCTGTCTGCTGATCTCGTGCAATAAAAAAATACTCGCTAAGCTGAAAGCGGGGTCATTTTTCAGCTAGCAGCTATCAAAGGTGGAAAATAACCATGCTAACTTACGTCAAAGTAGCAAGGCTAGTCTTTAAACAAAGATATACAATTTCCAGACATTTCCTGTGGACCATAACTTTTGGCAGACACTTTAAAAAAAATGTAGGAACTTACGTCATTTTAGGAAGGCTGAATTTTATATATAAAGGTAAGTCTGGAGTGACTGGGATCTCACTCTATAACTTTTTACTGTTAGGGGCCATCCATAAACTACATCACACGTTAAGGGGAGGAGAGGGTCGACGAAGTGTGACAAAGGGGTTGGAGGGGTCTTAATTTTCGTGACGTCACATTTCAAAATCTAATATATTTAAGCTTTAAAACACGAAATTTAAACTATTAACGAAAAACTCCAAAGTATTTCCAACTCTATCTGTTAATTAAACCACTGCTGGTTTAATTATTAAAAAATAATTGAAATGTAAATAAAACTGATGACGGAACTGCTGTTTTCATTTAATCATTTCTTGATTTAAATTGCAAATTATGTGACGTCACACTAGGGAGGGAGCAGTCTCACAAATGTGACCAGCTGTGATAATGACGGGGTAGGGGTAAAATCTCATAAAATCCGGGTGACGTAATTCAGATTCGGTCAGAGCGAAGAAATTTGCCGCGCCGGTGGAACGCAGCGATAGGCGCGTGGCGATTTTCTGTGCTCTGTGACACCAAGCAATACTTAGGAGTTTTTGGCGGGAACAGAAACGAGATGTTGTGCTGTGCAGTTTTATTTTCTAAAAATGTGTTAAAACGAGATGTTGTGCTGTGCGAGAATTGTGAACTATATAGCCATATGTGGCCTTTCGAGTTTTCACAAGAACTCCGTTATGGTGTGGATTGTAGCCTACAAAAATGTGTAAAATTACTCTAAAATGAACAATAGTTGTAGGATATTGATAGTTTTTGAGTAGTAATTATGTGTTTTTGCGAGAAACGTGAACTATATAGCCAAATGTGGCCTTTCGAGTTTTCACAAGAACTCCGTTGAATGACGTCGATTGTAGCCTACAATACAACGGCGCCTGGCTTAAAGGCCTATTTGCCAAGCCTTGAACATAAAGAAAAAGCAATACTTAGAGTAATTAAAGAAGAAATGGACAAAATACAACGTGCAGCTTAGCTTAAATTAGCACCTAAGGTCTCTTAAAACTTCAATGTTACTTTTTTATGTAATTGAAGTAATTACCGGTCATTGTAGTATGAAAGCGATGACCATCCGAGTTTCCTAGGGAAATATGCAGTAATTGTACCTTTGACTTCATGGTCTAAAGATTTTTAGACCTGCCTTGCTATTCTGCAAATTTATTTTGCTACTGAGCTAGCTAAAGAGATTGTCATCTATTTTAAAACTCTTTCAACATGTTTGGTGGTAATGTTCTTTTCTTGGTACTTACCAAAAAAAAAGAAAATAGTCCAAGTAAAAAGTATTATTTCCTACTTTTTACTTTGGACCATACGTGTCCAAATATATATACATATAAATAGATATATATAAAACGTAAGCTCAAAGTGTAAAACTAGAATTAGTAAAAACCTGTAATAGTTATAAGTTCTGTTTCGAAAAAAAAAAAATAAGTAAAAAAGAAAAAAATATATGAAATAAAAATAAAGAATCCCTTACCTTACCTTTCCCCGTGTTAATAAATTTAAGAAAATAAAAAAGAAAAAATGAATAAAAAAAGACCTCTATCTTAACCAATGATGGAGAAGGCGATAAAAAAATATATATATACATATAGGCGATATAGTCATTGGAGAAGATGAGCATTCCGGCGAAGTCCGATAGGCAACCCCTTAAGCTTTTTGCGGCAAACGTTAGGCCAATAAAGTAATAGAACTAAAACGTCTCTACTCTTTTTTTTTATTGCAGGAGATCAGCAGACAGGCAGACGGCCCACTTAATGGATTGCTGTTACCATCGCCTGTGGACATTTGCAACAGCAAAGTTGCTACAAATGCGCTGCTGCCGTCTTAAGGGAGACTGGAACCTGGTCTCTAGACCAGGGGTGGTCGCCATCCAGTCGAGCAAATGCCCTACCACCTGGCTGTGGGTTGTTTAGTCGTCTCTTACGACACGCCGCCAGGCCGCAGGAAATTGTATTCTTTCTCCGTTCCTGCACGGTTACAACTACTCTACTCTACTCAGCTGAGGTGAGTATATCGAGATGGATGTGTGGTGTTACAAGAATAGATAAGGAGAGAAATGAGTACACAAGGGGGAGACATAAGGGAATTTTTGAAGGCTGCACCCGTGACTGATAAATCGAGAGGACGAAGACTAAGGTGGGCATGTAATGAAGAGGGATGAAAGTCACATGACAAAAAGAATGTTAAACTGCAAGATTTATCCGTGCAGGAACGGAGAAAGAATACATTTTCCTGCGGCCGGGCGGCCTGTCGTAAGAGGCGACAAAACAACCCACAGCCAGGTGGTAGGGCATTTGCCCGCCTGGATAGCTACCACCTCTGGTCTAAGGTATGTCGCCATAACAACCTTGAGTTGTGTTCCGGTATTAGTGATCAGGTTCCGGTCTCCATTAAGAGAGCAGCAGCGCATTTGTAGCACCTTTGGTGTTGCAAATGTCTATAGGCGATGGTAACCGCTTTCCATCGAGTGGGCCGTCTGCCTGTCTGCTGAGCTCCTGCAATAAATAAATAAAAAATAAGATTGATGTATACAAATGTAAATGTGACACAGAGAACGAATGCCGGAGAACCCCAAATAATTGACAAAGAGTGAAAGAAAAAAGAGACTTTAGAACATGGAGGACATCAGTTAAGGTCAATGGGGTCAGTTGGGAAAACCTGTAACTTATGATAGACGATCCATTAAAGACATGACTAGGTGTATGAATTATGTTCTACATCATATGATAATGAAAAAAATTGTTGCCCATTTCTCAATAATTTCAATGTTTACCATTTGTGACATAAGCCCTTCATCCACTCATATCTACAATAATTCTAATGACGATTACAAGCATGGTCGAAGAATTGTAATACTAAGAAAACAAATTGTTTTGAAGAATATCCGCATTTTTTGAGATATAAATATATTTTCGGTTAAATGCATTTTTATTTTTCCGTAAGCATATCACGGAAATCTTCACTTTTTTATCTTTACGGAATCATTTGGCCTTCGCGGACTGTCAAACACTTAGTCTATAATAGATGGCGTGATAAGCGCTTCAAGTCGTTAAGAGTATCCCAGGATTTATTTTCAAGGGTAACCTTTACTTTTTCAACTTATTATATGTTAATTAATAGTCATCATTATTATTTTTTTACGTTATCACTTAACTACGCAAGCGTCAACATCTTTGTATGTTAATGTGGTCATACTAGAAACTATTGTTCCTGTAAGATGGTTGAGACAAAACCTTGAATATATTTTTAATTATTCTGTGCTAGCTGACCCGGCAAACTTCGTACCGCCTCAGAATCAATAAATAAAAACCTTGATTTCTGAACGACGGGACGAACATCAAACGTTCGACATTCAAAACCAAAACATGAAAAAAAAACCTCACTTTCAAATTTGATTCGATTTCTGAACGACTTTTAAATTTAATTGATTTCTAAACGACGGGACGAACATCAAATGTTTGACAGGTAGGAATAGTTTCTAAGGGAAAGCGAAATTGTTGTTTTTACTATATTCCAAGCATTTTTTCATATTTACTCACTTTTTAAACCTTCCCTGGACTTCCACAAATAATTCAGAACTAAAATTAACCAAATCAGTCCAGCCGTTCTCAAGTTTTAGCGAATCTAAGCAACAGCAATTGATTTTTATATAATTATATAGATTACATCCATACTGCCAGCCTTTGCCGGGTGGTAGGGTATTTGCCCGTCTGGATGGTTATCACCCCTGGTCTATTCTGTGCTGCAATAATAACCTTGAGTTGCGTTCCGGAATTAGTGTTTTCAGTCTCCTGGTAGAGACAGCAGTTCTAGAGGAGGCTCTAGTCCATGTATCGCCCGTGTACAATCACCCTAGCGCCGTCTGGTAAGCGCGCGGTCAAAATGGATAATTACAGTTACATTTTCATCAGTGAACAGAGATTCGGTGCACATAGTGCAATTTTAAATGATCTCAGAAAGCAATAGTAACACGTCCAGAACGAGAACTCTCATATAAATCGTGCTAAAATAGCAACTGCAAAGATATTGTTGTTTCATTAACTCCTAAGTTGGCCTATACTGGATAAGTAAGACAAAGATATGTCAATGAAGCATTCTTTTCTCCTTACTGCTATCTATGGAGAGTTATTTTTCTGAGGGTACACGAGTAAAAAGTAGTTTTTAAGAAGAAAGGAGTTACAATAATAATGGGACACTACGCCAATATAATCTTTATCTATTCTGATTTCACGTTAAAACAAAAGTTAATGTATATATAGTAGTATATATATATATATATATATATATATATATATATATATATATATATGCCCCACCGAAAGTATTAAAAATCCATTAATCCCTGCCAAGGGTTGCCTGGAAGAGATCGCTTCTTAGCGACAATGCCGCCCGTTGTACCATCTCTTGTATTTTTCTATTTCTGCTTATCTATTTTTTGGTGTACAATAAAGTGTTGTCTATCTATCTATTTAATATCTTGAGCTAATCGTATTTCGTGTGTTGTGTGATAGTTCCGATGCCCTACTCCTCCCTTTCCCTATTCCAATCCTATATCCCATTCCTTCTGTCCGATCCCTCTATCTCATCCTCCTAACCCATCCTAAAGCCTAGCAACGCGTTGACTTTTGCCCATGATATTGCAAATGTCTATATGCAACAGTAACTTCTGCTTTGCAAAGCACAAATTAGGCCGCATATGGAATGCTTTTCACACTGATAGGCTGGAGCGCCCGCTTACCAGACTGACCCTCTCGATTACATCTAGTGCCGTCTCGTTCGTACAGTTGATGATTCCATACTGATTTTGCGTCCCTCTTCGTATTTTACCGCCTGTACAACGGAGAGTCTTTCGTGGATCAGTTTGTTCTGGTGCCAACGCCTCATTTTTACAACCGCACTGCTCGCTATCGACGGGATGTTCACCCCCATTTCCTGGAGCTCCCACGCTTAACTACGCAACAGATCTCTAGAACGTTTATTCCGCGTACAACAATGATCTGGAAGGAACTTCCCGCTGAGGTTTTCCCTCTGTGCTACGACATGGGGTCGTTTAAAAAGGGCGTTATAAAATTTCTTAGATGCCGGCAATGCGTTGGTGTTGCAAACGTCCATAGGTGACGGTAGCCACTTTCCATGAGCTGGTTCGTCTGCCTGTTTGCCAGCTTCGCAATTAAAAAGACCGCACAAGTGGCAGCTACAAAGTATCTGAAATTGTGATAGCGTTATTGAACTTTAACAATGTGCACAATAAGTTTTCTTATGATTTTTTCCCATGCGTTTCTCCGGCACAATGTTAAATGTTTTGTGACACTGGAATTTCACCATAATCACAATGATTGTTCATCGATTTCTTCCATTAACTGCAGCTATCACTTTTTTTGAAACGATAAGAAGTTAAGGATGTTTTTAAATTCTGATACATAAAGGTCAAATAGAACCACTATTAACTCACTCCAGAGGAGTGAGACATCCAGTGTTTTATTAATTGTCTCAAAAATATACGTCATCCCACTTCCGCTGCCTCCTATACCATTTTTCCTATTCCATCCCTGATACCCATCTTCATTCCATACGTCCCATCTCATGCCCTCTAAGGCATCCTAAAAACTGACAATGCGGTGGCTTCATTCCTTTTTTGGTTAACGCTGGAGCAATACATTTACACATATCCTCGAGGTTGCCGAGATGTGGGACTCCTGAAAGCCGACACTACACACAAGTTTCAGATAATAGAAAGAATTGCAAGCACCGAGCGTCAGACTACCCACTAAACCTTCCAGCGTCCCTTCGCGTGATAATGAAGCACCATGGGACCGTAATCATAAGTATGACTGCCGTGATGCCTTAATGCATCTCGACAAGAAGGGGTGTCCTTGGGACCCGGACACCCCGCAGCATTGGATGTAACACGCCGGTAGGGCCCTCTGACGTTTGTACGAGCGTACATAATTATGACGTCATAAGAATTTACAAGTAAAAAGAGTCAAGTCTTTGCAAACCACGTTGTTTAAGCCTAAGCCTTGTTACCGCATAAGAAAAACAAAACTTAAGTTGTCATTGACAGTGACATTTTGTATAGTTTCGATTTCCCGCGTTTCTTTCCTCTCTTGCGCTGATATATTCAATTCGCATCCGCTCCCGCAAGTTTAATACATATTAATATAGTAATAAAGTGTCTTGTCCTCGTTCTGAACCATCAATATCCCAAATCCAGTGTGTGTGTGTTCAATTGTCCATTAAGAAAAACCAAGACCACGGGCCGGCCCAAAGAAAATCGCCGAAAACAATCAAGTAAGTCACACACAAAGCTCTTATAAAGACCAGCACCTTTCACAGTCCACCCCGTTTTTAAACCACACGTGGTGAAGACATTCTAGAATCATTATTATCTTGATTACAATTCTTAGTGTCTGCTCGATAGGTATGATATCACGCTCTCACAGAATATCCGCGTAAATGATATCAGATTAGCCTTAAGCTATTCGTGTTTCGTGCGATGAATGGGAATCCCTCTAGCCCACTTCTCCCTCTCCCTTCACTGCCCTATCTCCTCCCCTTTATTCTGTCCCTTCTATCCCATTGATTTCATCCTTCCTACCTATCCCTTCCTAACGTATTACCTTCATCCCTGCTTCATTAATTAGAAAGCTTGGTTCGGCGATTAATTCGATATACATGGATTTTAGATTGTTAGAGAAATTGTCAACACCGATGCGTTTTCAAGAAGACTTTTTATTTTGGTGTTACCACTATAAGAACATAAATTGCACAACCTTTTAGGCAACACATTTGAATAATGGTTTTGTGCCATCTCTTGACTCCTTTTTATAGACAGTCCCTTACGTCAAGGGCGGATTTAGACATTTGCCGCCTGTAAGCTGTTCAAATTTTGACGCCCCTACCGACCTCTACAAATCGATATTCTAATTCACAATCATATTAATCACATTATTTTTGTTAATAAAATTATACGTCTAAAATTTGTGCACTATGGTCTTAATTACACTACCTTTTTCCTGTAATTAATAGATTGTGAACCCCTTAGTTCATCGATGTATTTGTTCTTACCGTTTTTTTTATTTATTTTTATTGCAGGAGATCAGCAGACAGGCAGACGGCCCACTTGATGGAAAGCGGTCACCATCGCCTATGGACATTTGCAACACCAAAGTTGCTACAAATGCGCTGCTGCTCTCTTTAAGGGAGACTGGAACCTGGTCACTAATGCCGGAACACAAGTCAAGGTTGTTATGGCGACATACTTTAGACCAGGGGTGGTAGCCATCCAGGCGGGCAAATGCCCTACCACCCGGCAAAATTTTTTACCGTGCCGCTACTACTCAAATTATAGAAAAAAAGTATCTAATTGGTGAAACATATTGTTGAATAATTGTTATGTGGTGTCCACAGATCAACTCACTTGAGAGTGGATTTTAAAATTATTTCTGTGGTTTGAATAGGTAATAGAAATGGAGATATTTTTTTATGTGCGATGTGATTTTATGTGATTAATCAGGAACATGTATGTATATGGATATGATTTTTTAAATTTCTGTAAGAAAAGAACGCTGTTCCCAAATTTGCCGCCTCTTCAAAATCTGCCGCCCTAGGCTCCAGCCTACTTAGCCTTTTGGTAAATCCGCCACTGCCTTACGTTACAAACGTTTCAATAAGCGCCGGTAACCACTTTTCATGGGGTCTACTTGTTTACCAGCTGTACACACACAAAGCAGAAGTGAAACTTCAGAAAAGTAGCCTACGAGAGAATGAGATGAATATAGAATATCAGGAGTATTAGGTTAATCATAAGATTTATTATTTTTATAATAGACATAGACATAGACAACACTTTATTGTTCACCAAAACAAAAATTACAAAAAAATGTACAAGACAATAGTTACTCGATAAAACAAAAGGCGGCCTTATCGCTAAAAGCGATCTCTTCCACCCGATGAGCAATTTGGCTTCCGTGCCAGACACTCATGCGTCCAACAGGTGCACCGCATCACGGAGCACATATTATCTCACTTTGCCCATCGCCCCCGCCCCATAGGAACAGCCGCACTGTTTCTAGACGTAGCAAAAGCCTTCGACAAGGTCTGGCACAACGGCTTGATTTACAAGCTGTACCAGTTCGGTATGCCAGACAGACTCGTGCTCATCTTGCGAGACTGCAGACAGCTGTCACAGAACTAGGCGAATGGTTTCGCAAATGGAGGATAGAGGTAAACCCGGAGAAAAGCGCAGCAATGTTCTTTTCCCCGGGCACGCTTCGCTCCCCCAAACGCGCTAGCCTTCGCCTAAAAACCATTTCGCTCTATGACCAACAAATCCCCTGGGCAAAGTACACCAAATATCTTGGTGTCACCCTAGATCGGAACTTGCGCTTCAACGAGCATATCACTATAGTCCGAAATAGAGCGCGATTTGTGATGGGTCGTTTAGCACCCATGATAGACAAACGAAGCAAAATGTCCCTCAGACACAAGCTTACTCTGTATAAAACATGCATCCTCCCGATCATGACATACGCGAGTGTGGTATTCGGCCATGTCAAGCCTGCCCTTTTAGATAAACTGCAAATCGTGCAGAATAAATTCATGCGCAGAGCCGTCGGTGCTCCCCTCTATATGCGTAACGTCGACCTCCACCGCGATCTGGAGCTTCCCTCCATCAAAAACTACATTACGTCGCTCTCGCGTAAGTATTTCGATCTCGCGCCGCACCATCGAAATCCGCTCGTCGTGTCCGCGTCCGATTATAAGCCTCGTCGAAAGGCTCTTGTGCGACGACCGCGTAACGTCCTGACGGACAGAGTCGACGTTATTACGAAACGGCTGGCCCGGATCAGTCCGCCCACGGTTAGAACAGTAGGCTGGCAGGCACCGACAGACAGACACAGACGGCGGCGTCTCAGACGCCGCCAATCAAGATCTCTCCACGTCCCCGCGAGGGACGCTAGGAGACATAGCTCACCCCACAGGATAGACTAGGCGTGTTGCTGGGAAGTTTCTTTCGCCGTTTCTTCTCTCCCAGCCATAACACGTTGCGAAACGGCAGTAAGATAGCGTAGGCCACCGCAAACCACCGATCCCGGCCCGCCGTGATCCTTCCCTTCGGGCTTTATATTACCCGTCGCCCGTTCTCAATTAGTATTTTGTGTCGCCCTATGGTGGGCATCATTAAATTCATTCCCCATTCATGGCAACAGTCCAGCCGAGGTAAAACTCCTTAGGGAGCTCCCTCGAGCAAGTTGCCCCCCGGGCTCGAGCGCCTTCGCTTCGCGAAGGCACTCGCCCCAAAGACCCCGGTAAAGTTGTAAGGTCTTCGGACCAACAACATAAAGTCAAGTCCAATAATAATATAAAATACGATCTCTTCCAGGCAACCTGACTCAAAGGAAATTATTAAATTATCTGTAATTATTATGCAACAAACATACATGGACAGCAAATTACAGTCTATTGTAAACTAGCACATACATTATTGCGTAAGACTTACATAATTATTCCTAATTGAATTTTTAAATATGGCAAAAGATTTAGCTTTTCTGACATCAGTGGGCAAAGAGTTCCAAAGTAAGACAGCCTGCATGGCGAAGGAGTTGGAATAAAATGTTGAAGAATGTGCAGGTGCCATTAACAGGAGATTATTAGTGGAGCGCAAATTGAGTGTATGTGATGTATGAAGGAAGTTGAAACATTCCTTAAGATAAGGAGGGGTATAAGGTATAAACAGTATACGAAATAGGAAAATATATAAAATATGTCATAGATAATAAAACCGTAAATTTAAGAATAACATAAGATGTAATAACATGAAAGTATAAGACTCTAACATTGTAGTAGTATTAAGGACCATGTAATATTTTCTTTTCTTTTTAAAATAAAGCATAACCAGTAAAAAAATAAATAAAAATAGTGAACAGCCCGGACAATCTAGCTCGTCCGGAGAGAGGGGAAAAAAAAAAAAAAAAAAAAAAAGAAAACAGTATACGATATAGTAAGTTGAGAAGATGAGCATTCCGGCGAAGTGAGATAGGCAACCACTCGAGCTTCTTGCGATATTCAGAAACGTGGTCATATTTTTTTAATTATAATATTATTCAGATCCCATGTTTTCAGTTTGAACAAATGACACGAGAGGCTTATGATAACTAAAATAGGAAACAAATGCTCTAGTTTCAATTCGATTTATGAACTTCAAAACATTTTCATCTCTGTCTGTATGAGCAGTGTTTAAATGATTAAATTCATGGCGTCACGCTTTTTCGTTCCCATCGAAAGAATTCACTACCGTGGCTAAAACGGTTTCACTTAAAAAATCCAATCGCAGTCTACGGCTGAATGTAGGGCCTCCGCAAGTTTTCGCCACATATCCCAGCCATCCGTTGTCGTCATACAGTCTATACGGCTAACCATACGCAGTTCATTGGCTCACCGGTAATAAATTTGTGGCACATTTTAAAATGTCAACAAACTCAATGAAATCCCATTAAGCAAAATATACATTTAAGAACATTTAATATATCACAGTATAAATGATCAGATTTCGTTCATTTTGGTCAATACAAGATAATTTAAGATTAACAAGCTGAATGGAATTAAATATTTAGTCAAATACAACACCAATATCTTCGGCTCGATACGGTAAGGCGATATATACAGCCAATGCGTAGGCGCGGGTTTCGGCAAGTGGGTTTGGATTTTCAAATATTCAAGAATTCCAAGAAATTCGTTTAAACAAAGCACTAACAAACTTGGTTTAAGAAGTCATTGTGATAATCAAATATATACATATAATAAAATTGTAGAGGTCGAATTTCTGTACAATGAAAAAAAATGCTAAAAACCGAGTCAGGGAGATGTAAGAAGTGAAATAGAACTAGTTTAAATTTTTTTCAAATTTTTCGTTTTTCTGTTTGTCTGTTTGTACGGGCTAATCTCCGAAACGACTGGACCGATTTAAATGAAATTTAGTATGGTGGTAGCTTATATCCCTGGTCAACATATAGGATACTTTTGATCCCGAAAAATTAAAGAGTTCCCGTGGGATATTTAAAAAACCGCACCACGCTAACGAAGTCGCGGGTATCAGCTAGTCAGAAATAAATCTATATAAATAAAATTAAACGTTTGTACTCTATGCGTTCCTGAAGCATTGATCAGATTGTGGTGAAATTTTGGGAGGGTATTCTGAAGATGCCCGTGTAGGTTTCTAGCCAAAAACAGAACATATAACCAAACAGCTTTTTACTTTACGTGGCATTGCAATGCGGTATGCATTGCAATGCAACTATGTGTGCAACTAGTATTATATGTGCAACTACTATAATGTGTGCAACTAGTATTATATGACGACGAATCAAGAATTTGCTCCTCTTTTAAAGTTGATTAAAAAGTTATTTAGGTGAAAACTTTAAGCATTTTCGCCATTATCATTCGATTGATACGTTCTTTTAGTCAAATGTCCGTGAAATCATTTTCGTACTAATTAATATACGTGTATTAAAGACAATTTTGATGGTTTGGGCATGTAGAGAATGGATGAAAGTAGACAGTATTGTGAATGGAAGAGTTGGACCCGATAGACCGCGACGTACACAACATGATCAAATAGCAGAAATGTTAAAAAGTGGTCAGGTAAAAAGCATCTCAAATAAACGTGCATTTATGAAGAGGTTAAAGAAAGTAGATGGAGCGAAAGTTGTTTGTCAGGGTTGTCGCAAGTGGAGATCCATCGTCTCTGCCTACCCGCATGGGAAACAGGCGTGATATGATGACCGGGATAAGGCAAAGGGACGTGGAAGAAGAAGCAAGGGAAAAGTAACTTACCTCGCCACCAGTCCACCGCCACACTGCAATCATCCCCCACCACACTGCAATCGTCCCCCGCCACATTGCAATTGTCCCCCGCCACACTGCAATCATCCCCCGCCACACTGCAATCGTCCCCTGCCACACTGCAATCGTCCCCCGCCACACTGTAATCATCCCCCGCCACACTGCAATCGTCCCCTGCCACACTGCAATCGTCCCCCGCCACACTGTAATCATCCCCCGCCACACTGCATTCGTCCCCCGCCACACTGCAATCGTCCCCCGCCACACTGCAATCGTCCCCCGCCACACTGCAATCGTCCCCCGCCACACTGCAATCGTCTCCCGGGGGTTCACACACTCACTAGGATTTGCTTTGTGTTTCTTTTGTGTCCTGTTGCAGCTATATTATTTTCACTATATATTGCGTTGACAGCACTGACCGAAGACATATGTTTGTCTTCTCTTGCACATTCTTCATTTGAAAGTTTATTCCTTTCTTGATGGCGATAATGAGGAGGAAGAATTTATAAGGTGTTCCTCGGCGCAATCAGTATATACGTATATAACAACAGCCCATTTATGTACTTACTTCCTTTTGGAACTAAATCATGTACTTCTGGAGAAAATGTCCATTGGTACGCATCGAATCTTTATTTACAAGCCAAATGTAATTACTAGGGATGGACCGAAATTCGTTTTACATTCGGTTTGACCGAATTTCGGCAGTTTGAGCCGAACTTCGGCATTCGGCCGAAATTCTTTTTAAATGCCGAACTTTCGGTGCAAGAAAAAAGTAAAATACCTACTTGCACTATTTTGACTGAAGTTAATAGAAATCACATCTATCATAACCGTAATATAAAAATTGACATCTATATACGCATGGTCATTTATTTTAGTCAGGAACATGTAAACGTTAACGTGCAATGTGTTAAAAAAAATTCATTCTTGATTGAGTCTTTGCCTAATTAAATAGACATCAAATTAAATAAAAACTTTTTATTCCTCTAAGAAACATCAGTAAGTATTGCAACTGCTTAATTATAAGGCGTAACTTGAATTTAAAAAAAAAACACGTCTTCGGAACATTAACAGTTACAACTTTAATTTTGATTGAAATCACTTTTTATGAATTTAGAATTATGAAATGGTGATTTTTTTTCAATTAAAGGTCTAAAAATCTATTATTTTATCCACCTACTCATACTTAAAATTTACTAATGGCAGGTTATGGTTTAAAAAAGCCAAAAATTCGGTGTTATCAAGTTGACGTTGTCAACAGGTCATGACATGTTGCTCTTGAGAAAGCGTGGCGAAATCAAACCGAACTTCGGCCGAATTTTATATTTTAACCGAATTTTCGGCCGAAGTTCGTATTCGGTTCAAACCACATTCGGCCCATCCCTACTAATTACATATTTGTGCAACCCGCTCAATATATAATCCGCATGAGTTAACACGAGACTTCGCTCGGATGACGTAAGCGCAAGGTACTGTCACGCCTATGACGAGAGCGGTAGGAAGGCGGAGGTCGGGACGGGAACGCTCATTGCGCTCAGGTCTCAAGTTAACTCTTGCGGATAGTACCTGCCGACATCTACTTATAGAGGAATTAATGAGCATAACGAAATGCTATCACGATCATCTCTCATTAAAGTCTTTAAAAAGATAGTACACGTTAATTAAACTGGAATTACATGATTGTATAGATGAATATGATACGCCCGCGACTTTCACGGTTGACTTAAAATTCCTGCGGGATTCCTGAGATAGAAAATACCACAGCATTTAAAAAATAATTTAATCGATTGTTTTTATACGGTTCAACGTACAGCGTTTTGCTGACGCTGCGGCCTACCTTAGGCTACTTTAATATAATAACATCACTATAAATAACATACATACATACATAACTTCACGCCAGTTCCCTTTCGGGGTAAGCATGAACAACAGAGCGCCATTTAGGCTTATTCTTACACACCTCACTTGCTTCTTTGAAATTCATAACTCTTGTCATGCACGCTCGTTTGTTCTTAAGGCTCCTGACATCACCTTCTGCTAGTACACGATCAATTTGATCATGGAAGGTGTGTCGTGGTCTTCCACGACTTCTGCATCCGTCCACTTTTGCATTGTATATCTGTTTAGTCATTCTTTCATCACGCATTCTTTCCACATGCCCGAACCACCGGAGCATTCCTTTCCTTACCTTCACCCCGACACTCTCTTTCAGACCAACTCTCTTTCTTACTTCGGTATTACGGACGCGGTCCGCGAACGTCATTCCGCAGATTTTGCGCAGTGCTCGCATCTCGACCGCGTTTACTCTACTTTCATGCTCTCTAGAGCTAGGCATGTTTGCTGAAGAGTTTCTTGCGCCGCTTCTTCTCTTCAAGCCATAACATGTTGCGAAGCGGTAGTAAATTAGATTAGGCTCCCATAGAGTAAATAATAACCATAAACAAAATTAAAATTAACAAGTTGGCGGCAGGCTAAATAAAACTTTAACAATACTCGTTGACACTTGACATCTTTGTCTTCCGTGATCACGGCCACTGAAAAGTGGCCGAAACGTCGGAAAACCAAAATCAAATAAAATTACCGCGCTTAAAACCGTTAAAACGTAGTTTTATTATGTATACAAGTCGCGAAAACTTAAGAAAATATTATCTATATATTAATTAATACGTAAAGCAAAAACACAGCAAAAACTTTGTACCCCTTTTTACGAAAATTGCGCGGACGGAGTATGAAATTTCGCACTTATAGTTTATATAGAGAAGGAGTGCAGAATACTAATATTTTTTTAAAAATGCATAAAAAATACATTAAATCAATAAAAAAACCATTACATACACTACCATGTATTTGACACACACGCATATATACTCTTTTGTTTATTGTTAAAGTCAAATTAACAGTGTAGCCTTGGCGAAATCTGTGATTATAGTAGTATAGTCTTTGACAACAGAACCTTAATAGTGTTCAAACTTATCATTTAAATTAAGTATTATGGTCGAATTTCGACCACGGGCGACCACTAATTATAGATTATTGTAGTTAAAAAAAATGTTTGTTCTTCCTTTCTTCTATCTAAAATTTAATTGATACTTTCGGGCTGATGACGAAAGATGTTCGAGACTTAGCCCTCTGATTCGTCATCATGACAACGCGAACGAAGTTTATCTGGCACATGCCAGTATAAAATAAAATTACATCTTGTATTTAAACATTTCCATACTAAGCGTGTGCCCGGCGAAGTGGTAAGTGCGTTGACTCCTTAGCACACATTAAAATGACTAGTTTTTATTTATTACTACCGCTGAAAGTAAGTACATTTTAAAGCTTTGTTTTCATTAAAAAAATGTTAATGATCCATAACATTATAAAATTGTTAAAGTGCCGTGTCTGTACATTGAAGCTATTTTTAAAAAAAACTAACTGGTATAGATTATATGAACAGAAAATGATATAATTTTTTTGACATTTCCTGTATTAAATGTATTTAAATCGTATAATTAATATTAAGTATATACGTGTCCGTTTTTATGAGACCGGCCTTTAATGTGAATGTAGAAATATAAGCATGGCAATCAGCAACGTATCACGGAGATGTGCTTTTTCATTTTTGTATTGCAGGAGTTCAGCAGACAAGCAGACGGCCCACTTGATGCAAAACGATTACCATCGCCTACGTACGTTTGCAACACCAAAGGTGTTACAAATGTGCTGCTGCTCTCTTAAGGAAAACTGGAACCTGGTCACTAATGCCGAAACACAACTCAAGGTTGTTAAGGCGGCATACTCTAGACCAGGGGTGGTAGCCATCCAGTCGAGCAAATACACTACCACCTAGCTGTGGGTTGATTTGTCGCCTCTTACAACTGGCCACCCGGCCGCAGGAAATTGTATTCTTTCTCCGTCTTGCACGGATACGATATTTATATCATGTAATTAAATATGAAGTTTAAACGTGTTTGTTTATCATTCAAACTCATTTATTTATATAAACTTATTTCTAAGCCTTATATAATTATATCTAAAACTTATGGTTATAACACATTTTGAATTAAAATTAAGGCTACAATTTTTTTGGCGGCGGTTACTGCACTGATCTGCCTTTTATGTGAATAGAGAAATATAATCATGACAATCAGCAACGTATCACGAAGATTTGCTTGTATCTATCTATACATTATTTTTACTTAGAAGGTCATTACTTATATTTAGAATAATGTTTTAGTTGGACTGAACTTTTGTAGGTTAGGCTATGGACGTGGCAAACATCCACACGCCCAAAATGCTGCTTTAGCCGTTCCACAAGGCGACCGCGGTCGCTGTGGTCGTGGCGAAAACGTCACTAATGAGGTCATCATTTTCGATCACACAACGCTCACATCGACCCATCTCAAGAGGTGGGTCGAATCACCGTTCCGCTTGGGTTTACGATTGTGACGCCGGCAAGCGAGTGGAACGGGAAAAATCGCGGTCGTTGTGAGTCTCTTTTTTTAAAATGTTTATGACTTGGCAACTAGGCCTTTAAGCCAGGCGCAATTGTATTCTAGGCTACAATCGACGCCTTATAACGGAGTTCTTGTGAAAACTCGAAAGGCCACATTTGGCTATACAGTTCATATTTCTCACAAAAACACATAATGACTACTCAAAAACTATCAATATCCTACAACTATTGTTCATTTTAGAGTGATTTTACAGATTTTTAGAAAATAAAACAGCACAGCACAACGTTCCCTTTCAGTTCCCGCCAAAAACTCCCTTGTGAGTCTCTAATGGAACGTAGCCATAGATAAAACTTACATGTCTGGCACCACGTGTTTTGTTTTTCTGTAACGCCACAATGACAGTAAAAGGAACAAAATCCATACCGCTTAATTACATGTTTCACATGTAAAATGTGTATATTGTAGTTATAATAAGTGCTTTATTTATGTTTATTTCTTTTTTTAGGCTGAGAGTTGGTCTAAAAGAGAGTGTCGGGGTGAAGGTAAGGAAAGGAATGCTCCGGTGGTTCGGGCATGTGGAAAGAATGCATGATGAAAGAATGACTAAACAGATATACAATGCAAAAGTGGATGGATGCAGAAGTCGTGGAAGGCCACGACACACCTTCCATGATCAAATTGATCGTGTACTAGCAGAAGGTGATGTCAGGAGCCTTAAAAACAGACGAGCGTGCATGACAAGAGCTATGAATGTCAAAGAAGCAAGTGAGGTGTGTAAGAATAAGCGTGAAAGGCGCTCTGTTGTACGTGTCTACCCCGCAAGGGAACTGGCGTGAAGATATGTATGTATGCGTATTTTTTAGGCAGTTGTCTTTATTTTTTCTTTCTTATTAATTATGTTATCATTGTTTTCTGTTTTTTTTTATAATTATTCCTTTCACGTATACGTTGACTATAATTTAAATTTTGCTTGTGTTTACCGTGGGTCGCATGACTTTTGTTATTCAGAAGGTAGGCACTGAAAATCAGTGCTGTGTCGGACTATGTCTCGGCTGAGTGCTAACCTCATTTCGCAAATTACGGCACACATTTTCATTATTATTGTTATAATTGCATGTTTTATTAATTCCATATATATTTTATTTCCAAATTTTTTACATTTTTCTTATAAAATATATACATTTATTTATAAAAAACTGATCTTCGCCAGCAGTGGGGCCTAGGGTCCAAGCTACCGGTGGTTAAGGCTCCAGACACAGGAATCTCTTCACAATACGGGCCGTGTCCAACAGAGCTGCCTTCTGCATCCGACCCTTCAACCAGATACCAAGCGAGAGCCTTTCAAGGTGGCGGTCAAGGCTCTTCGCTATTAGTCCATTCACTGACACCACTATCGGTACTATGATTGTAGAGTCCAGGTTCCACATAGCGGTAACCTCGTGAGCAAGATCAATATACCTTATTTGTTTATCTTTCTCGGCATTCACGAGGTTACATGGGGAACCGCGACATCTACAATTATAGCACGTCTTGCAGACCTTATTAATTATTGTTAAGTGTCGCATTTTTAGATATCAATATTTTCTTTCTCTCTATCATTTTTATATATTACAAACAGGATTTTTGCAATGAATTACAATGTTTAATGATGTTTAGATGTCTAGACAACTGAAGCCACATCTAGAGTTAAATATTATAGTAGAATATCTATACAAATAAATAAAATTAAAGTGACTGTTTATAATATTGTTACAACTTAGCCCCCAGATAAAGACAAATTCCACGGAGCACGCTATTACCTGTCGGCATTTGAACCGATGGTAATACCTTTATGATTGTCTTCTTTTGTTTACTTATTTACTAGTTATTGCGGAGAACAGCCTATTGTACTCTTTTATAGCCGTTTGCAGGTATAATTAACCAGGTGTGCGGATTACGATTTCTAAGAAATTAAGTCGACGATACGGGCGGGCACACTTGTATTTGTGAAGCATAAAACGACGGCAGGATGGAGATAGGGGTCAGTCTAGCGAGAACCATGATCAAGGCGAAACTTGTGTACATTCGATAACCTATATAGTGACGGACTTTGCACGTGTTATTGAATCGCGCATTGTGTTCAGTTATATATGTACCCGTCTTATACGTGTTTGTATAGTTCCAATAAATTTTATAGTAATTCCAACGGCATTTGTAATTCGAGTCCCGCACTCATAACAATATCAAAATACTTAACGCATATGAAAGTATATACGGTACTTATATCAAAAGAATAGCTTATATCAAAAAATCTTTTTCTTTTTTTAATTTTGTCTGTCGGTCTGTTTGTTCCGGCTAATCTCTAAAACGGCTAGACCGATTTTGATGAGATTTTCACTGGCAGATAGCTTATGTTATAAGGAGTAACTTAGGCTACTTTTATTTTAGTAAGAACATTGAAAGGCCCACGAGTACACCGCCGCACGAAGACGACTAAGTCGCGGGTAACAGTTAGTGTTTTAGATTAAACAATACTCTTTTTTCTGTTATTCAATGTGAAGAATGCAGCTCTGGATATCTTAATACAACTGGAACAATTACAATCATCCCACAATAAATAATATTGAAACATCATTCCGATCCTCTATGGCTCTTGCAAGCAAAATATAGACCACAAACAAACAGGTTCCAAAGACCTGTCGCGGCCGGAACTTCATAATGATGTACCGGATGAAGACGGACTAACTGACATGAGATTAATGATATTAAATTATACCACTTATATGAAACATATGGACCAATGGACTGTTAATTGATCACAAAGATAAAAGCCAGACAGTAAAGAACATAATGCTTACATAGAATTATTTAAAATATATATAAAAATCAATTGCTGTTCGTTAGTCTCGCTAAAACTCGAGAGCGGCTGGAGTGATTTGGCTAATTTTGGTTTTGAAATATGAAAAAAATGCTTGGAAATTTAGTAAAAACAACAATTTCGCTTTCCCTTAGAAACTATTCCTACCTGTCAAACATTTGATGTTCGCCCCATCGTTTAAAAATCAATTAAATTTAAAAGTCGTTCAGAAATCAAATTAAATTTAAAAGTGAAGTTTATATAATAAAACTACGTTTTAACGGTTTTAAGCGCGGTAATTTTATTTGATTTTGGTTTTTCCGACGTTTCGGCCACTTTTCAGTGGCCGTGAGGAGCATAAAAACACGAGTAAAAGAACACATTGCTGACATGAAACACACAAGCTCTACGAAGCTGCGATCAGTGAACACACGCTGAATAAACCCAACCACTACATCAGATTCGATAACCCACAAATCCTCGCGAAAGAGAATCGATTCATACCTAGAATGATGCGTGAGGCTATTGAAATCAAAAAACACCCAAATTTCAATAGAGAAGATGATTGGCAAGTACCACCTGTTTGGGATCCAATTATCAAAACTATTAAGACCCAAACCCAGCAAAAACCAGCTGCCAGACCTCAAGACACTGTGAGTTCTTTCTGCGTACAACGGAACACAAACCAACTTGACTGATAATTACTTTTATTTTTCCTTCCACCCATTTTAATATTATATAAAATTATTAGAGCTAGGCATGTTTGCTGAAGAGTTTCTTGCGCCGCTTCTTCTCATCAAGCCATAACATGTTGCGAAGCGGTAGTAAATTAGATTAGGCTACCATAGAGTAAATAATAACCATAAACAAAATTAAAATTAAATAATTAAAATTAATAAGTTGGCGGTAGGCTAAATAAAACTTTAACAATACTCGTTGACACTTGACATCTTTGTCTTCCGTGATCACAGCCACTGAAAAGTGGCCGAAACGTCGGAAAAACCAAAATCAAATAAAATTACCGCGCTTAAAACCGTTAAAACGTAGTTTTATTATGTATACAAGTCGCGAAAACTTAAGAAAATATTAAGTGAAGTTTATTTCATTTTTTTGGTTTTGAATGTCAAACGTTTGATGTTTGTCCCGTCGTTCAGAAATCAACGTTTTTTATTTATTGATTCTGAGGCGGTGCGAAGGTTGCCGGGTCCGCTAGTTTAAAATAAAATTATTATATTTTTTTTTAATCGGCAGACAAACACACACATTGTATATCCCCGAATAAAGCAAGTTACGCTTGTGTTATGGGTAATATACAACGTACTACTCTGGGGCCGATCCCAGACACCCAGACCATAGTAAATAACGGAGAAAATACGTTTCCGAAATTTACTACACCAGGAATCGAACCCGGAGCCTCTGCGTTGCAGTGAGATAGGCCGGCAAAGGCTTAGCCCGCTCAACCACAGAGACACAGCAAAATACTGAGTGCCAATCTCATTTACAAATTGCGGCATACAATTTCTGTATAATTTTATCTATACTTTGTTATGTTGGTACTATTTTGTGTTATGTGTCGTTATTAGAAATAAATATTTCTTTCTCTCTTTCTTTTCTTCTTCTTTCTTATTCAAGTACATTTTCCATGGTATTTTCTATTTATTTTGATTTTATATAAACAATATTGTTTTAGTTTTAAAGTAATCTTTATTCTTTCTTGCTTTTATCTAAAATATAATTGAATCTTTCGGGCTGATTTGACGGAAACAAAGACGAAAATCGTTTGAGAGTAAGGCCTTTGGTACGGAAGAAGTAAGCGACAGTTATAAAATTTGACAGGAGAACGAGTCTGTACTTTTGACCAAACCTATCCATTGTTATGTATTTCGATACGCTGCATCCAAATCTGGGGTCAGTTTGGAACACTCTTTCAAAATTTTGAGGGTTCATGGACCATTTATCCGTGCAGGAACGGAGAAAGAATACAATTTCCTGCGTTGGGGCGGCCTGTCGTAAGAGGCGACAAAACATCCACAGCCAGTTGGTAGGGCATTTGCCCGTCTGGATGGCTACCACCCCTGGTCTAGAGTATGCCGCCATAACAACCTTGAGTTGTGTTCTGGCATTAGTGACCAGGTTCCAGTTCCCTTAAGAGAGCAGCAGCGCACTTGTAGCGCCTTTGGTGTTGCAAATGTCTACAGGCGATGGTAACCGCTTTCCATCAAGTGGGCCGTGTGCCTGTCCGCTGAACTCATACAGTAAAAATAAAAATCCAAACTGATGACCTGATGACTGAACTGATGACCCAGATTCGGATTCAGCGCATCAAAATACATAAGAATAGATGGGTCTGGTCAAAAGTACAGACCACTTTTTGTGGGCCTGTGTTATTTTGTAATTAATACCTTACTCATAGATCTTCGATTTTTAGTACGACTATGCCATAATATTGCTATTGTCCAAGATATGGGTTTAAGGATCCTTGTTTAAGGAACCAGGTTATAAGGTAGCTCTGTGCGGAGTTTAAATTCGTTCAGTAGTGTTTATTATTTAATGAAGAACCATAGTCTTCAAGTCATGGTTCCGCCATCTCTCGTTCAAACTTCAATACACATTCTTGATCCATACGTATTCCTTCTCTTTTTGTATAATAGTATGTGTGTATATTTATCTCTGTCCCCCCCAATCTCCCCTTACAACTTCTGAGAAGATGGCGCCATTTTTGTCGTCGGATTCGTTTGGGATATTAAAAAGACAGATGTGTAAGAAATAATACAATGTTCGGCAAGTGCAGTGAGCTGTTGAAACAAACTAAAGGGCCTTAAGGGAGTTTCAATTTCCGTGCATGTATGATATCTACTTGTGAAGCTAAGGCGGGTTCTTAGTTGACGAGGGTTTGGGCGAGTCTATATAACAGTCTCGGCTGGGCGTAACTATGTTCTAAATCTCAGCCTTTCCAACACATACAAAGCGCAGGGTCGTCAGGGAGGAGGGGGTTTTTAGTGGGTATTAGGGTTGCTCGCCCGTGCAGCAACGCTCGGAGTCTTCCACACTATTCTGTGACGTCGATCGCGGAGGGAGCGCTGCCAAGAGCATACTATTGCTGCAGTGTTATCGCCCCCGACCGACGCGTGTCGTTCCCCTAGCAATGACCCAGTTTGTGCGTAAATCGGTTAAGCATTTTCCCTGGCCTCAAAAAAAAAAAAAAAAGAGTCTATATAACAGTCTAATAACTGAAGGCAACAAAATTATACTATTATCTTCAGCAGCTTCGCGTGTACGGAATATCCGGGGTATTTTTTTTAACTTCGGATCCGCCACCACAAGTAGTATTCACAGATGATTTAACAGACAAACAGAAATTCTAAAAGTTGCCTTTTCGGAATCTGCTGATCCGAATTTGTCCCCTGATATCTTTCTATCTATACAAGATGACAAAATAACGTTAATCTTTGGAGCTATATTGCATGAACTAATGGAATTAACTAATTTTTCTCTTATAACTTGATTATATAAACTGGAACCATCTACAGATTTATTAGGACTTTGAAATGTATTGTATGTATTTTATCCGTGCAGGAACAGAGATAGAATAAAATTTCCTGCGGCCGGGCGGCCTGTCGTAAGATGCGACTTAACAACCCACAGCCAGGTGGTAGGGCATTTGCCCGACTGGATGGCTACCACCCCTGGTCTAGAGCATGCCGCCATAATAACTTTGAGTTGTGTTCCGGTATTAGTGACCAGATTCCAGTTTCCCTTAAGAGAACAGCAGCGCATTTGTAGCAACTTTGCTGTTGCAGATATCCATAGGCGATGGTAACCGCTTTCCATCGAGTGGGCCGTCTGCCTGTCTACTGATCTCCTGCAATAAAAAAAATGTATACGTGGGAAAACATTCCATGCTCGCAGTTTTTATGTTTGTTGCCGGATCATCAGGAAATACATCTCCATTTCACAACCATAAATCAATCAATGAAATATTAATACCGAGATATTGTTCATCTTTGATCACAGTACATTGACTGCGTGTAATCAAGCGTAAAATTAAAGTATCTTTAAAAACCGGCATTGTAATTAATCGAATAACATGATGTTACTATCTATAATAACGTTTTCTTGTATCTAACATTAATAAAAGTACCACCGAGATAATTGTAAGTTATTTTACTATGATTGAGATTAAATCTTGGATGCGTTTAACAATGCATCATGCTGGTTACATTTTCTAGAACGATTTATGTTCTAATAATTTAATTGCTGCACTCATAGTCAGGCAAATTGATGTCAGCAATGTGAATTTTGTCCTTAGTCGTTAACTCTCTAGTTAAACGATTGTGTGGGGTTTTTTATGTATTGAATAGGTTCACGTTTGACTGACCTTGTGCCTGATGTCAGGTGGAAATGCAGTCTAAGGTGGAGCACGCGTACTTAGAAGATACCTGTTCATGCGAGACTTGAAGACACTAAGATTGTATTTTTCAGGAAAAACAGACGACGGTAAAGAGTTCCACTCTTCAGTGGTACGTATGATGAAAGATGAAGCATAGCGTCGAGATAATTGTAAGTTATTTTACTATGATTGAGATTAAATCTTGGATGCGTTTAACAATGCATCATGCTGGTTACATTTTCTAGAACGATTTATGTTCTAATAATTTAATTGCTGCACTCATAGTCAGGCAAATTGATGTCAGCAATGTGAATGTTGTCCTTAGTCGTTAACTCTCTAGTTAAACGATTCTTCAGGGGTTTTTTATGTATTGAATTGGTTTACGTTTGACTGGCTTTGTGCCTGATGTCAGGTGGAAATGCAGTCTAAGGTGGAGCACGCGTACTTAGAAGATACCTGTTCATGCGAGACTTGAAGACACTAAGATTGTATTTTTCAGGAAAAACAGACGACGGTAAAGAGTTCCACTCTTCAGTGGTACGTATGATGAAAGATGAAGCATAGCATCGAGATAATTGTAAGTTATTTTACTATGATTGAGATTAAATCTTTGATGCGTTTAACAATGCATCATGTTGGTTACATTTTCTAGAACGATTTATGTTCTAATAATTTAATTGCTGCACTCATAGTCAGGCAAATTGATGTCAGCAATGTGAATTTTGTCCTTAGTCGTTAACTCTCTAGTTAAACGATTGTGTGGGGTTTTTTATGTATTGTATAGGTTCACGTTTGACTGACCTTGTGCCTGATGTCAGGTGGAAATGCAGTCTAAGGTGGAGCACGCGTACTTAGAAGATACCTGTTCATGCGAGACTTGAAGACACTAAGATTGTATTTTTCAGGAAAAACAGACGACGGTAAAGAGTTCCACTCTTCAGTGGTACGTATGATGAAAGATGAAGCATAGCGTCGAGATAATTGTAAGTTATTTTACTATGATTGAGATTAAATCTTTGATGCGTTTAACAATGCATCATGTTGGTTACATTTTCTAGAACGATTTATGTTCTAATAATTTAATTGCTGCACTCATAGTCAGGCAAATTGATGTCAGCAATGTGAATGTTGTCCTTAGTCGTTAACTCTCTAGTTAAACGATTCTTCAGGGGTTTTTTATGTATTGAATTGGTTTACGTTTGACTGGCTTTGTGCCTGATGTCAGGTGGAAATGCAGTCTAAACTGGAGCACGCTTATCTAGAAGATACCTGTTAACGCGAGACTTGAAGACACCAAGATTGTATTTTTCAGGAAAAACAGACGACGGTAAAGAGTTCCACTCTTCAGTGGTACGTATGATGAAAGATGAAGCATAGCGTCGAGATAATTGTAAGTTATTTTACTATGATTGAGATTAAATCTTTGATGCGTTTAACAATGCATCATGTTGGTTACATTTTCTAGAACGATTTATGTTCTAATAATTTAATTGCTGCACTCATAGTCAGGCAAATTGATGTCAGCAATGTGAATTTTGTCCTTAGTCGTTAACTCTCTAGTTAAACGATTGTGTGGGGTTTTTTATGTATTGAATAGGTTCACGTTTGACTGGCTTTGTGCCTGATGTCAGGTGGAAATGCAGTCTAAACTGGAGCACGCTTATCTAGAAGATACCTGTTAACGCGAGACTTGAAGACACCAAGATTGTATTTTTCAGGAAAAACAGACGACGGTAAAGAGTTCCACTCTTCAGTGGTACGTATGATGAAAGATGAAGCATAGCGTCGAGATAATTGTAAGTTATTTTACTATGATTGAGATTAAATCTTTGATGCGTTTAACAATGCATCATGTTGGTTACATTTTCTAGAACGATTTATGTTCTAATAATTTAATTGCTGCACTCATAGTCAGGCAAATTGATGTCAGCAATGTGAATGTTGTCCTTAGTCGTTAACTCTCTAGTTAAACGATTCTTCAGGGGTTTTTTATGTATTGAATTGGTTTACGTTTGACTGGCTTTGTGCCTGATGTCAGGTGGAAATGCAGTCTAAACTGGAGCACGCTTATCTAGAAGATACCTGTTAACGCGAGACTTGAAGACACTAAGATTGTATTTTTCAGGAAAAACAGACGACGGTAAAGAGTTCCACTCTTCAGTGGTACGTATGATGAAAGATGAAGCATAGCGTCGAGATAATTGTAAGTTATTTTACCATGATTGAGATTAAATCTTTGATGCGTTTAACAATGCATCATGTTGGTTACATTTTCTAGAACGATTTATGTTCTAATAATTTAATTGCTGCACTCATAGTCAGGCAAATTGATGTCAGCAATGTGAATGTTGTCCTTAGTCGTTAACTCTCTAGTTAAACGATTCTTCAGGGGTTTTTTATGTATTGAATTGGTTTACGTTTGACTGGCTTTGTGCCTGATGTCAGGTGGAAATGCAGTCTAAACTGGAGCACGCTTATCTAGAAGATACCTGTTAACGCGAGACTTGAAGACACCAAGATTGTATTTTTCAGGAAAAACAGACGACGGTAAAGAGTTCCACTCTTCAGTGGTACGTATGATGAAAGATGAAGCATAGCGTCGAGATAATTGTAAGTTATTTTACTATGATTGAGATTAAATCTTTGATGCGTTTAACAATGCATCATGTTGGTTACATTTTCTAGAACGATTTATGTTCTAATAATTTAATTGCTGTACTCATAGTCAGGCAAATTGATGTCAGCAATGTGAATTTTGTCCTTAGTCGTTAACTCTCTAGTTAAACGATTGTGTGGGGTTTTTTATGTATTGAATAGGTTCACGTTTGACTGACCTTGTGCCTGATGTCAGGTGGAAATGCAGTCTAAGGTGGAGCACGCTTATCTAGAAGATACCTGTTAACGCGAGACTTGAAGACACCAAGATTGTATTTTTCAGGAAAAACAGACGACGGTAAAGAGTTCCACTCTTCAGTGGTACGTATGATGAAAGATGAAGCATAGCGTCGAGATAATTGTAAGTTATTTTACTATGATTGAGATTAAATCTTTGATGCGTTTAACAATGCATCATGTTGGTTACATTTTCTAGAACGATTTATGTTCTAATAATTTAATTGCTGTACTCATAGTCAGGCAAATTGATGTCAGCAATGTGAATTTTGTCCTTAGTCGTTAACTCTCTAGTTAAACGATTGTGTGGGGTTTTTTATGTATTGAATAGGTTCACGTTTGACTGGCTTTGTGCCTGATGTCAGGTGGAAATGCAGTCTAAACTGGAGCACGCTTATCTAGAAGATACCTGTTAACGCGAGACTTGAAGACACCAAGATTGTATTTTTCAGGAAAAACAGACGACGGTAAAGAGTTCCACTCTTCAGTGGTACGTATGATGAAAGATGAAGCATAGCGTCGAGATAATTGTAAGTTATTTTACTATGATTGAGATTAAATCTTTGATGCGTTTAACAATGCATCATGTTGGTTACATTTTCTAGAACGATTTATGTTCTAATAATTTAATTGCTGCACTCATAGTCAGGCAAATTGATGTCAGCAATGTGAATGTTGTCCTTAGTCGTTAACTCTCTAGTTAAACGATTCTTCAGGGGTTTTTTATGTATTGAATTGGTTTACGTTTGACTGGCTTTGTGCCTGATGTCAGGTGGAAATGCAGTCTAAACTGGAGCACGCTTATCTAGAAGATACCTGTTAACGCGAGACTTGAAGACACCAAGATTGTATTTTTCAGGAAAAACAGACGACGGTAAAGAGTTCCACTCTTCAGTGGTACGTATGATGAAAGATGAAGCATAGCGTCGAGATAATTGTAAGTTATTTTACTATGATTGAGATTAAATCTTTGATGCGTTTAACAATGCATCATGTTGGTTACATTTTCTAGAACGATTTATGTTCTAATAATTTAATTGCTGCACTCATAGTCAGGCAAATTGATGTCAGCAATGTGAATGTTGTCCTTAGTCGTTAACTCTCTAGTTAAACGATTCTTCAGGGGTTTTTTATGTATTGAATTGGTTTACGTTTGACTGGCTTTGTGCCTGATGTCAGGTGGAAATGCAGTCTAAGGTGGAGCACGCGTACTTAGAAGATACCTGTTCATGCGAGACTTGAAGACACCAAGATTGTATTTTTCAGGAAAAACAGACGACGGTAAAGAGTTCCACTCTTCAGTGGTACGTATGATGAAAGATGAAGCATAGCGTCGAGATAATTGTAAGTTATTTTACTATGATTGAGATTAAATCTTTGATGCGTTTAACAATGCATCATGTTGGTTACATTTTCTAGAACGATTTATGTTCTAATAATTTAATTGCTGCACTCATAGTCAGGCAAATTGATGTCAGCAATGTGAATGTTGTCCTTAGTCGTTAACTCTCTAGTTAAACGATTCTTCAGGGGTTTTTTATGTATTGAATTGGTTTACGTTTGACTGGCTTTGTGCCTGATGTCAGGTGGAAATGCAGTCTAAGGTGGAGCACGCGTACTTAGAAGATACCTGTTCATGCGAGACTTGAAGACACCAAGATTGTATTTTTCAGGAAAAACAGACGACGGTAAAGAGTTCCACTCTTCAGTGGTACGTATGATGAAAGATGAAGCATAGCGTCGAGATAATTGTAAGTTATTTTACTATGATTGAGATTAAATCTTTGATGCGTTTAACAATGCATCATGTTGGTTACATTTTCTAGAACGATTTATGTTCTAATAATTTAATTGCTGCACTCATAGTCAGGCAAATTGATGTCAGCAATGTGAATGTTGTCCTTAGTCGTTAACTCTCTAGTTAAACGATTCTTCAGGGGTTTTTTATGTATTGAATTGGTTTACGTTTGACTGGCTTTGTGCCTGATGTCAGGTGGAAATGCAGTCTAAGGTGGAGCACGCGTACTTAGAAGATACCTGTTCATGCGAGACTTGAAGACACCAAGATTGTATTTTTCAGGAAAAACAGACGACGGTAAAGAGTTCCACTCTTCAGCGGTACGTATGATGAAAGTGAAAGCATAGCGTTCCGTCGGCTGTGTTGGTATTTCCACCATATATCGGTGGCGTCTGCTAGTCCGGTGGTAAAATGGTGAGCGAGGAATTATTTCCTGCAATTCCGTGGCACACTCACCGAAGTTTATCCTATAGAATACCGACAAACTAACGACTTTACGGCGATGATTTAGGCTCTGAAGCCTCTCGTCGAATAGTCCGTTATTAGCTACCAGCTTTCTAGCTCTTTTCTCTATTGACTCGAGTGTCTCGAACTGGCATTTCGCTGAGCCGTTCCAAAGATGACAGTAGTATTCCATGCAAGATCGTACTTGTGCTTGGTAAAGATTCAACAACTGAAATGGTGTAAAGTACTGACTCACCTTTGATAGAACCCCTAACTAGTGTTTTTTTTTTTTTTTTTTTTTTTATTGCAGGAGTTCAGCAGACAGGCAGACGGCCCACTAGATGGAAAGCGGTTACCATCGCCTATGGACATTTGCAACAACAAAGGTGCTACAAATGCGCTGCTGCTCTCTTAAGGGAGACTGGAACCTGGTCACTAATGCCGGAACACAACACAAGGTTGTTATGGCGGCATACTCTAGACCAGGGGTGGTCGCCATCCAGTCGAGCAAATACTCTACCACCTGGCTGTGGGTTGTTTAGTCGCCTCTTACGACAGGCCGCCGGGCCGCAGGAAATTGTATTCTTTCTCCGTTCCTGCACGGATAACTGTCAGACTAAAGTGGTGATTATACACTGATTTTCAGACCCTCTCTAATTTAGAGTGGTGTAATCATATAAAGAGAGTCGGAATCTTCGGCTAAGCCACACCAATCCTCGGTACAGGTACCTTAAATCAGTGTATTGTAATCGGTCCGTAAATATTGCGGCGCCAGCGGTGTCCAGGCACAGGGCGTAGACTCTGGGGGGCGCAAGAATGGCCAGACCAGGTAGGACTATTATTTTTTCGGTTTGCTCCTGATAAGTTCCCGCTGCATCCCTAGTGCTTGATTCCAACACATAGGTACCTACATGCCAGTATCATCAAAAACGTCTGTTAAATTAGACAAGACCAATTATCTAATTTTTCTTCCAAAATATTAGATAATTGGTCCACTAACACCAAGGTCCTTGTGCATATCACCCTGAATGAAATAAAGTAGACCTATACATAGCATTGCTCTAGCTAGGGTACCTGTATATCTAAAAAAACCAAGGGCACAATTATAGAAGCTCGCATAGGGTGCATAAAAGGCTATTTACGGCACTGATTGTAATAACGTTTTAACATATATCTACGCTCTTCTGTATCGCATCTCACATATCTTTTGGATCAAAATATTTCACGGCTAAAAGAAATAAAATATTACATACTAAGCTTTGAAGTTCAACGAAATCGGGAGGAGAGACTAAACCTAGTTTATTTTGCGAGCAAACATTCATACAGCTTACATTGCTTAAGTTTTTATATAGGCGCTGCTCGCTCCTCAGGGGCGGTTCGAAACGGTAGGTAACTGCCTACGGTAGCAAGACTTAGGGGCGACAAAAATGCGTGCAAAAATTTCTGCATAAACTTTGCCTAGAAAGAATTAATAACAGCTTTAAGACTCACTCATCTGGACATATTCCATGCAACAAGTTTTTATACTTAGTTCGCAAAATTAATGCCCCGAATTGTGAAACTTGCAACACTATCGATGATTTGTATCATATATTAATGGAATGTGACCAGAATGAGACACTTTTGGACAAAGTTGTGGTGTCAATTTAGGGCTAGTAGGTCAAATTAATAGTATTCTGGCAGACCCATCTTCGAATGACGCCAGGATTCTATATAAACTTGTAGATACAAAAAATCAGTAATTGGGCACTATGTTTTGTCATGATGATGATGATGAGGAAAACTATGTTTTGTTATATTACGTATTTGTACTTACCAGGGCACCATGGTCGCTTAAGGGACAAAGCCCTTTAATTAAGAATTTAAAGAAACATTTGAACCACTAACACTCCAAAAAAAACACAACACACAAAAATATATTTCAATTCGTTATTTAGAAAATATACAACACGAATAGAAAAGAAGAATGAAAGAAAGGAAAAACTATGTATTTAGGACAAGATACAAAAAGTCTTACACGATAATAAATGTAACAATTAATTGCGATGTCCTAAAAAGGCTCTTGCTCAGCGTAATGCTAGTTTCACAACCAGCGCTGATCTTCCGGAAGTACCTACCGCTAAGTGATGCCACGGCTTAGCTCCACAACGCAAATTAAAACAATAAACATTCGTTTTAAAATTATTCAAAATAATTTACTAGTTTTTTTTTTACTTTGTGATAATTATGACATTCTTCTGTAATTGTGAATCAAATTATAAATAAACTAAATTATAAATAAATTAAACTATACAATAAATTAAACTAAAAATAAACTATATATACAAACTAAAATTAAAGTATAAAATCTAGTTCTAAACCGCTGTCAGTCGGAAATGTGCCCAAAAGACTGGCCATTTAGTAGTTTATATGAACATTCTTCTAATTACAAATAAAAGAAGATAACAAAAAAAAGGACAGAAATGACGAACAAGAAAAAAATAATAAAAAATAGACGGTTCTTCTGGGAGAAGAAAGCTAGATTGCAGACTTCTTTTAGTTTTCTTAAGCTTCGGTGGGGGTGGCATTTTTCGAGTTTGCCCACGGCGGCAAAAAGCCTAGGGCTAGGCCCTGCATTCCAAAAAAATTTCGATCCATCCCGCGAAAAAAAGCTATTCCGAAATCAAAAATATCCTACGTCTATTCTCGGTATTGACTGTACATATTTATAAAACTAGCTTCTCGTCCGCGTGGGATAGTTACAAAAAAAAAATAATTTAAAAAACACCCCCGATTTTGAAACATTCTTCATTGGTGCTCCGCTCCTATTGGTCTTGGCGTGATGACACATAGCCTATTATTGTTTTATTGTATGATGATACCGGCAATATCAATACTTAATTAGGTGAATAAGTTGTACAATAAGCTGTTTAAGTCATTAAAGATTTTTTAACTATCCCACGGGAACTCTTTAATTTTGCGGGATCAAAAATATCCTATATGTTGACTAGGGTTATAAGCTATCACTATACAAAATTCCATTTAAATCAGTCCAGTCGTTCCGGAGATTAGCCCGTACAAACAGAGAAACGAAAAATTTGAAAAAAAACATTATATATTTCACTTCTTACAGCCCCCTGACTCGGTTTTTAACCTTTTTTTTTTCCTTGTATATAAATTCAACCTCTACAGTTTTATTATATGTATATAGATTTCAGCAAAATGGTACGGTGATTTTTCCGTCAGAGTGGCAGACCGACAGAAATACTGTCACATTTTTTAACCGACTTCAAAAAAAGGAGGAGGTTCTCAATTCGTCGGGATCTTTTTTTTGTTTTTTTTTTTATGTATGTTAACCGATAACTCCGAGATTTATAATCCGATATACGTGATTCTTTTTTTGTTCGACGCGGAATAGCTTCCATTTGGTCCCCTAAAAATTTGACATAGTTTGGCCCAGTAATGTTCATTTTATGAATATTTTTTATGAAAAAATTTCCATTCCTTTCCATATGTACACCGATTACTCTGAGAGTTATTATCCGATTTATTAGTTTTTGAAGTCGGTTTTTTTAAACGAAGTTTTAATATCATTATGTTATTGAATATCTGAAACACATTCCGATTTAATACTGTTATTAATACATATGCAATGGTTATGACTATGAATTACATCGTGCCGTCTGTGTGGCGAGTCTGCGCGTGCGCACTTCCCGTCTCCCGTTAAGGAAGTGAATGGCTATAGGTATTATTGTGATTGGATTCATGTTAGGGCTGGTATAGTCTAGAACTCTAGACTACTGATTTAGTATACTTAAGGCCGAATTTTCAATCGTCAGACAAAAGTTATCAGTCGAATAAATTGTAATCTGACTGAATTCAAAAGTAAAACTGTAAAATAAGACATTTTTAATTTTACTGTGTTATACTTTATTCTAGGAATAACTTTTATTTGGTGTTTGAAAAATCGGCCCTTAATACGAAAAATCATCTGTTTTGCAATTTCATGTTGATTAAAATCATATTAACAATTGTCATAAAATTAGATGCTAAACATTATTTGTGAGTTATATTCGACAAGTTCGATCTACAATTCGGATGTAGTTGTGAGTTATTTTTGGATTAAAATCAAATTCAAAAGATTTTATTCAAAACTAGCTGTGCCCGCGACGTCGTCCGCGTGGAATTTGTTTTCAAAACCCCATGATTTTGAAACGTTTTTCGTTGGTACTCCGGTCCTATTGGTTTTAGCGTAATGATATAGTCTATAGCCGTCCTTGATAAATGGGCTATCTAACATTGAAAGAATTTTTCAAATCGAACCAGTAGTTCCTGAGATTAGCGCGTTCAAACACACAAACTCTTCAGCTTTAAATATTAGTATAAGATAAGTTCCTCTGGAGAACATTTTTTGAAGGCCATACAAGTCCATTAGCGTATTATAGTTTAAACATTAATGAAAATAAAAGTAAATTATAAATTATACTAAATACTTAAAAATAAATTACACTACAAAAAAAACTTAGAAATGAAATACTATTATAAACATATTTACAAGTAAAAAATGTAGTACAAATCGCTGTTCGTGGGGAGCGTTCCCAAAATAATGGCCGCGTTCCCACGTTGTATGGCAACGCTAATCCGTTGCCTTAAATATAGGCCGGCCCTTTGGTCACGCGAGACTTTTTTCAATAGCCTTGAAAGGTCTCGATAAAGTTGACAAGCCTCACGTTCTCATGGCCCCAAGGTCTCAACCCCGAAAGCCACAAATAGGTCATACATATAAGTTAAAAATTAAATCTACTTGCAATTCTACGTACACCGCCCGCAACGTGTTATCGCTGTCTAAGAAGAAGAAACGTCTAATCAAAAATTAATTTTCTTCATAATAATATTTCGAAGAATTAATGGAGTTGTAGGAAACTGTGCATACTCCATCTGATGTATCCAATCTAGGTCCCAACCCAGATACGCAGACCATAGTAAATAACAAAAACGTATCATACCGGGGACCAGTACTTTCCAGTGAGCTAGGAAACCAAAAAATTAGACCATTTAACCACAGTGGACGCTGGACAGCTGATGTTGTGAAATAAGATGAAAAGAAAAATCAAGCATAGAATCGATATTGCAACTGCTATTACGTGATTTATTTTAAGAAGAGTCAATATAATTTAAAAAAAATGTGTGTGTGTGTGTGTGTGTGTGTGTGTGTGTGTGTGTGTGTGTGTGTGTGTGTGTGTGTGTGTGTGTGTGTGTGTGTGTGTGTGTGTGTGTGTGTGTGTGTGTGTGTGTGTGTGTGTGTGTGTGTGTGTGTGTGTGTGTGTGTGTGTGTGTGTGTGTGTGTGTGTGGGTGTGCAGTTAACACGCAATAGAAGTGACACTTCAGAGAATATACTCACAGATAATACTTCTTTAACTTTTATTAATATAAATTTAATTCCTTTAGCCTACATCCGTCAAAATATTGTTACAACCTAGGCGCCGACAAAAACATAAATACCGCGTACAAATCTATAAAAGCACATCTTATTACCTATCGGCTTTTGAACTAATTGTAATCCTTTTATGATCGTCTTCTTTTGTGCACTTATTTATTGGCATACGTTTCTAATTATTGTGGAGAATAGCCTATTGTCCTATTGTACTCGCTCGTTAGCACCATTAGTCAGGTGTTGCAGATTCTTTTTGCATTTGGGAAGTATAAAACGACAACCTGATGGGGAGAGGAGGCAGTTGAGCGATGATTACGAGACAGGCGTCACGTGTGTACATTCGGGAATCTACTAGTGACGGACTTTGCGCGTTTTATTGAATTACGACCTTCTGCATTACGTTTGAATTTGTTGTGTTCGGTTATATTTGTACCTGTGTTATACGTGTTTGTACAGTTCTAATAAACTCTATAATAATTCTAACGGCATTTTAATTCGAGTCCCGCTAAACTCGTAACAATATCATAATTCAAAATAAACTTCTGGTACATTACAATGTCATTGGTTCATAAATACTATTTCATAATTGATTAAAACTATATTATACAAATTAAAATTAAACTATAAAATCTAGTGCCAGACCGCTGTCAGTTGAAAACGTGCCCAAAAGACTGACTACATTACCTCGCCGTATCGCAACTTGACACTTACAATTTTTCACTGTTTTAGTATAAAAAATATTATCATCAATTTAATTTCGGTCCAAAATGGGCCTATGTTTAATCATCGGTCTTATTGACTCTCTAATCTGTGCTTTGACAAGAGTTATGAATGTCAAAGAAGCAAGTGAGGTGTGTAAGAATGGGCCTAAATGGCGCTCTGTTGTTCGTGCCTACCCCGCAAGGGAACTGGCGTGAAGTTATGTATGTATGTATGTATGTAATCTGTGCTTTACAATGTAAATGTTTTATCCGTGCAGGAACGGAGAAATAATACAATTTCGTACGGCCAGGCGGCCTCTCGTAAGAGACGACTTAACAACCCACAGCCAGGTGGTATAACAATATTATACTTAAATTATAAGCTAGTATAATGAACAACCTTGAGTTGTGTTCCGGCATTAGTGACCAGGTTCCAGTTTCCCTTAAGAGAGCAGCAGCGCATTTGTAGCAACTTTGGTGTTGCAAATGTTCATAGGCGATGGTAACCGCTTTCCATCAAGTGGGCCGTCTGCCTGTCTGCTGATCTCCTGCAATAAAAAAAAACTCGTATCTCATTCTCTCGCAGGCTTAGTCCTATAAATTTATATGTTTATCTCTTTTTAGTGTCGTTTTTCGTTTCATCGAGTTTCAAATCACGACAATTCAAAAGAAGTTTCACCTTAAAAAAACAATTCTTGTATGGTACATATAGCAACCCTAGCCATCCACTTGTCAAAATTGTCATTCAGGCCCTATATTGCCATCGCTTATTTTGTTCAAGTGTGCCTACTTCTCACATACAAATTGCCATCGCATACATATGTAGGCACGTGTCGCCACTCGCGCTGTCTGTGACAGCCGAAAAGGAAATGTACTTGCCTTTTGCGTAAAATAATTTATAGATATGGCGAAGGCATTTAATATTTCCTGTGCAATAAAAACACGGGTATATGACTGAGGTAAATCGTGTGTTAAATTTTATTTATTACCTTCGGTACTTGTATACAAGGTAGCTCGGAAACCAATCTGAACTCCGAACGGCTAGCCACGAGCATAGAACTCCTCCAACGATTCTAGAGCACCATATTAAAGACCTTCAAGGCACCTTGGTTCACAACCAATGCTCAAACTCAGCAGTTACCATAGTAAGTGAGGAAATTGCGAACACCTGCATAAGATACAACGTCTAACGGTTCACCCAAATGGGATGGCCTAAAAGCTGCTGTATAACGTTCCTCAAAGACAACAAATGTACATTCTCGACCTGGACGTGATTTCGTTGATATTGTTACGAGTTGCGAGACTCGAATTAAAATGCCGTTAGATTTACTATAGAGTTTATTAAAACTATACAAACACGTATATCACATGTACAAATATAACCGACCACAACAAGTCCAAACATAATACAGAAGGTCATAATTCAATAAAACGCGCAAAGTCCGTCACTTATTAAATTCCCGATTATAGTACACACGTCTCGCTTTGATCGTGGTTCTCGCTTGACTGTGTCCCCCCCCCCCCCACCCCCTCAATCAGGCCATAATTTTATACTACATAAATGCAGTGTGCCCTCCCGGCAACGTATACCGAATTTTGTAACATCAGCTTGTACTTTATATCCGTAACACCTGGCTAATGATTACAATACACAATAGGCTGTTCTCTAGGAACGTATGCCAATAAATAAGTAAACAAAAGAAGACGATCGTACAAGAATTACAAGTTTCAATGTTATTAGATGTTAGTTCAAATGCCGACGGGTAATAAATGTGCTTCTACAAATGTGTACGTGGAATTTGTCTTTGTCGGCGCCTAGGTTGTAACAATATTTACTGATCAATAATTTACCAAAAAAATAAAGCTTCACAATATGGGACGTAACGTGGTTTTTTCGTAAATTTTCTAGTCATTTTAAGTTAAGAAAAATATCACCAAGCCATCTCCAATTAATTGATATGAAAACATTTTACTCCTTCAATTTTTATCAAAAACAGGATGAAAAAAAATATCTACATCTTTATAAAGGAGAAATAAATAATTTGCTTTTATTACTTTTTCAAAATATTACTTTATTTTATACATAATAAAATAATAATGAATCTGATAAATGACCATGTCTATGGAATACCCGCTATTTAAAAAGAAAAATAAAACCCCAAAAAAGTAAAAAACCCGAGCAATCTCGCTAGCTCGGAGAGAGGAGAGCAAAACAAAAAAAAAAATACCCGCTATTGTCTGAAAACTCCTCAAGGACTTCGGTAAATCATTTAATGTTGCTTCCTGCACGACTTTGAACAATCGAGACATCTACTTATGAAACGGTTGCTTATGGAAGTTCCAAAGTTGTGCTTGCCTACTTGGATTTTTCTCTAAGGTGCTGAACAACCTCAAGAGGAGAACCATCGACGTTTATCGGTCCCGGCATGATATGTTCGTTGAACATGACGTTCGTCTTGTCCAAATTTTCTTTTATCCGTGCTGGAACGGAGAAGGATAGGATTTCCTGCAGCCGGGCGGCCTGTCGAAACAGTATCCCTTAAGAGAAGAGCAGCACACTTGCAGCACCATTGGTGTTACATGTCCATAGGCGATGGTAACCGCTATCCATCAGAGGGGCCGTCTACCTGTCTGCTGGACTCATGCAATAAAAAAATATGTATTGTATATAATAGTTTCTAACGTTTCGCGACTTGCATACATAATAAAACTACGTTTTAACGGTTTTAAGCGCGGTAATTTTATTTGATTTTGGTTTTTCAAGACAAAGACGATGATGAAAGATAACAAGACTCGTTGACACTTGACATCTTTGGCTTCCGTGATCACGGCCACAGAAAAGTGGCCGAAACGTCGGAAATACCAAAATCAAATAAAATTACCGCACTTAAAACCGTTAAAACGTAGTTTTATTATGTATTGTGTATGTCCTTTATTCATAAATCGAACATTTATCTAATCGTGAATCCGACACGTGTTGACAAATTAGGATATAGCGTGATACAAGCAACACTTGTAAATGTGCGCGTGCGCATGTCCATCACTGTCACCAAGCGTTAAAGCGATAGAAAACGTATAACCGACACACATGGCTTGCTCTAATATAGTCATCGATAACTTTGTTTACATAAACTGTTTTTAAACTTACACGTGTTTTTAAGGATTTATGTTTATTTTATTAAAAATCCAGTTGACATTTTTAGGCAGGAGGAAATGAAATTATTTTTCTAAGCATTGTGCGTTTACGTGGAAGATATCAAGGGTTCTAGATTTTTATTTTTTCAGAGCAGGACATCTGTCGGGGCCGCTAGGTAATAAAGATAAAAGCAAAGGGAGAATTAATAGAAATTATTAAATTATCCGTGCAGGAACGGAGAAAGAATACAATTTCCTGCGGCCCGGCGGCCTGTCGTAAGAGGCGACTAAACAACCCACAGCTAGGTGGTAGAGTATTTGCTCGACTGGATGGCGACCACCTCTGGTCTAGAGTATGCCGCCATAACAACCTTGTGTTATGTTCCGGCATTAGTGACCAGGTTCCAGTCTCCTTTAAGAGAGCAGCAGCGCATTTGTAGCACCTTTGGTGTTGCAAAAGTCTATAGGCGATGGTAACCGCTTTCCACCAAGTGGGCCATCTGCCTATCTGCTGAACTCCTGCAATAAAAATAAAAAAACAATAAACATAAAACACAAGAACAAAAAAATACGTTCAAGACAGTACGAGAAAAAAAGAACACGTATTATGTAAAGAATATGCCAGGTTGGCTATTTGCCCGACTGGATGGCTACCACCCGTGGTCTAAAGTATGTCGCCATAGCAACCTTGATTTATGTTCCGGCATTAGTGACCAGGTTCCAGTCTCCCTTAAGAGAACAGCAACGCATTTGTAGCAACTTTGGTGTTGCAAATGTCTGCGTGTCTGTTGAACTCATGCAATAAAAAATAAAAAAAAGTAACCGATGAATCTTTAACAAGTATCTCTTACATTCATGTGCTAAATACGTCTTCCAAAACATCACTCCTCCTATTTCGGTGTAATTTTATGGTTTTTTAACGACATAATTGTAACTAGCAGTGCTCCCGCAGGCATGGCATGTTAATGTAAACTACAGATGACTGCCATTTGTTAAATCATCATTGGAACGAAAGTTTTGTGATTTTACGACTATTTTTGTGACCAGAATTGTATCCCCCACTATTTGAGGCTCGTAAAACTAAAGTTTTAGGGTTTCGTAGCTGATTCCTCAAAAACGGAGCGCTTGAGCGCGGCAGGTTGGTTTTTTTTCAAAATAAATTTTTGATTAAGAAAATAAATTAAATAAAACCCACAGAAGACGGTGATCTTGGCTCAGTATTCTATTTATAGTTTTGAGGGACTGTGGGTAGAATACAATACAAATAAATAATAAATTGAGTTTTCTTTTATTGTAGAGAGAGAGAGAGAGAGATAACTCTTTATTGCACACCAAAACATACAATTACAAAAACAGACCATATTTACAATATTTTCTAGGCGATACAATAGGCGGCCTTATCGCTCAAAGCGATCTCTTCCAGGCAACCTAAATCAAAAACAAATTTGAATCAGGTGATGTAGGTGGTGCAGGAAAAAGGCAAGGGACACATAAATACTCAAACTAATTTAACAAATAAATATACAAATACATACATATATACATAGTCATAAATATAATATACAAATATATACATATACAATAATATATTACAAAATACATATATTATATAATAAATGTATTAGCATAATTATATTGTGTTAATCAGACATGGCTATTTAAGGACAAATAGTGTTTTCTGAGTAAATTTCTAAATGTTGGTAAGGATTTGGCCTCTCTGACAGTAAGAGGTAGCATATTCCAAAGTTTGACAGCCTGCACTGTAAAAGAATCATCATAATAGGATGAAGTGTGTGCAGGTGTCATAAGTTTTCGATACGTATCAGAGCGCAAATTGTGGGCAGTGGATAGGCGAAGGAATTTAAAACGTTCCTTAAGGTACTGGGGATTATTAAGAGTAAATAATATATTATACAGGAGAGCGAGAATGTGAGTATTCCGGCGAAAATGAATAGGAAGCCACTTGAGTCTTTTACGATATTCGGAAACATGGTCATATTCCATTATTCATTCATTGTATTCGATTATTTATAAATTTCTTCATTATACTAGCTTATAATTTAGGTATAATATTGTTACAACTTGGCCAAAATTCCACGAAGCACACCGGCCTGCCATAAAGTAGGGTTTTATTACCGTCTGCATTCGGAGTTCTTTTGTGTTTAAAATTTGCAATTAGAAAATAGCCTATTGTTATTGTACTTGTTTATGGCCGTCGAAGCTTGCCAGGTGTGCGGGATTAACTCGGCGAACGCGATCCTTTGTTCCATTATACAGTTTAGTATAAAACAATGCCCGGGCGGAGGGGTGGGGCAGTTAAGCGACGACTACGATACGAGTAAGACATGTGTAGTACTTTCATCTAGCGATATAATGACGGACTTTTCGCGTGTAAATAAATCGTGCCGTTTATACAGTGTGAACTGGTTGCATCCTGTTTTATACATGTTTGTATAGTTCTAATAAACTCTATAGTAATTCCAACGGCATTTATTTTAATTTCGAGTCCCACGCTCGTAACAATATATTATGTACTCATATAAAAATGGGGTAAATTTAACACACTACATTTTTTTGCTCTGCGATGTAAAAAATCGACTTAGCACTAATATAAATCATATATATATAATAAGTGAAAATGTTCTGGATGTCATGTTATTTCTAGCATAATATTGGGAAAACCCTCAAAACTCAATCTCGTAATTCTGTTACTGACACAAGCCTTACCTGCTTAACGACACAAATATCGGCAAAGTAGCCATGTCTTCTGATAATCTGAAAACAGAAAGATAATCAAATCATTTACTGCCTATTAAACGATGTAGATATAAGAAAAATAGAATATTTCATTATAACACTAGCTGTCCGGGCAGACGTTGTTCTGCCCTGAAGAACTAAAATTTAGAACCCGATTGCAGCGCCACCTACCGGGTCCAAATGTAAGCTATCCTATCTTTCAAGTCGGATCAAACTGCACACGGTGTGCAAATTTGATTGGAATCGGTCAAGTAGTTTAGGAGTACATCGCGGACAAACAACGTGATAGGTACGTAATGTATGTATATTAAGAAGATATAAAAAACCTGCAATAAACTTCATTCTTTCCATTAGATGGGCAGTCTATCAATTTGCCACCTTCGTAATAAAGAAAAATACATCTTGAAATGATCTACTTACTCCTATTAACTATAATTAATTTATCATAGGACCATAGGGTACCTGAAGCCATGAGCCTCTACAAAAATTATCAAAACGACGCTTTGACTCTTTAAGTGATCAGAGGACTATTTTTTTTTTACGAGGCGGGGGAAATGCATTTCTCACACTACCGGGTCGTTTGCTAGGGATTGGATCAATACGATGAGATGTTAAGCCACGAATAGTCACCGGAGTCAATCGCCGGCATGTGTGGAGACTCGCTACGCAAAACCCCACTAAAACCACCCTCCTTCCATGTGCCCCGCACTTATGGCAGGAAGAGCGTGAGACTTAGAACGTAGTTACGCCCACGCTGATGCTAGCGCATCAGTGTTTGAGAATGCCCCGGGAAGCACAGCAAACTCACTTCGCCAACATGATGACTCCTCTGCTCCCTAGATGCTGGAGGGCAAGTGATCAGAAGACTAGTGCCTACCCCGGACAAGGGATTAGTATGTCCACAACAATGGCGTTGCGATAGAAAAGCCTAACTTCAAAATGAATATGTTACAGATACGCAAAAAAAAACAAAAAAAATTGGCAAACAATTACCCTACTGTGGTAATGCGAAAACCTGAATACTAACACGTTTTTCGATTACTTTTTAACAATAGTTCAATTTTTTTTCCTCCGCCATATTGACCGGACGCGTCGTCTATGGTCAAACTATAGACAATAGAGCGATTCGACAAGCACGTTATCTATTGTTCCAATTGAGATAGCGCAATGCCTATTTTTTGTGTATTTTGCGGGTATTTTAATTGAATTTCCAACAAATCACTACGAGTTATGTTGACTTGAATTTAATTTACTGCTTAAATTGATAGTCAAGTAAAAAGCACATAACTTTTTTTATTTTTTTTTTATTGCAGGAGTTCAGCAGACAGGCAGACGGCCCACTTGGTGGAAAGCGGTTACCATCGCCTATGGACATTTGCAACACCAAAGGTGCTACAATTGCGCTGCTGCTCTCTTAAAGGAGAGAACTTAACTATAATAAATGTGTGTGTATAAAAAGATTAATAAAAATAAATGTAGTAGAAGTTATGGAGAATGAATAAAGTGGAGAATCATCGTCTCTGTCTACCATTATGAGAAATCGGCGTGATAATATATATGCATGCCAAAATTGATTCGTGGTATATAATAATAATAATAATAATACCCGCAGGGGGGCTTTATGGCGAAGCCTTAGGTGAGTAGCGACAGCTCGTACCTGACTCCGGAGGCCAAGGCAAGGCCTCCGTGCTTGCCTTAACCGGCCGGCACGGAGTGGAGATCGATAGAGCTAAGACTCAAGCTCCAGGGATGGAAGTGATAAATGGCCTAACGTCAGATGTAGCTGAGGTGAACCTGCAGCCCACCTCTCGACACCCCTTAGCCACTCGCACCCATGTTGCCCCTGTCTTCTATGGCATTTTTTAGGGCCCATGCAGGGAGTGGCGAGTCCCCGTCTGCCCATTTTTCCATGTTCCCCGAACATTGCGACGGGCAGACGCCATAGTCCCAGACCCCTAGTACCACTAGCAGTTCAGCCCAATAGCCCGGTACTTTTTGTCCTCATTTCCCGCAATAGTTCTACACTGGCCGGGGCTTGTCCTTGGATGCATACTATATCGTGTAGACAGGGATAATCGCCGGTCAGTGTCACGTCACATTTACATTAAATTTGTCAAAGGGCCTCTACGTGTTGGCCTTCCCATGGCCCCACGCAAGCCCTCCAAATGTCCGGGCCATTTTTATGGCCCGTGGTCTTGAAAGACATACACTATAATAATAATCGGCAGACAAACACACACATTGTATATCCCCAAATTAAGCAAGTTACGCTTGTGTTATGGGTAATATACAACGGACTACTCTGGGGCCGATCCCAGACACCCAGACCATAGTAAATAACGGAGAAAATACGTTTCCGGAATTTACTATACCAGGAATCGAACCCGGAACCTCTGCGTTGCAGTGAGGTACGCCGGCAAAGGCTTAGCCCGCTCAACCACAGAGGCCGTTAAATATACATAAATGTCTTTTTTATGTAGACAAGTTCATAATCAGACATATTTTTTTTTTTCATTTTATTTATATTTATTTGATTTCTACGTGGGACACTCAGAAAGTTTTGCAAAAAAAACTCTAAACTCCGGGTTCGATTCCTGGCTAGATAAATTTCGTAAATGAACTTTCAGTTATTTGCCATGGTGTGGGTTTCTGCAAGCGGCCCCAGAGTGATCCGTTACCATACCTATAACACAAGCCTAGCTTTGGAATATACAATGTGTGTGTTTGTCTGCCAATTAAAAAAAAACGAAACACTAGCTCCCTTATTGACAACTAGCTTTTTTTTATTGCAGGAGATCAGCAGACGGCCCACTTGATGGAAAGCGGTTCCAATCGCCTATGGACATTTGCAACACCAAATTTGCTACAAATGCGCTGTTGCTCTCTTAAGGGAGACTGAAACCTGGTCACTAATGCCGGAACACAACTCAAGGTTGTTATGGCGACATACTTTAGACCAGGGGTGGTAGCCATCCAGTCGGGCAAATGCCCTACCACCTGACTGTGGGTTGTTAAGTCGCCTCTTACGATAGGCCGCCCGGTCGCAGGAAATTGTATTCTTTCTCCGTTCCTTGTCAAATGTCACTTGAAAAGTATGGTTTGCAAAAAACTTATTTGCATATCAATAATAAATAGTCTTACATCAAATTTAAATAAAAAGTTTAAATTAGTAGTAAATTGTCTTAATATAATATTTAATTATTAAAAGTCATTTAAAGTCACAATATGGCGCAAAGTCGATCCTATTCTCATTTGAATCGCATTATAAGTATGTATTTTTAAATTGTACAGTCCTGCCTTTTTTCTTTTAAGTTAGAATTTATTTTAACCTAGGTTGCTTGGAAGAGATCGCTTTTAGCGATCCAGGCCGCCTGTTGTTTTGACAAGATGTATTGTAATTATGCATTTTGTTTTTTTTTATTTTTTATTGCAGGAGTTCAGCAGACAGGCAGCTTGGCCGGCAGGCAACAGGCACACTTGATGTAAAGCGGTTACCATCGCCTACGGACATTTGTAACCCGAAAGGTGTTACAAATGCGCTGCTGCTCTCTTAAGGGAGACTGGAAGCTGGTCACTAATGCCGAAACACAACTCAAGGTTGTTATGGCGACATACTTTAGACCAGGGGGGTGGCCATCCAATCGGGCAAATGCCCTACCACCTGGCTGTGGGTTGTTTTGTCGCCTCTTACGACAGGCCGCCCGGCCGCAGGAAATTGTATTCTTTCTCCGTTCCTGCACGGATATATTTTTGTATTTCTTTATTTTGGTGAGCAATAAAGTGTTATCTATCTATCTATCTATATATATTTTTTAAAGAAATCTGAGACACTATATGTAGATGTTAGCCTCCTAATTTATATGAAGACTAACCTCGTTCACTGACCAACTTGATCGATATTTCTGTGATTTATTTACAAAAGCGTTTCTCCCTATCGCAACTCCTCTGTTTACAAGACCACTCCTAAAAATCAATTTGAACCGAGAGACGAGGGGAAGCTTTTATTGAATCTAAGGGTGCGGATGAACAGATCAATAAAGTCGTTGCCTTCATAGAATATTTACGATCAAGAATATCAGCACAAAAATTTCCCACTTTTGGGCTTACTCATTTCAGGGGAACGAAGGCTTGTTCAAAGTGGATTGGTGGGCTGATATTATATTTCATCTAAACATGTACAATATATTCTCTCCTCGTCTGTAAGAGGTAATTGTTGCAATGAACTCGGCAGACAACACACACATAAAACCCAAAGCTAAGCTAATGTACGCTTGTGTTATGGATATAATACAAGGGACCACTCTGGGACCAATCCCAAACACCCAGACCATAGTACATACATACATACATACATAACTTCACGCCAGTTCCCTTGCAAGGTAGGCACGAACAACAGAACGCCATTTAGGCTTATTCTTACACACCTCACTTGCTTCTTTGACATTCATAACTCTTGTCATGCACGCTCGTCTGTTCTTAAGGCTCCTGACATCACCTTCTGCTAGTACACGATCAATTTGATCATGAAATTACTTACAGACCATAGTAAGTAAGGGAAAGTTCGTTTACAAAATTTACCAGCCAGGAATCGAACATGCAGCTTCACCAACTCAAACGCATGATCTTTGCCAGTATTTCGACCTACGTACAGTCGCGGAATGAAAATGTTCGTCACCTTAAAGTCGACTTTTTCTAGCACGAGTACAAAAAACAATACTGTCAACGTTTTAATAAATGTCGCGTTTATAAAATATAGAAACGTTTAAAAAAATGCAATTTTGACAATGACAGATGCTGAGATTGACAATAAGAAAGAAAAAGGATATAATCACTTCGCTTTAAATAAATATTATAACCAATAAAAAGATTTTACATGTCTAAACAATCTTCTTGGACAAGATTGAAAATCGAACAACTTTGATCATATGTGCAAAAAGTTTTATACAATACGTAAACTAAATTAATGTATGAAAAAAAACTTAAAATTAAAAACTAGAACTAAATAAAAAAAGAGGGCATAATTATAGATAAAATATTGGTCCTAATTTTGATTAGACTTAAATTAATTTAGTTAATGAAACTGATCTAAATCATTTTAAATTTTATTGTCAAATAGTTATGCATAACTTTTTGTGGAACAGTCTGTTCTGTGACTTAGTTTGAAAAAGTAACATGTGCTCGCGGAACGTTAAATGAATCAATTTGAAAACTGGCGAACATTTTCACACCACGACTGTACATGGGATTAACAGATTAACCATTATTTAAAATCATTTTGAAAAACCATTTCAAGGAAAAGTTCTTATCGTTTGTCTGGCTAGCGACATATTGAAACCGATTAGAATTTGTTAGTTTCAAAGTAAAGTTACATTAATTGTATTCTATAGTACCCTCCATGCAAGACTCCGACTCCTACACGGCCACTTGTTTTTATTCTAACGCCCTGTTCCATATGGGATAAACTTAGTATTAGTGACTGTGGCTAATGCCTCTTGTTTATAGCGTTAAAAATAACGCCGATAATGATTAGTCACATTAGTTTATATACATAAGTCATCTGTTAATGTTTAACATCATTAACAGTGTCGCATCACAAATAACGCATTAAACCCATCGCTACATCTGCGTATAACGGTCAGTAACACTAATATTATCCCAGATGGACAGTGACATAACAAAACTTCTAAACTCTATGGTTGGCAATATTTATTATATATCTCTATGGTTTCTACTGTCGCATTTGACATTTTAGGTATTCGTTAAATGAAGTTTGGTACAGTCAGTAGTAAAAGAATTTAACTTCAATACATAAGTAAATTTTTGAGCTTATACAAAATACGTAAAGCATTCAATAGTGTTGGGAAAATACGTTGGCAATAAAATATAAAAATCAGCTTGCCTGCAAAATGACGAAAAATCCAATTTCAATTCACCACTGTCACTACGATACAATATTAAAATTGCAACTTATTCACACAAGTTTAAAAAGTACGTAAAAAGCACTAAAATTTAAACAAATAGCATAGGACTCGAGTATATTCCACTGTTTATACAATAACAAGAAATTTTGTGTAAAAAACAAAATAGTTTTCAAACAAAAACATGGCTGAAAATGTTACGTCAAAAAAAGGCGGCAAACTAGTCATACGTCACGCACGTTCCGTCACTCATTACTCTATGGTCGAAAATGGCGGCCCGTTTATTTTTATTCCAGCTCTTTGCATGGGGTTGCGGTTATAATTTGGATAAGGTGACTATGTTTTCGACGATTACAAGTGAGACATTATATTAAAAAAATTCAGTAATTCTGCAAATTTATACGATGTTAATTTTTGTTTCAAATGTTTTAGTAAAATACGGTAATTTCTACAAAAGAATGTATATTAATATTGGTATTATTAGTAAAGCTAAATCACTTGCCATATTTCAAAAATCTGTCAGAAACTATTACCTAAGTTTATAATAAAACATATATTTTTCTATTCTTCTTAACGTAGCTGTTTAGTGTCCACATTGTGCTGTTCTTCCTTTTTTATTTTACTTATTTCTAATTTAATTGTACCTAGACATAACTTGTTAAAACTATCCTCTCAGTTCGGTTGCCTGGAAGAGATCGCTTTAAGCGATAAGGCCGCCTTTTGTTTTGCTGTTAAATTATGTAATTATTTATTCTGTAATGGTTTTCTGTAATTCTATTAATCTTCTTTCATCGCCATCTTCATTAGCACTATTTAGCTATTTTATGTTCACACATTATATTACACGAACATAATGAGAAGGCTCAAAAGGACAAAACCATTTGAACTAGTGCTATAAACAAAATAAAAGTGTAGTGTAATGTGCTAGCTATTAATAAAGAACACACGAACAAAGTGTCTTCACCTTAATAGAGACAATAAGAAAAGTGTTAATGGACACTTTCTTAGTAAGAATACATTTAGTTAATTTAGGTTATATTTAAATTACTTATTAATCTTTTTAGATTAGATGGTAATATTAATAAGGTATTTCTTTCTAAATACCTTATTCATACAAAAAAACATCAATTAGTTTAACATAAATGTTATGGCTTCTACCGTAGTTTCGTTTGAGTAAATTACAGTTTCATATGCCGGCAACTTTTATTTTATTCGAGATAAAAAAAATATCATGTTCATCCACATCGTCTAAAAAATATCTACATACAATTTCCTCGATCCGTATAATATAGCCTTCGAGAAAAAATAATGCGTTTTGCAGAACAACAGATTTATATAGGGTTTAAAAATACATGAAAATTTCTGTTACCACAAAAAACGCGGAGGTCCCAGAATAACGTATACTTTATAGTTTATGTGGTTTAATATGCTTGTACTCGTATTTAAGAATAAAGTTTATTTAAAAGAAAAGTCTAATATGCGTTATTCAAACTGCATGCTTGCCTAATAATAATAATAATATTTATTTAATCCAGACTAGGTCCATAACAAATTACACTATTGGTATTATAATATTAGGATATGATTATGTCACGATGTAGTTTCATGTAATATTCTTTCAATGGTCCATTAACTCGAAGCAGAGCAGCGACTATTTTATTTTAGGAGTTATAAAATCTTTCTCTTGTGTCGTATTAGTGCCGCAAAATAAGGATTCACTCATATATCTCAGGACTATCTCCCTAGATCATAAACGCATTGTCACCCGTGGTTTAGACCAAGTGGGTGAAATTATCGTATCCGCGCATGCGTGGTACGCAAATAAGGTACATTTATCTTGAAATAACCATATCGTGTGTGGTAGACTTAATATGAAAATATTTTTAATTGGGTAGTTTCGTTTTGCTACTTACCGTTGACTAGATTATGATTAGTATAGTTTACTTTACATAAATATATTGAACTTTTGGTCTTTGATTGAATTTTGGTTTAACAAGATTTATGTATCCAGCCAGTATCACGTGCTTATGTACTTTTTCCAATTTTACAAAATGTACTTAAGTGTAAGTTTTTCAAGGGGAATTTCAAGGTCTAATTCTGTTTTGTCGACTTTGATCAACTGGCATCGCAATCGCGTTACAATTACCAAGTGCTAACATAGGTGAAGTAAAAAAAACATCGTGATGAAACCTGCACATCGAGGTAAACGTTGTGTCAAATCTGCCAATCCGCCTTGACAAGTGTGGCGGGTACATTGTCCGTGCCCCTATAGTAGGAGGCCCGAGCCCAACAGTGGGGCGTTTACGGGCTGTTATCTATTATAAAATTAAAGTGGCTCTATGGTCACCGCAATTAGGCACAGAATGACACCCATTATCAAACTGTGAGTAAAAAACATTATAACTCACTAGTGAGTTATAGATTTTCTTTTTAATTTTATTGGTTGAGTTGCTTTGTTCTTAAAAAAGTTTTTATTCAAAATAAAAAAGATCGTGTTCTATAGAACAAATAAATTAATATTGCTTGCTCATTTCATGCAACTTCTTATTTAAATAGATAATTTTAACTCGTACGTGTTTAATAAATAAAACTTTCACTCATATATAACTTTTTTTTATCTACTAAATAAAATGAGTTTTTGTTGTTATTTTATTCACAAGTGTGTTGAAAAACGTCGTATGATACACGTGTGTATTGATGATTACCGTCCTCGGCTTTCTTAAGATCAATGGCGCCTTGGCGGTAATCACCAATGTTACACACTAGTACCATAATGTACTATTCTATTTCTATCAAAATCACACGAATATATAACCATAAAAAAATAAAGCATGTACTGTACATTACTCTTATTAATATTTCTTTTAGATTCATAGGTTTTAAATATAATGGATAATGTTATTACGAGCCAAGTAAGAAATGGACTAAGAAAAGGGGCTGGTGGCACGCCATGAGTTCAAGTGTACGCTCAGCGGAGCACGCTTCCGGTAGACCTGCCACAAGACTCATAAGTAATGATAAAACACGTTCCACTCGCTCCAAAGCTTTGTTGAAAAAAAAAAATGTATACATAATTATCTCAGTTATTAATTAGTTGTTTAAAAGGCTTAGGATATATTAGTTAAAATTGGATAATATTAAAATTGAACTTAGTAGACCCAAGTCGTAAAAACAAGTAAAGCATTCAATACTGTTGGGAAAATATTTTGGCAATTAAATGTAAAAAAAATCAGCTTGCCTGCAAAACATAGCGGAAAATGATAATTATTAGGCGGCCCATGTGCCTTAATAAATCTAAAGTCTGCTTAAGAGGCCGCTGGATGCAGGAGGATGACGACAACCTGACTCCCCAAACGCCCCTAACGCACATACAGGACTAGACGCATACTAGACGCCTCATGAGGGCGTCCAACGACCTCCGGTCGCTGTAGGCGTGGTCGTTGGGCACTCGGAGGCAATATTAGCTTTTACCATAGTGTAGTATCTTGTAAAGAGAATTAAACACCCGGTATGATATTGTTACATACCGACAAAGAAATGCGCACACCTACCGGTCGTAAAAGCGCGGTTTATTGTCTTCCCGGATTTAGGAATTCTTTTGTTTACTTTGTGTTTAGAATCTGTAATTAAGAAAAACATGCTATTGTTTTTCTACTTGTTTTATGGTCGTCATTAGTGTTGAACTAATCCTTATTGTTATTGTTTTCAACTTTGTTGGCCGTTCGCAGGTGTGCAAATTACATTTTCTTGGAAGAACCCAGCCCACGAGTTTCCATTGTGTATTGTACAGTTTACTATAAAACAATGCCCGAACGGAGGGGTGAGGCAGTCGAGCGAGGATTGCGATACGAGTAAGACGTACATTCGACAAGCGATATAGTGACGGACTCTGCGCGTGTTATTGAATCGTGCAGTTTGTACTAGTAGTGTCTAGTTATATTTGTACATATGTTATACGTGTTTGTATAGTTGTAATAAATTCTATAGTAATTCCAACGGTATTTTAATTTGAGTCCCACACTCGTAACAATATGATTTCTGATATATTTCGTATATTAGATTGACGCAGCCAGTGACACCAAACTAGAATGTATCGTAACTATAAGTCGTGCGCAGAAGATTTGCCGATGATAACTTCTCTCACTTCCTACAACCGCGACCCGTGGTCGTCTAGTTCTTAGTACTACTTAGACAAGCCTCGGTCTCAGTCGTAGTAAGCGGGGGGAGTGATCATCGGCAAAGCTTCTGCGCACGATTTATACCTTCTATTCTTTGCACTTAATTTATACACACAGACACAACACATAGAAAGGCCCAACCTCTATTATGGGTACTCGATCAATAGTTCACTTGGGATGATATCTATGATTAGCTAAATCATTCCAAAGGCATGGTTGTTATAACTGTCTTCCTTTCTGTCACAGAATTAGGTAACACAAATGCAGAAAATGTGTACCCGGCTTTATAGTAATAAGTACATGAAAATCAAAGATTATAGTAGCTTTAATAATGCTGATATTTTATTTAATTTTACCCGCCACTAACGTGTAGTGTCGATTAAAGGGCGTCGCACTTATGAATATAGCACGTGGCAAATAAAAACTTCATACATAATTTACAAAGGTATCCTGCGCGTGCGCAGGCGCTATTATAATTATTCTTTCCTGATTTGTTATTAGAAAAAATTCTTTTCGGTTCAGAGATTTCTTAAAGTTATGAAAATATAATTATTGTTTTATTATTATTATTACATGTAAGTTTTCATTTAAAAAAGCAGTTCATATTATATATGTAAGCAGTATTATCTATGGCAGTTCATATAAATGTTTAAATACCTAAAAACTGTGACAGAATATTAATTTAAAACTCACACAAATTATAATCACACTAGTTGGGCTTAAGGGTATTTAATCATATGTAAATATGTTCAAAATATTTATTTTAGAATCACCACTGATACTTTGTTTGCGTTGGTATAACAACATTTGTTAGTGAATTACGACGAACGGCAACAAAAAAATTGCAGCGGCATCTTTTAGGCTATATTCGTATTGTTACGAGTGTGGGACTCGAAATTAAAATGCCGTTGGAATTACTATAGAGTTTATTAGAACTATACAAACACATATAAAACAGGTACAAATAAAACTAGACACTACTTGTTACAATCTGCACGATCAATAACACACGCAAAGTCCGTCACTATATCGCTTGTCGAATGTACACCTCTTGCTTGTATCGTAATCGTCGCTCGACTGTCTCACCCCTCCGTTCGGGCATTGTTTTATAGTAAACTGTACAATACACAATGGAAGCTCGGGGGCTGGGTTCTTCCAATAAAATGTAATTTGCACACCTGCGAACGGCCAACAAAGTTGAAAGCAATAACAATAAGGATTTAGTTCGACACTAATGACGGCCATAAACAAGTACAATAACAATAGGCTATTGTCTAAATGCAAATTTTAAATACGAAGTAAACAAAGAACTCCGAGTGCGGGAGGGGCAATAAACCAGGTACGCGTTTCTTTGTCGGTATGTAACAGTATATCCAAAAGTATCGGATAAAAGGTAGCTCTGTGTCGAGTTTCATTTCAATACTTTTCATGTGATGCTCTAACAGACAGACGGACAACATTTTTAAAGTTGCATTTTTAAAACTTTCTCGGGTGCGGTATAGATTTGAGACACTTTTATTTATTATTTGAGATCTAAAGTGAATTTTGAGTTATTATAAAAAAATAACCATCCAAGATTTACTTAATATCTCAAAAAAGTTCAGATGTGTTCATCTATACTATAATAAAAATGTGAAAAAATCGAACGAGCAGATTCCGAAAATACAATTTTTAGAATTTCTGTCTGTTTGTCAGAGCATCACGTGAAAACTGTTGAACGGATTTTTTTTAAAGTTTATGGCTTGGCAGCTAGGCCTTTAAGCCAAATCTTAGTTTACAATATAGTTTCTTCATTTTCTTAAGCCTATGTGTAACACAGCTGAACTGTAGGTAATCAGCTAGTGCCATTCAACGGAGTTCTTGTGACAACTCAAAAGGCCACATTTGACTATACAGTTCACATTTCTCACAAAACACATAATTACTACTCAAAAACTATCAATATCCTACAAGTATTGTTCATTTTAGAGTAATTTTACACATTTTTAAAAAATAAAACTGCACAGCACAACATCTCCTTTCAGTTCCCGCCAAAAACCCCAGTTTCTTGTTCTTTTTGTTTAATTTTAAGGCTTGGCAACTAGGCCTTTAAGCCAGACGCCGTTGTATAGTTGTGTAGGCTACAATCGACGTCATTCAACGGAGTTTTTGTGAAAACTCAAAAGGCCACATTTGGCTATATAGTTCACATTTCTCGCAAAAACACATAATTACTACTCAAAAACTATCAATATCCTACAAGTATTGTTCATTTTAGAGTAATTTTACACATTTTTAGAAAATACAACTGCACATCACAACGTCCCCTTACAGTTTCCGCCAAAAACTCCAATTTCTTGTTCATTAATTTTATAAGTTTAAGGCTTGGCAACTAGGCAACGTGCCTACCCCGCAAGAGAACTGGCGTGAAGCTATGTCTGTATGTATGTAATGACATTAACGCCCCATAATCCGTTCCACTAGAGTTTGTGATTGTAACCTCCGCACGCGAGTGGAACGGGAAAAATAGCGGTCGTGAACGTGGTCGTTGTGAGTCTCTTGTGGAACGTAGCCCTAGTAATACAGAATTTTTACAAATATTGTTTATCCTCTTTGGCATGAATTTTTTAAAAATATATAAACTTTTCATTATACTGTCAATGAATTTATTTTGTAAATTGACTTTTTTATAATTTACACTATAATTAACCTATTAACCATGATAATTTGGAAACAAGAATGGTACACCCCCGCCGAGGTAGCCATCCACAACACACCCTCAGACTGTTGGGTGATACTCAATGGAAAGGTGTTGAATATGACCTCATGGCTGGAACAGCAGTTCAGGCTCTGCAAATGCACGAAAACCTGCTCTTGCGCAATCAAGAACTGGTACTGTGCTGATAATTGCGTCGAGTACTGCAATTGTTTTAAACGGGGCTTTCTTTATTGTGATGCTAAGAGGGTATGTATAAATAACTTGTTTCTTAAAAAGGTTTTTAAATACAAGCTTTTGAGATCCTGGATATCATGTAGCAGCAGAGTGCTAGCCAAGACAAGTAAAATGAGTCCAAACACGACGGGTCTATCTTGTTTAGTACAGGAATTCCTATGGCTCCCTTCCGACTCCATCATGAGATCAGCGCCATGGTACCATATTATTTCATTGTCACGCGATATACACATGTGTGTAAAATTTCAGCTCAATCGGAAACCGGGAAGTTGGTCAAATTTAACTTGCAAGATTCCACCCGAAGTTACATAAATACATACATAGGTACATCCATTACAAGCTAACTAAATAAAAGCTTTAATTTTACAAGCTTTACAAGACTACCTACGGTGGCATAAATGTCTGCTAAAACGCTACTGAAGCCCAAAAAAAACCCAAAATATATATTTTGATTATTTCACTTCAATCTAGAAAATATATGAGTAATGAAATCAACAATGCTGGAATGCTCCGGTGGTTCGGGCATGTGGAAAGAATGCGTGATGAAAGAATGACTAAACAGATATACAATGCAAAAGTGGATGGATGCAGAAGTCGTGGAAGGCCACGACACGCCTTCCATGATCAAATTGATCGTGTACTAGCAGAAGGTGATGTCAGGAGCCTTAAGAACAGACGAGCTTGCATGACAAGAGTTATGAATGTCAAAGAGGCAAGTGAGGTGTGTAAGAATAAGCCTAAATGGCACTCTGTTGTTCGTGCCTACCCCGCAAGGGAACTGGCGTGAAGTTATGTATGAAATCAACAAGTACATACAACACGAATAGACAGGGTTCTGGGAGAAGAAAGCTAGATAGAAGACTTCTTTTAGTTTTCTTAAGATTTAGTGAGGACGGCATTTTTTGAGTTTGCCTACGGCGGCAATAAAGCTCGGGCAGGCCCTTTAGACTACGGGTGGTAGCCATCCAGATGGAAAAATGCCCTACCATCTGGCTATGAGTTGTTCTGTCGCCTCTTCGTTCCACCCGGCCGCAACAAATTATATTCTTTCTCCGTTCCAACACTGATAAAACAAAGGAGTTTGAAATACAGTTGTTAAGTAGTCTTTGAAATATGAGGTTTTTTGGTTAACTGCTCATTTTAAGGTTTCATGGCCCAAATACAAAAGCAAAAATTCATCATCTGTAGGGAAATTTTCAATGTGCAAGGTGTAACATGCTCTTTGCGGATTTTATTTAATATTTACTCCACAGCTAGCCATGACAATAGTAGCGTACGCCGGTAAAGACATAAGCCACTGGTTCAAAGGCGAGGAATGGGTGCAGCACGTTCATCCTACAGTTGGTTCAAGGATCCCTTATCAAGTTCACGGGTCAGGACCTGATCGAGCTGTGGTTCCTTCAACTCGGTGGCGTCCCATTGAGAAGCCGTGGTGGTTAGATAATACTATTGTAGTGGGAAAAGCTACCGCGAAGACCAGACCTATCAAAATAACTAACACTGTTACAAGTTAGTGACCTTGTCTTCAAATAAAATATATTTCTTGCATTTCACGAAGGCGAGAGGGCTTGTGTTAAAACATACATACATAACTTCACGCCAGTTCCCTTGCGGGATAGGCACGAACAACAGAGCGCCATTCAGGCTTATTCTTACACACCTCACTTGCTTCTTTGACATTCATAGCTCTTGTCATGCACGCTCGTCTGTTCTTAAGGCTCCTGACATCACCTTCTGCTAGTACACGATCAATTGTGTTAAAAGCGTGTGCGTAATTGTTTTTAGAGCTGGAGTACAGCAGACAGAGTGACGACCCACCTGATGGAAAGCGGTTACCGTCTCTTATGAACGTTTACAACACCAGAGAAGACGTCACCAATGCACTGCCGACTTCGAAGAAATTTTATGATATTCTTTTTAAGAAATCCCTATATCATAGCGCTATGCGGAAACCTTAGATAGGAGCTCGTTCCAAATCCCCACGGTGCGCAACTAAAACGTTCTTGAGAAACGGTGGGTCATGAGCGAAGCGGCTCAGGGAAGTGAAGATGGACGCCGAGCCGCTGATGGCGAGTCGCAACGCCGACGGTATAATATATGCAGCAGAGAAATGATGAAAACCGGGATTTAATCAAATCCCGAAGGGAGATAATCAATTCTGTGGATGATTTCCCTGAAGAAAGTTAATGATTTTATCATATCCCTGAATTGTTTTAGTGAATTAATGAAATAATATAGCATCACAACTCTATGGGCCATTTCCCTAAAACGAATAAGTGATTTGATCAAATTCCTTTATTTGTTTATTTATTTTTATTTAATGAATAAATGGTGACCAATGTGTTCTGGTCTGAAGCTAACTCTTCCAAGCATCATTCTATAATTTTCAATCTGAAACCAACGAACATAAAACATAGGCTTTGAAATCATTCTGTGTTCTTGACTCAATTTTGCCTTTGTGAACTGGCCCCTGTATTCATAACGAATCAATTTATTTAAAACTTCCCAGGTGAATCGGTGACTTTAGAAGTGTGTTCAGAAGAGACGATCTATCAGATCATGATGAGGTACATGCCCCACAATGGGCACCTACACTCGTACACCTGGCGATACTTAGGCAAGCCACTATGTTACAACAAAAACCTGGCTGACAATGGGATACCTGACGAACGGGACAGGTTCAGTGACGTTGCATTACCGGAGAATATTCATGTGCCGGCCATTTTGATTTATTACAACGATGATTTAACTGAAGGTACAATAAAATCTCACCATTCAGATCTTTTTAATTCCGCAATTGGGTTTGTCCATAGGACCGTCTTGGCCATATAAAGCGCCGGGATGCGAAGATCAACCTACGCCCCTCTTACCAAGAATATGAAATAAAATGTAACATTTGTATTTAATTAATCTTGTTAGGTTTCGTATGCGAGTTAAACGGACTCCTTAACAAAATCTCGTGATTGTCTCTCTGTCCGTGACACGGTATGCATCAAACAACCAGACGCACTGGCATGCGACACCGGTATCTATATGATGAACATACCACCTATACGAACAAAGTGCTTCTCGTCCGCGTTTATTATACGCACTGCAAAAGAGTGGAACTCATTGCTGGAGTCTGTTTTTCCCAACAAACTGGGCGTCTTTAAGTCCCGTATGTGTGCGTCCATACTGCGAGCCTTGCGCGGATGCGACGAGGCGGAAGCCTAGCGCGACGGGCTCGAGCGAGTTAGCGTGCGGAGGTTTCAAACGTTCCTATCCGCGCGTTATGGCCGCATTACGAGCCTAGTCAGCAAGCGACCTAACGCGCAGGTGGTGGGGATAACAAACCAGTTCGGTCTTATCGCTCGGCGTGTGCGCGGCTGCATATTGTTTGTTGTAAAATGGCGGTAAATAATGAATTGTTTATAAGTGCAATTCAATCTAAACCACCTATATGGCAAGAACAATTTCTCCGGAGGACTAATATTTTTGCGAAAGTTTGTATCTTCTTGGGGAATAGTGTGAATGAAGCGTTAGGTAAACTTCTAGGCGCTAAGAACTTCAGCCAGAAGGCCCAGCTCGCCATACACAACGCGGTGCTGGTACCTACGCTCACGTATGGATGCGAGAGTTGGGTATGGAAGAGAGAGCATGAAAGTAGAGTAAACGCGGTCGAGATGCGAGCACTGCGCAAAATCTGCGGAGTGACGCTCGCGAACCGCGTTCGTAATACCGAAGTAAGAAAGAGAGTTAATCTGAAAGAGAGTGTCGGGGTGAAGGTAAGGAAAGGAATGCTCCGGTGGTTCGGGCATGTGGAAAGAATGCATGATGAAAGAATGACTAAACAGATATACAATGCAAAAGTGGATGGATGCAGAAGTCGTGGAAGGCCACGACACAGCTTCCATGATCAAATTGATCGTGTACTAGCAGAAGGTGATGTCAGGAGCCTTAAGAACAGACGAGCTTGCATGACAAGAGTTATGAATGTCAAAGAGGCAAGTGAGGTGTGTAAGAATAAGCCTAAATGGCACTCTGTTGTTCGTGCCTACCCCACAAGGGAATTGGCGTGAAGTTATGTATGTATGTATCTTCTTTCGTGATTTTAGCTGATATTTTGCTTAGGATGTAGTCTAATGTTGACACGGACATTCGAGTATACTCGAAAAATTTTTAGGGTATAACCTCAATTCTTCATACAATTAAAAAATTCACCACATTAATGTTCTCTGTTTTTATTTATTTCGTGTACACCATCTCTAATGTTCAACACCTCCCATCTCAGAATCGGACTGTCTAGTAAAAATACCAAATCCTCGTCCAAAGTTTGCAATACCTGACATACAGCGAACCGCTACGAGAGCTAGCGGCTCACTGCGGCCACCGCACGCCTCCGCTCGCCGCGCCCACCTCAGGCCCCCGTCACCGCGCATTCAGTGTGGACGCACACTTAGGGTAGGTACCTTTTGGTAAGCGTGCTTCACCTCAGGCCATATCTATCTGATATAGTACCAGACTAGATCATGGTTTACGCGAAACTATATACTACAAAAAAAAAATACGTATAGGTAAGCTATTAGGCGACCGGCCTAGATCCTTGCGCTCCCGGTTAAAGACGGTCCTGACTGTCCATACTTTTGCTGCACTTTGATAAAGTATTTCGACAATACGAATAACCGTGGTAGTTCAGTAGTTAAGGCTAATTTCACAAACCCAAGTTTTAAAAGAGACGTGTGTTCGAATCTTGACCAGTGTGCTTAGCGCGAGTTTTTTTTTCTATTCTATCATGTTCAACTTAACCCTTAAGACAATTATCGATATACTATCGATATACCAAAAAGCCGCAGGAGCCTTAAGAACAGACGAGCGTGCGTGACAAGAGTTATGAATGTCAAAGAAGCAAGTGAGGTGTGTAAGAATAAGCCTAAATGGCGCTCTGTTGTTCGTGCCTACCCCGCAATGGAACTGGCGTGAAGTTATGTATGTATGTCTGTAAAAAGCCGCAAGACTAACACTATCACTATCTCGTAATATACTAAGAAGTAAGAAAATATACCCATTTCATACAAATCATACAACTCCTATATGAACAGAGTGAGACAACAACACAATTAACGATCACGTGCACAAGCGCGATCTGCACTCTCATTGCGGACACATATGTGCTAATAGTGAGCTAAAGGGTTAAGGCAAATTTTGTTGGAAATCGAATCAATTCGATATTTGTGTTGCAATGCACATCACTATGAAACGTAGACATCACTAAGCTCTGCAAGTAGTGGCTTCCTTGAAAACATTGTTCGCATAAAAGTATGTATAATTAAAATCACTATTAATAAAGCAATTCTTTCATTAATCCAAAAAGACCTCAAAACAACAATTTTGTATGGCAATGACTTAGCGCGAAGTGACATATAAATTTGCCATACAAAATTGCGTTAACTTGAACGTGATGAGTAGTAAAAAAAAACTCAAGATGAAAGTACTACATAGGCAGTTTATTGACCTAATGTGTATACATATCGTTAGAAGTACCACGTGCGGACCATAAAAGAAAATATTGTGATGAAAGCTACTACCCGTGCGCAGAAGGTTTGCCAATAGCCTCATGACGTCACGCGTCGATTGTCAGTAGGATAGAGAAAAAGGTTACATAAATAGTTGTTGCCATCAATTTATTATTTTATATACTTTACATAAGTATATACTCCGTATCCTAAGTATACTCCGGTGGTTCGGGCATGTGGAAAGAATGCATGATGAAAGAATGACTAAACAGATATACAATACAAAAGTGGATGGATGCAGAAGTCGTGGAAGGTCGCGACACACCTTCCATGATAAAATTGATCGTATACTAGCAGAAGGTGATGTCAGGAGCCTTAAAAACAGACGAGCGTGCATGACAAGAGCTATGAATGTCAAAGAAGCAAGTGAGGTATGTAAGAATAAGCGTGAATGGCGCTCTGTTGTTCGTACCTACCGCAAGGGAACTGGCGTGAAGTTATGTATGTATGTATGTATAAGTATATACAATAATAGTAAGTAATACAATACAATAATAGTAAGTAGTCATCGGCAAACCTTCTGCTCGCAGCTTTTGTACATCAAGATAATTACATACATACATACATACATAACTTCACGCCAGTTCCCTTGCGGGGTAGGCACGAACAACAGAGCGCCATTTAGGCCCATTCTTACACACCTCACTTGCTTCTTTGACATTCATAACTCTTGTCATGCACACTCGTCTGTTCTTAAGGCTCCTGACATCACCCTCCGCTAGTACACGATCAATTTGATCATGGAAGGTGTGTCGTGGCCTTCCACGGCTTCTGCATCCATCCACTTTTGCATTGTATATCTGTTTAGTCATTCTTTCATCATGCATTCTTTCCACATGCCCGAACCACCGGAGCATTCCTTTCCTTACCTTCACCCCGACACTCTCTTTCAGACCAACTCTCTTTCTTACTTCGGTATTACGAACGCGGTCCGCGAGCGTCACTCCGCAGATTTTGCGCAGTGCTCGCATCTCAACCGCGTTTACTCTACTTTCATGCTCTCTCTTCCATACCCAACTCTCGCTTCCATACGTGAGCGTAGGTACCAGCACCGCGTTGTGTATGGCGAGCTGGGCCTTCTGGCTGAGGTTCTTAGCGCCTAGAAGTTTACCTAACGCTCGATCTCTTCCAACGTGATCTCGGATGCTGACTCCTCGGAGTCAGTCACAGACTCAGTCGTGGTGCCAGCATCCGGGATATCATCATACATTTCTCTAAAATATTCACTCCATCGCGCTAACACCTCTTGTGGGTTAGCAAGAACGTCCCCTGCTTTAGATTTTATTCTTTCCATTCTGGAAGCTGACGAACAACCCCGAGACTTCTTAACCTCTCTCCAAAAGAGTTTGGTATTCGCCTTGAAGTTCTCCGTCAGCTTCTCTTCTTCTTTCAATTTTATACTTTCGCGCTTCTCTTTCACTAAAGCTTTGGTTTCGTTCTTGCAGAGGCGATAAATTTCTTTCTTCATCTCTTTCATACTGTCATTCTGTTGCAAAGAAGCAACATAATCCAGCCAGGCTTTTCTCTTTCTCTCTACGCTGGATTTAACATCCGCGTCCCACCATTCATCACCTTTCGTTGTTATGTGCCTCTTTGCGCATCCACATGCTTCTTTTGCGCTTTCCACTATACTTTCTTTCATACTATCCCAGTCATTATCCACATCTAAGTCGGAGAAGTCCGCTTTTGCAAGCCTTTCTTCGACTAGGCGCGCATACATACTCCTTACACTAACATCTTCCAATTTTTCACACTTTATTCTTTCAAGCTCCCCGAAATTGGTACGCACTCGCCAGTGTCTCCACTTCCTGAAAAGGCCCACAAACCGGCTTATCACCAGGTAGTGGTCCGTTTCAAGAGTGGGGCCTCTGTAGGCTCTTGTATCCATTATTGTGTTTCGGAGGCGACTATCTATTAAAATCAGATCAATCATACTTTTCTGATCATTCATTCCCCATGTATACGTGTGAATATCCTTATGATGGAATAAGGTGTTCGACACAAGCAAGTTTCTTTCCATGCATACGTCTATGATTGGCCTACCAGCATCGTTCACTCTCTTGTCACCATAGGGTCCAAGGACAGCCTCAAGGCCGTCTCGTTTGGTGCCCACCCAGCCATTAAGATCACCACACATAATTATTCTTTCATTCCCTTCAGCCAGATCCAGAATTTCTCTCACAGACTCCCAAAACTTCTCGAGTTCTTGGGGATCCGCTGAGCTTACGGGAGCATAAGCTGCGACCAGAAAAACTCGCGTAATCCCCAGTTTTAGACGGACCCAGAGAAGTCTCGGGTTCACCAGACAATAGTCTTTTACTCCAGACACAAAGCGGGTTGAGAGTACGACGCCTACCCCCCCACTTGCACGCTCGTCCAGGTCCACGCCGGACCACAGAGCAAGCATGCCACCGGGGAGGTCATCGATGTCGCACCCCTTCCGCTTTGTCTCTGTCAGACATAAGGCATCCAGGCTTCTCTCATTCATTATATCAATCATTTCGTCCATCTTATCTTTCATTCCACCTCTCACATTCCACGTGCCTATACGGCACTCTGCTCCTCTCGACCCGCCAGGTTTGGCGCTGCGTGAAGGGTGGCGGCCCCCTTCGCCGCATGCGCGAGAGTTCACACCGACGGGGGCGCATCGGTGAGCGTCGCCTGCGGGGGACGCCCTATCGTGCACTGCACGTGTGTGAACTCGGGTCAGAATTGTGGCCCTCTGGGCCAGCGGGGATCGCGACGAGCACGCTTCTGATAGATAAATAATTTAAAAACGCTTGATTATTTATTTTGTCCTAAAAAACTGATGTAAACATCTGCTCAAAATAGTAAAACTGAGGGCCTAAATAGGTCGTTTTCGCAGATTCATATGATGAACATGGCAATCGTCAGCATTTAGTGGAACCCAATACTATGTTTTACACTTAACTTCAATGGTCTTATACTTAACCGCAATGGTCTTACTCGTAACCTCAACGGTCTTACACGTAACCTCAATGGTCTTACACGTAACCTCAATGGTCTTACACGTAACCTCAATGGTCTTACACTACCAATATATTTAGACACGTGTCAATTTCACTAGGCGATTCTCCAAAGTCGATTGCTTTAGGCCCTCTTCTTACGACGTGCAATAAATCTTTAATTACATTGTTTTAAAGCAAAATATTTTTTTTTCAGATCCACCACCAAGCATGTGCTTCTGCCAAGATTATAACTGCTTAGAATATCGACCCAAAAATTAAATAACATTTCAATTGGGTAGATAATATATCACAATAAATTCTAACATTTACACATAAGAAACGGGCTTTAAAATACCATCATATCATTCATCATCTTATTTCCTCCTAGCAACATGCCCACGATTCCTTGGAATTCTCAGCGCCTAAGCTTAATGGCTTCTAGGAAATTGAACAATAGAAAAAAGGATTTATGACGTCTTACTGGGAGGCATACAAGAACATAAACGCGAACAATAGATCACTTAAATTTGAAGGTTTAATAAAACACATGTAAAGCATTATGTATCCGTTCGAAATAATATTTAAAAAATATCATGATAGAACAGCACTGATGCTACAAACGCCAATAGGTGACGGTGAACACTTTCCGTGAGGTGGACCATCTTCCTATTATCTTACTTCTGTCCCAGATATCCTCATTTATAATTCTACATTGTCATAATAAAACTACGTTTTAACGGTTTTAAGCGCGGTAATTTTATTTGATTTTGGTTTTTCCGACGTTTCGGCCACTTTTCAGTGGCCGTGATCACGGAAGACAAAGATGTCAAGTGTCAACGAGTATTATAACAGTTTTATTTAGCCTACCGCCAACTTATTAATTTTAATTATTTAATTTTAATTTTGTTTATGGTTATTATTTAATCTATGGGAGCCTAATCTAATTTACTACCGATTAGTAGATTAGATTAGTAGATTATAAGGTGGGCCATCTTCCTGTTATCTTACTTCTGTCCCAGATATCCTCATTTCTAATTCTACATTGTCATCCTAACTAGTGTTGGGTAGGACATAATTTTAAAATTTATTGTTTGTACGAGTAAATGACTTTTTGTACTGTACCAGTACAATGTACCGCTTCAAATGAGGCGAGAAGATTTAACAGTTTGTACCGCAGCAGTACATTTGAAGCGGTGAGGCTGACGAGGCGGTGAGCGTCATTCCCTCATCAGGGCGTTCCATTACTAGCTCACAACGCCCAAAATGCTCAGTTAGCTGTTCCATAAGGCGACCGCGGTCGTTGGGGTCGTGCCGAAAACGTCACTAATGACGTCATCATTTTCGATCACACAACGCTCACAACGACCCATGTCAAGAGGTGGGTCGTATAGCCGTTCCACTTGGGTTTACGATTGTAACGCCGGCAAGCAAGTGGAACGGGATAAATCGCGGTCGTGAACATGGTTGTTGTGAGCCCCTAATGGAACGTAGCACATTTGTCCTGTTCAAAACTTCTAGTTCGGAAATGTTCGTTAAGAATCGGATGTGATCGGCCTGGATCACCTCTTCACTTCACTTTTTGTTTTTTAGCAAGAGGCTTGTTCTTGGTCCAACTACCATTACTGCCAACGACAGGTGTGGAAAAGACAAGGTTTATGGCGATGACCAGCTAGATAAGAAAATCATCTGGATCACCTCACTTTACTACATTACTAGCAGTCGTATGACATGTCATGTTGTCTCTCTTTGTCATGTGGATATCCGTAAAGGCGTTATTGTACTATTGTAGCATAAGCCTCGTTCCGTCCTTACTTTTACTTTTAAGGCGTACGTAGTAGGGGGACAAAATTTTGAGGTCTTATATTTTCAAATTTTAAGCCGTATCAGTATAAATGTCCTAGCTCACATGTGTACTACTCATCACTAATCTAGTTGTATTCGAAGCGTCCACTTTGGAGCACTAGATCTACTTTCCTGCTTTTTCTCTACTTCGCGCAATATTCTGCATCCCATCACGGGACTATACATTAAAGCAATTAATATATAAATAAATAATATAATATCAGCCCATAAATGTCCCACTGCTGGGCTCGGACCTCCCAGTATAGTGGACAGTATACCCGCCACGCTTGTCCAAGGCGGCTTGGTAGGTTTGACACATCGGTTATCTCGATGTGCAGATTGCATCACGATGTTTTCCTTCACCGTTGTTAGCACGTGTTAATTGTAACAATATGCACATTAGATTAGAACACTGACTAAGTGGTGCATGCGTTCCAGCCAGGATCGAACCCGCGCCCTTTGAGTTTGGAACGCGTGCGCTAACCATTACGCTACCACGACTTTTAGCAAGCAATTAATAGCAGTTATTAAAAATTTCAGGGAAGGAATAAAAAAAGTAAACAATATTTGACTAATAAATATAATTATTTATGATCATTTCATACAAAACGCAATTGGCAGTATAATACACATATTACGAAGTTGAGAACCAACAGTCTTTGAGTGAGTGACAGTCTGTCTATCATTTATTGTGATTTAATTACAATATTAAGCATAACATTGGATCCTAAGATTTAATTATAAATAATTTATTATGACAAAGACATAACAACCACACACATTTAGTAAATTCCACTCATCTAGAGTAAAATTAAAAGTATTAACTAAAAAAAAGTAAATTATTCAGGAGAGCAATTTGAAGTTTGCAATTCAATTTTAATTTCAATTTATAATGATTCCAATGTATTATATCCTTATGTCCAAGAGCCCATGTGCTCGTTTCGCTGCTACTAATGTTCTAAGAAATTTCTTAGTAATGCTGTCACGCTATTTAAATAGGCTTTATCTGCTCTATAGAAAGAAAAACAATATTTAGCTAGACGTGTTGTTGGGGAGTTTCTTGCCGCTTCTTCTCCTTAACAGCATTAAGACGTTGCGAAGCGGTGTACACAGAATAGGAAGCAAAATTAATTTGTAACATATGTATGACCTTCAAAAAGTGTTCTCCAGTGGAACTTATTTTGAATAATAACTTTTGAAATTTGAAATATAGTTACTGTGAGTAGGTGGCATTCGAGAAATTCTCGTTGCTGTTCGAGGACTATATTTTTGGATAAAAATCGTATTTTTTTAGATATTAAATTGGTGATACACGTTTCATCTAAACGAGCTAAATGTACTCAATAACAACTCGAGAACATTGTTTAATATATTTGCATAAAATAAAATTAAAAACATTTCGTATTTTTTTTTTTTCATTTCTTATCAGTTCAAGCAAATGTACGCATAATAATAATACACATGTTATGTAAACAATTGAACAAAATAATTTTGTACCGCCTTCATTCAATTTCACAATTTTACATCGCTTTTACCCATTTCCTGGATTATGCTGTTATTTGTCCAGAAGTTAACTGATGTGGCTATTTAAGTTATTTTATAAATATTGTGGCTATTAATATATAGTCCTTTTCATTTTGCACCCATCAATATAAATCCCTACAAGAAGCAATAGGGTTTTGGAGCAGTTATTAACCCCCGTTGCCTGGATTATGCTGTTATTTGTCAAGAAGGAGACTGATGTGGCTATTTGTTATTTTATGAATAGTGTTGCTATTAATATATAGTCCTTTTTACTTTGCAACCATCAATATAAATGTCTACAAGAAGCAATATGGTTTTTGTAGCAGTTATTAACCCCCATTGCCTGGATTATGCTGTTATTTATCAAGAAGTAGACTGATGTGGTTATTTATGTTATTTTATGAATAGTGTTGCTATTAATGTATAGTCCTTTTTACTTTGCACCCATCGATATAAATCTCTACAAGGAGTAATAGGGTTTTTGTAGCAGTTATTAACCCCCATTGCTTGGATTATGCTGTTATTTATCAAGAAGTAGACTGATGTGGCTATTTATGTTATTTTATGAATAGTGTTGCTATTAATGTATAGTCCTTTTTACTTTGCACCCATCGATATAAATCTCTACAAGGAGTAATAGGGTTTTTGTAGCAGTTATTAACCCCCATTGCTTGAATTATGCTGTTATTTATCAAGAAGTAGACTGATGTGGTTATTTATGTTATTTTATGAATAGTGTTGCTATTAATGTATAGTCCTTTTTACTTTGCACCCATCGATATAAATCTCTACAAGGAGTAATAGGGTTTTTGTAGCAGTTATTAACCCCCATTGCTTGGATTATGCTGTTATTTATCAAGAAGTAGACTGATGTGGTTATTTATGTTATTTTATGAATAGTGTTGCTATTAATATATAGTTCTTTTTATCTTGCACCCATCAATATAAAACTCTACAAGGAGCAATAGGGTTTTTGTAGCAGTTATTAACCCCCATTGCCTGGATTATGCTGTTATTTATCAAGAAGTAGACTGATGTGGCTATTTATGTTATTTTATGAATATTATTGCTTAATAAAACTACGTTTTAACGGTTTTAAGCGCGGTAATTTTATTTGATTTTGGTTTTTCCGACGTTTCGGCCACTTTTCAGTGGCCGTGATCACGGAAGACAAAGATGTCAAGTGTCAACGAGTATTGTTAAAGTTTTATTTAGCCTACCGCCAACTTGTTAATTTTCATTATTTAATTTTAATTTTGTTTATGGTTATTATTTACTCTATGGGAGCCTAATCTAATTTACTACCGCTTCGTAGTTATAATTATAAGTTATATACATAATAAAACGTAGTTTTATTATGTATACAAGTCGCGAAAACTTAAGAAAATAATATTATTGCTATTAATGTATAGTCCTTTTTACTTTGCACCCATCAATATAAATCTCTACAAGGAGCAATAGGGTTTTTGTAGCAGTTATTAACCCCCATTACCTGGAATATGCTTATATTTATCAAGAAATGGACTGGTGTGGTCATTTATGTTTATTTTATGAAAGTTGCTATCATGAGATAGCATTATTACTTTGCACACAAAATTATGTCTCTATGAAGAGCAATCGGGTGTTCATAGCAGTTATTAAACCGCAATGCCTTTGTTATGCCACTGCATGGTCATGAGGTATTCTGGTTTGGCTATTTATGAATATTCCTGCTATTAACAACTCTTTTTGCATTGTACCCATCGATATACGTTTCTACGAGCAGCAATAAGGTTTTTTGTAGCAGTTATAATCCCCCATTTCCTGGATATATAGATAATTTTCAAAAGATGAACTGGTGTGGTTATTTATGGTTATTTTATTAATTTTATTGCTATTAACAGCTAGCTCCTGTTCCTTTGCATCTGTCGTATATATCTCTACAAGTAGCAATAGGGTTTTGCTAGCAGTTATAATCCCCCATTTCCTGGATATATAGATAATTTTCAAAAGATGAACTGGTGTGGTTATTTTTTTAATTTTATTGCTATTAACAGCTAGCTCCTGTTCCTTTGCATCTGTCGTATATATCTCTACAAGGAGCAATAGGGTTTTGGTAGCAGTTATAATCCCCCATTTCCTGGATATATAGATAATTTTCAAAAGGTGAACTGGTGTGGTTATTTATGGTTATTTTATTAATTTTATTGCTATTAACAGCTAGCTCCTGTTCCTTTGCATCTGTCGTATATATCTCTACAAGGAGCAATAAGGTTTTTTGTAGCAGTTATAATCCCCCATTTCCTGGATATATAGATAATTTTCAAAAGATGAACTGGTGTGGTTATTTATGGTTATTTTATTAATTTTATTGCTATTAACAGCTAGCTCCTGTTCCTTTGCATCTGTCGTATATATCTCTACGAGGAGCAATAGGGTTTTGGTAGCAGTTATTTAACCCCAATTGCTTTTATTACGCCGGTGTATGTCATGAGGTGGGCTGGTGTGGCGCCTGGGAGAGGTGTTTGACGATGTCCACCCAATCCCAGCCCCTGGGTTTTTCACCCCCACGGCCCAACTCTGCCTTATCCCACGCTCTTCGTTTCTGCGCCTTCGTTAGGTGCTCCTTCTTATCTGTTTTCTTTGAAGATTCATTCTGGAACAATATAAATTAGTATATCTGTTTTCTACATATCTATATACATATAATTCAAATCGACGTATATAGTGAGTGACTCATCACGATATCTCAGGAACTATAATACCTATGGACTTGAAATTTGGCATGGACCTTCCTTTCGCCAAGTAGAGGTCAGCTAAGAACGGATTTTACGGCACGCGAAGCGGGCGGGTATCAGCTAGTAATGTAATAAATCAAAAATGATTTATTCATAACAAAGTTACACGTCAATTTCTACATCAATTTTATCCGTGCAGGGACGGAGAAAGAATACAATTTCCTGCGGCCGGGCGGCCTGTCGTAAGAGGCGACTTAACAACCCAGAGCCAGGTGGTAGGGCATTTGCCCGACTGGATGGCTACCACCCCTGGTCTAAAGTATGTCGCCATAACAACCTTGAGTTGTGTTCCGGCATTAGTGACCAGGTTCCAGTCCCTTAAGAGAGCAGCAGCGCATTTGTAGCAACTTTGGTGTTGCAAATGTCCATAGGCGATGGTAACCGCATTAATAATATTAAAAATTATGTCATATTATGGGATAAAAACTCCTAATGATTATAGAAGGTGTGCTCAACTAACCATTTCCTGAGCCGTGTTTTAAATAAACCGACGGATGGTGACTCCGTTATCCTACTCGGTAGTTTATTGTATATCGGCGGTCCCATGACATGCGTCAATCTCCCCGATTTCTCAAGTTTGTGTTTTATATTACTTTTTTTTTTTTTTTTATTGCAGGAGTTCAGCAGACAGGCAGACGGCCCACTTGATTGAAAGCGGTTACCATCGCCTATAGACATTTGCAACACCGAAGGTGCTACAAATGCGCTGCTGCTCTCTTAAAAGGGACTGGAACCTGGTCACTAATGCTGGAACACAACTCAAGGTTGTTATGGCGACATACTTAAGACGAGGGGTGGTAGCCATCCAGTTGGGCAAATGCCCTACCACCTGGCTGTGGGTTGTTTTGTCGCCTCTTACGACAGGCCGTCCGGCCGCAGGAAATTGTATTATTTCTCCGTTCCTGCACGGATAAAAACCAGTTCTTATGTATTTATTTTAATAAGTATTAGATAGAAAACAATTATAAAAATCCATATAATCGAATACAATAAAAGAAAACTTAACTTATTTGTATTGTATTCTACTCATAGTCCCTCAAGACTATAAGTAGAATACTGAGCCTAGATCACCGTCTTCTACGGGTAAGGTGCCAGTACTTACGTCATTCCTATACCGAGTGAAGTGGATATGCACGTCACTATGCCTGGCATAGGTATGGACGTTAAGTCACACATACACCGCAACTTGACATATTAGTATACTCGGTATACTAAATAAAAATCAGGCTGAGTAAATCGGACCAAAATTGCAAAAAGCTTCAATTCGAAATTTTGTCTCACAGATTTTTGGCCTATCTGTTAGCACATCTCGTAAGAGCTACCGAACAGATTTAAATACAACTTGACATGTTAGTTTATATCTCCGGTCAGGACCTGGAATACTTTACTGGTATCCAGGACTGGAATATCATCAGTCTTTATGATAGATAAAGCCCATACATACAATAACGCTGTGGATGAAACAGCCATGATGATTCAACAAAAATCTGTCACTATTTAACAATTACATAAAAACACAGACGGATTGGTACTATTTTGCCAAAATGTATATAGCAGTCTAATATCGAAAACTTTTGCTTTTTTTTATTGCAGGAGTTCAGCAGATAGGCAGACGGCCCACTCGATGGAAAGCGGTTACCATCGCCTATGGACATTTGCAACACTAAAGGTGCTACAAATGCGCTGCTGCTCTCTTAAGGGAGACTGGAACCTGGTCACTAATACCGGAACACAACTCAAGGTTGTTATGGCGACATACTTTAGACCAGGGGTGGCAGCCCCAGGTGGGTTGTTAAGTCGCCTCTTACGACAGGCCGCCCGGCCGCAGGAAATTGTATTCTTTCTCCGTTCCTGCACGGATAAAATGCTTTTTGGGATTATAATAATGCAATGGAACATTTATAAGCCAATAGATTCTTGGAGACTAGTGTTCGGTAGGTAGGTGAGCGTCTTTCCCTAATTTGTCCTGTTCAAAACTTCTAAATCTCAAATGTTTTTTAAGAATCTGATATGATCGGCCTTGTTCACCTCAGTTTACTAGCAGTCATACTTTTTTTTTTTTTTTTTATACAGGGCAAATCCGTTTGAGGACCGTAGGCCACGCGAGGGGGAAAGGTCGCGGCCCGTGAGTGGGATTCGCCAGGTCGGGGTAGCACTAGCACCCCACGTTGAGATGTGAGATGCTATTGCCACGCCGCGGTTAGGAATACCCACTAAAACCCCTGTCCGATCCCAAGCGTCCTTTGTCCGGGCTGTGGGCTCGCTCGCGCATTCACCACCAGCCCGGACGGACGGCGGCCGGCCCCTTTGCGGGCTGGCCTCACCATTTGGTAGCCGGAGATCTGGGTCTCTCCGGCTCCTCTACCTCACCGCGAGGTGAGAGAGGGCGCGCGGATCGACGCGCGTCCCTCCTCTCCGGCCTTTGTTTTTTTTTTTTTTTTTTTTTTTTTTATTGCAGGAGTAAAGCAGACAGGCAGACGGCCCACTTGATGGAAAGCGGTTACCATCGCCTATAGACATTTGCAACACCAAAGGCGCAACGAATGCGCTGCTGCTCTCTTAAGGGAGACTGGAACCTGATCACTAATGCCGGAACACAACTCAAGGTTGTTATGGCGACATACTTTAGACCAAGGGTGGTAGCCATCCAGACGGGCAAATACCCTACCACCTAGCTGTGGGTTGTTTTGTCGCCTCTTACGACAAGCCGCCCAGCCGCAGGAAATTATATTCTTTCTCCGTTCCCGCACGGATAAATGTGCGGGCAGGTCCGGTTACTAGCAGTCATACTATGACATGTTATGTTGTCTCTCTTTGTCATGTCAATCCGTACGGTGTTATTGTACTATTATAGCATAAGTTACATTCTTTCTGTGGCGTGAGTAGTAGCACGAGAAAAACTTTGAAGTCTTACAGTTTCAAACATTGATCCATATCAGTACAAATATAGTTTGTACGGGACAAATGTACTATCTCACATGTGTACTACTCATCAGTATCTGAGACGGAGGAGCATTCCATCTCACTCTTCCACTCATTAGGTGTCATTCCTAAAATAACAAACTGACAGCCGAACACGACAAATGTAAACGAGTTCTGTCGAATGAAAATAAATATAAAATCCTAATAAGTTGATAGTTGTATTCGATTTAGCTATATACCTGATCTTCTATAACAATCTTTTCAACTCTGGCCGCCACAATAGCTTCCTCAGTTTGCTCGGACAATATTTCTGGTACTTTCTCCTTCAAACATTCAAATAAGGTGTATGTCATTGCACATCCCAACCATTGCTCAGCTTCTGTATTAACTATGTCTAATATTTTTGATTTAACTGAAGGCAACCTGGAAAATTTCAAGGAGAAATTTAATGTAAATCAATCTGCAGACAACCCACCACACATATCCCAGACTAAGCAAGTTCTACTTCTGTTATCGTTGATATACAACAGATAGTTATGGAGCAGTTCCAAAACACCCAGTACAGAGTAAGAGACTTCCCAAAATTAGTCTTACTTAAGGTAAATTATGAATAGCAAATCATCAAGTAAAAAACATAATCCAGAAATCTCCTAAATCTTTCATGACTAGATGCTGTCCTTATTTGACATTTTAGACATGGACAACACTTTATTGTTCACCAAAACAAAAATTACAAAAATGCACAACAAGACAATAGTTACTTGGTAAAATAAAAAGCGGCCTTATCGCAAAAAGCGATCTCTTCCAAGCAACCTGACTCAAAGGAAATTCTTAAATTATCTGTAATTATTATCCAATAAAGAAAAAGGAAAATTTTATTACTTAAAAAGTTAAAACATATCTTTCCAGACCAAATCTATCAAAAATTAAAATTTAAGACTCAATTTTCAACTAATTTTCTATTACCGCTCTGACTTGAAGTGAGTTGTGGAAAATTTTAAATAGTATTATCTGTAATAAAACTATGTTTTAACGGTTTTAAGCGCAGAAATTTTATTTGATTTTGGTTTTTCCGACGTTTCGGCCACTTTTCAGTGGCCGTGATCAACGAAGACAAAGATGTCAAGTGTCAACGAGTATTGTTGAAGATTTATTTAGCCTACCGCCAACTTGTTAATTTTAATTATTTAGTAAAAAAAAAACAAAAACAAATAAAATTACCGCACTTAAAACCGTTAAAACGTAGTTTTATTATGTATACAAGTCGCGAAAACTTAAAAAATATTAGTATTATCTGATTTTTTCGGACTTTTCCAAATAATAACTAGAGGTATAACTTGAAAAATGCTATCAATGTAAATTGGTTTGAACAGGATCTGTTGAGCAGTTTTCGAGATATGCAGTATTTCCAATTAAATACTTTTTTTAAAGCATTATTGAGCAACTGACAATAACGGTGCACATTTGTCACTTCTATGTAACCTTTTACTGTTTGTGGACCAACACACATTTCGCCTATTAACAATGTAGGATATGCAATTTTCGACATTTTGGTTTTATTTCACTACTGGCCCTAAAAAAGCATTGTTTTTCAATAGCAGCAACAAAAAGGTAATTTTTCCTCAGTTTTTAAAATAGCCACATTAACAATGTCATATATGCCACCATCTCCCATTAACAATGACGTATGTTAACTCCCGACGTTATTAGCGGGGCGCGAGGGGGGTATGTGGGGTATATTTTTGTAAGAAAGAAATTACTAAGACTGATTATCTAAGCTAATGAAACCTGAAATGCGATTATTAAGTGCCATTCACATAGGTAGACTTTATAATTAATGATTTTAACAAATTTTATGGCAAAGATTGTTTTCATTTTGTCCCTAAATTGTCAATTATGTTTGATTATTTGTTATTTGTGAAACAAATTTATTAAAAATTGGATTTAATTTATAATATCAATTTAAATACGACATAAACTTAAACAGGATTTACTAATGACAATGTTGTATGTGGCACGTCTTACAAAGAATAAATATGTTTGTCCATGTAACTTTGTTGGATGTGACAGATCCGACAAATCATGATGACCCATGTACGGATAACAAAGCCATTACTAGCTTTTCAAACATTTAGATAAGTAAAAATGTTATTTAATTGCATTGCAAATAAGCTCTCGAACATATATTAAAATATAATATTTTTTTTGAAAATTTAATTCTTGTAGTAAAAAAAATAGCAATTCAAAGTTCAGAGCGCTCTCCTGTAAAGTTGCTGATTTGCAGATCTGACTCTGTTAATAGGGACAGGCGATTTGTTCGAAATTCTTGATCACTAAAATCAGTGGCAAGACTTTGAGCAGTGATGTGAGAAAAAAAAATACTTACAAAGTTTGATTATAGAATATTTCAAGATTGAAATTGGGCTTCTCTGTTGGGTATGTGGGCCCCCATGTGATTTCTAATATAAATGATTTCTCACCATCTACATACTGAAAACAATTTTTCCAATATTAAAATATCTATACATTACTAGCGGCCCCGGCAGACGTTGTACTGCCTTTAAAAAATAAAATTCTAGAACCCGATCCCAGAGCCACGTACCGGTTCTAATTGCGAATCTAAACCATCTGGATACCCACTCAAACACACAGAAACAAAATCACCAAAATCGCTCCCGGTGATTAAGAGGATTCTAGAACCCGATCTCAGCGCCACCTACCGGTTCTAATTGTGAATCTAAAAGAGTAATATATTTTTTTTATTCTAAGTCATGACAAAATAAGATTAAAAATCTTACCAAAAAATTAAAGTTTATAATTAACAAATAAAAAATAGGGGTTGATCGTAGAGGGGTGAAAATTTAGGGTTGTATGTATTTTTGTATGTTGTATCATAAAAAAATAGAAATTAAAAATTTTGTCTAAAAAATAAAATAAAAATTTAGGGGTGGACTACCCCTAACATTTAGGGGGATGAAAAATAGATGTTCGCCGATTCTCATAGATACCGGATAAGCACAAAAAATTTCATCAAAATCGGTCAAGCCGTTTCGGAGGAGTATGGCAACGAAAACTGTGACACGAGAATTTTATATATTAGATGTCCCTGCATGAATATGCCATTGATTGGCCATTCCGCTACTATTGTAGTAGCAAATGGGGCTATGGAAGTACATACATACATACATACATAACTTCACGCCAGTTCCCTTGCGGAGTAGGCACGGACAACAGAGCGCCATTCAGGTTTATTCTTACACACCTCACTTGCTTCTTTGACATTCATAACTCTTGTCATGTACGCTCGTCTGTTCTTAAGGCTCCTGACCATCACCTTCTGCTAGTACATGATGGAAGTACATACATACATACATAACTTCACATCAGTTCCCTTGCGGGGTAGGCACGAACAACAGAGCGCCATTTAGGCCAAATTACGATGGAAGTAATTTATAAAAATAGTAATAACATGTTGCGAAGCAGTGTACATACAATAAGTAGATTTAAATTTTAACTTATATGTATGACTTTCAAAAAATGTACTCAGTGGACCTTACTTGGAATAATAACTTATGAATTTGAATATATTAGCCAATGACAGGTCAGTAATATGTTCTTTAAAACAAATTAAGAGCCTATTGCATGCAGGTTTGATATAACCTTAGCTAGAGGCTGCTAAATAACATACATAACTTCACACCAGTTCCCTTGCGGGGTAGGCACGAACAACAGAGTGCCATTTAGGCTTATTCTTACACACCTCACTTGCCTCTTTGACATTCATAACTCTTGTCATGCAAGCTCGTCTGTTCTTAAGGCTCCTGACATCACCTTCTGCTAGTACACGATCAATTTGATCATGGAAGGTGTGTCGTGGCCTTCCACGACTTCTGCATCCATCCACTTTTGCATTGTATATCTGTTTAGTCATTCTTTCATCATGCATTCTTTCCACATGCCCGAACCACCGGAGCATTCCTTTCCTTACCTTCACCCCGACACTCTCTTTCAGACCAACTCTCTTTCTTACTTCGGTATTACGAACGCGGTCCGCGAGCGTCACTCCGCAGATTTTGCACAGTGCTCGCATCTCGACCGCGTTTACTCTACTTTCATGCTCTCTCTTCCATACCCAACTCTCGCATCCATACGTGAGCATAGGTACCAGCACCGCGTTGTGTATGGCGAGCTGGGCCTTCTGGCTGAGGTTCTTAGCGCCTAGAAGTTTACCTAACGCTCCATTCACACTATTCCCCAAATAGCTGCTAAATAAGCATGTCCTTATTCATCCAAAGTATCAAGACAAATAACATTCATGACTCCAAAATACCTTGTATTGATAAGTTTTAGTGTCAATCTGTTTAAAGTTGTCATCTCCTTCGTAAATTGACTTCAGCACTTCTATTTCCTCAGCTTGCTGCTCAGCATCGTCACACATTATTAGAGTTTACTTGGCTAACTGGAAATAAACCAAGAGTTTGTTTTTATTTTCATACATTTCTGTTGTGAACGTTAAGGGTATGAGTATACTCTATGAGCTGAAATTTTCGAATCAATATGTGTTGTACATAAAGTAAGGAATTGCTACAATCACAGTACAACAAGTGGGTCTAGTAGACATTGATCTGCTATAAAAAAATAGAAATATAAAACCTGATTGCTTCACCACCTACCAGGTCAATTGTGAATCTAAACCATCCAGAGGCCCACTCAAAAACACAAAAAAGACTTCATCAAAGTTTTAAAAACACTATTCTAGCACAAAAGTTCAGTGACATACACAAGAATAGAAGAATTATATACATAGGATTCCTATCTATGGTATACATACAGCTATATGGTTTTACATTTGCCTTCTTTTTATATGAAATTGAGGCTATGTTCCATTAGGAACTCACAACTACCACATTCACGACCGCGAGTTTTCCCATTCCACTTGCTTCTTGGCGTAATAATCATAAACCCAAGTGGAACGACTATTCGACCCACCTATTGACATGGGTCATTGTGAGCGTTGTGTGATAAAAATGATGACGTCATTAGTGAAATTTTCGCCACAACCACAATGATCGCAGTTGCCTTGTGGTACGGCTAACCGAGTGTTTTGGGTGTTGTAAACAACTAATGGAACGCCCTGCGAATATCCTACTGCTACTGTCAAAGAAGAATAAAAGACTGTGTTAAATACTAATTTGGTATTTACTATTTATTGGTGTAGTCAGAAGTTTCTGGGGGTGAATAGTTTCTAGATAAAAATTTTATGCAATGCAAATTGTACAAAAGCGCGCTCTCTAAATAACTTGGAGGTATTTAACAGGTTTGATAGGAAAACCCTAGTAAATCATAAAGTATACTATGTATAGATAGGGAATATTTTAGAGTTATTTCATCTTAATCCAGTCAATAGTAATCTTAACATAGTATGTTATATAATTTGTTATCTACCTACCTAGAAATATACCTAGCAACTTCAAATTAATGTAAAATACTAATCCACACATAACCTCAAAAAAGCAGAACATTATAAATGAAATTATAATAAAAATTACTGTAATTTACATCATACATTCATAAGGTAATTACTATAGACGAATAGCATAATTCAAAGAGTTTACACAACAATAAGATTAAAAATACGTGTATGAACTTACAATAAATGATGAATTTTAAAATAATTAACACATCGAATAAAAACACGAGTATGTGTTAAAATATTGCACGAGTGTTTGTAAGAATATATGTAATTTTTTACAGTAATTTAACGTGCGGGCACTTATTTTGCAGTAAATATAGAACTTTTTGCAAATTAAAAACAGCTGAGCTGGCTGTCAAATTTTTGGAATGACGTATATTGGTAGGATTTGTAGCAATTTTTTTACGCTTTTTTGTTGCTAGCAACCACTGTCGCAGCAACGCGTAGTATCACATTCGGCCTTTTGTCATATTTGGGATGCGGTAAGATATGAGACACTTTTATTTATTATTTGAGATATAAAGTGTATTTTGTGTGGTTATAAAAAATAACCACAATAGCTAAAGCGGGAGCTCTGCTTTGCTTCGCTCCCACCTTAGCCTTCTAGCCTATATTAGAAAAGTTCGAATCTGTTTATAACAATTAAATGTGCTCTACAACTATATCCCATCCAATACTTGACTTGCTTCGTTAGGGTTTTACTTTTATGGGCAATACGAGAATATAATTATGATAAAAATCGCAGCAATTTCAAAATTATGGTTTGTCACACGCCATGTGATTGACACAAAAGTAAATTCTAATGTATAGAGTTGTACAGTTCTCCACGCTGTTATAATAAAAAACCTAATACTTTTAAACTCAATTCAGTCTAAAAATTCTAAGTAATTTGTCTAAGGCCAGAAGTGATAGTGAGTTGGATATTAATATGTTTTAGATAAGTGAAATATCTAAAATAAAATTCCAGTATTAATGAATTCTTTTTGTCCTCTTTTTATTCCTGCAAAACAGAAACTAAACTATAAAAATAACTTGTACGAAATCCATATTGATAATGAACAAACTATCATTTTGTTTATCGGAATGTGCGTGGTGAATGTTCTCTAGTGGTTTTAAAGCATGATTCTAAAAATACAATCCTAATGTGTACTTAGCCTAATACATTTACGGAGTGAGTTATAAAATTACCAGGTGTTAGATTACGTTCTCAATTTTCTTTACTGACATCAGTATAAAATGTGCTTCGTATCATAGTAATTATTTTTAATACCATAAAAATAATGAAAACCAGTGTGTTTAGTAGGTATGGTAAATAGTACGTAAATCACGGTCGTGATGTCGTGAACATGATAGCTGTGAGTCTTTAATAGAACGTAGCCTATATAATATTTGTTTTATATAGGTTATAAATGTTATACTTTTAATATTAAATTCCATGCAATTTAAAATCGTTACAATGCATGATATAAGAATATATAAATATTTTGTCTTCGAAATTCATCAATTAATTTTTTAAGTAGAAAACTTGTGATAGAGTGGTAACATGGTAATAAAAGTTACCATATAAAAATTTGAATGACGTATGGAAAGACGTTATTTGAAACTCCGATTTAAGTTTTATTGTGTTTTCGATATTTATAGACTGCTTCAAGTGTCTGTAAACGTTCTACTGTGACAATGAACTTTCAAAAATGTGGATGCAAAGAAAATCATCCACCGACGGCTGGACGGTCTTGTGGGTGCTCCAATCAAAAAGTACCCGAGGGCTTTAAAGTTCCAACTGCGCCTGCCAACCGCCATGTACCCTCAAAGCTGACTGATAAAGATATTTCTAAGCCTGAGATGAAGAAAGATGACAAGAAGTCTTGGAGTTTAACGGACTTTGATTTGGGCCGACCTCTCGGCAAAGGTAAATTTGGGAATGTTTATTTAGCTCGCGAGAAGGAGTCTCACTACGTAGTCGCTTTAAAAGTATTATTCAAAAGTCAGATCTTGGACTCTGAAATTGAGCATCAAGTGCGTCGTGAAGTCGAAATCCAATGCCGTTTACGGCATCCAAATATCCTAAGAATGTATGGTTACTTTCATGACGAAAAACGAATTTATTTAATTTTGGAATATGCAAAACATGGCGCTCTTTATAAGTTGTTGAAAGAGCGTGGGCGCTTCGATGAGAAAACTGCAGCTATTTATGTCAGAGACTTAACCAAAGCCCTTATGTATTGCCACACAAAGAAAGTTATTCATCGGGACATTAAGCCTGAAAATTTATTAATTGGTCACAATTGGGAGTTGAAAATAGCTGATTTTGGTTGGTCCGTACACTCACCATCCTCTAGACGTATGACCTTGTGCGGTACCTTGGATTACCTCTCACCAGAAATGATAGAAGGAAAACCACACAATTATTCGGTGGATATATGGAGTCTCGGTGTTCTCTGCTATGAATTATTAGTGGGTCTGCCTCCCTTTGAAGCAAAGGACTCCCATCAAACATATACAAAAATTCGTTATGTTATAATTAAGTATCCAGAATTCATCTCAGAGAAAGCCAAAGACCTAATGTCAAGACTGCTGGTAGTAAATCCTGAGCTAAGATTGTCACTGTCAGCTGTGCTGCAACATCCATGGATACTAGAGAATGCTCCAGAAGGTGTTCCACCTCCTGTCTATAATACTGAAGCACATCCCAAGACTACCTGATTGGGTATTTAAATTAATTGAAATTAGTTAATTGATGATGAGTTTATATTTAGTACTTAATATGCTACAAAGACTACAGACATTCATTAATGCCTGTTGTCACTATTCAGTTAGGCTGTAAAAATTACAAACTGTCCAGATAAATATCCATAGGTAACAGTAGCTATTGTCTATCAGATAGGTTATTATTCTATGTGGTATACTCCAATCACTGTAAAAGTTTCAATTTACAATTTCCTATAATACTTACCAAACAACCACCATTGTGCATACATCAAATTATATGTATACCAACTATTTAGCCAAACTATTTTAAAATAATTTTCCCACAATGTACCTTTTTATATAATAATTATTTATTTATTAAAAGAATACAGTCTAATACACATAATATAAAATATCTTAATCTTACATTAATGCCTTACTTCGGATGTAAAATTTACAAAAGTCAAGAGAATTATCCATAGATAATAGTAACCATTATCTATCAGATAGGTTATTAGTCTGTGGTATATTGCAATAACTGTAAAAAAGTATCAATTTACAATTTCCTATAATACTTGCCAAACAACCACTATTATGCATACATCAAATTATGTGTATACCAACAATTTAGCCAAACTATTTTAAAATAATTTTCCCCCAATCTACCTTTTTATATATTAATTATTTATTTATTAAAAGAATACAGTCCAATACACATAATATAAAATATCTTAATGTTACATTAATGCTTTACTTTGGATGTAAAATTTACAAAAGTCCAGAGAAGTATCCATAGATAATAGTAACCATTGTCTATCAGATTGGTTATTACTCTGTGGTATATTGCAATAACTGTAATAAAGTATCAATTTACAATTCCCTATAATACTTGCCAAACAACCACTATTATGCATACATCAAATTATGTGTATACCAACAATTTACCCAAACTATTTTAAAATAATTTTCCCACAATGTACCTTTTTATATAATCATTATTTATTTATTGATGGATAGTACAGTCCCTAGTACATACAATACACACAATATGAAATATCTGAATGTTACTAGTATCTTTTACCTAATAACTATGTTAGTAATTAATGACGAAACACTAATTTGGTCCTCTTAACAAATTATCCAATCAGTGGGTAGTCTTTCTCCATCAGAGAGCTAAATATTGATTACTATGTGGGTTATGCTTATACAGTAGTAGTTTTAAAATTTGGGCACAATTGTAACTAAATTGATCGTAAAAGTGGAGCATAATTACCTAAAAGTTGCATCGTAGTATGACAGGCATAAGTTGGTTAAATACCACCAAATTGTATATTGTGATTTTATATTTATGAATCTTATAAATGAGAAATCAAATATTGATGCTTTTAGCACCAATATATCATATGTTTTTTCTATCTTTAATTTTGGAATTGAGGATTGAACAAACCCCACTTGTTCAATCATTGATTGTAACTTTTTTTAAATATGATTACTGCAAAAGGTTATTGACTGTTCAGAAGATTGTTGTATATTTTAATTCATAATGAAATTGTGTACAGCTTTTAAAATGTATGAAAATTAATTTATAGCAGTCCCAGTTGTATTCAAGTATATTAAACTTAGATGCCACTATTTCCCTAAGTAGAGGAATGAGGATGTATTCAAGTATATGCAAGTCCTAGTGGTTTCTCAAACATAAACTTTCTCATTACCAAAGGCAGCGGTAATTTTAAGTCATTTTTACTGCTACCTGGAATAAACCATTCTTCAGTAATCTTTTAAATTCATTTAGTTTTTAGTCAGCATCCCTATACCAGGTGTACTTTAGCACCCAAAGTGCCCTAATTAGGTTTCCTCTTCTTTTGTTTTATACACATTTTCTTTGTAATTTAATCATTTTTATCTTATCAAATCCATAATTGTGTACAATAATAATGTAGCTGTACCAAAATGATGATGTGAATTTTGCAAGATTTATTGACTGACAAATATTTATTTTCGATGCGTAAATATTATCATCATGTAATTGTGAAGGTATAGGTTGTAAATAAAATGTTTTAAAGTAAGTTCTACTTTTATTTGCATTAAGTAATAATTAGACATCGGATTATATGCACTATTAAAATGGCAAAATATGCACTAAATAGGGTCGAAATATGCACAATCAATAAACCATTTATTATTAGATTAATTAAAATTTAAGTTAAGTTTCACATTATATTTATATATTAAACATATCTTAATATTAGTTATAAATTATTATTATAATAATTTACTTATTATAATTCTTGTGACAGTAAACAATAACATATTTTTCCAGATTTTCTGCAGCAAACTTGTGACGCTTGTCACTTAATATTAATTTATAGGCTGAAAATGACCTTCGACGTCAACTGACGTCACCGGACAGAACTTGAAATTTGGCGCCATTTCTGCAGAGACTTCTTCAGGTAGAGTTTGTCCGGTGCCGTTGATAAATGCGTCAATTTTCTTTATTCTTTCAAGACCGGAGTTTTTATACAAAACTGCATTTAATTTGCCACAAACCTTTTGCGATGGTGAACCCGGAAGGGCGTTACTCTGTTCAATCATTTTTTCGTCGTGTCGTCAGCATAATACGCGACGCCTAACACGTATAACTACCGAAATAAGCACTGTCAATCAAAAATTACCAAAATATGCAATAACGCTATAAAAATAGATTTACATGCATTGGCATATGCAAACATGCAAATGCATATAATCCGATGTCTAGTAATAATACACTTTTTTCAGATAGAGTGTGCATCATGCAAGTGCAGTGGTGTGATGCCAACAATACATGCTATTCAGTCCACAAATTTTAGGTCTCACTAAACTTTCTCCTGTATTTAAGAACCGATTATAGACTATTTATATATACATATGTGTAGCCACACAAAAGTAGTTTTAGTGCAACGACACACCTACAGAACGCACCGCGCAAAAAGTTGGCTCAATATGCTCGCAGTGTTTTCTTAAGTTACCTATGACACATCAGCGGAAATTACGTCGAGTTCGGATTAGCGCCGATCCTTCAGTCCCCGAATATTCCACGCAATACGTACCGCAAGTGTGTCGTTATACTAAAAAGTCTGAGAAAAATATACAGCATAAAATCCTAAGCAGCTGCTGCGTTTTATAAGATAGTATATCTCGGTTTGATCCCTTTTTTTATCGTGGTAAGTACTTATCATTTAAAGTCTACTAACGCAGGAGTTTATAATAGATGGAGAACTCTGTGTATTATTATGGACAATATTAATATGAATATTACATACATACATACATAACTTCACGCCAATTCCCTTGCGGGGTAGGCACGAACAACAGAGCGCCATTTAGGCTTATTCTTACACACCTCACTTGCTTCTTTGACATTCACAACTCTTGTCATGCACGCTCGTCTGTTCTTAAGGCTCCTGACATCACCTTCTGCTAGTACACGATCAATTTGATCATGGAAGGTGTGTCGTGGCCTTCCACGACTTCTGCATCCATCCACTTATAATATGAATATTATACATAATAATACGCTAAATATTGCTGACATGTGTTGATACTTTTTTTTATTTTTTTATTGCAGGAGTTCAGCAGACAGGCAGACGGCCCACTTGATGGAAAGCGGTTACCATCGCCTATGGACATTTGCAACACCAAAGGTGCTACAAATGCGCTGCTGCTCTCTTAAAGGAGACTGGAACCTGGTCACTAATGCCGGAACACAACTCAAGGTTGTTATGGCGACATACTTTAGACCAGGGGTGGCAGCCCCAGGTGGGTTGTTAAGTCGCCTCTTACGACAGGCCGGCCGCCCGGCCGCAGGAAATTGTATTCTTTCTCCGTTCCTGCACGGATACGACACTATTAGCAACATTGTTTATGACGTTTGATAACAACTTAGGTACTCTTTCCTTATATTTATTTCTTCTTCTTCATATAATACAAATTCAATGCATATTTGTCGAAATCTGGGTCTCGTTTTACAACTAAATTCCAATGTAACATCTCTCCAATCAAACAGACCCCACTTACAAAACACCCAATCGCTAAAGCTATGAATGCTCCGTACAACTTCTTCAGATTCATCAATGCTTTAATTTCATCTTCATTCTTCTCTAAAGACTTGATTGAGTACATAGCGTCATTCAGCCACTTTTCTACTAATCCCACTTCAACTATCCTCCGTATATAGATATCTGCTAAAGGTTTTAAAGGCGAATTCTTATGAAAACCAATCGAAATTGGTATATTCACAACACAGTCTGACATGATATGCAAGTTCTTTTCATTTTCAACAATTTCATTTGTAGTGCTATTAACATTATCGTTAGGCATCATAAAATCATTTTTTCTTTCCACAATTAGATATTTCAAAAAGTCTTTATTATCATAATACGCGAAAATGCCTTTGGCCACTTTATTAGCAGCTTGCAAAGGACTATCAATGGTTTCGAATTTCTGACCAATCTTTTGTCCGATGTCGTCCAAAGAGTCTTGAAAGAATTGCTTTGTCTCTGAGCCCCAGCCACCACAAGTAACTTTGCTGTCCGCTAGTTCTTTCAATGTATCTATAGTAACTCTTGGAGCAGGATTAGCAAGTATAGCTGTCATACTGGCTCTGTAAGACACCACAAGCAAAATACAATAAAGCCAATAACATCCTGTAAGTATTCGAATCGACCATCCAGTCGGTAACTTAGGTAGTGATACAACGAGAAGCATTCCATAAGTGTACAGGATACTGTTGATGATTTCTCCAAACAAATAAAGCCCAACAGGTTTTGCATCTGCAAAATCAACATTTGAAGTTCGTTAAAGCGGTGTTTTTGCACTTTTTATTGTAAATGAAGGCGTAGGTACAATGTCTTTATTCGAAACGGAAATGCTTGCAGTAGGTAGTCACTGTTAAGTTTTTTGCTATTATTTTTTTGGACCGTTGGGACTTTGAGATAAATTCCAATCTGGTTTGACTTGAACTCGAAGCATTTTGAAAACGTAATAGGTATTTACGTACTGTATGAAATCTGTGTATATTTAACTAGCTGTGCCCGCGATGTCGTCCGCGTGGAATTTGTTTTCAAAACCCCCCGATTTTGAAACATTCTTCATTGGTGCTCCGCTCATATTGGTCTTAGCGTGATGATATATAGCCTATAGCCTTCCTCAATAAATGGGCTATCTAACAATGAGAGAATTGCCCAAGTCAAACCAGTAGTTCCTGAGATTAGCGTGTTCAAACAAATAAACTCTTCAGCTTTATATATTAGTATAAGAATCAGTAGACAGTCAGACGGGCCATTTGATGGAAAGCGGTTACCATCGCCTATGGATATTCATAACAACAAAGGTGCTACCAATGTAATGCCGCTCTCTAAAGAGAGACTGGAACCTGGCCACTAATGCCGGAACACAACTCAAGGTTGTTATGGCGGCATACTCTAGAGCGGGGGTGGTAGCCAACCGCGCTACCACCTGGCTGTGGGTTGTTTTGTCGCCTCTTACGACAGGCCGCCTGGCCCCAGGAATGTTTATACCTTCCGTTCTTGCACGGATAAAAACTATGGCAAAAAATATTGTCGGCGAAAATACATACCATGGTCATTGATCATTTGTCCTGACTTCTCAGATTCTACAAATTTGCTAGCACTTTTCCTGTGATCTTTTCTAAATTCTTGAAGATTTATGTAATACCTTGCAAGTCCGTAAAATATTGACCCTGTTATGAGTAGCACTAGCAAGACTGCTATCCACATATATAGCCTGAAAGACATAATATTCTCAATATTTAGAAAATCTAATATATAAAATTTTCGTGTCACAATGTTCGTTCCCATACTCCTCCGAAACGGCTTGACCGATTCTTATGAAATTTTTTATGCATATTCAGTAAGACTGAGAATCGGCTACTATCTATTTTTCAAACCCCTAAGTGATAAGGGGTGTCCACCTCAAAATTTTATTTTTTGGATATTTTTTTAATTTTTTTAGGATACAGCATTAAAAAATACATACAACCCTAAATTTTCACTCCTCTACTATCAACCCCTATTTTTTATTTGTTAATTATAAACTTTAATTTTTTGGCAAGATTATTAATCTTATTTTGTCATGACTTAGAATAAAAAAAAATATATTACTCTTTTAGATTCACAATTAGAACCGGTAGGTGGCGCTGAGATTGGGTTCTGGCATCCTCCTAATCACCTGGAGCGATTTTGGTGATTTTGTTTTTGTGTGTTTGAGTGGGTACCCGGATGGTTTAGATTCGCAATTAGAACCGGTACGTGGCTCTAGGATCGGGTTCTAGAATTTTATTTTTTAAAGGCAGGACAACGTCTGCCGGGGCCTCTAGTCTAATATATAAAATTCTCGTGTCGCGGTGTTTGTTACCAAACTCCTCCGAAACGGCTGAACCGATTTGTATAAAATTTTGTGTGCCATCGGGTAGGTCTGAGAATCGGCCAACATCTATTTTTCGTACCCCTAAATGATAAGGTGACCCACCGGTAATATATTTTTTTTTTACAAAATTTCTTATTTATACTTTATTATGATATAGCATTGAAAAATACATACAACCCTAAATTTTCACCCTTCCACCACCAACCCCTATTTTTAATAGCAATATAAGTACTTTAATAATTTTCTACTCTGTTCAAGTTGATTCGAGTTTAGATTAACATTTGGTCCCGGTAGATGAGGCTGTAATCGGGTTCTAGATTTTTATTTTTAAAGCCAGGACATCGTCTGGGGGTACAGCTAGTAAATTCATATAACTTTTACTAACATAAAGTCTGTTACATTCCTTAGTTACGTGTTTTAAGCTTTAGGAAAATATGCAAAGAAATTATTCAAAGTAAAAACTTATCGCTTAACTCTTGCTTTTCTTTCATCTTCTCTCAATTATTTGGGGTTGACACAATGTCTTTTCTTTCTATACACCTCTATTTTGACATATCGATACCTCGAGGCTCAAAGGACGTAACCGCCATTTCGGCGAAAATCACTTTTTAATGCAGCCCCATTTAATTTTTTCTCCTCTATCGATCAGTATATGTAAAGTCTTCCAATTCGCCAAAAATGGTGTTTACGACCCCATTTTTTGTAGACAATAAAACATATATTTTTAGATTTTGTGTCGTAATAGCAACCAATGTTAATGATCATAAACGCGAGGGTGGTAAACGACACCGTAAATGGTACAATTAGTTGTCTGAGTTGATAAATTGATATACTAAGTTAATAGATAAAATTGAAATTAAATAGGCAAATAAAGAAAGAAAAGAATTTCTTATTTTCTCTCTTTACTTGATATTTAATCAACTGAAGAAAACAAAGCAACAGTCTACAAACTGATAAAATTAGTAGGCAAATTGGCAGTTACAACCATCTCTGATCACACATCCATAGGTTTTTAGGGCGTAAACGCCCCAAACATGCAATTTTCCGGGGCGTATAGGAAAGCTGTTTTTATTACTTTTAAATCTATTTGAAATATAATTTAACAGTGTTTTGCATCATAAAATTTTAAGACTTGGTTTTACAATGGTTTATTTAGGCCAAGAATCAAAAAAGTAGTGTTCGAAATAATATCTTATATTTTGTTTTTCGGCTCTCCTGAAAAGTCGAGTTTTGGTGCTTACGCCCTTTGAGCCCCGAGGTATCGATATGTTCTCTACCACACCACAAATCATCATATCATCCTTCACACAATCTCTCCCTTTACATTGTACCCATCAATCTCACACGTACACACACATCTCTCTATTTTTCTTTGATTGTAGTGCTCTTTAGTGGCTGTTATTATAGAAATAGTGCTTAATGGAAGTGGGGGCCAGGAGTACCATCATACAGGGCTTACCTAGTTGGGCTCCTGACTTTCCCATTTTATTAAGTTTCTTAAATTTTTGTACTCTATAAATTTTGTTTTTCTTTTTATGGGAAGTAAATACCACCCCTGGTCTAAAGTATGTCGCCATAACAACCTTGAGTTGTGTTCCGGCATTAGTGACCAGGTTCCAGTCTCCCTTAAGAGAGCAGCAGCGCATTTGTAGCAACTTTGGTGTTGCAAAAGTCCATAGGCGATGGTAACCGCTTTCCATCGAGTGGGCCGTCTGCCTGTCTGCTGATCTCCCACAATAAAGAATATAAAAAAATATTATTAAAAAAAATCAAAATTCATTAATCTTGCAGTTTAAAATTCTTTTGTCACGTGACTTTCATCCCTCCTCATTACATGTAGATATAACCTTAATCTTTTTCCTCTTAATTTTTCAGTCACGGATGCAACTTTCAAAGATCGCCTTATGTACTCGTTTGTCACCTTATACATTCTTGTAACACCACACATCCATCGCAACATTCTCATCTCAGCTGAGTGCAGACGTTTGTGCTCTATGAGTTCAGTGGCCCAACATTCGGACCCGTGTAACATGACCTGTCTTAAGATAGGTTTATATATCTGACCTTTTAGTTTATTTTTTATTTTTTATTGCAGGAGTTCAGCAGACAGGCAGACGGCCCATTGGATGGAAAGCAGTTACCATCGCCTATGGACATTTGCAACACCAAAGGTGCTACAAATGCGCTGCTGCTCTCTTAAGTGAGTCTGGAACCTGGTCACTAATGCCGGAACACAACTCAAGGTTGTTATGGCGACATACTTTAGACCAGGGGTGGTAGCCATCCAGTCGGGCAAATGCCCTACCACCTAGCTGTGGGTTGTTAAGTCGCCTCTTACGACAGGCCGCCCGGCCGCAGGAAATTGTGTTCTTTCTCCGTTCCTGCACGGATTAAAACGGATTAGTTTCAGTGGCATGCGTTTATCGCATTTATCTCTACTGTACGAAGTGGTACAGCCCTGCTTCCCAGGGCTTAGTACTAGGCATGCCTTTTAAGTTCTGTCGTTTCCATATTTCCCGGCAATTTTGAATTTGGAACTGTTCTATATTCGAATATATTTAAATTTTGAATCTCAAAACAGTTAAAAGTATTAGGATTAATGCTATTCTTTAATCACAGCGTCGATTGGAATCTGTCAGGTTACGTACGAAAATGAATCTTTCTAAGGAAAATGTTCGTGCAATAATTTTCTACAACTTTAGACGAGGCCTGACACGGCTTCAATGTTTTGAAGAGCTAACATCTGTGTTCAGTGATGAAGCCCCATGTCTGCGGACTCTCGAACGCTGGTATTAAGAATTCCAGCGTGAACATACTAGTGTCAGTGATAAATCTCGCGAAGGGCGCCCAAAATCTGCTCTCACTGAAGATAACATCATTGCTGTGAGACAACTAATTCTCGAAGATCGTCACGTGACGTATTGAGAGATAGAGGCTCTATTAGGCATCTCAGGGACAACCATTCAGAAGATCTTGCATGAAGTGCTTGGTGTGAGAAAGCTAGTTTGTCGTTAGATACCGCATCTGCTTTCCGACGATCACAAGGCGGCCCGCGTCAAATGGTGTAAGAAAACTCTGCAAAGGTTCAACCGAGGAGAGTCAAATCACGTCTACGACATCATCAGTGGTGACGAATCTTGGATCTATGCCTACGATCCTGATTCCAAACAACAATCTACAATCTGGGTCTTTCAAGACGAGCCAAAGCCGACTAAAGTTGTTCGTTCTCGAAGCACTTCAAAGAAGATGGTGGCCACGTTCGTTGGAAAAACCGGCCATGTTGCGACTATTGCACTTGAAGATCGTAGAACGGTTAACGCAGAGTGGTATACCACAGTTTGTTTGCCACAAGTCATCGTCGAACTTCGAAAATCTAACTCGAAGCGACGCATCATCCAGCACCACGACAACGCAAACTCACACAGCGCTCGTCAAACGATTGAGTATTTGAAGCAGGAAAAAGTAGAAATTCTTGACCATCCTCCATACAGTCCTGACCTAAGCCCTAACGATTTCTTTACATTTCCTAAAATTAAGAAAAGTCTTCGTGGTTAAAGATTCCAGTCCGGTGAAGAAGCAGTCGACGCTTTCAAGTCAGCCGTTTTGAACACCCCCACGCGAATGGAAAAGTGTATTAAGCTACGTGATGAATACTTTGAAAAACAATAAAAAGTACTATAAGGTTCTAGTTGTGTTTTTTTCTTCAAACGACAAAACTTAAAAGGCATGCCTCGTACCAATTTGGAGCACCAGAACGTGACAGTGAACTGTCAATAGGCGTATACCCTGTGTCGTTCTGATTAAGTGCAATCTCTCACCAGGGATGCAGGTAGGTTTAGTGGGTAATTTGTTCGACCTCTTCTATCACCGGAGGAGAATCGGTTTTTTGTTTGACACAAGAGTCCCACGCGCACGCGAAGCAGGCGGCACTAAGCGTTACTTTTGGTCTTCCCCCGTATCCAGACCCGTGACGGTGTGTCGCAAGAAAAGACATTCCCCTAAGTTAACAAAAAAAAGCGATACAGCACTAAAGATTCCGCCGAAAAAGCAAAACAGGTATTCTGTTTATTACTTATCACTTGGTGAGAAATATTTCCAATTTCATTAAATTATTCAACTGTTGTTTGTTGTTGACAAATTTTTTATATATATTCTAGATGAGTCATAGCAGTTCACCGGCTAACGGAATCGGATGCCACTCGAATGACGTTGGTACATTTCTCTGCTGGTTAACAATGCAGATTTTTGACTTAATATCGCCTTTGGACATTAGCATTACCAGTGGTAGCACCAATCTACTTTCGGTCTCGAATGAATTTTATGACACCCTTCTTAAAAGAACCCATATTATACCGTTGTGGGTAATCCTCGAATGAGAGCTTATTATAATTTACTAAAATGCAGAAGAGAAACGTTCTTAATACCTTTGCGTAGAGGATTGTCGCGCCCTAAGTAGGATGGCAAGCGGTACTGTGAGAGAAGCGACGACGATGATCCGATGGTACTGTTCAAAAGAGTTTCTCAGAACACTCCCCATTATAAAGATGATAGAAAACGCAGAAATAAGCAAAGTCAAGCATCCAGCATCCGATGAAAGGTTCCGTCAAGTCAACTCTTTAAAATACTCCGATTGTCATTTGTAGCTTTAAACCGAAAACTAAGGCTATAAGTCATTCTTCTGAATACCTAGTATTCTTCTTGCATGACGTAACAGAGCGACCAGTATAGAGAGATCTTGTAGTCCATGAAGTTTGATATCTAAATGAAGGCCAAATCATATGTTACTTACTTGAAAGGCAAAATTAACGTCATCCAAGAATTATCACTCAATGCTTCGGGGGTAACAAAAGTCCAGCATTGAGCAGTATACGGGATACTTAGATCAGTATGTTCTAGATGATAGGGATTATATTGCAGGTTTCCTAGTGCTATATCCGACTTTCCGTTAATCATTTCTCCTAAGAGACCTGAGAATGATCCGTTTGGTTGTTTCTGACCCCATTTATGTAGATCCGCGTTAATTGGCTGGTACAGTTTAGGATGGAAGTTCATCTTCTCCGATAAAGTATTTAGAATCTGAAAGGATAGACTTACTTACTACACATGGAGTAGGATAATGAACAGCTAATTTTAAATAGACTATTTTATTCATCCACTCTTTTATTTAAGTACTAGGCTTCGCCCGGAACTTCGTCTTCGTTGGACGAAATTAGATAATTTATACGTGTCCTAACAACTTGAAACCACTCCAGGGAAAAATCCCGCGGGATTCCCTGGATCCCTAAAGTGACACTGTCGGACCGATGACCGATGGAGCAGACGACTCCTGCAGTGGAGACCGCGTCTCGGCAAACGTAGTGTAGGTCGCCCTCCAGCCCGATAGACCGACGATCTGCGCAAGGTCGCCGGTAGGAGCTGGATGAGAATAGCGGAGGGTCGGGATAGGTAGCGCAAACTTGGGGAAGTCTACGTCCAGCAGGCAACAACGGTTGGCTGATGATGAATTTGAAATGTGTTATTGCTGTAGGTTTTAGTTATAATTATATTAAGCCTAGGAATAAGTTTATATAAATAAATGAATTTGAATCAGTAGCAGGGGCGTACCCAGGATAGGGCAACTGCCCCCCCCCCCCCTGGATTGTATGCCTAAGTAACTACAGATGTCGACAAAATTTATGGTAGTCACGTTACAACTTACTTCCTGTTTGTAGGGCAAAACAAGCGCGGGGGATACGGCTTAAGTCAGACATTCCTTAATTGCCCCCTATTGCCTAAAATATTGTAACTACTTAATGTATTGCGTCTGTTATTTTGGTGAGCAATAGATTGTTATCTATCTAAATTGATGTAATAATATAATTCAAGTTTATTATTACCTCTATCTCAACCCCTCCAATCTTTTTCGTCTCATTGGTCGTCATGATAACAACAGAGGGTACATGGTCTAAATACACAACGTTCAAAGTTTCTCCATTGAGGTTATTGGTTTTTTCTTTGAACAGTGGTCGGTTGTAGTGGAATTTCCCTTTGCTCCAAATGTCCACACGCCTTGGTACGAAAACGCCCTGTAAAGTCGACATCGTTGGCCGGTTAAATTGTTGGGCAACTATCATACATTTGACGGTCCCTGTGGTAGAGCCGGCTAAGCCTTTGACGGCTTACCTAACTGCAATGCAGAGGCTCCGAGTTTAATTCCTGGTATGGTAAATTTCGAAAACGGATTTTCTCCGTTATTTACCATGATCTGGATGTCTGGGGTCGGCCCTAGAGTTATACTTTGTATATTAGGTATGCATAACACAAACGTAACTTGCTTAATTTGGGGATATTTTTTTTTTTATTGCAGGAGTTCAGCAGACAGGCAGACGGCCCACTTGATGGAAAGCGGTTACCATCGCCTATGGATATTTGCAACACCGAACGTGCTACAAATGCGCTGCTGCTCTCTTAAAGGAGTCTGGAACCTGGTCACTAATGCCGGAACACAACTCAAAGTTGTTATGGCGGCATGCTCTAGACCAGGGGTGGTAGCCATCCAGTCGGGCAAATGCCCTACCACCTGGCTGTGGGTTGTTTTGTCGCCTCTTACGACAGGCCGCCCGGCCGCAGGAAATTGTATTCTTTCTCCGTTCCTGCACGGATATGCAATATGTGTGTTTGTCTGCCGATTATTACCTATACATATTCTGCTTTGAACATCGAGAGAGAATTTGTGTTCGGTATTTAGTTCACAACGTTTATGTAGATTATAAAACAAATGTAAGTGCGCGCCGGACTCGGTCGTAAAATGATTCTGTACATGAAAATCTAGACGCTGCAGACATTCCTTAGCGTTCTATAGTTCCAGACGAAGTAAGAATTATATGCCACTGAAACTTTTATACGCTAATACGGCTAATAGGTAGGTACACGTAAATCTATAAACATTCAATGTCCACACATTATTAATTTACTATGCCTGTTTATTATTTAATGTAGTCAAGTAATAGTATCGCCATCTCTTGTTCGAACTTCAATACACAATCTTGACACATACATATTTCCTTCTCTTTTTGTATACTGATATGAATGTATATCTATCTCTGTCCCCTCAATTTCTTTTTGGTTCATGGAAGATGCCGCCATTTTGTGTTGTCGGGTTCGTTTGCGGTGTTAAAACGACAGACATGTCCGAAATAATGGATTTTTGGCAAGTGCAGTGAGTTGATGAACTTATATTAAATGGCGGCCGCCTTAAAAAGTACTGAATTTGGTGAGAGTGATTGATTTAGCTGGTTTCAAGATATATGCAAGATATAGACTTCTGAAACCAAAGGCGGACATAGTGTTTGGACATGGGTTTGGGTGAGCGTATGTAATTTCTTTACTTCTTTATTTACCAGTTTGTCGTTGGATTCGTTTGCGATATGAAAAAGACATGTAAGAAATAATAAGATTTTTGGCAAGTACAGCGAGTTGTTGAAACAAACTAAATGGCGGCCGCCCTGGAAAGTGATGGCTATTGTTTGAATGATGGCTAAGGGGGTTTCAGTTTCCGTGCATGTATGATATCTACTTTTGAAGCCAAGGCGGATTCTTAGTCGACGAGGGTTTGGGTGAGTCTGTCTAATTCATGTATTTGATTATTTTTCAACAAACATTTACACAACAACTGAAGGCAACAAAATTATACTATCATTTTAGCGGTTTCGTGTGTATGGAATATCCGGTTTTTTTTTTACTTTCGGATCCGCGCACACAATGCCTTTTTTTTTACAAGGGGAAATCCATTTGCGGACCCCCCGCCGGGGAGACTTCGGCGGGGGAGTGTGGGACTCGCCGGTTAGAGGAGCCGGAATACCCACTAAAACCCCTTGGTGCCACCTGACACCATGAGCCGGGGTCACGGGATATGCGTGAGCTTTTCTTCCGCGACCCCGGCTGGCGTGGGCCCACCCCAGCACTGGGGCAGGCCTCTCCGTACTCATAATTGAGAGGGGCGCGCGCGGGCACTGACGCGCCCCCTACTCGGCGGCTTTAGATGCGGGTGACGGCCTTATAGCCTCCCCTGACCGTCACCCGCGCCGCGCGGCGCATACAATGCCTAATGCAAAACAAATATGATTCAATTTAAATTGTACATAATTAACGTGTTACTATTAAATTTATCACCTCAGTTAAATACTGAAATAAAGACTATTTATCTCTGTCTAGCTACCTGTATGGGATTTGGAAACGGCACAGTCGATAGATCAAACCACGCCTTACTCTTTTGCACACCGGTTATTTTTCTATGATATTTCAAAAAAATAACGTTGACTACCCTCTTCCAAAGATAGTGCAAGTCACTGTGAAATAGCCTGTGGTCGTGCAGCATTATGTATTTCGCTCTGGTGTCTAGAACTCTGTGTCTGAAAATTTAATGAAAATAAAACAGCGTGGACTCGGTTCTATCTAGATTAAACTCAAGTACAAAGAGCTTTAATTTATAGCGAAATTTAAACTAAATACATTTATTAATAATGCCTATTAGTTATTTTATTTGGGGGGCTAACAGCCGTAGTCTTACAAACTAAAGTTACAGAAGTAAATAAATAATAGCTATTCATAAACCTCTACAGATGACAGAGGAAATATAAAAAATAAACATACATTAGTTTTTGGTCTTACGCCAAAAGGAAGGTTTGCACTGAAAATCAGCGTTGTGTCGGATATAATTCCGGCACAGCAATATGCTGAGTGCAAACCTTGTTTGCTGAAAATGCGGCGTACAAATGCTCTGTGTATAATAATGTATAAATAATGTAATTACGTCGCTATTTCTTCAAATAAAGTTTTTCTTTCTTTCTCAATAATATTTATTTTATTAATTCCATACAAAAATAGAATAAGCTAAAATTATTTTATAAATTAAATTAAATTCTAAAATAGAAACCTTAACGGTTTTAAGCGCGGTAATTTTATTTGATTTTGGTTTTTCCGACGTTTCGGCCACTTTTCAGTGGCCGTAAAAGAACACATTGCTGACATGAAACACACAAGGTCTACGAAGTCTGCGATCAGTGAACACACGCTGGATAAACCAAACCACTACATCAGATTCGATAACCCACAAATCCTCGCGAAAGAGAATCGTTTCATACCTAGAATGATGCGTGAGGCTATTGAAATCAAAAAACATCCAAATTTCAATAGAGAAGATGGTTGGCAAGTACCATCTGTATGGGATCCAATTATCAAAACTATTAAGACCCAAACCCAGCAAAAACCAGCTGCCAGACCTCAAGACACTGTGAGCTCTTTCTGCGTACAACGGAACACAAACCAACTTGACTGATAATTACTTTTATTTTTCCTTCCATCCATTTTAATATTATATAAAATTATTAGAGCTAGGCATGTTTGCTGAAGAGTTTCTTGCGCCGCTTCTTCTCTTCAAGCCATAACATGTTGCGAAGCGGTAGTAAATTATATTAGGCTCCCATAGAGTAAATAACAACCATAAACAAAATTAAAATTAACAAGTTGGCGGTAGGCTAAATAAAACTTTAACAATACTCGTTGACACTTGACATCTTTGTCTTCCGTGATCACGGCCACTGAAAAGTGGCCGAAACGTCGGAAAAACCAAAATCAAATAAAATTACCGCGCTTAAAACCGTTAAAACGTAGTTTTATTATGTATACAAGTCGCGAAAACTTAAGAAAATATTATAGAAACCTTAAATTAAATACTAGAACTAAATTAAAAAAGAGAGCATAATTGTAGATAAAATATTAGTCCCAAACCAACTGTCACTTACCGGGAATTTTCTTTCTTATAAAAAAAAGAAAAAAGAACAATAATATGAAAAATTTGTGACCGGAAAACTAATTATTATTAAAATAGAGTTTGATTAATTGCGCATTTACAGATACTAGACTATCCACAAAGAAGTCAATGTCCACATAATCCGACTTGCTGAGTTTGTTGAATTCGTTGACTTCTGACAAAAAATGAGTGGCGACTGAAAACTGTAGTATGTGTCAAGGAGGTATGAAGTAATTTTCTAGGGCGTACAAGACTAGGGGGACATATACATGAAGTTTCTCGATGAAACTAGCACAGTCAATTTTGGACAGCAATTTTCACAAAGAAACGTATATCAGCAATATTTCGAACTTTAAGGGACACAAGATGGAATACGGTACAGCGTTCATTTTGTATATTTTTTTATTGCAGTAGTTCAGCAGTTGCAACACCAAAGGTGCTACAAATGCGCTGCTGCTCTCTTAGGGCTGGTACCTGGTCACTAATGCCGGAACACAATTCAAGGTTGTTATGGCGGCATACTCTAGACCAGGGGTGGTAGCCATCCAGTCGGGCAAATACCCTACCACTTGGCTGTGGGTTATTTTGTCGCCTCTTACGACAGGCCGCCCGGCCGCAGCAAATTGTATTCTTTCTCCGTCCGTGCACGGATAAAAATCGGCTGAATGTAACCTTGGCGCGGTATTTTGAATTTAAAATTGATGAATCTAGTGAATTTTAAGTTATATGGTATTGTCTCTATAATCTGAAAGAGAGTGTCGGGGTGAAGGTAAGGAAAGGAATGCTCCGGTGATTCGGGCATGTGGAAAGAATGCATGATGAAAGAATGACTAAACAGATATACAATGCAAAAGTGGATGGATGCAGAAGTCGTGGAAGGCCACGACACACCTTCCATGATCAAATTGATCGTGTACTAGCTGAGGGTGATGTCAGGAGCCGTAAGAACAGATGACCGTGCATGAAAAGAGTAATGTCAAAGAAGCAAGTGAGGTGTGTAAGAATGGGCCTAAATGGCGCTCTGTTGCTCGTGCCTACCCCGCAAGGGAACTGGCGTGAAGTTATGTATGTATGTATGTCTCTATAATCCCCTAAGACTAGTCTATCGTTGGAGGTAGGCACTTGCCCAAAGTTCAAACCTCTCAAATTAATCTGTGTGCGTATTTTTGAAGCTCTAACACTATCAGTGCAAAAGTTTTTACCTTCCTTATTATTTAAACTAAGTTACCTATCACCAAATCTCAGCAATCGAGCTGCTTGAAATCCATTAGAAAGTAGAATCACATACACATTACACCCCTGCTTCTTGGCTGCCCTCAATGATTCTAAGGTATAGAAATTTGGTGACAGAAGATCTTCGTACTCTTCTACTACAGTCTGAAACACAGCAGCATCGTGAATCAGTCAACTCAACTTTTTGAAGTGAATGTGTAATGTGAAGTATGATGAAACGAAAAAGCGACACTAAAAAGAAATAAACACATAAATCTATAGGACTAAGCCCGGGAGACAATGAGACACGAGTTTTACTTTGTGCAGCACAGATTAGAGTCAATAAAACCGATGATTAAACATAGGTCCAATTTGGACCGAAATAAAATTGATATTAATATATTATCTCTAAATGGCATCATGTTAGAAGTAGCTTCGCTGAACCTGCAGCCCACCACCTCTCTACACCCCTTAGCCACTCATACCCGTGTTGCCCCTGTCTTCTATGGCATTTTTTGAGGCCCATGCAGGGAGTGGCGAGTAACCGTCCGCCCATTTTTCCATGTTCCCTGAACATTGCGACGGGTAGACGCCATAGTCCCCATATTACCAGACCCCTAGTACCACTAGCAGTTCATCCCAATAGCCCGCCACATTTACATTAAATTTGGCAAAGAGCCTCTACGTGTTAGCCTTCCCATGGCCCCACGCAAGCCCTCCAAATTTCCGGGCCATTTTTATGGCCCGTGGTCTTCAAAGACATACATTATTATCTCTGAGTATATTCTCTGAAGTATCACTTCTACTGCGCGTGAACTAATATATATACACACACAAACATACAAATTTTTATAGGGGCCCACGTAAACGTATTAGATAATGTACAGTATCTAGTAGATACTAGAATATACAGCAAACAGGCTGACGACCCATCTGATAAAATGGGATCATGTCCTCTACAGACATATGCAACACCAGAAGTGTTATCAATGTATCTAAGTCAATGATATTATACAACTATGTATTATATCAGACTACTCACAAAAGCACGGTTAGAATTTTTTACAGCGTTATGATACGGATTCTTTTTAAAAAAGTGTCATAAACTTAAATCAAGGCCGGTACCACATTAGTAAGCACAGCTGAGTACTAGAAAACAGAAACCTAGAGGGCAGTATCTGCGTTACCGTGCAGTTCTAAAGTGATACACTGGTGATGGCAGGTGGGTGAATCTTGCGCTTGAAAGACCGGAATGGCGATCCACAGTAGACAGTGGCGTCAGAGAATACGAAGCAATTCGGAACGAAGATCTCGACGCTATAAGCCAGATCCACAAAACTCGACCCAAGCCCTCCTACACATACACATATAACTCAAATGGACAGTTATATTGTATGTCTTGCAGCGGCGTTTTCAAGAACAAATTCGGTTTTGTAAGCCATTCTCGTGCCCATGCCAGAAAATTTAGCAGAGGTCGCCATGCCTCTCCATCGCCATCGCCGTACCTGACGGTACATCAAGGAAATCATCATCAGTTCCCAATACCCATAGACGACGGTCACTACTACATACTCTCAATTAGATGGGCCGTCCACGTGCTGTATCCTAGTAAAAAGAAGTATAATGCGATACCGCGAAACATAGCAACTTGATGAGAAATATAGGTACTTACCATAACTATAGGCACAGAATACGTCCAGCCGAAGAATTCTCCATCAAACACATTGAGGTACACCGTGTCGCAAATAATAGCGACGCAAGTCACTTCCTGAGATTTGGTCAAATCATTCAGGAGATCTATCATCAAATATTCTAGGTCTTTCCCCTCGTCCACATCTTTGAGTATCGTTGATTTGTCTGCTTGTAAACTGTGTGTAGATTTATACCTAACTTTGACTTGGAAGATAATTTTAGTACAGTACGTGCAAAACTTATATGCCCCACGACTCCCGCAAGATTGCGCAGGTTTAGTCGAGTATTACACCTGACCGTGAGTAGTGCAAAAGAGATGGCACGCGAGGTCGGATGGCGACTGCGCGAGAGCGCAACACTTCTCTCAGATCTGTACCTGCCACCTCGCGAACTTTATAGTCGTGTTCTGCGCAACGTGTACGAACTTCAGGGACGCATTTAAGATTTGCTGATACTGGATTTCACTAACCACGTCTTTGCACTCAATCACAGCATTTTAATGATGTTTTTAAACGTTTTATTCTTAAGAAACACCTAGTTAGATATTAAAGTAGAAAATATATTAATAATAAAAACAACGTTTAACTAAATAAATTTGATCGAAACTTGATCTTGAAAGAAAAAAATATGGTACTGGTATATCATTTTTGGAGTTCCATAGCCATTTTTGGGTAAACAGTATTATTCTGCAATCATTTCCGTCCGTATGTCTATCTATCTATGTACACCACAGCCATTTTTCTAGGAAACTAATCAATACTAAACTATATAGAATATAGATATTTGATAGGATGGTGTGGTTAATACGCTAGACAATAGAATAGTAATATTAAAACAAAACTTATTTATTCCTTGGAAGATGGGACGGCCGCTTGTTTGGGACGCGACATGTGTAGACACTCTAGCCCCGTCACATCTTCCAATGACTGAGTTAGAGGCTGGCAACGCTGCTTCAAAAGCTGAAGCTCTCAAACGGCGCAAATATGGAACCTTAGGAAGGTGTTATATATTTGTGCCGTTTGGAGTTGAAACATTAGGTCCGTGGGGTCCGTCGGCAAAGAGTTTCTTCAAAGACATTTGTAAGAAACTCTTTGATGCCACCCGTGATCAGAAGGCTGGCTCATATTTCGCCCACCAAATAAGCATCGCCGTACAGCGCGGCAATGCAGCCAGCCTTCTGGGCACGCTCCCATCTGGCAGCGATTTGTTACACAGTCTATAATCGCTTGTACTGTATATTTAATAACAAGTATATTAAACTTATTATGTTATAACTAAAAAAATAATAAGTATACTAAAAAAAAAACAAAACTAAAAAAAAGAGTTATCTATACATGAAACTGAGAGTTGAAATATTTTTTTCAATGCACACTATCGTTAGACAGCTTTTAAAAATTATTATGTTCATTAATGGCTCTTTTTGGCAAGATATTAATCCCAAAATTTTAAAAGCAATGTCTTAAGAATTTTTTGAAATATAATGATAATAAAACTGCGTTTTAACGGGTTTGAGCGGGGTATTTTATTTGATTTGATTTGTCAGGAGCCTTAAGAACAGACGAGCGAACATCACAAGGGTTATGAATGTCAAAGAATCAAGTGAGGTGTGTAAGAATAAGCCTAAATGGCGCTCCGTTGTTCGTGCCTACCCCGCAAGGGAACTGGCGTGTAGTTTTGTATATATGTATTTCATTTGATTTTTATTCCGACTTTTCAGCTACATTTCAGTAACCGTGATCACGTAAGACAAAGACGTCAAGTATCAATGAGTTAAATTAAATTAATAAGTTAAATTTTTTATTTAGCCTATCGCAAGCTTTTTTGTGGTTATTATTTACTCTATGGGAGCTTAATCTAATTCACCATCGCTTCGCAACATGTTGTGGCTCGGAGAGAAATTTTATTATGTTGACTAGTTGCGAAAACTTTAAAATATCTATGAAATATAATTATTATGGATTATGTTCATAGCCAGTATTTGGTTCATCAAGCACTTGGCCAATGTGAGTGAACATAAAGGCGTTTTAATTAAAGGTATCTATTTATATTATACTCACGCAGGGAGCATAATGAGAAGAGTAAATTCCAGCATTCTTATATAAGCATTATCGAATAACTTGCGTTGCAAATCTCGACGAGTACAATGTAGACCGCCCAGCTTACTTGACCGACGAGGTCCAGGATCTGATGAAATAAACTGAGGATCGGGATATATTTAGCTGGAGCAGACTCACATCCGGAAATGCCCACTTACAACTGTATAGCTTCTTTGGTTAACCAAAATGTATTTAGTACATACAAATTAGTTAATCGAACTGCTTTTTACGCAGTAAGAGACAGCTGATTGACAGAACTCATTACACATGTAAGACCCAATTTATAAGGATTTACTATTGCAACGGTGATTTATTTTTAGTAGCGTTAGGGGTAACCTAAAGGCGCCCATATACGGAATGATTCATCGTTTCAGACCGATCGCAATGTCGAATCGATGGTGTATGACCAAATCCTTAACGAATTACTTTATGGGAGCTGCATACGTCTAGTCGTCACAGGGGATTTTTTTTTTTGGATTTTATGGCTTGGCAGCTAGGCCTTTAAGCCAGATCTTAGATTCAATGTAATTACTTCATTTTCTTAAATCTATGTGTAGCACAGCTGAACTGTAGGTTATCAGCTAGTGCCATTCAACGGAGTTCTTGTGACAACTCAAAAGGCCACATTTGACTTTATAGTTCACATTTCTCACAAAACACATAATTAATACTCAAAAATGTACAATATCCTACAACTATTGTTCATTTTAGAGTAATTTTACACATTTTTAGAAAATAAAACTGCACAGCACAACATCTCCTTTTAGTTCCCGCCAAAAACTCCCGTCACAGGGGACAACGACATACTGGATATAGGGACGCAAACAAAACATCGATGTTTCCAAACATCTATGTAGCGATCATAAAAATCGATGTTTTAACATCGATGTTGAAACCAAAACAACGACGATACATCGTTGTTCAAGAACGATGTTTTATCGTACATAGACATAACGCGCCATCTTGCGCTTTATTTTTCATATTTTTTTCTTATTGCCAGTAATAATTTATAATATAAAAGTTGATTATTATACCTATTTCTTTCATTTCTATTAATAATAACCATTTTTCTTCTATGTACATTTATTTTAAATGGTGATAGGGATGTGCTAGTGTGTACCCACGCTGTTAAATAGTAAGTACGGTAATGAATTAGTGAATATGGGTAAGGGAAAAGACATATAAATAGAATAAACATAGTATTTAGTAGGATGAGAGCATTGAGAAGTGGATGTAGTATTTCTTTGAAAGATGGAGTAACAGCGGCATAAAAGGATGATGTTAGTGAAAGCATGAATTTAGAAAGGTGTGCTAAGGTGGTTTGGGCGAAACATCGATGTTAAATAAAAACGATGTTTCATTTGCATCGCAGGAACAAGCGTCAAAGCTTATGTAAATGGTGATAAAAAAACATCGGTATATCGTTCATAAACGTCGATATTTCACTTTTCAAAACATCGATGTTTTTTATGAGCGATACTGTATCCCTAACTGGATAGCGCAACGCGGGAGCGCACATATTAACAGTTGCTCTATCTCGCTCGCACGTGATGTGCGAGCGAGATAGAGCAACTGTCCCGCTCGGCGCTCACACATTGTGCTATATATTGTACTAGCTGTACGACTTGTTATGCTGCGTTTCCACGCTTGCCAAGGCTCGGCAAGCGTCCACAAGCCCCAAGCGTCCACAAATCTCGCTTGGCATTTGGGAGTCGTTTACACGCTTGTGAATCCGTCAGTGTGTTACGTACATCCAAGCATGGCGGACGTCGAACTTGTTACGCTATTACGTTTGGTTTAACCTACTTTTATTTCAAATACAAGCAAAGTAAAACAAAAGCAAGGAAAGCCCGACGACCACGAAGATGGTGGATGATAAAGATTCATAAAAATCGTACCCGCTAACTAATACGTTTTTCAGTTTAATTGGTATTTCGGTTACTTCAAAAAAATTTCGAATGTGAACCTAAAACCTTCTAAAAATTTTCGGTATTCAAAATTTTACGGTGCCGGTGTATATGTATATACGGCTACTAAGCGCGCGCCAACGTGTGAACGCGTCGCAAGCGCCCTTTGATTTGTGTCCAAAAACCGACACTAGCCCGGATCGAATACAAACGTCCACAAGCTCACGCAAGCCAAGCCAAACGCCCTCTTTACATGCTTGTGCTTGTGGACGCTTGCCGAGCCTTGGCAAGCGTGGAAACGCAGCATTAATATTTCTAGTTAAGGTTATCTTTTCCAAAATAAATTAGTTCTCTTCAGTTCCCATCACCACTCGACGGTGAATACCACTCTCTGCCATCTGAAGTATCATTGAAACTCTACCTCTCGCTGATACAATTTGATCGAAGACGATATCATGATCGCAACAGAAACCAATACAATCATGAATAACGTGACGATAGATCGAAGGTTTATGGCTCTATTCGGTCATTCTCAATAGTCGGGCTAGTCTTTTGGGCGGCTGTTAGAGCACGCGAATTCGAAAGATTTCCATTTTCCCGTAGCCCTGGCATAAGTATCAGTATCCCTAACTGGGGCGTGGCAATACCATAGTACCAGTTCTCACTGGGCATGCTAGTGCCACCCCCTATCTAGCGAATCCCACACACGTGACGCGAATTATTCCGCCAAGCTTCTGTTCTGTGCTTGTCGCGGTTTATGGTTCTAAAGCGTTTTTTTTTTAAATCGTTTGGGTGGAATCTTAGTTCGTTTAAAAGATTTGATATTGATTTCGCTTTAATAGCCATTTCTTAACCCACACTTTTCTAGGTTTTCTTTTCTTCTGTAGCCGGATTAAAGTTATTGACACATAGGTAATGAACATTCGTTCGTCATCCATTTTCAAGGAGGGCACGTATTGAATTTCTGTGATGACACGCGTCTTTTTTCGCGTACGAATGATCGTAATCTAACGATCGCAACAACCAATCGCTTCGTGTGTTGAGCGGCAATTCGACGCGACGGATCGTCACGATCTTCTTCAGATCGATCGTAATGAATCGTTCCGTATATGGGAGCCTTAAATGTAGTATGCTATTTCGCTTGAGCACCATCACAAATATGTAGGTATGCTTGAGCGAGACAGCGAATACCATTTAGGTAGTTCCTTACGACGCCCGCTGTAATCAAAATACATTAACCAATGTTATCAGAGGGTTCAAGGGAGAGAGCTGCGCATGCGTTTCACGGGTACTCACGTAAGTCGGGGTCCCGGAGACGCAGATATGCGCAAGATCTCCTGTAATACCGCTGCAGCGGCCTTTTAGCTTTTAGGGAGGGGAGGAGTGACGTGTTGTTCCCCTCTTGACGAAGTGAGTCTGCACTGCTTCTCGGGGCATTCTCAAGAACTGATGCTCTAGGATCTACGTGGGCGTAACTACGTTCTAAGTCTCACGCTCTTTCTGCCATAAGCGTGGAGCATATGGGAGGAGGGTGGATTTAGTGGAGTATCGAGTATTCGAGTCTCCACACAAGCCGGTCGATTAGTGTATGGATTGCCAGGGGAATCCCTCCATAATTGACTATGTTCTAATCCCTAGCAAACGACCCGGTAGTGTGCGAAATGCATTTCTCCCGCCCAAAAAAAGAGCTAACAAACGTTTTTGACGCATCTGTCTAAAACATTCAACGAAATGTACGACGAAAGGCGTTTAAATAAAACATTTTATTAAAAAAAAAACCATTTATTAAAAATCCCTGTATCCACGTATAAAATATATAAAAAGAACGTAACATTTGATTTTAATACTTATTATGTTATTAAAAAATATGTTAATATTATAAAATAACTATTAATCCTATTAATGAGTCCCATACCTTTGGTTCTTAATTAACGTCTCGTTTAAAGGTATGCATCAAACAAGTTATAATCAGACTAAATATAAAAGTCAAACAATTGACCTCTTTTATTCACACAAAATAATACATATGATGTCAATTTTTATTATCACAATTCCACAAACTTGTTTGTGGTACTCCTTACAAAAAAATTATCAGACCAATATTTTTGTCATTTCACATACTAATGTCCTCGGCGTCAGTCAGTAGGACCTTATTGTTTTTCGACAAAACTGTTAAATACACATAGTAATTACAGTCAAGATGGCGAAGTCCGTCAGTGGGGTAACTCCATATATCTCTCATTATTTCCGTGTCTGAATAGTTACGATGAAAATAAATCAGTAAAGCTAATACACCATTGAATTCTGTCTTGGAATTGTAGTCGGCGTTAAATTCCGTTTAAAAAAGTTACAAAACGAGCCATGTATGAACTTACCCCATTGATGGACTTCGCCACCTTCACTATATGTAAAAATTTTGATGAAAAATCACAAAAAAGTTTAGTTACAAGGTCCTAGACTAATGCCGTCGATGCGTTTGTTAATTATCATTAAAACATCATTTTGTAAATAAACACTTTTGTTTATTAAAAAAAAAGATTCAGGAATGTGTGACATTTATCAACTAGGCTATTACTACTAACGCCATCTATTGGTAAACTATAAGAGTTAGTGTCGACATTAATAAAATGTTTACTCACAAAATCGCTGGACATTTCTTTGTTTAAGTCCTCTTTCTTTCAATTTCGATAGCACGTACATTGCTAAGTTTGTTAGGAGAGTTGGGCTTTATACAAAATTGCACGAGCCTTTAGGCTCACCAAAAGTCCGGGCCATTTTTATGGCCCATGGTCTTCAAAGACATATATTATTTAACGAATAGACTGGGTGCCAATCACTGACTGAGGTGCCAACAATGGCAAAGTCTACCCTAAATAAAAATACGTAATGTTTATCGAAAGTTTAAATTAAGATATTCTTTTTTAAAAATAACTGATAACTGAAGTTACTTGTCATTACTGGGCACTTTCAGTTGAGTTAGTTGTCTAGGTCGACATAAAACAACGTCTCTCTTCCATCGTTCAAGGTCGTATTCTCACTTTCTTTGGACATATTACACGACGAGAGGACACGTCGGTGGAGCGACTCGTAGTCCAGGGCAAAGTGGAGGGCACGAGGGCGCGCGGTAGACCGACCAAGTCAAAACCGCACTAAATGGTCCACTTCACGAATGCACGAGGAAAGCTACAGTACGAGAGGAATGGCGACGAATTGTGAAGCTTGCCACCACCCCTGTCATGAGGAGCACGACCACTCTGCCAAGAGTGTGACGACGGAGAAGAAGTTGTCTAGGTGGAGTACTCTCCGATCCCAAACACCCAGACCGTAGAAGATAACGTAAAGTTATACCGGATATGAGAACCAGGACATTTGCGCCACAGACACCGACCAATGATGAACTTTTTATCTCCTTCACAGTCGCAGCCTCATAGATTTGTACGAGTATACAAACTTATGACGTCATAAGTTTTCTTTGATTTATTTCGTAGCATAGTTATTAGTTTACTATCAGAGAGGCCAAAACATTACCTACATTTCGGAACTCACTTAGAAAGTACTATCTGTCTTTGAATAAATATGTCTAATATATTAAACATTTACTTATTTATCTATTGTAATATATAAAATGCTTGTCACATACAATTTTTATATATTTATATATATATATATATATATATATATATATATATATATATATATATATATATATATATATAATGTATATTTTATTTCTTATATTTATATATGTATTAAATTTAAGGAAGGAAGGTAAGGAAAGGAATGCTCCGGTGGTTCGGGCATGTGGAAAGAATGCATGATGAAAGAATGCCTAAACAGATATACAATGCAAAAGTGGATGGATGCAGAAGTCGTGGAAGGCCACGACACACCTTCCATGATCAAATTGATCGTGTACTAGCGGAGATGTCAGGAGCCTTAAGAACAGACGAGTGTGCATGACAAGAGTTATGAATGTCAAAGAAGCAAGTGAGGTGTGTAAGAATGGGCCTAAATGGCGCTCTGTTGTTCGTGCCTACCCCGCAAGGGAACTGGCGTGAAGTTATGTATGTATGTATGTATTAAATTTATAAATTAGTGTGAGTATGTATATTTAAATTGTACAGTCCATCTTTTTTTCTGCTCCACCTTCATCGCCAGATTAGTTAAGAATTTCTTCCCTTCCCTTCCCTTTAGCTCACTATTAGCACATATGTGTCCGCGATGAGAGTGCAGATCGCGTTTGTGCACGTGATCGTTAATTGTGTTGTTGTCTCACTCTGTTCATATAGGAGTTGCATGATTTGTATGAAATGGGTATATTTTCTTGGTGTATTACGAGATAGTGATAGTGTTAGTCTTGCGGCTTTTTGGTATATCGATAATTGAAGACATGAGTAGATGAAGGAGTTTTGTGACATTAAAAAAATACGTTAAAAGAAAATGTAATGTGTAAAATAAGTAATGTAAACAGGCAAGGAAACCATATTAGAACTTAAAACAACGCTTTTTGAATTTGATTTTGAAAATAGTAAGTAATGAAGGAGTTATATGTGTAGTAAAGTGATAGTAAAAGAGCTTTGTAGGCCAATTTATCAATATTTACCTATTGTAACATATCCCTTTAATTCACTCATGTCTTCAATTGTCTTAAGGGTTAACGCTAGGTTGCCTGGAAGAAATCGCTTTTGAGCGATAAGGCCGCCTGTTGTTTCGCCAATAAGTATTGTAATTATGCATTTTATTTTTGTATTTGTTTATTTTGGGTGAGCAATAAAGTATTATCTATCTATCTATCTAGTTTATCCTACGCAGATGTGTAATCTGGAATATTTTGTTTACAGTTTAGATGGCGCGTACGATTGCCAGAAAACCACGTCCCTCCACCATTCGGGCCTTGATAAGGACCCTGGATACGTCATCACGTTGTTTTGGATGTGTTTGTATGCCTGAGAATATAGAAAAAAAACTAAGTGCTTGTCTAATAAAACTACGTTTTAACGGTTTTAAGCGCGGTAATTTTATTTGATTTTGGTTTTTCCTACGTTTCGGCCCCTTTTCAGTGGCCGTGATCACGGAAGACAAAGATGTCAAGTGTCAACGAGTATTGTTAAAGTTTTATTTAGCCTACCGCCAACTTGTTAATTTTAATTATTTAATTTTAGTTTTGTTTATGGTTATTATTTACTCTATGGGAGCCTAATCTAATTTACTACCGCTTCGCAACATGTTATGGCTTGAAGAGAAGAAGCGGTGCAAGAAACTCTTCAGCAAACATGCCTAGCTCTAATAATTTTATATAATATTAAAATTATTAGAGCTTTATATAATATTAAAATGTGGCCGTGATCACACGTCGGAAAAACCAAAATCAAACAAAATTACCGCGCCTAAAACCGTTTAAACGTAGTTTTATTAGTATACAAGTCGCGAAAACTTAAGAAAATATTAAGTGCTTGTCTGTCCGCGTACAACCAAAGTTCCTTGTAAATACTTGCATATTTTTACGCCTGTTTCCCACAGGGGTAGGCACAGACTGGGGATCTCCACTTATGACGGTCCTGACAAACAATTTTCGCTTCATCAACTTTCATTAACCTCTTCATACATGCACGTTTATTTGATTCTGCTATTTGATCATGGTGTTCAACGTCTGGGTCTACCGGCAGCAACTCTACCATTCACAATACTGTCATACACCTGTTTTGTGATTCTACTTCTGTCCATTCTCTCTACATGTCCAAAGCACCTTAAAATTCCTTTTTCAACTCTTTGTTATTAAATCTTCTTTCAACCCACAAAAGATCCGTGTACAGGTGACAAATATCCTCTTGTATTTATTATTTCTTAATTTTGTATTTTTTTTATAGCGACTGTCCATACAGGCGGCCTAGCTCATGGAAAGTGGTGACTTTCGCATACAAACATTTATAATAAATACTACGAGCGATGCCAGCGTGTTGCCTTTAGGACGGAATAGGGAGATGAGATGGACGAATCTGGCAGGAGGAATGGGATATGAGATTGGAATCGGAGGATGGGATACGGGATTAGAATTGGAGAGGATATGGGATTGGAACCGGATGATGGGGTATGAGATTGGAATCGGAGGATGGGATATGGGATTGGAATCGGAGGATGGGATATGGGATTGGTATCGGAGGATGGGATATGGGATTGGTATCGGAGGATGGGATATGGGATGGGGCGTCACTCATCGCACGTAACACGATCAGCTTAAGGTTAACCGTTTCATGTCGATATTCTGTGAGAACGTGGTATCACACCGAGTGAGCCCGCCCCAAGATCTGTGATCAAGAGAATTGATTGCAGCTTGGCTCTACCATGTTGTCTCTTAATTTGTTATGTAATAAAGACCGTAAAAATAAAAATTAAACATTTTTGACTTTCCATGATGTGAAGAGAGATAGAGATAAATTACTGTCTTCACACCATGTAATATCAACCGTTTTTCATGAAATCTCATAAACAGGTATACTTTGATGAGTAGATTTGAATATAAGCAAATGATGTGAAATACCAGTTTATTAATTAAAAATAATTTTACCTCGCCATCAGACCTGCCGAGTACACTCCTGAGACAGTAGTCCGGTGGCGCCAAGGTGTCTACCAAAGCCACTGCCTCCGGAGTCAGTTGGGCACACAACTGGAGGATGCCCTCGCGGAGTAACAGACCTTGCTCACCGGAGAAGAAACCACCCTGTATACAAAATATATTAGATACTCATAATATTATAAGTTCTAACGTGAGTTTGTTGGTTTGCTACGCTTTCCACGGCGACTATTTAATCTTATAAATCTAAATACAGTGTAAACTCTATATAACGACACTAGCGGTACTGTGCATTTATTGCGTTATAGAGAGTTTTAATTTTATTGCAGGTGATCAGCAGACAGGCAGACGGCCCACTTGATGGAAAGAGGTTACCATCGCCTATGGATATTTGCACCACCAAAGTTGCTACAAATGCGCTGCTGCTCTCTTAAGGGAGACTGGAACCTGGCCACTAATGCCGGAACACAACTCAAGGTTGTTATGGCGACATACTTTAGACCAGGGGTGGGAGCCATCCAGTCGGGCAAATGCCCTACCACCTGGCAAAAGAGTTGTCGTAAAATGGAGAGAAGTCTGTTATTTTTGTCTGACGTCTGTTGCTGCACCAGTAATTTTGTTGTATTTTTTTTTTACTTATTTTATTCATGTCTCGATATTAAGGCATCTTAGTGTTAAAGCAAGTACATAGAAACGGTATTTCGGAATTTCTTAGAAATTTCGTTATGCATGATGCCGACAGTCGAGTGTATTACAGGCTAGGATAAGAAAGCGATAAGTGAACGTACGCAGTTGCGCAGCTTTTACTGATTTTGGCAACTTGAAATACTTTTTATTACTTAACTTGTCGTTATTAAGAGTGGGTGTAATGTTATATAATGTATCATTGTATAGAAGACAAGCTTAGCGAACCAAAGCTAAGTGATTTCGACGCTTAAGGGAGTTTGTCGTTAAATCGAGTGACGTTACATGGAGTTTACACTGTATTCCCATCTATCTAACAATTTACAGTTTTACACAACTAATAATTCCTGCCAGTGTACCTACGCAGTTAAGCAATTTTATTAGCGCGCGACTGTACGCATCGTGTAAACGGAACGGAGCTAAGAATGCACAGTAAGCAACACTGCTATTTCCGCTTGCGAATAAAGTTCAATATAGATTATTTACGTGTCGGAAACCGCTCTACACTTCTCCGCGCAATCGAAAACTAGCGAACTGGAATTATAAGTTGTGTAAAACTATTATTATTTTGTACTAGGATATGCTCGCGACTTCGTCCACGCTTGACTTGAAATTCCCGCGCGATTCACGGGACGCAAAGTACCGCAGCATTCAAAAAAGAATGTAATCCATCGTTTTAGTGGAAACTGTGTCGGAATAAGCTAATTTTTATGCATCCGAACATCTACAAACTATTCCCGGGATAAAAGATATCAGACATTTTATTACATAAAATTTGCTATCGAACAGTGAAAAAAATCACATTGAAATTATTAGCAGAAAACAGAAAAACTCTCAGGATAAAAAGTTGCCCAGATTTTATGTCTGTCGATTAGCGAAAACCGCATCGAAATCAGTCTAGTAGTTTTTACGTGAATCCCGAACAAACAGACAAACCGACAAACAGATACGAAATCTAAGAAAATTGCATCGTGTTCTCCATCGTATATATAGTCTATTCTAGTTATTTTTTTTATAGCTTGAATGCACAGACACTTTGAAGAGTGTGCTATGATATTATAGTTGTGATGTAAGGCTCTTGAATAAATATAACTTCACTCTTAAACTGACTTTTTATTTTCACTTTTGTAAGTATCTTTTTGTCGTACAAAATGGTCTCTCCTAACTGCATTCAAAAACCGTGTCCCTTTCTACAGTTTTTGAATTCCCACCAATGAGAGCGAGTTTTATACACATCTCTCATTGGTTAGTCGTATCTTTACGTCCTGGCTAACATAGGCATATAGGCATTGAATAACAATAACAAAAGTAGATCATTATGTAATTGATAAATTAAATTTAATTAAATAAATAAGAAAATTGAAATAGATATTTATATATAATTTATTTTATGATTAGAAATTATGATTTAAACATGAATGGAAAACATAGCGTAGATCAAAAGAATGTTGTTGCTATATTTTTCATAAAGTACCACTTGTCAAACGTCAAAAGTCAAATGCCAAAGATTGACCTTGAACTTGACCTACTTTTGTTTATGAATATGAATTACATTAAAATACAATTTTATTTATAATACGAAAGTTTCTGATAGAAATGAAATGAAATTCCATAAATGTATAAACAAATAATTGAGTTGGAAAACCGAGCGTGTGGTAACCAGGATCGTGGTATATTTTAAACAAATCCCTATTAATATTATAAATGCGAAAGTAACTCTGTCTGTCTGTCTGTCTGTTCCGTTTTCACGGAAAAACTACTGGACCGATTTGGCTGAAACTCAGTATATATATATATTTTCGATGCCGAGGATGAACATAGGATACTTTTTATCCCGAAAAATGGGATAGTTTCCGGGATAAAATATATTTGTCTGTTTGTTTGTTATGCTTTTACGGAAAAACTACTGGACCGATTTGGCTGAAAATCGGTATATATGTAATTTTCATATCCAGGGTGGACAAGGGATGTTTTTCATCCCGGATAATGGGATACATAAACATGTAAAGGTTATCTCAAAAGTGGAACAGGCTTTGGTTGGTTTTGTGATTTGCCATTTTCATCATTTTGGTTATTTTGTCCTTTTTACTCTTTTGCTCTTTTTGAACTTTTTGTTCTTTTTTACTCTTTTTTGCTCTTTTGCTCTTTTGCTCTTAGTTTTTTTGTCCTTTTAGCTTTTTTGTCCTTTTTTTCATTTTTGTAGTTTTCATTGACGGGGGATAGATAAACAAAACTAGGACTGTTTGTAATAGAATATGAAAGTTTGGATGAGACCAATCATTTCTCAAGTTCATAGATATAAAAATGCATCGTCTATAAAAATGCGATAGTAACTCGATATGTCTTTCTGTTAAGTTTTCAGAAAACACTGGGAATACTGGATCGTATTCCCAGTGTAATTTTGTTTAAATGTAGTTTTAATGCCGAAAATGGACATATATACTCATGCCAGGAGATCGGATAGTTTGCGATATAAAATTAAGTGAATTTTTCGGGTGCAAATGGCACTAACATAAAAATGTTGTACAATGTAACCTGTATTAACGCCTGCTCTTTAAACAAGAAGTAGGAACTAGAGGTTAACCGGCGGCGCAGCCGCGGGGTAAAATCTAGTATAATATAAAACTACAACTAAACGTGGTCAGTGCATCCACTACAACATCATGTATAGAATTGTATAATATTACAGATTTTTAACACAAAACGTCCAAAAAATTTTTTTTTTAATATTGCAGGAGTTCAACACACAGGTAGACGGCCCACTTGACGGAAAGCGGTGACCATCGCTTATAGACATTTGCAACACCAAAGGTGCTACAAATGCGAATATATAATCCTTGCTGAAACAGAAAAACTAATTACTAATTCCTGCGGCCGGGCGGCTTCTCATAAGAGGCGACAAAACAACCTGCAGCCAGGCAAGGCATTTGTCCGTCTGGATGCCTACCACCCCTGGAATAGAATAAACCATCATAGCAACCTTGAGTTGTGTTCCGGCATCAGTGGGTAGGTTCCAGCGCCCGATGTCGCAAATACCCATAGGCGACGTCGACCACTTTCCATCAAGTGACCCGACAACCGGACTGCTGTAATCCAGCAATAACAGGAAACAGAAAGATCTACTCACAATATACAAAGTGGCCAAGTGTTTCTCGAGTATAAACGCGCCATACAAAGAGACCAATTTCAACAAAACATTCCTGCAGGCCAAGTCATCGAACTCCAACGCAGTCTTGTAGAAATGATTCAATACAAAGTTCTGAAATAACAGCCAATCACAAACAATTTTTAACGAAATAAGAAATCAGAGAAGGCAGGTCAGTCCACAAACTATGAGGGGTTCCCTAAAACTGACACAAGGCTACTGATTTCATAATTTGGCTACGGAACCATACAAAGCATTCGAGGAAAATATATCTTATGACTACAGACAGAGTCATGTATTTATAAAAAAAAAATTCTATGTAAGGTAAACTATACTATTCTTGTTACCTAAGTACAATGATTGGCACCCTATTATTTTGTTCAAAACATTAAGAATATTTTTTATTTTGTAGCCATATAATGATGGGAGTGGCGAGTCACCGTCTGCCCACTTTATCCACGTTCCCCACGGCCTGACACCATAGTCCCCATAATCCCAGATCCGTATAACTACAATAATAGTCCTACACTGGCCGGGGCTTTTAATTGGGTGCATTTTCATTTTATTATGGTGTAGACAAGGATAATCGCCGGTCAGTGTCACGCCACATTTACTTTAAATTTGTCAAGGGGCCTCTACATGTTGGCCTTTCCATGGCCCCACGCAAGCCCTCCAAAATTACAAGCTATTTTTATGGCTCGTGGTCTTGAGGGACGTACATATATACAGTGTGAGTCTTTATAATGTGCACATATCGAAATGAGGGAATCTATGCTTAATTTTATCGACGGAAAAGATATTTAAAAAAATCTAAAAAAAATATTTTATTTTTTAAGGAATTTTTAAAAATTTTGTTCGATACTGTGACCCCAGTGTAAACAAAACGGTGTAACTTTTAAACTAAATGATCTATCACGATGAAACAAACTCCATAATGATTGGAAGTAATTAGGCGTCCTAATAAAATTAAATTTGTGGAAAAAAAACTAGCCTCAATTGAAAATAAACATGTTTTTTTAACAAAATCTGGTTTTTTTTTCATCACTTTTTACAATAAGCGTAAAATTTCTCAAAAAGACGCCCCTATTACCTACCTTTTTTATTACTTTCAGTTATTCTTCATCGTATTAGCCACATAATGGTAAAAATTGCATGTTTATAACTCAATCCAAACATTTCTTATCAACTGTCAAAGAAATGCTTAGCAGGTAGATAACTTCTTTTTTTGTAAATTTTGTTGTGAAATTGCGCGGGGTGCGGGGAGGTAGGGCCAGCCGAAGGGACATTGAATTATGACAGACGTCAGACAGGCAGTGGCTCCGAATTATTCGCCGCTGCTACATGTGTTTCGTTACTTTCGTTCGTTGCTACCCGAGTTTCGTAACTTTCGTTCGCTGCTACATGATGCCGCGTTTAAGTGAATTCTCCCCGGCACACGTTGCCAACATTCATTTTTACTATGGAGTAGGACGAGGAAGTACCAGAGCTGCGCGCGTAGCTTACATAGCTGCGTTTCCTAACAGGCAACCAGTGCCATCTGCCCGCAACTTCCAGGAAGTTCATAGAAGATTGTCGATCACTGGACTTGGATCAAGTAGAGACCGTCGCGAGCCGCATCAAGTAATTATTGATGTGGCTATTGAACAAGCAGTACTGAGTGATTTGTTTGCTGATCCATCCATAAGTACTAGACGACTGGCTCTTCGTCACGGAATATCCCAAAAATCGGCGTGGCGCATTTTAAAGAAAGAAGGATTGCATCCTTATCACTACCAAAGGGTTCAACATCTACATGAAGACGTAGACTGGCGTCCAAGGTGTGTGATGTCCACTTGGATTCAAAGAAAAACCAGAGCAAACCCAAATTTTCCGAGAACCATACTATGGATGGACGAAGCGACATTCACTAGAGACGGTATTACTAACTGTCGAAATTTACACAGATGGTGCCGTGCAGGCGAAAACCCGAAACTGAAACGTTCATCGAGTTTTCAAAAAAGATTTTCAATCAATGTTTGGGCTGGTCTTATCGATGATATGTTGATTGGACCAGTCATATTGCCGAGAACGTTGACCGGTGAAAGATTTTTAAATTTATTGACCAATGAACTACCTCAGTTATTGGAGGATGTACCATTGGCTTTGCGTCGAATGATGTTTTTGCAGATGGACGGATGGCCTGCCCATTATGCTACAAATGTAAGAGCATTTTTAAACCATAATTATCATGGTAAATGGATCGGCCGGCAAGGACCCGTAGGATGGCCTGCGCGTTCACCCGATTTGACGCCCCTTGATTACTTCCTATGGGGGGCCATGAAGCAATGCGTCTACAATACCCCCATAAACAGTGAGGCCGATTTGCGTGACCGCATAATAAACTGTGCGAATGATATTCGCAATGATCCCGACATGATAAGGAGAGCGACCCACCACATTTTAATTCGCGCGGCTTTGTGCCTACAACAACGAGGTGGATATTTTGAATACCTGATACATTAATGTTTTTGTAGAATAATTAATGGTTTTAATTGAACTCATTTGTATTAATTATCACCCCAAATAAACCATCCCTATAAGAACAATAAATTGTGCGTTTGGAGTGCCATCTTTTAACACTTGATTGAAAATGTTATGTTTGAGTTATAAACATGCAATTTTTACTGTTGGGTAGCGAATACGATGAAGATTAATTTAAAGTAATAAAAAAGGTAGGTAATGGGGGCGTCTTATTGAGAAATTTTGCGATTATTGCAAAAAGTGATGAAAAAAAAACAGTTTTTTGCTAAAAAAACATGTTTATTTTCAATTGAGGCTAGTTTTTTCCCCACAAATTTCATTTTATTAAGACGCCTAATTACTTCCAATCATTATGGAGTTTGTTTCATCGTGATAGATCATTTAGTTTAAAAGTTACACCGTTTTGTTTACACTGGGGTCACAGTAGGGAACAAAATTTTTAAAAATTCTTTAAAAAATAAAATAAGTTTTTTAGATTTTTTTAAATATCTTTTCCGTCGATAAAATTAAGCATAGATTCCCTCATTTCGATATGTGCACATTATAAAGACTCACACTGTATTATTGTACGGGTACAAAATAAAAGGTATTGAGATTTTTTAAATATATTAAATAATTTGGATGCTAATCATTGTATGAGGTGCCAACAATAGTATAGTTTACCCTATATTGTATTCTGTCTATAACCCTTTAACTTGTAAGACGGAACCACCACAAATTTGTTGCCCAACTGTCACACACGGCTCATTGGGAAGTTCCACAAAACTGGTCGAATACAGATAATTGAAATGAGCGTTGAAACTGATGCTTTCTCCCTCTAACTACATAGAATTTGTGTTAGAATAAAAGAGACGATATAATTCTCTTGGTTTTGTCGCGGCAATTTTGATGGCAGCTTGTGGAGAAAAATAATATTTAATTTGGCCCTTAAAGCAGGTTAAGACTATTTGACATTTTATGTAACACAGATTTTATTGTAAGTAAATTCTGTCAATTTATATCTTCGAAAATGTAGCAATGCGTGAGGGAGACAGTTTTTTTTAGCTTGCCTAATAATAATAGTTATTTATGATACTAGTGCTGTAGGTTGGTTTTTACAAACGAGTAGATGAATACTTGAAGGCTTGCCAAAGTCATGAGTTTGTAAAACCCAACAACCGCACGTGTGTCATACAACGTTTTTAAACACATTTGCGAGAACACAGTAAATAGGCAATGAAACAAACGTAAATATCAGTGGGAAAGACGCAACAATCTGTGACGTGTCTAATACTAAAATGGCGCGCATTTGCATATGACGCCACGTGCGCTTGGTGAAAATTAAAACTACATCTTTTCTCTCATTTTTTCTTTCGTATTAAAGTGAGACAAATGTATTGATCAAAACAGCTTTCCAGGTGGTTCGATTGTTCAGCATATTTATATTCGTAATGTGAATCTTCTTGGTGGAATTCTTATATATTTTTTTTTCATCTAAGTACCTATTTTACCGCACGGTGTGCTATAAAATAGATACTTAGTTGAGAGTACCTATTTTACCGCACGTTCCGTTGAATGATGTGTAATTTTTAACGATCTAACAAAGTATACAGGCTTCGTAAATGCGTATTTTCAGCAAATGTGATAAAAAATGACATTGCAAAAAAAAAGCAGACGAATTTAGTACCTCCTCCTTTTTGAAGTCGGTTAAAAACAAGTAAAGACGTTAAATATACCTACCTCACCATAAACAATGGATAAAGTGACAGCATTGTACGACTGGGAATCGTTTTTAGCCTGAAAGCCGTCCTTGCCTTCTGCCTTCAGCTTGTTTACTTTGTCACAGGTCATTTTCAGAATATACGTTGTTAACCATTTGTACGCGTATATCAAATCTGATGAAAAACAAGGTAACTGTTTATAGAATAATTGAACTTTACCTGTTCTACCCTAAAAAAAAAATTTGTAATGGGGTAAACTATAATGTCATTGGCACTCCACTTAATCTTTTAAGGTAGAACCACCACAAATTTGTTGCCGAACTGTCACACACAGCTAATTGGGAAGCACCACAAATTTGTGGTCAACTACAGATAATTGAAACGAACGTTGAACTGATGCTTTCTCCCTCTAACTACATAGAATTTGTATTAGAGTAAAAGAGACGGTATGATTCTCTTGGTTTTGGCGGGTAAATTTTGATGGCAGCTGGCAGATTATGGACAAAAATAATATTAAATTTGGCCCCTTTTAAGTATTAATGATTGACAGCCAGTCAATTTATTCAAGACATTAAAAAAAACTTAATATTTTTTTATTTTGTAGTCATACAAAATTATTATTATCATTGTATGACTACAAAATAAAAAACAGTTTTTTATGGCACGAGTTCAGCAGACAGGCAGACGGTCCCACCTGATGGAAAGCGGTTACCATCGCCTATGGACTTTTGCAACACCAAAGGTGCTACAAATGCACGGCTGCTCTCTAAATGGAGACTGGAACCTGGCCAACTAATGCCGGAACACAACTCAAGGTTTTTATGGCGACATACTCTAGACCATTCTTAAATTCATTTATTATTTAAATATTTCTTAGCTATGAAGTTTTGAATCAATTAATAGAGTAGCAATTACTGAGGAGGGTGCTAACAACAATATAGTTACCCTATGTAATGAATTTATTTTAGGACAGTAACATATATTTTATAACTTTTGTTACTTTAAACGAAGAGCTTATTCGTGAAAACCTGTCATTGGTTTTTTTTTAAATTATAGTTATCTAATCAAATGTATTTAGCTGAAGGTTTTCCAGAAATAAATAATTGTAGGTAGTACTTTAGGAGAATAGCAAATATCTAAGAAGAGTGGAGAGTATATTAAAAGAGTGGCGAGTATTTTAGAAGAGTGGAGAATGTTTTAGAAGAGTGGAGAGTGTTTTAGAAGAGTGGAGAGTGTTTTAAAAGAGTGGAGAGTGTTTTAGAAGAGTGGAGAGTGTTTTAGAAGAGTGGAGAGTATTTTAAGAGTGGCGATTACTTTAGAAGAGTGAAGAGTGTTTTAGAAGAGTGGAGAGTATTTTAAGAGTGGCGATTACTTTAGAAGAGTGGAGAGTGTTTTAGAAGAGTGGAGAGTATTTTAAGAGTGGCGATTACTTTAGAAGAGTGGAGAGTGTTTTAGAAGAGTGGAGAATACTTTAGAAAAGTAGAGTGTTTTAGAAGAATCGAGAGTATTTTAAAAGAGTGGCGAGTACTTTAGAAGAGTGGACAGTATTTTAGAGGAGTGGAGAGTACTTTAGAAAAGTGGAGAGTGTTTTAGTAGAGTGGAGAGTATTTAATAAATTCAGTTAAAATTATAAAAAAAGTAGCTAGAATAAAAATAACATGCAGTGAATATTTAAGAAATATAGTAGTATTTTAAAACATAGAAAGTATTTTATAATAGCGATTATTTTAGAAATGAAGCGAACATTTCAGAGTGTAGCAATTGCTGATAAAAAAAGGATTAGCAGGTTTTTTTTAAAAAAGGTTTTTCGGAATGTCAAGCAGTATCCAACATTATTGCTATTTAACTAAAAGACGCTAAAAAGTATAATGCCCAAAATATTATAAATCCTAATCGACATATCAAAAATTTTTGTTGCGAGTATTGAAGAACTTACTTTCTGGCAAGATTGTCTCCTGAATAGTCCTCCACTGGCACTTGTCTTTCAATGTGAGATCGGCGCCTTCGAGAAACTTGAGCGAGCCAAGCGGGCTGTCTTCGGGCCTGAGGGCCTCCCTTCGGGACCAGACGTTGATCAGCCAGTTGCTGGCCTGCTGCAGCAGGAGGCTGTTCTCACCCTCGTAGGTGCAGTTCGCATCGTTGTCGTTACGAAGGTCACCGATTGCAGAAGCTACAAACCATGTTACCTCAATTTATGTGTACTAATTTATTATTCATTTATTTATTTACTAGCGGCCCCGGCAGACGTTGTCCTGCCTTTAAAAAATAAAATTCTAGAACCCAATTCCAGAGCCACCTACCGGTTCTAATTGCGAATCTAAACCATCCGGGTACCCACTCAAACACACAAAAACAAAATTACCAAAATCGCTCCAGGTTATTAGGAGGATTCCAGAACCCGATCTCAGCGCCACCTACCGGTTCTAATTGTGAATCTAAAAGAGTAATATATTTTTTTTTGTTCTAAGTCATGACAAAATTAGATTAAAAATCTTGCCAAAAAATTAAAGTTTATAATTAACAAATAAAACATAGGGGTTGATCGTAGAGGGGTGAAAATTTAGGGTTGTGTGTATTTTTTAATGCTGTATCCTAAATAAATAAAATTTTGGGGGTGGACACCCCTTATCACTTAGGGGTTTGAAAAATAGATAGTAGTCGATTCTCAGACTTACTGAATATGCATAAGAAATTTCATAATCGGTCAAGCCGCTTCGGAGTAGTATGGGAACGAACATTGTGACACGAGAATTTTATATATAAGATTATTTCATAATTCCCTGGTGAGCCTATGGTATGGGATGCGACCTGTCTAGGTAGACACCTTGGCCTATCCCATTTATTAGTATATAGTGTATTCCCGTTTTTTTTTTAAATAGCTTCAATGTACAGATATGGAATGTTTAGAACTTTATAATATTATAGATATATACATTGCTATAACAAGAAAATATTTAAAAAAATATAGCAATTTTATGTCTCAATTGGCACCAACATCAAGACGTAGAAAAGATTTTTTTAATACCTCTTGAACTCAGTTTCATATCTTAGAATAGAATATATTTATTGCGTAATGCATGTACAGGTGCCAGGTTTGCCAGGTGGTAGGGCGTTTGCCCGACTGGATGGCTACCACCCCTGGTCTAAAGTATGTCGCCATAACAACCTTGAGTTGTGTTCCGGCATCAGTGGCCAGGTTCCAGTCTCGATTAAGAGAGCAGCAGCGCATTTGTAGCATTTTTGGTGTAGCAAATGTCCATAGGCGATGGTAACCGCTTTCCATCAAGTGGGCCGTCTGCCTGTCTGCTGAACTCCTACAATAAAAAATAAATAAAAAAATGACCACTATAACTTAATATAAGAGAAAAAAATTACCACGTGCTAACATCGTGATGCAACCTGCACATCTTGATAACTGATGTGTCAAACCTGCAAAGCCGCCTTGGACAAGCGTGGTGAGTATACTGTCCGTTGCCCCTATAATGGGAGGCCCAAGCCCAGCAGTGGGACTTTTATGGGCTCATATTATAAGAATACCTTTCAGATATCCATGTCCGCCGCAACACTCCCTGCAATTCTGAATGCCGTCCCTCGAAGTCCAGCCGGAGATCGGTTTGACCGCTGACGATAACGCGTGCAGCTCTATACCACGCGACGCCGCGTTTTCATCCCCCCCTAAAGAATAAAAGGAACCCCTCACTAACATATAGATATTGTTACAACTTAGCCACCCGACAAAGACAAATTCTACGAAGCACGCTATTACCTGTCGGCATTTGAACCAATTGTAATACCTTTATGACTGTCTTCTTTTGTTTACTAATTTATTCGTTATTGTGGAGAACAGCCTGTTGTATTCGTTTATGGCCGTTTGCAGGCATAATTAATCAGGTGTGCGGATTACGATTTCTAGGAAATTAAGTCGACGATACGGGCGGGCACACTTCTATTTGTGAAGTATAAAACGACGGCAGGATGGAGAGAGGAGTCAGTCTAGCGCGAACCACGATCAAAGCGAGACTTGTGTACATTCGATAACCTATATAGTGACGGACTTTGCGCGTATTACGTTTGAACTGATTGTGGTCAGTTATATTTGTAATAACACGTGTTTGTATAGTTCTAATAAACTCTATAGTAATTCCAACGGCATTTTAATTCGAGTCTCGCAACTCGTAACAATGTACTTCTCGAAGGCGCCGGGTGCTGCGCCTGCACGTCGCCTACTACTAAGCGGCATTCATAGAGCATGAAGTTGACTTAATTTTTAATATTTTTTAATTTACTAACAAAAAGCGATGCTTTAGGAGGGCTCGCGAAATTTTCTATCTAGTAATAATTAATTAATTACCGATTATTTATTTGTGCTTAACCAAAAAAATCCGCCATATTTTTAATTAAACAACATTCTGTTTAAATATTTACAACGATATTCGTTATTTGCTTTTCGAACAGATGGCGTTAGTAGTAACAGTCCAGTTGATATTACACGTGTCTTATTGGTTTTATAATTTTCGATAGATGGCGTTAGGAATTAATGTGTATAAAGTTATGTTTTTGTGATTGAAATAAACTGAAATGACTATGTCAAAGCCCAAATATGAAAGCGTGATAGTTTCTCAGCAAAGTGTACCACAAAAAGGCATAGATTGTAGGATAGTGTCGATCAATATCGACCGACAAGTCTTACACTAATACATACATCTGCAAATTATATGTAAAACCTTCCTTGTTCTCCAGTGGAACTTAGTTTGAATAGAACTTATGAATTTCTTCAATTGGATACAGAAGTCGTGGAAGGCCACGACACACCTTCCATGATCAAATTAATCGTGCACTAGCAGAAGGTGATGTCAGGAGCCTTAAGAACAGACGAGTGTGCATGACAAGAGTTATGAATGTTAAAGAAGCAAGTGAGGTGTGTAAGAATAAGCCTAAACGGCGCTCTGTTGTTCGTGCCTACCCCGCAATGGAACTGGCGTGAAGTTATGTATGTATGTATGTATGAAATTAGTACAAAAATATGCGAAAACAATGTATTTGAATTTATAAACGATATAAGTAATAGACATTTCTATAATACAGTAAAACCATATACACAATAATAACAACAAACAACCAACCATAGACATAATTATAAATAATATGAACGGTTAATTAATTATTTTTTCTTCTGTGAAGGTGATGTTACTGCCTAGCACTAACGGGAGACCAGCGTTGGTTGAAATCTGGTTGATTTTGCATTTGCTGAGTTAGGGCCTGTTTAGAGTTAATTAACCCTTGGCTTTTATTTAACTGCTTATGTATTTTCCATTTTAAATAACTCTAAATAAAAATTATTTTATTTTTCTTATACAAAATATTCTGGCATTCCAACTCGGTAGCCAGGCCACACATTATCTTTTTTAAATTTATAAACCTGATATTGTAAATGTCAGTGTCAAAATATAGTGAGAAGAGGTAGTCTATGAATAAACGACGTAAGACTGTTCTAAGGAAGTTTGTTTTGCTTTTCTTCAAACAAAACCCACAACTTTATGGAGGCTCGTGCCAGGATCATGCCAGGATCATACCAGGATCATGTAAGAATCCTGCGAAGCATTGTTTTAACGTGAGTTTTGATCTGATGATTACGAAACAACCTCGAAATTAAAATTGAAGACGAGTCATTGTGTGCTGTTTTACCGACACTAATTTGCATAATGATACCAGCGCATAAAATTTCCCAGAATTTGGAATAAAGACTATTATTTTTCTTTTATGAAGACGTTTTATGAATTGGTTATTTTTTACGACTGAAAGACTTACAACCAATCATACAAGATGCCACCGAAGAAAAATAAAGATATTGAAGACTCAGATAGTAATTGTTCAGAAGCTGGTTACAGAGTACGAATTTCATTTAGCGACTTGGAAAAATCAATGACACCGTTCACAGGCGATGATACCTACCCTATTACGAATTGGCTGACCGATTTTAATGACACTGCAAATTTAATGGAATGGAATAATCTTGAAAAACTTATTTACGCGAAGAGACTGCTTTCAGGTACAGCTAAATTATTTTTACGATCGCTAGGCTCTATTACGTCATGGGATACATTAAAAGAATCTTTATTAGAAGAATTTGGTCCGAAATTAAATAGTGCTAGCATTCACAAGAAATTAGCATCACGCAAAATGAAACCGGATGAGACATATCAACAGTATTTTTTACATATGAAAGAACTGGCGTTGCATGGAAATTTAGAAGATGAGGCACTTATTGAATATGTTATTGATGGAATTCGTGATTCTGAAATAAATAAGGCCATTCTTTACGGAGCCACTGATATCAAACAATTTAGAAAGAAACTTGAAGTATATGCACAGATTAAAGAACACAAGATGCAACAAAGACCTATTCAGATGACAACCGGACGTAAAAATCATACCATCAAAAGATGCTACAATTGTGGTGAAACTGATCACCAATCACCAGCTTGTACTAAAGGTATAAAATGCTTCAAATGTAATGGATATGGACATAAGTCAAAAGAATGCCAAAGTTCTACAAATAAGACACTGAAAATTCAAGATGAGAAAGTTAGTACAGATGTTGTTAAGCCATATAAAGAAGCGAAAATTAACGGAGTTACAGTTAAAACCTTTATTGATACTGGAAGCGATGCGAATTTGATTTGTGAGAGTTATTACAAACAAAATTTTCTCGAGAATAATGATTATAATATTAAAGATACTCTCAAATTATCAGGAATAGCCGAGTACGAAGTTTGCACGAAGGGATCTTTTATGGCAAAAGTTGAAATAGACAACGTTCATTTTGAAACCTTGATGCATGTTATCGACGATGATGTAATACCTGTTAATGTCATACTTGGAAACCCGATATTAAAAGACGTTGAAATTATTTTCTCTGCCGACGGGATCTCTGTAAAAAGAATATTACACCTTACACAAATTAACGACTACGAAGAAGAATTTGATGAGAAATATGATATCAAGAAGCTGAAATATAAAGACAAGATTAAACATTTATTGGATAATTACAATAACTTGAAGACTAGAAAGAAGGAATCAAATGTTAAATTGAAAATCATACTTACTGATGAAGATCCTATACACCAGACTCCACGAAGGCTGTCACCACTAGAAAAGGACATAGTTAATAAACAGATACAAGGATGGTTAGATCAAGAAGTAATAAAACCTAGTAAATCGGAATATGCAAGCCCTATCGTGTTAGCGAAAAAGAAAAATGGAAGCTACAGATTATGTATAGATTTTAGAAAGCTAAATAAGAAGATTATAAAGGAAAGATATCCACTTCCACTCATCGAGGATCAAGTAGACAAATTGAAAGAAGCAATACTATTTACATCACTTGACTTGAAGAATGGTTTTTTACATGTTGATGTCTGCGAGGATAGTCAAAAATACACTTCATTTGTTACTCCACAAGGGCAATATGAATTTAAGAAAATGCCGTTTGGTTTATGCACCGCACCATCTGTATTCCAACGCTTTATCAATGATATCTTTCAAGATTTAATGTCAGAGGGCACTGTTCTTGCCTATTTAGATGATTTGATTATACCATCTAGGACAGAAGAAGAAGGATTTGTTAAACTAGAGAAAGTACTTCGAAAAGCTGAAGAGTTTGGCTTACAATTTAATTGGGCGAAATGTCATTTCTTACAGAACGAGATAAATTATTTAGGTTACATAATTCGTGATAATCAGATAAGACCTTCCAAGGAAAAGATACATGCTGTTGCAAAATTTAAAAAGCCTCATAATATCAAATCATTACGATCATTTTTAGGACTGACTGGCTATTTTAGAAAATTTGTTAAGAACTACTCAATAATAGCAAAGCCACTAACAGAATTATTGAAGACTAATGTTATGTTTAACTTTGATCTAAAGTGTGAGAGAGCTTTCGAAGAATTGAAACATATTTTATGTTCCTCACCAGTTTTACGAATTTACAACCCTAATTTTGAGACAGAGTTACATACAGACGCAAGTATAGACGGATATGGAGCTGTTTTATTGCAAAGGAATCCACACGACAATCAGCTACACCCTGTTCACTATATGAGCAAAAAGACTACTCCTGCTGAGAAGAAATACCATAGTTACTACTTAGAAATTTTAGCTATTGTAGAAGCTGTCAAGAAATTCAGAGTTTACTTACTTGGAGTCCGCTTTAAAATTGTGACTGACTGCTCAGCCCTAACTATGACGTTACAGAAAAAAGACTTACCTCCCAGAGTTGCTCGATGGGCACTCCTTCTTGAAGAATTTGACTATAAGATAGAACACCGATCTGGAACCCAAATGAGACACGTAGACGCTTTGAGCAGAAATCCTGTTAGTCTAATACTTACCGAAACTACAGCACGTCTGAAGAGAGCTCAAGATGATGACCTGAAGATAAAACTATTAAAGAAAATTTTAGAAAAAGAGTCATATGAAAATTTTATTCTGGAGAATGGAGTTTTATGTAAAGCTAAAGATGGAACTAAACTGATTGTTGTACCTAAAAAGATGCAGAATGAAATAATAAGAAAATGTCATGAAAAGGGTCATTTTGGAATTTTGAAAACTGAGGAATTAATTAATAGAGATTACTACATAGATAATTGTAAAGAAAAATTTGAAGATCAACGATTAGAACTTATAGAAAGGCGAGGCAAAATATTCAGAAAATTCAGGAAGAAAATAGGAAAGTTTATAATAAAAAGAGAACACAAGCTATACAGTACGAAATTGGAGATTTAGTTGCGATTAAGAGAACACAATTTGTACAAGGATATAAGTTAAACCCGAAATATTTAGGACCATATAAAATTATAGAGAAGAAGAAAAATGACAGATACGTTGTAAGGAAAATTGGCAATGGTGAAGGACCTATGAATACCACCAGTTCAGCAGATTTGATGAAACCCTGGTCCAATGGCGATGAAGATGAAGTATCACATTCATCTGGGTCAGATGAATAATGCAGGATAGCCGTGTGGGATTCGAAGACGCATTCCAACTCGGTAGCCAGGCCACACATTATCTTTTTTAAATTTATAAACCTGATATTGTAAATGTCAGTGTCAAAATATAGTGAGAAGAGGTATTTAAGTTTAAGAGTTTGGTGTCGATCGACGAAAACAGCATCGAAATCGGACAAGTAGTTTTTCTGTCAATCCCGAACTAACATACAAGAAATCTAAAAAAACTTTCATCGTAGTCTCCAGCGTTTACATAGTGCAGGGGTCAGGGGACAGCCTACCCATATTATGCGGGCCGCGGAAAAAATGACATTTTTCTTATTGATATGTAAAAAAATACCTTTGTTATTTCCGTAATTACATTTGTTTCATAAATATTTTTTTCTATAAAATGTTGTGCGGACCGCGACGGTCGTTTCATTCTTAAAACGGACCCCGAGCGAAACTTATTGGTGACCCGTGATATAGTGTATTCCATTTGTTTTTTTTTTAATAGTTTCAATGTACATATAGACAGATTTTTATAATATTATAGATTATCTCATTGTGATTTTAGCGCAATTTTAAATACATACATACATAACTTCACGCCAGTTCCCTTGCGGGGTAGGCACGAACAACAGAGTGCCATTTAGGCTTATTCTTACACAATTTTAAATACTAGTCTTAAATAAAAAAAATTAACTAAAGTATGTTTTTTAAATAAATCCAATACATTTACGGTAGAAACAGACACCTTTGAAAAATATAATGTGAGTTTGGGGGACGGAAGAGGGAGTTGGGCCAAATCTCGCCAAGGGAGACGCAGGTGTCGGAAAATCGCCAAAAACGCCTCACGTAATTAATGGACGCCCCCTATGTAAATTCTGTCAATTTATATCTAAAAATGTAGTAATAAAATAACGCGAGAAAGCTCGACTCCATTTAGGTAGCTTCTCACTAAACCATTATATAATATTTGCACGAAGCAAGTAGAAAACGCGCGAATTTACCATCAGTACGACCATCGCTCATCAATAAAGCGTACGCGCGTGCTCACCGGTGCACATCAAGGCATCTCCATCCACATCAAGGGATGAAATAAATCAAGTAAACAAAGTGTCTACTTTCGATCAAGGATCCTACATACTTTTATGGTCCTTCGAGCCGGATCTGAACCAGCGACCCTAGGACGTGGATGGAGATGCCTTGACGTGCCCCCGGTGAGTGCGAAGGTCGCTCATCAAGGTTGCGTATGCGCGTGCTCACCGGTGCATATCAAGAGATAAAATAAATCAAATAAATAAAGTGTGTACTTTCGATCAAGGATCTTACAATATTTTAAAGTTCAAATATTATTAAAACCCTCCACTGGACGTAACATAAATCCTAAATTTTTCGATACGCTTACTCATGTACGCCAAAAACATACTTCAAACTTAACATACCTGTTGTTGATACTCCAAAACTGGTGTCTCCTCAGCAGCGTTTTCGGGTCCAAACTGTTTCCTAACAGCCGAATATCTGATAGCGATCACAATGGCTTTCACCAAGTAGTATGAAGTTATAGCTGTTATGTGTACTCTGCCTCCTGTAATATTAAAAAAGGAATAAACAAAACGCAGCCATTGTATATGTAGTTAGGTTAGTTAGTAGGATTCGCGTCGTCACGTTTGACGGAATAAGCTAATTTATACGTGTTCCAACAACTTGAAAGCACTCCTGGGAAAAACTCCGCGGGTTTCCCAGGATATAAAGTATTTGCTATCGATCAGTGAAAATATTACATTGGAAGCCGAATCTTTTTCAACTAGGACACTTTGAACCGCTCCCAAGAAAATTCCCGAAACGAGGAATTAATTATAAAATATACATGTATCAAACTTGCATTAACGTATTCTAAGTAAGTGAATAGGGCGATATCCTAATGATCTAACTTATTCCCAAAGAAAGTCTGGAAAAAGAATTTAGAAGAATTAGCCATGACAGCACCTTGTAAAAAATATAACTAACTAGTAACTACGCAGCAAAAAATAATTATATCAATACCTGATAAGATACCCAAAGAAGCTCCAAATCTCTTGTTAGGGTCCCTGAATGGGGTCTTGTAGTCACCATTCTCATCGACACCACCCAACTTATCCAAAAGTGCATCTTTTGGCAAATGATAGTTGTGAAACATAACGAAACTGCAAATTTAAAGGCAAAAATCTGTAATTTTATAATGCAGCGTTTTATGGTATGAAGGAAGAGATATGAAGTAATAATAATAGATTTGATAGTAAATTGGGTATCACGCCCCAAATCTCTTGTTAGGGTCCCTGAACGAGGTTTTGTAGCATCATTCTCATCGACACCACCCAACTTATCCAAAAGTGCATCTTTTAGTAAATGATATTTGTGAAAAATCACGAAACCGCAAATTTAAAGGCAAAAAGCTGTAAATTTACATTGCAGCATTTTATGGTATGAAGGAAAAGATATGAAGCAAAATAATAGATTTGTTAGTAAATTGGGTATCAAGCTCCAAATCTCTTATAAGGGTCATTGATTGAGGTCTCGTAATCACGATACTCATCAACACCACAACCCTACTTGTCCAAAATTCCCTCTATTAGCAAATGATAGTTGTTGAAAAATTTAATCATGTGAAATGTACGTGAAGTTTACTTCATTGTACTAGTTTATAATTAAATGTATATTTTATTGTCATAAATAGATATATAATTTATGTATATAATATTATAATTTACTTTTGATCATGTGAAATTGAAAAAGTGTGTATTGCAGTATTTTATGGTATAAAGGAAAAGATTTGAAGTAATAATAATGTATATTTTTTTTACAATTTTAGGATAGCTATCAGCTATTTACATTATAATAATAACACATTAGTGATATTTAATAGTAAATGGGCATCTTGCGCTAAATCTGATATAAGAGTCCCTGATTGAGGTCTGGTAGTCACAACACTCATCACCACCACAATCCTACTTGTCCAAAATTCCCTCTATTAGCAAATAACAGCTGTTGAAAAATTTAATCATGTGAAATGTAAGTTAAGTTTACTTCGTTGAACTAGTTTATAATTTAATGCATATTTTATTGTAATAAATGGATGTATAATTTATGTTTATAATTTTGTTATTTCCTTTTGATCATATATATATATATATATATATAGACAAAGTTTGTATTGCAGTGTTTTATGGTACGATGGAAAGGAATTAAAGTAATAATAGAGTTGAATAGTAAATGTATATCATGCGCCAAATCTTTCATTAGGGTCTCTGATTCTAATTTTATAATCACTATTCTCATTAATATCACCCAACTTGGCCAAAACTCTTTTATCAAATTATGGTTGTTAAAACATTTAATTATGTAAAATTGGCAAAGTGTGCAGTGTTTTATGGCATGTTGGAAAAGAAATGAGGGTATAACAGTTTTGATGGTAAATGGATACTGTTGCCCAAGAACACTACAACACAAAATAATATAAATAAATTAATAATTAATCATCAGACAAACACACTATACCATATGCCCTACCTAAGCAAATTACTAAACAAGTTAAACCATAGATAAGATAACAAATATTGGTTATCATTGAGACAAAGACAATAATAATAATTCTCAATATATCCGCAGGGGGGCTTTGTGGCGAAGCCTTAGGTGAGTAGCGACACCTCGTACCTGACTCCTGGGGCCAAGACAAGGCCCCCACCTCCGTGCTTGCCTTAGCCAGCCGGCACGGAGTGGAGATCGTTAGAGCTAAGATTCAAGCTCCAGGGGTGGAAGTGATAAATGGCATCATGTCAGAAGTAGCTTCGGTGAACCTGCAACCCACCTCTCTACACCCCTTAGCCACTCACACCCATATTGCCCCTGCCTTTTATGGCATTTTTGGGGCCCATTCACGGAGTGGCGAGTCACCGTGTGCCCATTTTTCCATGTTCTCCGAACATTGCGACGGGCAGACGCCATAGTTCCCATATTCCCAGACCTCTAGTGCCACTAGCAGTTCACCCCAATAGCCCGGTACTTTTTGTCTTCATTTCCCACAATAGTCCTACACTGGCCGGGGCTTGTCCTTGGGTGCATTACTATATGGTGTAGACAGGAATAATCGCCGGTCAGTGTCACGCCACATTTACATTAAATTTGTCAAAGGGCCTTTACGTGTTGGCCTTCCCATGGCTCCACGCAAGCCCTCCAAAAGTCCGGGCCATTTTTATGGCCCGTGGTCTACAAAGACACATTATAATTCTCAATATCAACAAACATTCTCACCCATTATCAACGCCGTTTAATCCAATCTTTTCTCCTAAGTCTCCCACCACCACACCAGGGTATGGTTTCAAAGTCTTAGGGTCTCTTATTGGCACCACGAATGCATGAAGACCGTGATTTTGCCCTTTGGATATGAGCTTTGCATAGACAATTGCATGGGTTGCACATTTACCTGAAATCATAGTAAAGCAGTTGTAATTTGTAAATGTAACTCTGATTGAGATTCATGGAGAATGTTTGTACAACAACCAATAGCATTTATCTCTTTCGCACACATACTAAAATGTTGCCGTTGCACTCACACAATATCACTGGGCAAGTGTGATTGAAATGCACTTGTGTGCAAGTGCTATCAGTTAATACTAGATACATTTGTAGTTCATTCTACTACATTATTTCTGGCGGCTTGGTAATTTCAGGCTTTTGAACCGACTTCGTATGTAGCAAAGTAGCAACTGGCAGCGCGTTCCAAAGCTTTATATCTTTGACGATAAAAGAATTATTGTAGAAAGTTAAACTATGCGCATGATAACTCTTTTACACTGCAGGCTGTCAAACTTTGGAATGCGCTGCCTCATACTGTTAGAGAGGCCAAAACATCGCCTACGCTTAAGAACGCACTCAAAAAACACTACTTTTCCTTAAATAATTATGCTATAGATATAATTCTTATACTATAGACTATTTAATATATATATACATACATACATACATAATAATAAAGCCCGTTTATTTCCAATCTACAATAGCTATTACATGCTTCTTCTAATATATTAAGTTACAATATAACGTGTAGTGTAGTAACATTTTAAATATAAATGTATGTATATATAAATTTGTTTTGTTTTTCTTTTACTCGCTATCGTTACTTTCTTCCGTACTATTGATCGGAACCCCTTCTCAGGTAAAGGCCTCCTCCAGCTTCTTCCAGACCTCTCTATCCATAGCTTTCCATTTCTCCAAGATATACAAACTCATTCACTTGCTCCAGCATAACATCATCGACCATTATCCTTGCATTCGTTCTGGTTTCTTCTCTTTCAAACACCATAACCTTTGTTTTCTTCGCATTCAAATGTAAGCTCGCCTGACAGTCATCTTTCATCATTGTGTCCCTAGTGTATTGCAGTTCTGATGGCGATTCGGCTAAATAGCACGGCATCATCCGCATAAAGCAAGGTGCTTACAACTAGATCACTCATCCGCACCCCAACATCCATAGCAATCTTGCTTCTCTGGAGAGCAACTGGGAGTCCAGATATAGGATGAACAGCAAAGCCTTGGCAGCACGCAGCCCTGGCGGACGCCAATATTGACGTCAGACGCAGGAGCGTTTAGTTTCAGGCTGCCTTCCACTCGCACGCATGCCGTACAGCCCTCGTAAGTGGACTGCACAGCACGCATCAATTGGCCATTAATCCCATATCCGGGCAATATGTCCCAGAGGTCCTTCCGCACAACCCTGTCAAATGCTTTCTCTAGATCCACAAAACCTTCCACCTGAAACCACCTTGTGCATCCCACAGTAATCCATCGGATACAACTCTCATTCTCTTTTCAATAATCTTCGCATACACTTTAGATGCTGTGCTGATCAAACTGATGGCCCTGTAGCTGGCGCACCCCATACGTGACCCCTTGCCTTTATACAAGTTGCACGATGCACAGGCGTGTTTAGTTCCAGTCCTAGGGAACCTTTCCCGTAAATCCAGCACCAGTTGAAATAAATACAACTAACATCTTACTCCCGGACGCAGGTTCCACCATATTTGATCATCTCAGCAGACACAGAGATCGATTCCTAACACTTTCCATTTGTCAGACTTCTTATCGAAACCATTCGATCTCTTATAGCCTAAAGTGATTCGGATGCTGACTCAATCGGAGTCGGTCACATCGCTCAGTCGTGGATTTCTTGCCAGACATCCCGTCGCAGGAATATTATCAGGTACATTTCGTCTAAAATATTCACTCCATCGCGCTAATACAATCTGCAGTGGGTTAGCAAGAACGTCCCCTGCTTTAGATTTTATATCTTTCCATTCTGGAAGCTGACGAACAACCCCGAGACTTCTTTACCTCTCTCCAAAAGAGTTTGGTATTCGCACTCGAAGTTCTCCGTCAGCTTCTCTTACAAAATGGTCTTCCTCAATTTTATTCTTTCACCGCTTCTCTTTCACTAAAGCTTTGAATTCCCATTCTTGCAGAGGCGATAAATTTCTATTCTTCATCTCTTTCATACTGTCGTATCTTTACGTCCTGGCTAACATAGGCATATAGGCATTGAATAACAATAACAAAAGTAGATCATTATGTAATTGATAAATAAAATTTAATTAAATAAATAAGAAAATTGAAATAGATATTTATATATAATTTATTTTATGATTTTGATTATGATTTAAACATGAATGGAAAACATAGCGTAGATCAAAAGAATGTTGTTGCTATATTTTTCATAAGGTACCACTTGTCAAACGTCAAAAGTCAAATGCCAAAGATTGACCTTGAACTTGACCTACTTTTGTTTATGAATGAGAATTACATTAAAATACAAGTTTTATTTATAATACGAAAGTTTCTGATAGATATGAAAATGAAATTCCATAAATGTATAAACAAATAATTGAGTTGGAAAACCGAGCGTGTGGTAACCAGGATCGTGGTATATTTTAAACAAATATAAAACTACAACTAAACGTGGTAAGTGCATCCACTACACTATGCCCCCCCCGAGACTGATGCTGGAAGCTAAGGTCGATAGTGATTCGTAAATTTTACTCTTCTTCCAGATTTGGTTCGTTTTTCAACGCTCGGTTGTGTCGAAGAATCGGGCAAGGTTGTGCCAGCATCCTGTGTGTCATTCGACGGCGTGCTGATGTCATCCTTGGTCATATAGGCTGGCTTCACTCTATCAATGGAGACTGTAGTCTCTTTGCCTTTGACCTGGATTTTAAAGATCTTCTTGCCGCGATCCAAGACTTTATATTTTATATTTATTATTATTATATTTTATTCAAAAATAAACATATAAGTTTGTAAAATATTACATAATTAAGAATTATACCTAATAGATATATATAAATAAATACATAATAGTATGAACTCATAAATATCCAACTGCTGGTCTCAGGCCTAGTCAGTTAGTAGTCAGCTACACTAGTCCAAAGTAGACTGGTGGGCATTCACAAATAATTTTTCTCACGATGTTACGATGTTCTTTGTACCTTCATTCGTTGCTTTAAGTGGTCATTACTATTAAAGAAGACTTACCTAATGACCCAACCCAACATTTAGCAGCTTCAAAATCAGCTGTGTGCAACACGAACTGTTTCTTCTCTGGCATATAAGTAGCAGTGGCCCTCATTCCTTTTGCGTTTGAGCCATGCGATACTTCTGTTAAAGCAAAACACCCTCCAATCTTTCCTTTCGCTGCGTCCTCTATATAGTGGTAATGGTGGGCTCTACCACTGCCTTGAATGACGTTAGTGAACATCCGAAATGTTAACGACACTTTGACAGCTAGGGAACTGTCAAACATGAACATTGCCTCCGATTCAGCTGGGAAGAGTCGCGGATCTTCTACTATCTGAAAATAGCAATATAACTATAGTATATTCATTTCATTTCATGATTTAGAACTGATTTATGTTAAAAACAAAATGTGTTTATTATTATTAATAAGACGTTAATTAAACTTTTTTGTTGTTTTTTTTTTAAAAACAAGGACTGATGGCGTCGTTTGTGTCTGGGGCACGTGTGCACGTGTTACGAGTTACATTTTTTATTGACCCATTGTCATTTCTATATATTTAACACTAAACTATTAATTTAACTATCGACACCTCATTCACAGGTTTTGTAAAAATAAGAAGGTAGATATATAAAATGGCTCTTTAATGTACAGTCTTATAGAAAATTTTAGCCCAAAAATATTCTAAACTAGCTGTCCCGGCAGACGTTGTCCTGCCCTGAAAAAATAAAAATCTAGGCCCCGATTCTAGTGCCTCCTACCAGTTCTAATTGTGTATCTAAACCATCCGGGGATCCACTCAGACATACCAAAAAATCATCAAAATCCGTGTAGAGTAGGAAGATCCTAGAACCCGATTCTACCGGTTCCAGTTGTAAATCTAAACCATCCGGGGACCCACCCAAACACACACAAAAAGTTTAATCAAAATCGGTAAGGTCGTTCTCAAGTTATGTGCGTACATACATTTCTACGATTCATTTTTATATATTATAAGAGATTTGCATAATGTTCGGTCTTATCGCTAAGCGATATCTTCCAGACAACCCATATATGGACCAAGATGTAAAATTATTGACAAATATCTCAACAAGCCTGCATCTGTATAGCTGCCCTTTTCAACTTCAAACTGTGTAATTTTTCAATGTAATTAAATTAAAACCATATTTATTTATGACAATAATTTAATTAAACTAAAAACCTTAGAATTTTCAGTTTCACATTGTCATATAAATGTGTTACTCGAATTTTTAGAAGACATGAAAATAATGTGAAAAAAGACTTAAAACGTTAAACTGAAACTAAACTGAGAACTCTGAGATCCCATTGCCACCTCCCCCCCCCGTCTCATCCCTCCTATCCCGTCCTAGGGGTGCGTGTCCATTGAAGCGGAGTGGGGCTGCGGTGCGGAGATAAAGAGAAATATTGGTGGTAGTTGCTTCTTCCAAATAAAGGACCAAAGGTGGACTGTAGGACCTATTATTTTTGATATGACAGTTCTCTGTCAATGATAATTCCTAAATTTTTAACAGTTTCACTGATTTCAATGCGTACACCATCAAACACAACACGAGGAGGTGAAGAACACTCAATTTTATCCGTGCAGGGACGGAGAAAGAATACAATTTCCTGCGGCCGGGCGGCCTGTCGTAAGAGGCGACTTAACAACTCACAGCCAGGTGGTAGGGCATTTGCCCGAGTGGATGGCTACCACCCCTGGTCTATAGTATGTCGCCATAACAACCTTGAGTTGTGTTCCGGTATTAGTGACCAGGTTCCAATCTCCCTTAAGAGAGCAGCAGCGCATTTGTAGCAACTTTGGTGTTGCAAATGTCCATAGGCGATGGTAACCGCTTTCCATCCAGTGGGCCGTCTGCCTGTCTGCTGATCTCCTGCAATAAAAAAAAATTTGGAGACAAGCTTAGAAGTGCCGACTATAATATTCATTGTATTACTTCAAATCAGGTTGGATTCGATTCATCTTTGTTATGCTCGGCAGTTGTTTATACTATATGAACTTAGTTTCTTATTATAAGTAAAAAACGATGGAAGATGGGATGCCCCCTAATATGGGACGCAAATTGTGTCGATACTTTGGCGGTGTTCCATCTTCCAGACACAGCCGTGATAGCTGGGGCTGCTGCTGCACACCACGAGGCCCTGAAATGTCGCAAATATGTGTCCATTGGTAGTGGGTACGTATTTGTGGCTTTCAGGGTCGAGACCCTAGGGCCGTGGGGGCCCGGAGCTCATTACCTCTATAGAGACCTCAACATATCTAATTGAGGTCTCCCGTGACCAAAAGACTGGCTTGCACCTAGGGCAACGAATTAGCATTGCCATCCAACGCGGAAATGCGGCCAGCATATTGAGTACGCTCCCCGCCGACAGCGATTTGGAGTCAGTTTGACGGCTTCTGTGGTTGAGCGGTCTAAACCTTTGCCGGCTTACCTCACTGCAACACACAGGCTCCGGGTTCGATTCCTGGTATGGTAAATTTCGGAAACGAATTTTCTCCGTTATTTACTATGGTCTGGGTGTCTGGGATCGGCCCCAGAGTGGTCCGTTGTATATTACCCATAACACAAGCGTAGCTTGCTTAATTTGGAGATATACTTATTTAATTTTTTACTTATATATTTATGTTATTTTGTAAGTATAGCTTTATTGATAGTATAGTTTAGTTTATTTATTTTTAAAATTAACTTTTAGTTTTAGTATTTAGTAAAAAACCGAATTAAGTTTTTATGTAAGTAGAATAAAGCTATTGCTCTATGAATGAAACAACTTACTTTCTCAACAGGTAGAAATTGTTCATTGTAAATGGTGTACATCCTTTTGGTTGTAAGGTGTCTTTCCTGGTCCAATGACAATGCTGCCTCTGAATGATGGAACAAAGGATGGTTCTGCATGAAGTCCCATATTTTATTCTGGAAACGAAAATAGAATATATATTAATGGTTCACAAGAAGATTTCTCGTAGTATTTAAAGCGAGAATTTAGCAATACTCAATTGCGGATGTGGAAAAACGAATCGCAACGGACAAGTGGAAAAATGAATAGCCACGGAGAAGTGGCAACACAAAGCAACAAAATTTTAACTTGAAGTTTTAAGAGCAGGTTGTTAATGTACATACATACATACATACATAACTTCACGCCAGTTCCCTTGCGGGGTAGGCACGAACAACAGAGTGCCATTTAGGCTTATTCTTACACACCTCACTTGCCTCTTTGACATTCATAACTCTTGTCATGCAAGCTCGTCTGTTCTTAAGGCTCCTGACATCACCTTCTGCTAGTACACAATCAATTTGATCATGGAAGGTGTGTCGTGGCCTTCCACGACTTCTGCATCCATCCACTTTTGCATTGTATATCTGTTTAGTCATTCTTTCATCATGCATTCATTCGTTGTTAATGTACTTGTCTAATTAGAAAATCTGCCCATAAAACTTCAAAATTAGCACAAGCCATTCATTTAAAGTCGGGTTGCGACTGATTGTGGATATTTAAAAAAAAAAAAAAAAAAAAACTTCAAGTTAAAATTTTGTTGCGATTCATTTTTCCACTTATCCGTTGAAGTTTCACTTCTACTATGTGTCCCAGCATACATTTCGATTTTTTTGGCTGTCTGCCTATATATACATCTTTTCCCTTCTCATGGATACCATTCCAATACATTAAGATTAATCTTCATATTTTATTTATATCAACCTTTAATATTTCAAATAATGCAGACAAAACCACAAGGCATCGCTAGTATTGTCACTATTATGATGATGAGGTACTTAAATAAAACAGTGACTTTGTAAGCACTGATACGAAAATTAATTAATCATTGTCCATTGTATTCTAATCATAATAAAAAATCTTCATTTTGAATTCAATGAATTAATTCATGAATTTTATAAATCTCATACAATGGCGTGAGATTTATAAAATTCATGAAGGTCGAAAGATTAATTGACTAAACAAAAACTACTAGCAATTCATTGGTAACAATCAATGCTTAAAAGTCATGAAGACTTGTGCATAATCGGGTATCTAATACATATTACAGTAAATTCTAAAACAATGTACAATCACTGTGTGAAAATGTTTGTCACCTTAAAGTTGACGTTTACTTGCACGAGTACAAGAAACAGTAAGGCTAATATTTTAATAAATGTTATGTTATGTTACATTTATAATTTTAAATGTGAAAAAAGAAAATTACAATGGTGACAATGAGAGACACTGAAAGTAACAGTAGTTTTAATCATCAGACACAAAGAGTATATAATCAATAAGCTTATTGTAAATATTAAAACCAATTAAAATGTTTTACACTATCTAATCTCTAAACAGTCTTTTTAGATGATAAAGAATCAAACAACTTTTATCTAAGTAATTTTAAATTTTATTGTTAAACTAGCTGTCCCTAGATGTCGTCCTGCCCGGAAAAACTTTAATCGATATGCCGACAGCAGCGCCACCTACCGGGTCCAATTGTGAACCAACTCAGAAACCTTCTTTCACTCATGCACAACAAGTTTGCTAAAGATCATCAAATGTATAGTTTACTATTCTATAAAGGACATACAGACAAACATTCATTTTTATATATAAGAAGATAGTTAAACATAATTTTTTGTGTAATTGTCTGTTCTGTGACTTAGTTTGAAAAGGTAACATATGCTTGCAGAATGTTAAATGAATCAATTTGAAAATTGGCGAAACTTTTCATACCGTGACTGTACATAAAAAAGAGTGTGCTTTTAAATAGCCTATTATCACAATTTTAAAATTTTAATAATATTCCTTGTTCACGTTAACTTGACGCACAGGGTTAATAACAATCAAAAATATTAACACCTAAAGGTGGAGTCAAGAACATCTAAAATTGCGATAAATACTAGAAAATTGCAACAAAAATTAAGAACTATATGCATTTTATAATAATCTTTATTTATAACATGATAATATATGTGTTGTCACTTTTTAGAAATTAGTAACCTAGAGCGTCAAGTTATCGTGAACGGGAATAATAACAACACTAATTACTTTTTAAACATTAATGTGGGCCAGGACCAACGCCGACCTGGCGATGATTGCTGATAGGCTAGGCTAGACTGTACCTACATTAGGCACTGCTGTGCTATGTGTAATAGTATAGTGAAAGTATAACTTGTGGTATATATGTGAATGTGAACATGTATGTATGTGAACTTTTTAAATTGTATGTATTAATGTAATTCTGTATAATGCATAATTTGAATAATGTAATATGTATTAGGACTATGGGACATGTTTTCCTGAAATAAAATTATAAATAAAGAAAAACAAATTAACCAATAAGCTATTTGCCTCTAGAATAATGACATCACACAGCAGTACACCCATACAAAGCCAAGGAGATTCTGATAAAGTATTATCTATGATCCTGACGTTTTATATATTTAGAAAAACAATCCTAGTTGAATTGACTCTCAAGTACCCTATTGGATACTTGACAATCAATTCTAATATTTTTACATATAAAAGAGTAGCTAAATGTTAAAATAACATCTTGTTCTTTGTCTTTTAAAATATCATCATAGAAACTATTTTAATTATTTTTCAAAGATTAAATAACATTCTGGCCCATAAAAAGAAGTAGCCTGGACTTTGCCTTATTCTTATGTATTTCAATGCGCTGAATCCGCATCTAGGGTCACTTTGGCCCATACACCCTCAATATTTTTGAGCATGTTTAGTCCATACACCCTCAATATTTTGAGTGTTTGGTCCATACACTCTCAATATTTTTGCTTATTTTTGGTCCATACACCTTCAATATTTTGAGTGTTTGGTCCATATACCCTCAATATTTTGAGGGTGTTTGGCCCATACACCCTCGATATTTTTGAGTATGTTTGGTCCATGCACCCTCAATATTTTGAGTTTGATCCATACACCCGGAATATTTTGAGGGTGTTTGACCCATACACCCTCAATATTTTTAAGTATGTTTGGTCCATACACCCTCAATATTTTGCAAGTTTGGTCCATACAACCTCAATATTTTGAGGGTGTTTGGCCCATACACCCTCAATATTTTTGAGTATGTTTGGTACATACATCCTCAATATTTTGAGGGTGTTTGGTCCATACACCCTCAAAATATTACCATACATAAGAATAGGTGAGTCAGGTCAAAAGTACAGATGACTTTGTTTTTGTGGGCCAGTGTTATTAATGTGCTATTTGACCCCTTTACCTTGTAAGTGGGGCTTTATCTAGAATAATGTTACAGATATAGGCTTTTAATACAGATATGGTGATGGGTTTAATGTGTTATTTGAGTTATGACATTATTAATTATGTTAAATATGGACAGATAATGAATGTATATACACTAATGTGGCTGTATGTTGTGTTAACAACATTATATTTTAACACTTTAAACATGACACATTCAGACACAGCCTAAGTCTAACATGCTTTTATACTAATATATAAAATTGAAGTAACTGTGATTTCAAAATAAATGACAAAATTTAAATATAAATTGCCATTTACATCAGACCTAATCGAAACTGACCTTATTTCGAATTTAACGCTCAGATAAGGGTGATGAACATTGAATGATTAAGTTTATGAATATAAGGAACACTGGTTGATTCATCCAAATTGAAAGATGAAATGAACCGAACCATCTAATACCGGCTTTATTCATCATGCTATTACATAAAATTACTAGCTAAGTATTTCACTTACTTTAAATTCAATTGTGTTCACCGTTTCGTAAACCAATTTCATACGTCGCCAATCAAAAGATGCCGATTTCCGAAACTTGTCCAGGGGTCCCGAAGGTAAATCGGGGCACAATTCCTTTAATTTTTCATTAGAAACATTCTCTTTACGGCTTCCCATTTCGAGCTCTAGTTTGCTTCTATCCAATACTGAACTTTGACACAAAGTACTATAAACTTTTGACAGTTGTTTATTACTACAAATCTTATCAATCATAATAATAAAACAGAGATTAAAGTCGACTATCTATAAATTACGTATCAATTTTTAATGTCATAAAATAATTCTGTTACAATTATAGAATGAATAGGTATATAAATTAAAATTATCCTACGAAACACTTCAAAACAAATAGTTAATTCGTCCTAACTTTGGAGCTGCTAAGTATTATAAACAAAATACGAGTAAATCAGAGTACATTGAATATATAAAGAGAGTAAATTTCCATTTTTAATTACTTATTATTCCTCTGTTAGTATCATGAAAAAGAATACTGTATTAGTATTTTACATCTGATTATCAAATTATAAAAAATAACAATTCACACTTCACAGAATGATTAATCAGTAATAGCTAAATAGTGTTGCACGTCTGAAACAAAACTTTAATTTTAGTATTAAACGACTAAAATATTTATTTATAACAGAATAAAAGACTAATTAAAAATCAGTCAAATACATGTTGGTGCACATATAGCAAATGGTTACGTGCTTATGACGGATATTAACTGTTTTTAATATTTTGTTACTGAACTTTAAGAAACCATTTAATCGAAAATAAATCACATTTCCAGATTTTTTCAAAAGATCTTATTCAAAACATTTTTTTCGTATTTTTCAGTTGTAGCATACCTACAAGTTATAGAGAAGGGTTATAAATATACTTTGTACTACGTTGGTAAGATATAACTCATCATAATACTAATAAACTTGTCTAGTACATGTATATAGGTATTGCATGCACTTATAAATAAATAACAATAAAATAATAACTTATAAGTGCACATTATTATTATTATTTAGAAGCATGTAGGCTGACCACTCTTATTTTTATTTTTTCGGTATTTGCTATATCGATGTGAAACGCATTAGAACGGGTCTAGTTTTCAAGAAAAATAACTATACCATACATTAACAATTTCATATTTCTGTTTTACTACAGATTATTAAAATTAGTGATTTTGAAGTTAAATATTAATAACAACTGCAGCAGAATAAATTTTACCAATTTTTTATTAATATTGAATACAAATAAAATTATGCCATTTTACCAGTTTTTTATTGGACTGTAAAATACCATATTAGTTTTATAAACAGAAGCTTCAAATTTCATGAAAATGTATGAACAAGGTGTGATTTGTAAATAAGATAGTGACCGTTCGTGTTTTTTCCGTTTCATTTTATATTGTTTTATTTTATTTTACATAGAGAGTTTTTAGGCCCTTGCGATGTCAGCATTGAATTTCCTATTAGAGTGAATTATAAACGTCATTATTCAATACATCATAAAATAATGTATTGAAATATCATAATATATAAATATTTATTTTGTTTTAAAATAGCAGGCAGCGTTACACACCACAAACATCCTACGCAAGGTACTAGGAAATACCGTATTTGTAAACAACGTAGACACCCTAAATTCAAGAACACAGAACACAACTCAATAACCAGAACACACATCACAATCACCACACACATCAGACCGAAGTGACATACACACATTAGCCACGCAAACACAGACAGTTACAGGAAGAACAAGAGGAAGACGAAGAAGAGATACACACACGGACACCATCCAAAATCAATAGTGGGGACAAAAATATCTTTTTTCCCGTGGGCAACGGGACGGGGTATTTATAAAAACCGACAAAAGTCGAGAGAAAGTTTATTTCAAAATAAATTATAATCGTATACTCGACTGAAAATCACCTAATGATGCTCCTCCCTAAAATCAGAAACGTCAACTGAAATTATAGCTCTACAAGCTTTTTTACAAAATTAGCATTAACATTGTATTATAGTCGTCTATCTCGTTCTGTTCAATAGATTTGTGCTATCATTTTCTACTAATGTCTATTGTGTTACACTTCTTTATGCAAAAAATTAGTTCTTATATGCGGAAGCAATTCTAAATACAACTGTATAGAACTTTTGAAAAATAAATAAATAAATAAGTGTTTATTTTAGTTTTGTGATTTAGAGCAATTAAAATCATTATATTCTCGTAGGAAATGAATAGAACAAAAACCGGTGAGTAGTTACAATTATTTCTATGAAATAGTTGCAGAGCGCATTCATCCACTGTTTTAGATGTAGTGTGAAGTTCAAGTAGCAGCCTATTTCTTTTATAGTTGATAAAATTGTTTTTATAGTTTATAAGAGTTCATATTTACTTACTATATACATTTTAAAAAGCGTTTCTATTAAACTAAAATAGTTCGAAAAGTAATCCTAAGGATCTATTATAATTGCACCTATCAATTATAGACGCATCTAAACGCTTTCGACGAGTTCTGCGATTCCTATACTTTACTTTGGTATTCAAGTATTTAAAGAGTATGTTACCCAAGCCCATACTGGAGGTAATAAACAATAGCTCCATGACACCAGCTTGAGGGACCTAACTTTAAAACATGGCTTCAAGTAAGATTTTTATTCATTAATATGGTTAGTTTTGTATACTATTGTCAATGTAAATACTCTACTATTACTGTTCTCCAAAATTTCTTATATAGCTTAAACTAGGATTAAACTCTCGTTAGACAGAAGTTCAGGAGAGTAACAAAATTTTTAGTAGACATACATGTCTATTATAAATTATTATAATGCAATATGTTTTAATACAGACTATATGATCTTATTCATCCTCTAAAGACATTGGCCATCATAACTTGCAATACAACATACCATCATAGTTTTGTTAAGTTAATCCATCTAAGATTAAGTTTTGTGCTACTATTATTCCTATCATGACAATATTACAAACCTTTTTTCCTTTTCCTAACTTCCTAATATATTTTTCTCACTCTCCTCAATTTACTATAAACAAAACTAAAATTTATTTATTAGTAATTTTTAGAGATAAATCTACCAAGTTTATTGTTTAAAAAATTGCTCAAAGATTACTTACCTGAATATTTATTGATTATGTTCATTATTTATTAATTTATTGTATTATTGTAGTTAAGTTACGAGCTTGCATGAAAAGAGTTATGAATGTCAAAGAGGCAAGTGAGGTGTGTAAGAATAAGCCTAAATGGCACTCTGTTGTTCGTGCCTACCCCGCAAGGGAACTGGCGTGAAGTTATGTATGTATGTATGTATGTATTGTAGTTAAATAGTCGGCAAACAACTTATTTCTTGCTATTTTACTCTGCAGTGCTTGTTGTATTTATGCCCTTTTACTTCACCAAAAAGATCCAAATTTATCTACTTAGCAGTTGGTATTAACGCTGTTCTAGTTGTTTTTTTATTATTATTTTTAAATCGGCCGACAAACACATATTGTATATCCCCAAATTAAGCAAGTTACGCTTGTGTTATGGGTAATATACAATGTTTTATTATGTATACAAGTCGCGAAAACTTAAGAAAATATTAAATATACAATGTACTAATCTGGGGCCACTATCAGACAGCCAGACCATAGTAAATAATGAAGAAAATATATTTCCGAAATTAACTATATCAGGAATCAAACCATTGCAGTGAGATAGGCCGGCAAAGGCTTAGCCCGCTCAACCACAGAGGCCGTTTGACTAACAGGGTGGAGTGGCGCCTAATAAAATAAAATATCAAGAACGTTGAAAAGAAGTTAAATGAGGTTGATAGCACATTTGTACGTGAAAATCACTGGCTATATTAATATTATAACCTACAATTATTGTGGTGGTATAAATTACTTGGGGCCTGGCAGATATTGTCCTGCTCAGAAAAAAAGAAAATTTAATACCCAATTCCAGCGCCACCTACTAGATTCAATTGTGAAAGTAAACCATCCAGGAACCCATTTAAACACACATTTTTTTTATCAAAATCTGTCTATGGGTTTAGGAGGATCCTAAAATCCAATTCAAGTGCCACCTACCAGTTCTAATTGTGAATCTAAACTGTCTGAGGACCCACACAAAGACACAAATAAAATAAGCTATATGCGTGTGTTACATAAGCTATCAATAGTGGAAGAAAATGGAGTTGAAAACCTAATTTATTTATAAATTATTATTTAAAAAAAAAAAATTCTGTGAATTTGTTTGATATATTCATAGTTATTCGGCTGTTTAGAGTGGAGGCAAATCAAAGATTTTAAAATCCGTCCAGGTGTTGTTCTATATATAACTAAACTTTGGCTACAAGCCCAGACTGACTGAAAAATCTGCTTTGATATCCACAGTACTTAGCAATTCAGAAAGTAATAGTTGTTTGAGCAAACCATACTTTACAAAGTGACAACTTTAAACTAATATTACACAAAAAATAATTTTGCTTTTTGGAGAGATAAGAAAATCAATTTTGCATATATTTTTAATCAGCAACAAAGTTAAAAATCTTACTTCTCTAGAGACTAAACAAAATAAACTTTCCTTAAACTGTCAACATCCATAAAATAATTAATGGAGTTCAAATTGCTCAACCAATATTTCCGATAACCAATCAAGTATTGATTGCATGAAAAGAAAAAAATCAGAAGCTATCACAGAGTGTACAGGTGCTGCCACTTGCAGTTGAATTTAATGAAAAAATTGCCAAGGGTGTTGACAAAACAAAAGTGCAGTATTCCTTAGGATTGTTTTGCTATCGCTCTCTGCATTTAGTTAGGTGTTATTGAACATGTGATCATCAGGTCTAAATTTGAATACCATGTTATTGTTTACTGATCTTTGAAGGATGTTTATCATGAATGAAGTTAACTCTTTATGAGTTATTTCCTAAGAAATGTGCTTCATGACAATGTCATTTAATGTTTACTCGAATTATCGTCAGGGCGTTCCATTTGTAAGTCACAACGCCCAAAATGCTCAGTTAGCCGTTCCACAAGGCGACCGCGGTCGTTGTGGTTGTGGCGAAAACGTCACTAATGACGTCATCATTTCAGATCACACAACGCTCACAATGACCCATGTCAATAGACGGGTCGAATAACCGTTCCACTTGGGTTTACGATTGTAACGCGGGCAATGGGCTACGTTCCATTAGGGACTCACAACGACCACGTTCACGACCGCGATTTATCCCGTTCCACTTGCTTGCGGCCGTTATAATCATAAACGCTAGTGGAACGAGTTATGGAGCGTTGATATCATTAATGTCATACGCATTACGTAAATGTCATTGGTTGATATGAAAATCGCGCCTTTTTCAATGTGTTGACAAGAGAGAATTATTGCTCTGTGGTCAACACCCACTTCGACCCACCTTTTGACGTGGGTCGTTGTGGGCGTCGTGTGATCGAAAATGATGACGTCATTAGTGACGTTTTCGCCACGACCACAACGATCGCGGTCGCCTTGTGGAACGGCTAACTGAGCATTTTGGGCGTTGTGAGTTACTAATGGAACGCCCTACATGTATACATGGTGTGACATAATGACATCATCCGCCGAGCTCTTGTCAGCGTCGGCGTATCAGACATCCTAAAGCCAAATGGCTTGCTGCGCGACGATGTCAAGAGGCCGGATGGAATGTCACTTATTCCTTGGAAGATGGGACGGCCGCTTGTGCGGGACGCGACATACGTTGATACTCTGGCGGCATCACGTCTTCCAATGACAAAGTCAGGGGCTGGCAGCGCTGCTTCAACAGCCGAAGATCTCAAACGGCGCAAATAAGGAACTCTAAGAAGGGTTACATATTTGTGCCGTTTGGAGTTGAAACTAGGTCCGTGGGGTCCATGGGCAAAGGGTTTCTTCAAAGAAAGTAAGAAAATCGGATACCACCCATGATCAAAAGGCTGGTTTGTATTTCGCGCAACGAATCAGCATTGCCATACAGCGTGGTAATGTCAAAAAAGTACTGGCTGGTAGAATGCCACAGAAAAAGAAATTGACTTGACGTTTCATATGTGACGTATTAAACGAGTTCATCAGATTTAGATATGTTTAAAACGCATGATTTCATTATAGAAGTAGTTGTTTGTATATCTAATCAATTTTTATTTACTTTCCTCATATTCGAAATAAATCAGTCTTAACTGCAAGGCCTATTTTGGCACTCGAACTATTAGCGTCCTCGCTACGTTCATGCTTAAATAGGTCACTCTCACTTTTCGTGTAACAATCTATTATTGATCCTGGCCCTTGTTTTATTAGACCAACACATGACTTATAATTATTATGGTCTTGTGTATGTTTCATTCCTTTTTTCAAAGGACCCCTAAATAGCAATCGACGTAGACACTTAAAAAGCCAATCAGAGAATGCAGCCGTATGCATACTATTACGGAGACTGCCAGTTATTGAGGCGATGCCTTTGCTTTTTGCTATGCTAATAATACAGTCAATTCTCGTACTCTTTACTAAGCTGCTATTTAATTTATAAGACCTAAATTCGTTTCTTAACACATGTCATTCGATCTATATGTCCTTATATTTGAGCCAATCGAGATATCTGTAGTATACGTCTAGATAGAAGCAACGCGCAAGAGTTAACTTGAGACTTCGCTCGGATGACGTAAGCGCGAGGTACTGGCTCAATAGTAAGCGTCGATGGCTAGAGCGGTAAGAAGGCGAGGGACGGAAGGGGAGCGCGCAATCCGCTCAGGTCTCAAGTTAACTCTTGCGGATAATATACATGTGAAATATTTTTTTGTGGAAAGAATGCATGATGAAAGAATGACTAAACAGATATACAATGCAAAAGTGGATGGATGCAGAAGTCGTGGAAGGCCACGACACACCTTCCATGATCAAATTGATCGTGTACTAGCAGAAGGTGATGTCAGGAGCCTTAAGAACAGACGAGCTTGCATGACAAGAGTTATGAATGTCAAAGAGGCAAGTGAGGTGTGTAAGAATTAGCCTAAATGGCACTCTGTTGTTCGTGCCTACCCCACAAGGGAACTGGCGTGAAGTTATGTATGTATGTATGTATGTATGTAAATATTTTTTTGATACGATACGTACTATTCAAATTATAATGGTTTTTTCTTGCGGTCACCAGTGACCGGCATGGTAGGGTATTAATAGTATTTTTACGTATGTACAGTGTATACGTAAGAAGTCCTGGTAGTTTAGTGACTAATTGGCCGGCATATAATTCTTATTACGTGAGTTTGAATTCTAACAGGTAAGTACATACCGTTTAGGCCGGTTCACTGACATTTTATTTTATCACGATTCTAATACATCATTGTAACAGTGACATATAAATCTTAAAAGTGAATTACTTTTCAAATCTTTATTCCTTTTGACCTTATTTAACGTGATTTAAGTATTATAAGCTGATATATAGGAAGCTACCTACATTGAGTTCGCTATCTCGATTTTTTATTTTTTATTGCATGAGTTCAGCAGACAGGTAGACGGCCCACTTGATGGAAAGCGGTTACCATCGCCTATCGACGTTTGCAACTCCAAAGATACTACAAATGCGCTACTGCTCTCTTAATCGAGACTGGAACCTGGCCTGGAGGTTGTTATGGCGGCATACTCTAGACCAGGTGTGATAGCCATCCAGTCGGGCAAACACCCTACCACCTGGCTACGGGTTGTTTTATCGCCTCTTACGACAGGCCGCCGGCCGCAGGGAATTCTATTCTTTATCCGTTCCTGCACGGGTAAAATACTTTTTACTACTCGCTCGTGCATTACCATAATATTTTAAAGATCTAAATTGACAGAACTTACGTCGACGTATTTTTAGTAGAGTGCGTCTCACGGAAAAAGTCCCGCGGCAAAACGTGGAACTAATCACATAATGGTCTTACTAATGGCACTTGCAATAATCGTCATTTTTGCGGGATTCATTTTTGCAGAAATCGTATCCCAAGTCGCTAATCTTATACTTCTTATACTAATATATAAAGCTGAAGTCTTTATTTGTTTGAACGCACTAATCTCAGGAACTACTGGTCTGATTTGAAAATTTCTTTCAGTGTTAGATAGCCCATTTATCGAGGAAGGCTATAGACTATATATCATTACGCTAAGACCAATAGGAGCGGAGCACCAATGAAGAATGTTTCAAAACCGGGGGGTTTTAAAAACAAATTCCACGCGGATGACGCCGCGGGCACAGCTAGTCTACATAAAGCTTGTTTTTTTTTTTAATTGTTTCTTAGATACACTAAATAGTTATATATATTTACCGCGTTTTTCTAAAAACCGCCATTGGCAAGTACTGCGCTTGCTATAAGGAGGGAAGAGATGAGCCCAGCCACGTTATTATGTTGTTTTTGTCAAGTGTTTTAATGTAAATATTACATTTATATTATTATCCTATTTACTAATACTATTAATGTCAAAGAAGCAAGTGAGGTGTGTAAGAATAAGCCTAAATGACGCTGTTGTTCGTGCCTACCCCACAAGGGAACTGGCGTAAAGTTATGTATGTATGTATGTATGTATGCATTAAATCGCCTCATAATTTACGCCCCTTAACTAAATACAGAATAAATACACCAGTACACACATCCTGTTTTTGTAATAACTCTTTCACCGTCCACGCTGCGTGTCTCAGGAATGAGTTACCTTCAGAAGCATTACTTTTCTATTGTGTATAAGAATTCCTAAAGCTATTATATAAGTATATACTCGTATATATTTGTATTGTCATATGTATATATACGTGTGTGTGTATATATATGTGTATATAATTTATATTATTTTTGTACTTATATGTAATAGGTTTATGTTTATTTATCATTCGACATTACGGCACCACGGTCTGTATTAAAATTCTATCAATCCCTGCCAAGGGTTGCCTGGGAGAGGTCGCTTCTTAGCGATAAGACTGCTCGTTGTACTATCTTTTATCTTTTTCTACTTCTGTTTGTATATGCTTTGATATAAATTTAATGAATTATCTAAATCGGAATTTTTCTAAAATTATTTTATCTTTCTACCATTCGGTTACACGACCTCAGCGCCCCGTCTGCGGGACTTCTTTGGTGAGACAGAGTCGACACAAATCTCAACAATAATATGAAAATGTTTCACACTAAAATCGTTTGGATACAGATAGATAAGATTTTAAATATTACATTTTTTTCACAATTGATTTTTATTTGTAATGTATTGTATGTAAAATATTGGAAATTTTATTGTTGAGATTTGTGTAATACATATTTGCTGTAAGTGAATTCTGTCAATTAATATTGAAAAAATATATGTTTTAAAAAGCGAACGAAGTTTAATATTCGAATAAGAGTAAAATTATTTGTGTGTGTGTGCAGTTAACACGCAGTAGAAGTGAAACTTCAGAGAATATACTCATATAATTCTTCTCTAACTTTTATTTATATAAATATCCTATATCCATCAACATGTGGAAAACATCAATCTAAATTACATTTTAAACCACTAGCATTAAGTTCAAAATTCAATGCACTGTTACGCACAATTTCCTTTGATTTGCGTATAACAGAATATCCGCCTTAAGTCTATGCAGATAGAGCTAAAATTAATTTGAAATATTTTAAGTTTTATTTAAATTGAAAATTAATACTAACGGCTAAAGAGAAATGTGTTTTGCTTTCAATTAAATAAGGTTGAATTTTATGTGTTTATCTTTTATTAGCATCACTTCGTTTCATCGATTTTCAAATCACAACGATTCTAAAGAAGTTTCACTTCAATACTTTCGTCACAAAGTTAATGTTAGAATGATGTTCGAAAGTTTCATTATATCCCCTTGAAATGTATAAAAGTTTCTAATAATGAATAAAAGGGAAAAGGAAGAAAGCTTTTAAGTGAAAAGGGTTGCGATGTAAAACCATTGAATTTTTAATACTTATCCCATTTTCTACGGATGAGTTTTTTTAGAATATAATATAATGATAGAACATTCTAGTAATTTTGATATAACTTATATCAATTTAAGACCCAAATTAAAAAAATGTTGTAATTTAGAATGATCCAATGACTTTTAGAATAATGACATAAACTTTTTTTTTAAATCTCTATTTTGTTAGTAATTATTGTGACTTTTATTTTAAATTTTATTCAATATGACGTTTTAATTAATAATTTAATGATGAAACGAAATATTGTTAAATTTAATACAATAAAAAAATACAATTAAATACTAAAACTAAACTACAGTATGAAAAATAAACCTAAAATTAAAAACTAGAACTAAATAAAAAAGGAGGGCATAATCCATAATATAAATAAACCTAGCTTAAAAATAAAAAACCTGTATCAAGGCCCGTCCCGCCACACCAGACCACTGTCGCTGGGCATTGTACCTAGAAGGCTGGCAGCATTGCCTCGCTGGATACAGAGGCTAATCCTTTGTAATTCAATATTGACCTAATTTAAATTAAATTCACATTTTATATATGTAATTTTCGTATGATTGTATATTTATTTTTTTGTAATTAACTATTTGACCGACTTTTGTTGTCTGTCTATAATACTCCATCCATAGGTTGTCTGAAAGAAATCGCCATGGGCGATAAGACCGCCGATTGTACTTGTGTATTAATGTTCTTGATTTCATGTTGCATTTTTGTACAATAAAGAATATTCTATTCTATTTGAGCCAATTTTTATTTTTATTATATAAATTATTTTTTAGTGGAAACTTGATTGATATATGTATTAATTTTGTGTTTTATATTTAAGAATATTAATTATTGTATGTTTCCCAAACAAATTAAATAAATAAATAAATATCCGTAGATTTAAATCTAATATCTATCAAATCTATGTATATCTATTGGTGTACCGGCTATTCTAGAACGAAATGCCTTGCAACCGTACGGAATGTCACTCGTCCCTTAGAAGATGGGGCGGCCGCTAGTGTAGGATGCGACTTATGTTGACACACTAGCCCCGTCACAATCTTCTAACAAAGAAGTCTGAAGATGTCTAACGGTACAAATATGGATATCCGTGCAGGAAAGGAGGGAGAATACAATTTCCTGCGGCCTGGCGGCCTGTCGTAAGAGGCGACTTAACAACCCACAGCCAGGTGGTAGGGTATTTGCTCGACTGGATGGCGACTACCCCTGGTCTAGAGTATGTCGCCATAACAATCTTGAGTTGTGTTCCGGCATTAGTGACCAGACTCCCTTAAGAGAGCAGCAGCGCATTTGTAGCAACTTTGGGTTTGCAAATGTCCATAGGCGATGGTAACCGCTTTCCATCAAATGGGCCGTCTGCCTGTCTGCTGAACTCCGGCAATAAAAAAAAATTGAGCCTTTGGAAAAGTTTACATATTTGTGCCGTTTGGGGTTATGGACCCGTGGGGACCATCGGCAAAGAGTTTCTTTAAAGACGTCAATAAAAAAACTCTTATACTACAGGTGATTAAAAGGCTGGCTCATATTTCGCCTAATAAATTAGCATTGTCATACAGCGTGGCAATGCAGTCAGCCTTCTGGGTCTGCTTTCCGCTAGCAGTGATCTGCTACATCAGCGTTCCGCAAACTTTTTGTGTTCAAGGTACATCCAGGTAAACGAAAATTTTTGGAGGTACACATACATACATAACTTCACGCCAGTTCCCTTGCGGGGTAGGCACGTACAACAGAGCGCCATTTGGGCTTATTCTTACACACCTCACTTGCTTCTTTGACATTCATAACTCTTGCCATGCACACTCGTCTGTTGTTAAGGCTCCTGACATCACCTCCTGCTAGTACACGATCAATTTGATCATGGAAGGTGTGTCGGGGCCTTCCACGACTTCTGCATCCATCCACTTTTGCTTTGGAGGTCCACCACAAATAAAAACCATTTTTTTAAGTAATATTAATCAACATTTATTTATTAATCGTCGAAACAATATTTATTATTAATCACCAAACCAAAAGTTTAAATTGCGGCATCACCTTATTTTTCCGAGGCACACCAATTAATGACCACGATACACCAGTGTGCCGCAGTACATACTTTGCGGAACACTGTGCTACATAGTAAGCTAATAGTTTTAATTATTTAGTTTATATTTAGGTCTTTTCATTATATAAATAATATAGAATAGAATAGAATATACTTTATTGCATAACATTAAGATACAATTCAAGAAGTTTATGTACAGAAGACAATAGGCGGTCTTATCACTAAAAGCAATTTCTTCCAGACAACCTTAGGATGGATTAAAGAAAAATTGTGTATCATGTGGGTTTTGCAATATAACTAGAATAAAAATAAATATATATATATATATATATATATATATATATATATATATATATATATATATATAAAATTTTGAAATGGCAAGTATAATAGACATAGAAATAAGACAAAAATATACATATATTGATATATACATAAATAATAATCATATTAATAATGTATAGAATTACGTAAATATGGGACAGATGAAGATGTTATGATTGACTATAGAGCCCGAGGTAATGATCCTTCACGAGCCCGTTGAACGCCTGAATATCTATACCAATAAATAAATTTGAATGGTCTGTTTGTAAATAACGAACGACTTCGTAGAAGAAACAATACTTCTACGGAAACTTTGCAGGGACGGAGAAAGAATACAATTTCCTACGGCCGCGCGGATTGTCGTAAGAGGCGTCAAAACAACCTACAGCCAAGTATTTCCCCGTCTAGATGGCTACCGCCACTGGTCTGCAGTATGCCGGTATAACAACCTTGAGATGTATTCCGGCATTAGTGGCCAGGTTTCAGTATCACTTAAGAGAGCAGCAGCGCATTTGGATCGCCTTTGGTGATGCAAAGGCGATGATAACGTCTTTCCATCATCAATGGGGCCGGTCGGTCCGCTTGTCTTTTGAACTCATGTAATAAAAAAAAGATAAATTCGTGCATGTTTTTAATGAATAAACCATGTCTCGTTTTATGTGCAGTCGACACTGGAAACGTCGCGCTGTCTGTGTGGGATGCATAATGAAAATCCTACAAATAGCGCTCTGAAGAGGGGCAAATTGAATGGGCCAATCAGCGTGATAGATTTTTGTGTTCCAAAGCTTAATTAAATGGGCTTCAATAGATTGGCAGGCTTTTTACGTTTTTGCGGTTACATTATGATTAATTAACTGATAGATTGTTATAGAGATAATTTAAGTGTAAAATTTATTTGTAGATATGTCTAAACTGCACACTCAGAGACCTTAAGTGATGATTGACTTAAAGAGCAATTAATGTATAATATCTACTGTTAAATTTAATATCTTATTACTAATCTTATATACTAATATATAAAGCTGAAGAGTTTGTTTGTTTGAACGCGCTAATCTCAGGAACTACTAGTCTGATTTGAAAAATTCTTTCAGTGTTAGATAGCCCATTTATCGAGGAAGGCTATAGGCTATATATCATTACGCTAAGACCAATAGGAGCGGAGCACCAATGAAGAATGTTTCAAAATCGGGGGGGCTTTGAAAGCAAATTCCACGCGAACGGCGTCGCGAGCGCAGCTAGTATGCAATATAGATGAATTAATAAAGAAAAACTATTTAAATATGAAATTTAATCCAAATCGTTAGAACAGTTTTCAAGATACACGAAACATGTAAATATCAATACTAATATTATAAAGAGGTACAGTTTGTGAGTTTGTTTGTAGGGAGTAATTTCTTGAACTATTGAACCGGTTTTGAAAATATTTTCACCAGTGGGAAGCTACAATATTTCTGAGTGACATAGGTTGTATTTGATTGTTATTAATAATATATTTTTTTAATGACGCCCAGCTAAGTGGGCACGGGAACGCCTGTTAAATATCAAACAGCAATAACGTTTCACGCAAGAGTTGCGCATATTCTTGTACGAGGCATTGCATGTGCTTCTAAGACAAATTAATTCGCGTCTATTGTCTTCGTTCGGACTCGCATTTGTAAATTAATTAAAGGTTACGGAGCTTAATTAAAACTTGATTTGCGTGCGTGTGAATTTATTAATAACACTAAGCGATGTGGGTACAAGTGTGCTATTTTTTTTTTTAATTGCAGGAGTTCAGCAGACAGGCAGACGGCCCACTCGATGGAAAACGGTTACCATCACCTATGGACATTTGCAACACTAAAAGTACTACAAATGCGCTGCTGCTCTCTTAAGGGAGACTGGAACCTGGCCACTGATGCCGGAACACAACCCAAGGTTGTTATGGCGACATACTTTAGACCAGGGGTGGTAGTCATCCAGTCGGGCAAATGCCCTACCACCTAGCTGTGGGTTGTTTTGTCGCCTCTTACGACAGGCCGCCCGGCCGCAAGAACTTGTATTCTTTCTCCGTTCCTGCACGGATAAAACTTATATATTATACAAAAATAGCTCGTTTAACTTATAACATTTAAATAGGCAGTTTTCTAAGCTTAAAATTACATTGATTAATGTTTACAACCATTTTTTAAAACATTTACTGACCTTGGAAACTGGGGAGGCCTGGGGCCTAGGGGAGGGGAACGGACAGTAGTATACCCGTCAAGATTGTCGTAGGCGGATTGGCGGGTTTGACTGATTGTTTATCGCAATGTGAAGGTTTTATCACTATGTTGTCCTTCACTGTTAAAGCACGTGGTAATTGTAACAATATTGACATTATTAGGTAAGAAAAATGCCTAACAGCGTGTTCCTTTAGTAGCACACAACGCCCAAAATGCTCCGTCAACCGTTCCACCTGGCGACCGCGGTCGTCGTCACTGTAATATCTAATAATAACAGCCCATAAATGTCCCCCTGCTGGGCTCGGGCCTCCCACTATAGGGGGAACGGGCAGTATACCCGCCACGCTTGTCCAAGGCGGCTTGGCAGGTTTGACACATCGGTTATCTCGATGTGCAGGTTGCATCACGATGTTTTCCTTCACCGTTATTAGCACGTGGTAATTGTAACAATATGCACATTAGGTCAGAAAACTGCCTAAGTGGTGCATGCGTTCCGGCCAGGATCTAACCCACGCCCTTTGAGTTTGGGACGCATGCGCTAGTCATTACGCTACCACGACTTGTCGTCACTAATGACGTCTTATTTTTGATCACGCAACGCTCACAACGACCTATGTCAAGAGGTGGAAATATCCGTTCCATTAGAGTTAATAATTGTAACGCCCGCAAGAAAGTAGAACGGGAGAAATCGCGGTTCTGAACGTAGCCTAAGTTGTGCCTGCTTTCCAGCCAGGATTCGAAACTGCGCCTTTGAGTTTGGAACGCGAGTGCGCTAACAGTACTGGCTTTGTCTTGTTTTCAAAACAGTACGACTTCAATATTCCCATTGAATATTTTGAATTCAGTCCGCTCCCCAAGTCAGTAATTGAATCAGTGTAAAGCAGCCTTTAATTATAATACATATTATCACTTTTCAACTTACCACGAAATGACAAGAAAAGCTCTATTCACTGTTACATAATGTCTAAAAAGGCCGTATATTGTGTCCTAGTTGTCTTCGAATTATTATTTTCAACCTCTCCTATTATATTAATGTCTTCTGTGTTTCAACCTTACAACCAGCCAGTATCGTTCTGATCGGCGGGGGTGGCGTACGCCCCGTGTTTCGAAGTTTACCGCCAATATGCTCGCGAGAGGTACGATAGCATTCTAAGTTTAAAATATCTACAACTCTATGGATATTCGTTTTTTAAATATTTTGTTTCGTTTAGCATAGACTAATATAATACGGAGATCGTTCATATTAGGTTATTGTATCTGAAAATAATAGTTTAGTATTAGTTATTCATCTGAGGGTTATAATTTCAACAAGAACCTTTTTCATAGGGTCTTCTATATTTAAACTACATTATAATATAGTAACGTCATAGTGTCGGTTGTTTTTTAGGTCTCTAAGTATCCGCTATGCGTGTATGATTGTCTAGAATAAAACTCTGCTGGTATTCACAATATGTGCCGTATTATTTCCCGGTCCATAACCAACAGGTTATGGGCCCAGAACGGATCACGCGCAGACAATTAATACGCATAAAGAAAGCCAAAATATAATATTTGAAGTTTCGCGTCGAAATTACTACGCACGAAACAATGGCTAGCGGCAGTGGAGTCTCGTCAATTCCTGTGGAAAAACTGAGTGGTATCAATGACTACCACAACTGGAAGTTTGCGATGCGCATGGTACTCATCCATGAGGATTTATGGGAGTGTGTGCAGTCGAAGGAAGTGAAGGACGAGAAGAAGGACCTAAAAGCTCTTGCTAAGATTTGCTTGTCGGTACATAGCTCGGTATATAGCCATGTACGCAACGCAAAGACCGCACATGAAGCTTGGAATAATTTAGAACAAGCTTTCCAAGGCAAAGGATTGTGCAAAAGGCTGAGCTTATTGAGAAGTCTCTTTAGTATAAAGAGGAATGAGCACGATTGCATGGACGTATATTTGTCCAAAGTCACCGACGTTGTGCAACAGTTGGACGAAATCGGATCACCTTTGGAGGATGATTTTGTTGCAGTCATCATATTAAGCGGGTTGCCATCCGATTATGACCCCTTAATAATGACATTAGAAAATAACAACATGAAGTTGTCAAGCGAGCTGGTGAAGTCGAGGTTGCTGCAAGAAGAACAACGTCGCGCAGGCAGTAGTGAAACGGTGACGGCTATGGTTGCTAAGAAAACGGTTGTTTGTTATAAATGTCATAAGAGTGGACACGTGCAGAAAAATTGCCCACAAAATGTCTCTAAACAACAACATAAAAATAAGAAAGCGTTCCAAGGAAAGCCTACAAGCAAAGGCATGTTGACGGCAATGTCAGTAGCTTTGAATAGTAATACCTGGTACGTGGACTCGGGAGCAACGTCACACATGACAAATAACAAAGATTTGTACATAAGTTTCCTGCCTATTGAACCAGTGCCAGTGAATGTGGCAAACGGTGATAAACTTTCGGCAATCGGTGTTGGTAAAGTAAAAGTTAATTTAAAAACTGGTGAAAAGACGATAAGTCATGTATTTTATGTACCTAGTTTAGTAGGAAGTCTGTTGTCCGTGAGTGCATTAACTAAGAAAGGTTTTAATGTTAAATTTAATAAGAAAGGCTGTATAATTCTTAGTGGTAGAACGGTCATAGCTACGGCTACCCATGTAAATAATGTCTATCAGCTTGATGTTTGTAATAATTTTACATGTAATGCTGCAACGGAAAGAGTCGTGCCTAAAGTTTCTGTTTTAGACACTCTATTGACTTCGCAGGTGACTGAAGTTGCGCAGTCGGATGCGTGCTCAAGCGATGCAAGTCAAGCATCATTGGCCGCTGACTCTGAGGCAAACGCACCTAGTGAGAAGACTTCGCGGGAAACGTGGCATAGACGACTTGCTCATCTCAATGCCAGAAGCATGTACATCATGAAGAATGGGATGGTAACGGGCATTAATTATGACGAAGGTTCCTACCAACCATGTGAGTCATGTGTACTGGGTAAGCAATGTCGATTACCTTTTCCTAAAAAGTCAAAACGTCGATCTAAGGAAATATTAGGCTTGGTGCATACAGACTTATGTGGGCCTATGCCACAAGCGTCTTTTGGAGGTTCTAGATATTTTTTAACTTTTATAGACGATTTTTCTCGGAAGATTTTTTGTTATTTTTTAAAAGGGAAGGATGAAGTTTTTACCTATTTTAAAACTTTTAAATCCTTGGTTGAAAACCAAACGGGCAAAACAATTAAGGTTCTAAGGAGCGATAACGGAACTGAATATGTTAATAAACAGTTTCAGAATTTTTTGAAAGAGCATGGGATAAAGCATGAAACTACTATTCCATATTCTCCTGAACAGAATGGGGTCAGTGAAAGAGCTAATAGGACAATTGTTGAAAAAGCCCGGTGTATGCTGCAGGATGCAGGTTTGGATAACCGCTTCTGGGCGGAGGCTGTCCAAACTGCAGTTTACATAAAGAATAGGTCGCCTACAAAGGCAGTGATGGGATCAACACCAGAAGAAAAGTGGACTAACGAAAAGGTTGATGTAAGTCATTTTCGGGTGTTTGGTTGTGTGGCCTATGCTTTAGTGCATAACACAAAAAAGTTCGATCCCAAATCCAAAAGGTATATTTTTGTTGGATACTGCGAGGAAAGCAAAGGATATAGGTTGATGGATCCGGAAAATCTACCTACTTGTATAAAGGCTAGAAATGTAAACTTTTTCGAAAATAAATTTATTTCGAAAAATAATGTTACAGATGTGTCAAATACGTCATGTAATGAATTATTGACACCAAATATTATGAACATTATTTCTAATTCGGAAGTAAATAATATAAATGAAAATGAGAATGGGAGTGACCAGGTTGTCGTCAGGTCAGATGAGCGAGGACATGAATCGTTTGAGCCTGATGCAACTGTGAGCTCGATCGTAAGTTGCGATGATTCTTCGGATGAAACATATGTTCCAGAGTCATCTTCTTTAAACGATACGGATTCTTCAAACTTCGTGAGCTTGAATAATACCACTGAATTGGCAAATATGGCGATGGCATTATGCTGTGATAATGACGAGCCATTGACAGTGGAACAAGCATTGAATGGTAAGGATGCTGGTCGTTGGCGAGAAGCAATGCAGGAAGAATATGATTCTTTTGCAAAGAACAATTGTTGGACGTTGACAGATCTGAAAGATGGACAAAAACCGGTAAGATCCAAATGGGTTTTTAAGATTAAACGTGGTCTTAACGGAAATATATTAAAATATAAGGCGCGTTTAGTAGCGAAAGGTTTCACGCAAAAATATGGTATCGATTACCAGGAAACTTTTGCACCAGTTGTACGTCATTCGACAATTAGGATGTTGTTTGCCATTGCAGCCATAAAAGACCTTGACATTGACCAAATGGATGTCAAGACAGCATTCTTGAACGGAGATTTGAAAGAGAATGTTATAATGGAACAACCAGAAGGATTTGTTTTAAAGGGGGAGAATAAACACAAAGTTTATAAGTTAAACAAATCCATTTATGGTTTGAAACAAGCTGCAAAATGTTGGTACGATAAAATTAATACCGTATTAACAGCAAAAATGGGTTTTAAAAGGTCTAGTGTGGAGCCCTGCGTATACTTTAGAAATCTACAAGGTAGATTATCTATTTTAGCACTTTATGTTGATGACATACTTTTATTTACTTCTTCAGATGCTGATAAACATGACATAAAGAAGCGTTTAAATGAAGAATTTGAAATAAAAGATTTAGGTCAGGTACATGAATTTTTGGGAATGCGAGTTTGCAGGCAGAAGAATAAAATCACACTCGACCAGGCTAGCTTTATAACTAGGATCTTGAACAGATTTAAGATGGCTGACTGCAAACCTGTTTCGACTCCAATGGAGGTTGGCTTGAAGCTTACCAAAGCTGAAGCAAAGCTTGAAAATTGTGAGTACAGAAATCTTATTGGCTGTTTAATGTATGTCGCTGTGTGTACTAGACCCGACATAGCGCATGCGGTTGGTTTCTTAAGTCAATTTAATGACTGTTATTCAGATATCCACTGGAAGGCAGCTAAACATGTTTTAAGATATCTGAAGGGTACTACCAATTATTGTTTGGTGTACGACAAAGGTAACTTTGAAGTATGTGGTTATGTAGACGCGGACTGGGCGTCATGTGAAGTAGACCGGAAGTCATACACTGGCTATGTGTATAAAATCGGGAATTCAGTCATCAGCTGGGAAAGTCGTAAGCAGAAAACCGTCGCATTGTCTAGTACTGAGGCCGAATACATGGCTCTTTCCGATGCATGCAAAGAGGGTTTATTTATACGCACTTTTCTACAGGAATGTTTAAATTTAGATTGTGTTATTAACTTATTTAATGATAACCAGTCTGCACAAAAGCTGAGTAAGAATTCGATGTTGCATTCGCGAACTAAACACATTGATGTCAGACACCATTTTATTCGTGACATTGTTAATAAAAAATTGATTAATATTAAGTTTATGTCAACTGATAAAATGTTAGCGGATATTCTGACAAAGCCTTTACCGCGAGTAAAGTTTTCAATGTTTTTAGGTCAGTTTAATTTGAGAGGATATTATTTACGCGAATGACAACATTTTTTTAGGAGGTCTATGTTTAGTTTTTATTGTATATATAGTTATGTAATGCCACATACGTGTTTATTGTTTCTTGTAGGGTTATAACATGAACTATGTATAATTATGTTTTGATTTGGAGAATAGTTCATACAATACTATGTTGAAATGATTTCAGTTTAAGGGGAAGTGTTGAAATAAACCTCGTCATTTCAACAAGAACCTTTTTTCATAGGGTCTTCTATATTTAAACTACATTATAATATAGTAACGTCATAGTGTCGGTTGTTTTTTAGGTCTCTAAGTATCCGCTATGCGTGTATGATTGTCTAGAATAAAACTCTGCTGATATTCACAATATGTGCCGTATTATTTCCCTAAATAAAATATAGTACTTTATTTGCGATAAGTAGATTAAAATAACATGTCTTAATTACCTGAACGAAGTACAATTTTTTTGTTTAGTTATTAACACAAATGATGTGGTTATAAAGTACTTTTTATAGAAAACAAATAAATGTTCAGATATAGTTGGCTACTGGTTACGTAATTGACGCTTTTCATACAAAAAAAAAGACGTTTTTAATACAAAAAGCATATTATACAGTAAACGAATATCTAGGACAGAACTATATTATAATTAATGACGACTTACACATTGTATTATTTTGAAATTGATTGACTGACGATAAAATATAATTTATAGTAATGTGACATAATTGTTTTATGCTATATCCGTGCAGGAACGGAGAAAGAATACAATTTCCTGCGGCCCAGCGGCCTGTCGTGAAAGGTGATAAAACAACCCACAGCCAGGTGGTAGGGCATTTGCCCGACTGGATGGCTACCACCCCTGGTCTAAAGTATGTCCCCAAAACAACCTTGAGTCGTGTTCCGTCATCAGTGACCAGGTTCCAGTCTCCCTTAAGAGAGCAGCAGCGCATTTGTAGCAACTTTGATGTTCCAAATGTCCATAGGCGATGGTAACCGCTTTCCATCGAGTGGGCCGTCTGCCTGTCTGCTGATCTCCTGCAATAAAAAAATATAGGTGGCTACTGGTTACATAATTGACGCTTTTCATACAAAACCAGATATTGCGCAAAATGTTTTAATTTGCTGATGCCATAAATTTAGGCGCGGACTTTGTAACGGCAAACTTGTTACTTTGGATGCCTTATGTCCTCTACATAAGGCGTCCAAAGTAACAAGTTTTATATTTCTTATTTATTTTTAGTCACGATTAAAAACTAAAATGCCATTTCGTTTGCAAAAATAAATTGTAAGGCGAGGTCTTCATTGTGGCGCTATGATTTCTACAGAGTTGCATTACTTTAATGGGATTCTGCGTCTTTTCTTTGCAATATCGTAATGATGGGTGTATACTATAGGCCTGGAACAAGTATCTCTTAGGGAGCAGAGTTACTGGGATAAGCTACAATTTGTAAAAGGAGAAATTATAATGAAAGTTGTAATGGATGCTATTGTGACCGTGCTCCATCTGGGAGAATGTTATAGTTAGTGAATTGGCCAGGCAGCATTTCAAAACGTTGCGAATTATTAGTGTAGGGCCTAAGTGGCAGAGCGTCCAAATGAGTGGCCCGAGTGACGTCACATAATTTGCAATTTTACATCAAAAAATAGTCTATATATTAATACGTGAAGCAAAAACTTTGTACCCCTTTTTATGAAAATTGCGCGGACGGAGGAGTATGAAATTTCGCGCACTTATAGGTGATATAGAGTAGAGAAGAAGCGACGAATGTTAATATTTTTTTTTACATTCTTCATTGGTGCTCCGCTCCTATTGGTCTTAGCGTGATGATATAGCCTATAGCCTTCCTCGATAAATGGGCTATCTAACACTGAAAGAATTTTTCAAATCAGACCAATAGTTCCTGAGATTAGCGCGTTCAAGCAAACAAACAAACTCTTCAGCCTTATTTATATATTAAGTATGAGATCAGTGTCGATTTGAAATCCTCATAGATTTTACTACGCAAACGAATAGGCCATAATAAAGCTGTTCCAACCAATTTATAGTCGCAACCAGATTTTATGGGAGAGTTGTTTTATAGGATATTTTCATTTCGGTTAGATCATTTGGCTTGAGGTACAGACTCTACCAGGTGAGACGCAAAAATATATGATTCATCCGACGTATGTTCATTTCATGCATCTTACTTTGTATGATATTATACAGGGTTACTGGTAACTCGACGTATTCCCATCGGGACGCGCTGGAGGAGATCAAATGCAACAAATTTGACCCCCTGTATGTATGGCCGAAAGTTAACGGTTTTCAAGTAATTTATTTAATCCAATGAAGTAATATTAATTTATCCGTGCAGGAACGGAGAAAGAATACAATTTCCTGCGGCCCGGCGGCCTGTCGTAAGAGGCGACTAAACAACCCACAGCCAGGTGGTAGAGTATTTGCTCGACTGGATGGCGACCACCCCTGGTCTAGAGTATGCCGCCATAACAACCTTGTGTTGTGTTCCGGCATTAATGACCAGGTTCCAGTCTCCTTTAAGAGAGCAGCAGCGCATTTGTAGCATCTTTGGTGTTGCAAATGTCCATAGGCGATGGTAACCGCTTTCCACCAAGTGGGCTGTCTGCCTGTCTGCTGAACTCCTGCAATTAAAAAAAAAAAAAAAAATCTGAATTTTGTGATTTTTGAAACCTTTACCATATTAAAAAAATCGAAATGTGTGCTGTGGGATACATAGTAGAAGTGAAACTTCAACGAACAAGTGGAAAAACGAATCGCAACTGACAAGTGGAAAAATTTCAACTGACAAGTGACAAAGTCGATCGCAACAAAATTTTAACTTAAAGTGTTACGGGCAGATTGTTAATGTACTTGTCCAATTTGAAAGGCTGCCCGTAAAACTTCAAGTTAAAATTTTGTTGCGATTCGTTTTGCCACTTATCCGTTGCCATTCGTTTTTCCACTTGTTCGTTGAAGTTTCACTTCTACTATGTGTCCCAGCACACATTTCGATTTTTCGCAGGTTTACTGCAAATTATGATTTGGTTAGCTTAGGTACATATTAATGAATGCATTTTTTATTTAAACATATTTTATTTTATCAAACAAAAAAATTGCTTTCGATCGGGAACCAAAAAACGCATCCATAGTATACTCTAAAATGCCGCCTCTCACCACGTCTAGTCTAAATTTATGCTGCTCCTCCACGCGGCCGTAACGATTTTTCGTGACAGAGAAGTCCTAAGCCCCACCGTTTATATAGAAGTTTCACTTTAAAAAAAAATGGTTAGTTGAATATCATTCAACCTATTTTTTATTTATAGAGGACTTGATAATAAAATATAATGACCCACAAAATACCCAAGAATGCTTAATAAATAATAGCTATGGCTAAAAACTAAAAAGGTTTTTAATTTATTTGAAAATTTTAACGTTACTTGAGTTAAAATGCTACGAAGCTGCAACTGATATATATATTCCAACTAAATTTCATTAATTGTAGTCCCAATAGACAGACGGATATGACAAAACGACTCCGTTTTTATCAAAGGGCTACAGTACCCTAAAAAACTTCGCACTTTATTAATCAAAAATCACCAACGCGGCAACGCCCATTTCACACGTAGCGATTAAAGGTTTGAAACGTACTGCTCGTCGAGTCGTGATTCTGTTTCCGCGCGATTAGTCCCACACGCGTCGATTGCTTTGATTCCGATCCGAACGCTCGATTAAGCGACGCTTTGATAGAGAATTTATTGCGCGATTTCACACGGTGCGACGGGATATCTCTCAAATATGAAAATTTAAAGCTTTTCGTCATGTAATTCGAATTATGTACTTCTTAGTAAGTAGCATTTATTCAAAATCTCTTTTAAATTTATACATACATACATAACTTCACGCCAGTTCCCTTGCGGAGTAGGCACGAACAACAAAGCGCCATTTAGGCCCATTCTTACACACCTCATTTGCTTCTTTGACATTCATAACTCTTGTCATACACACTCGTCTGTTCTTAAGGCTCCTGACATCACCCTCCGCTAGTACACGATCAATTAGATCATGGAAGGTGTGTCGTGGCCTTCCACGACTTCTGCATCCATCCACTTTTGCATTGTATATCTGTTTAGTCATTCTTTCATCATGCATTCTTTCCACATGCCCGAACCACCGGAGCATTCCTTTCCTTACCTTCACCCCGACACTCTCTTTCAGACCAACTCTCTTTCTTACTTCGGTATTACGGACGCGGTCCGCGAGCGTCACTCCGCAGTGCTCGCATCTCGACCGCGTTTACTCTACTATCTTGCTCTCTCTTCCATACCCAACTCTCGCTTCCATACGTGAGCGTAGGTACCAGCACCGCGTTGTGTATGGCGAGCTGGGCCTTCTGGCTGAGGTTCTTAGCGCCTAGAAGGTGCTTTTATGTATAGGTTATTTTACATTTATGTATAGATTTATTTTTCAAAATCAGATTTATTAACGTCAAACCAAAGAAAATTCGGAATAGAATCTTACAGTTTACTTATTGAAAGTCATGAGTTTACTACCGCTTCCAAAGCAATTTTAGTTGCTGTTAAAGGAGAAGAAGCAATTCAACAAACTGCCCAATAACCTATCTTTATTCCATGTGGAAAAAAAAAATCTTGCACTATTTGAAGATTTACCATTACGTTCTTGATTACAAAATGCACTTTGTAGTATTAAGTATTTTAGTATACACATATTGTATTTTTGTAGTAGAGGCCGTAATTTTTTTATTTACATATGTTTTTGTTTTTGCTAAGTCACTGTAAAGGCCCTAGCGGAAGACCAACTCTGGTTGATTGAACAAACAACATGCTGGGCTAGGATACATTTAGAACTTCATTTCCTACCTGTATTATTTATAGTATGCTATATTTTGTATTGTATGTCGTTCTTTACCTTATATTTATCGGTAGACCAACATATGTTTATATCCCCAAGTTAAGAAATTCACGCTTGTGTTATAGGTAATACAACTGACAACTCTGGGGCCGATCCCAGACACCCAGACCATAGTAAATAACGGAAAGTTTACGAATTTTTGTTTTTGTTTTTTTTTTGCTGGAGTATAGCAGACAAGCTGACGGCCCACCTGATAGAAAGCTGTTACCGTCGCCTATGGACGTTTGCAACACTAGAGAAATTAGCAACGCGCTGCCGGTCTCAAAGAAATCTTATCACAACCTTTTTGAAAAATTCTGTATGGTAGCGCTGTAGGAAAACCGAACCGTCGCGTACATGGGCGAAGCGGTTCGAGGAAGTGGAGATAAACGTCTAGCTGATGGCGAGCGGTGCGGTGGTAGAGAGAAGACGAAGGCACCTTTATAAACAGTTCCTCGGAACTCTCCCCTTTATACGTCGGTAGAATGCGCAGAGAGACGCGAAATCTCTCCGAAGGGCTAGCGTATCTATACCGTCTGTAAGTATGGCATCATCAATAGGCGGGTGCTCCAGCCCAAAATTGTGAGCAGTAGTCCATATGCGGCCTCACCTGGGCTTTATAAAGGTTTGGTCAAACAGCGGACGGGGCGGGACGGCGACGCGACGCTGGCAGGACGTGAAGAGTTGTAATATATTAGTTAATATAGAACATGTCATATAGAGCCGTCGCGCTCGGCGCTCGGCTTGCGGTCACGTCACGTCGCCGCCGCGTTCGGCGGGAATGCAATACGACTGCGGCGGGACGGAGCGCGATGATCTTTTTGTGTTTTATGGATATTTATTTGAGTAGTCAAATAGATAGCGCGACGGGAGCACGTCGCGTTCGACGTGACGCCAATTTTGTATCTATTTACAAAAATGAACGAGGCTCTTTTCGAAATGCTCGAGAAATCGCGCCGAGTGCGACGGGTCGGCCGACGCGATGCTAGCGGGATCATCACGCTCGCAGTGTGACATCTACGCCGCGATGCCGTCTAGCTAGCGTCGCTTCGCCGTTCCGTCCCGTTCGCTATTTGACCAAACCTTAAAGCACAAGGCGTTGTCGCGGCGTGAAGTACTGCTTGGACCGGTTTAGCACTCCCAGCTTACTGAATGCAAGTTTTGCCTTACCTTCAAGATGGCCCCTGAACTACACACCGTTCGCGATATCGACACCGGGGAAGAAGGGGAGTTCCTTGGAATTGAAGCGCTTTCTCGAATGGAGTTTTCTTGGCAGAGAAACGCAGACCTGTCTTAGTGGGGTTAAAATGGACAAGGTTTTGTCTCGTACATTCAGAGATTCTCTCTAAGGAGTACTCTACATCAGACACAAGTCTGCGTTGTAGGCTTAGCCCGCTCAACCACAGAGACCTATCCTACCAGACCTCAACCCCCCCATCCATCCATTTACCAAACCATCATTCAAATATCCACTCAATCAACCATCCTCCCACTCATCCATCCAATTTCCTCTTACCTAAAACTCCCTGGTAGTACAAAATTTATGTACCTAAAATTGAGTAGGAATAATTTATAACTACTAGCGGCCCCGGCAGACGTTGTCCTGCCTGTAAAAAATAAAATTCTAGAACCCGATCCCAGAGCCACGTACCGGTTCTAATTGCGAATCTAAACCATCCGGGTACCCACTCAAACACACAAAAACAAAATCACCAAAATCGCTCCAGGTGATTAGGAGGATTCCAGAACCCGATCTCAGCGCCACCTACCGGTTCTAATTGTAAATCTAAAAGAGTAATATATTTTTTTATTGTAAGTCATGACAAAATAAGATTAAAAATCTTGCCAAAAAATTAAAGTTTATAATTAACAAATAAAAAATAGGGGTTGATCGTAGAGGGGTGAAAATTTAGGGTTGTATGTATTTTTTAATGCTGTATCCTAAAAAAATAAAAAATAAACGTCCAAAAAATTAAAAAAATGTTAGGGGTGGACAACCCTTATCACTTAGGGATATGAAAAATAAATAGTAGCCGATTCTCAGACCTACTGAATATGCATGTAAAATTTCATTAAAATCGGTCAAGCCGTTTCGGAGGAGTATGGTAACTAACACGAGAATTTTATAAATTAGATTAGATATGTAAAATCTGGAAACAATAAATAAATAGTAGTAGACTCGGGCATAGCTTGTTCGCCCGGGCAAAAGATTGAGAAGAAAAAACCACAGAGACCATCAAAATTCTAAATAGATATCTTTTCTCTCTTTCTTCTTTCTGAAGTAAACTTTAATCTTGCTTTTTTCTGACGTACCAACAAAACTGATTCTAGAAGTTTATAAGCAATACTGACGGCCATGATTAATTCATCATTCGTCGTCTAGTCATAGGCAATAAATAAATCGATTATGTTTCAACTATTCGCTAGTTTAATTATTAATTCGATTTGTCTCTGCCTACCCCAGGGTACCCTTTAAGCATGCTAATAACAAGATACGAACGTTTGTTGAATTTTAATTGATTATGGCTTTGTATAATTGACAAGTTGTTTGTTTATGTGATAATTTAGTTAGCTTTTTAGTTTATACATACATACATAACTTCACGCCAGTTCCCTTGCGGGGTAGGCACGAACAACAGAGCGCCATTTAGGCCTATTCTTACACACCTCACTTGCTTCTTTGACATTCATAACTCTTGTCATGCACACTCGTCTGTTCTTAAGGCTCCTGACATCACCCTCCGCTAGTACACGATCAATTTGATCATGGAAGGTGTGTCGTGGCCTTCCACGACTTGTGCATCCATCCACTTTTGCATTGTATATCTGTTTAGTCATTCTTTCATCATGCATTCTTTCCACATGCCCGAACCACCGGAGCATTCCTTTCCTTACCTTCACCCCGACACTCTCTTTCAGACCAACTCTCTTTCTTACTTCGGTATTACGAACGCGGTCCGCGAGCGTATTACATTAGTTTATGATGCTAATAATAACGTGGGCCGCCACGTAACGCCGTACGCTGCATATGGCGTGAATCTATACGCGACCGACGAATCCTTATTATGGAAAATGCACTAAAGCGATCACTGTGACGCCGCGTACAGTAAAATGTATTCAGAATACCGAGACTAGACTTAGGACTTTTGTCCTGGAAAATGTTATAGTTTGCCTGGGATGGTTCGGAATGTTCCGGGGGCCCATAGCGCCAAAATAAATTAGTGTTACCACTAGTATTAGACTCGCAGCAAAGCCGCAGGAAAAGCCTTAGTGTTAATCTATACAGATAAATAAAATTGGTGTCAAAATAAAAATGTGAAAAAATCAGGGGATATAATTCGGACATTACGAGAATGCAATTTTTAGAATTTTTGTGTATATATCTGTCTGCCTGGATGTTCTAGTTAATCTCTGAAACAGCTAGACCGATTTCGATGTAATTTTCATTAGCAGATAGCTGTTGTTATAAGGAGTAACTTAGGCTACGGTTCTTTTAGGGTTAAGGCGAAGTCGCTGGTAGTAGTAGTAGTAGTAGTAACAGCTAGTATATTATAGGTATACTAGCGGTCCCGGCAGACATTGTCCTGCCCTGAATAAAATAAAAATCTATAACCCGATTCCAGTGCCACCTACCTACCGGATCCAATTGTGATTCAAAACCATTCTCGGACCCACCTGAACACACAAAAAAATTCATCAAAATCAGTCCGGCCGTTTAAGAGGAGTTTAGTCACATACACACATACAGAAGAATTATATATATAACTAAGATATGCCCGCGACTTCGTCCACGCTTGACTTCAAATTTCCGCGAGATTCCCGGGATAAAAAATATCACACATTTTATTACATAAAACTTGCTATCTATCAGTGAATAAATTACATTGGGTTTCGATTTTTTGTAATCTGGCCAATTTAAATAATTTCCAGAAAAATTCACGCCGGTTTTGAGGATAAAAAGTACCGCAGATTTTAAGTCTAGGAATTTGCTGTCGATCAGCGAAAACCGCATCGAAATCGGCCCAATAGTTTTTACGTGAATCCCGAACAAACAGACAAATCGACACAGACAAAAAATATAAAAAAAATGCATCATATTCTCCATCGTCTATATAGTGTAATCCAGTTGTTTTTTTAAATAACTTCAATGTACAGACGGCACGTTTAGAATTTTATAATATTATAGAAGATGTATTGGATTACGTTTACTTGTTTTTATTAGATTATTTGTATCGGCAGACAAACATATATTGTATATTCCCAAATTAAGCAAGTTACGCTTGTGTTATGGGTAATTAATATACAACGGACACTTTGGAGCCGATCCTAGACATCCAGACCATAGTAAATGACGGAGAAAATTCGGTTCCGAAATTTACCATATCAGGAATGAACCCGGAGCCTCTGCGTTGCAGTGAGTTAGGCCGGCAAAGGCTTAGCCCGCTCAACTACAGAGGCCATCAAACATTATTATTTTCATTATTTGAATAAATGCCAACAGCCCTAAAGGCCTCCAAATGAAAGACACCAGTTTAAAGCCTTGACGCAGTTTGCACAATGCATATTTTGCACTAAGCATACTTAAAAGTTTGCAAGTTGCGGGTACAGACAGCATATAAATCCGTGAAATGTAATAATTAATATTAAAATGTTGCTTATATGTATAATAGTAACAAATAGCAATAATCATAAAAGATAAATTTATTATTTTCATATAAGCAACATTCTAATAGTAATTATTACGTTTTAGACATTTATATGTTGCCTGTATCTGTTCTTATAAACTTTTAAATACACTTAGTGCAAAATATGCATAATCATATATTTATGTATTGTCGTTATTTACTTAAGTTATGTCGTTTTACTAAAACTTCATGTTTTAGGAAAGAAACAAAAAGTACTTAATGCTTAGTTATTTAATACGTTTCTTCTTCTTTTTTAGAGGATTATGGCTCCAACGCAATTAGCATTGATTTTGTGTCACAGTAGTTGATAAAATGTCAGGTGCATATATATGAGATAAAAGAAAGAAAAATTTGGCCGGTAACCTCAAATTCTGTGATCCTGTGGACAAAACAGACGTAGAATGTTAAACTAACTACACTATAAATATATGTTATTTGACGTTAAAAACTTCGATAAAATATTTACATGTTTCTTATCATCTAGGGTTAAAAGAAAGTTCACATTGAATTGAATACGTTTGAAAACTAATGTTCTGACTGCTAAAAATTATATGCTTATAATGTGAATAGCGTTGTTATATATAATAGAGTCGATGACAGTCATGTCAATTGAAAAAAAACGTGCGTCTCGGGACCCCCGATAGAAGTGATAACATAAACTAATCAAGTTGAACTATTTAATATTGAAATTGTTTAACTTGAGAAAAGCTTAGGTTATTACTTAAATGTTATGTATATTAATATAATGTAAGGAAAGGTTATTTATTAATAAAATGTTTTATTGATTATAAAATATATTTTATTCTTAGTTACAAATCTTGAATATGTACATTAGAATTTTGTGTATGTACATTATTAGTATAATTATTTAATCTAATTACCGAAATACGGCTAGCGGTGTGGGTTTCAGTGAGAGAGGAGGAGCCTGCCTACCGCTTCCGTATGCGTGAGAGAAAGGGAAGCCAGACAGACTGGCGCCGTAACGCGTTACGTAACGAATCGGTTTACCCTCCCATAAGAAGTTATCACTTCAAAAACTATAATCTCACAAAAAGAAGGCAAAAAGAAGTTATTTGTTTGGGTCACTTGTGACTTGATGGAGGCTGGTACTGAAAATCAGCGCTGTGTCAGTTCTTGACACAGCATAATGCTGAGTTACCAGCCTTATTGCCGTGAGTGTTATGTACATTGATATTTTAAAGTTGTATATTTTATAAAATTCTAATGGCTTTATGTTTTATGAGTGATATTCTGTTAATTTAGTTTATTTTTTAGTTTTATGTGCATTCATTCGCGACAATAAATATTTTTCTTTCTTTCTTTCTTAAAACGACCCAGACTCATTGTTTGTACAAGTGACGTTATAATTTAGTATAATTAAAAGAAGTCGACATTAATTATTGTTTAAAGAGTTGATCTGAGTCTAAATTATAATTTTCATTGTGCTGCTAGCCGTATTGAAACTTTATTATCTCGGCACTGTAAACTTGTGAAGTGTTTACATTCCGTTTATTATGAAAACTGGATGGCGTGTATGTCTCTACTTAAGTACAATAACTTGTAAAGTAATACTCAGTCTAGAAACTAAATGTTGGAATTGATTATTGTCTTACATGACCTGTCTGTTCGGCGTATTTGAAACTAGGGAAATAACTCACAAATGCCCTTGCAAATTATTTTTAATAATTTACTCTTACATTATTAATTTGAAGATAGTTTCTAGTCCTAATCCTAAGTAACATTTACATAAATGCGAATCCAAATGTTGACGATAGAATGCGTTGTATGAACGGCCCGCTCGGTGTTACCCGTAAAATAAAACTAAATAAATAAACATATAACATAAATATACATACATATATGTGAGAGGGTGGTGGTGCGTTGATAAAAATTGGCTCGTCTTCAATAAAACACCTTCTTTGAAAATGAAACACTTTTTAAGCTTCTTTTAATTAAATACACCTTTAGAACAACAACTTCGTCTTACACGCACCCTACCACCCTCTTTCGCTTCCGACTCACGACTGTGCTCTGTTCATTCCAAAAATCAATCAAACCTTTCATTCATTCATCTCATTCGATCTACACTTGCGTTCCGTTACACATCAAACATCCTTAACATTCCTATATATATATATATATATATATATATATATATCTATACATACATACATATATATATACATATATATATATATATATATATATATATATATATATATATATATATATATATGTATGTATATATATATGTATGTACATACATACATGCATACATAACTTCACGCCAGTTCCCTTGCGGGGTAGGCACGAACAACAGAGCGCCATTTATGCCCATTCTTACACACCTCACTTGCTTCTTTGACATTCATAACTCTTGTCATGCACACTCGTCTGTTCTTAAGGCTCCTGACATCCCCCTTCGCTAGTACACGATCAATTTGATCATGGAAGGTGTGTCGTGGCCTTCCACGACTTCTGCATCCATCCACTTTTGCATTGTATATCTGTTTAGTCATTCTTTCATCATGCATTCTTTCGACATGCCCGAACCACCGGAGCATTCCTTTCCTCACCTTCACCCCGACACTCTCTTTCAGACCAACTCTCTTTCTTACTTCGGTATTACGAACGCAGTCCGCGAGCGTCACTCCGCAGATTTTGCACAGTGCTCGCATCTCAACCGCGTTTACTCTACTTTCATGCTCTCTCTTCCATACGTGAGCGTATGGAAGCGAGAGTATATAGTAAGTAAGTAAGTATATATATATATATATATATATACACATATATATATACACATATATATATATATATATATATATATATATGTATGTATGTATGTATATATATATATATATGTAGGAATAGCATTCCATATCGTTCCTCCACCTAGTCGGGACATCCCTAAAGACATACAGGCAGTCATTTTCTTTGCTCTTTATAGCGAAATTGGCAAACAGGCAGGCAGCCCTAGTAGTGGAAAGTGATTTGTCGTCGCCTGGAGATGTTTGTAACACCACAGGGGCGAAGCCAACGCGTTGCAAGCCTTTAGTATGGGATGGGATAGGAGGGACAGAATCGGACCGACGGTCGAAGGCGCCGCTACGCGCATCTCCTTAAACTACCGTCACAGGGGGCCACTGCTATGTGGGTCGCAGCGGACTACCCCTCCTTGATTGATGGAATGGATCAATCCGCCACCGGGGTGGCCCAGTATTGCCGAGCGTAGGGGCGTCACGATGCGGTAACTGTATTCTAGATCCTGTGACGCCCCGTAAAAGCGCGGCTACAGGCGTGCAGGCTTATGTTTAAGTGTTTCTCACGACTGCTCACGACACGATGAATGCTTCTGCGCTACATTCGGCCCTTCCCCCAAGGGCCCCAGCATTATGTGCATAGACATATCCCTGCGTTACCAAAAAAAAGGAGAAAAAGGATAGAGACATGACGATTTCAAAAATTTTCCGTTTTCCTAACGAGGTGCGTACCCTTAAAACGCTTTTACAATTTTAACGTTTATAAATTTAAAATGTATAGACTATAATAGCCCATAGCATTGTTCATTCCAAAGGCTTAAAATTACAGTCCGTTTCACGTAACAACCCCAAATTATAGAGAACTTAAACAAACCAATTTGCCTTTGTTACGTTGTTTTCGATGAAAATTAGATAAGCTAACATTTTGATCTAGTTATTTCGAAAACGAATCAGTCCAACTGATTGTTTCACATACTAATTTAGACTCTCACTATATAAAATATTTTGAAAGCTAATAAAAATTGTCGTACCAACATTGTTGTCAATGGTAATACACATGTGATTAATTTCGTACCTATAATAATAATAATAACAGCCCATAAATGTCCCAGTGCTGGACTCGGGCCTCCTACTATAGGGGAACGGCAGTATACCCGCCACGCTTGTCCAAGGCGGCTTGGCAAGTTTGATACATCGGTTAGCTCGATGTGCAGGTTGCATCACGATGTTTTCGTTCACCGTTATTAGCACGTGGTAATTGTAACAATATGCATATTAGGTCAGAAAATTGTCTCTTGTATGCGTGCCAGGATCGAACCCTTTGAGTCTGGGACGCGTGCGCTAGCCATTACGCTACCACGACTTATTTCGTACCTATATCATCTGTTAATTATAAAAACCGTTATTTTATAATAAATCGTGATAATTTAATGGTTTATAGTCAATAATATAATAAATCTGTAGAGATTTTGGGTTTGCACAATGCGTTTCAAAAAGAGGAAAAAATTAAGGGTGCTAATTCTGACTTGACCAGATTTAGAAAATGCAATTTTTAGAATTTTGTTTATCTGCCTGTTAAAGCATCACGTGAAAACTACTGAACAGGATTAAATGAAACTCGACACAAAGTTACCTGATATATATTTCGTATTAACGCTTAGGATATTTTTTGTTTCGATAGTCGCTTATCGTTTCCGTGGGATGGATGAATATAGTCAAGATGGTGCAACGGTAGTGTTATTTTGGTGCCGTTTGGTTATAGAAACGCGAACGAAGTGTCGCTGACGTTGCTAGTCTTATTACAAACTTACGGTTTTTACAATATCCTGGTGTCATATCCATTTTACTCAAACACTATCGTTGTATAATGAAAAGAGAAATTTTTGGCAAACAAGGTTGTTTCTGCGTCAGAATAAGGTTGTTGATCTTAAGCTGGAATCATATTATCTTGTCATAATGACATCCCAGTTGACGACTTGTGTCTATTAATAAGACATACTAAAACTTACTAAAGCAACATTTCGATTTTAGAAATTCATTCTGTCATAAAATTGCTTTGTCCTCAACTCGTGCATCTTCCAAGATAGCTTTCCTAAAGATGAACGTGAAATGCATCCTTATCTCACGGACTTCGGGTACATAAGCATTTATTCCACAGAATCCAGGCATCCTATTGCATTGAAGGAGCATTGTTACATTTATTCAAGTCAGCGTTTGATGTGGTAGTCCAGATAAAAATGGGGATGTGTCCGCGACACTTGTCCTAGGCCGCTAAAACGTAGTGAGACGATTAGCCAGATTTTTAAGACTAAAAATGCTGTCTTTTATAGGTTCAAATATATCCTCATTATCTAATTACTATATAAGAGGAAATTTAAGTTTAATGTTAACTGATTAATTTTCTTCATAACATTCGTTAAGAATATTTGATAACATTTCTCTTAATGTCTCATCATTAAATAAAAAAATACTTTCTGTTTTATTAAACAATCCGATAACGTTATTACCCGAGGATTGAATAAAGAATCAAGAAAGAAAGAAGAAAGTGTCTGAAATCGAGTCGATGATAATAAATTAATAGAATAAAAGTTCTCTCACTATTCGTCGAAATAGAAGGTGTGAAATAAAGCTGAGAGCTCATCAATAATTCCGCATCACATTGCACGGGGTTCAACGTAGCATCCTACGGGAGTACTGGCTGGTACAGCCGTTTCTGAGGATACCGAATAGTGTTACCTAGTAATAGATGCCAATTATATAACAATCTATGACGATTTACTTAAATTCCATCGAGTTACAGTAATTAATTTTAAAGCGCGAAAAGTAAAGTAGAGGGAAAATAGAAGCCATGGCCAACTGACTCAACGGTGTCTTCAACGCAATATACTGGTTTGATATTGGGGCAGTATTGTTTATCAAAAATTTTCTATATCATCAACTTAATTTTTTTTAAGAGGGAATTTCTAAAAATAATAATCAGTTACTTAGAGTAGCAGTATTATTAGAGAGTTCAGTCAATGATACCTGAATACCCTGCAAAAAGTCAGGACAGACAATGGTTACGATATTTGAAGGTGGATTTTAAGTATATTTTATCACTATTACCTTTAACAGATACCGATAGTAATAAATAAATTTTAAAGTAACTAGTTGAATTTGTATGTTATTATTTGTACTTTATAACAGGGAGGATCATAAGATAGGTGCGCATTTTTTATCCCAAACATTAAGTCACTGTCCGCGAGATACGGATTGAAAGTTAATTCGAGTGAAAACATCTGCGAAATAACTCTTAATTTCTAATAAATCATTATTTATACTTTTGATGGTTTAAAATTGGGTATTTTCAGAAGAAATTTGGTCAACTGGCCACACAAGGCACATCCATTTCTGAGGGAACGACGTACGCCAGGCCCGATTTCACTTTGCAATTTATTATACACCGCATTTGGGCAGTTTAATCCCTCGGTGCTGAGTGGTGTGGTAACTACGTGCAGCGACCCAGTACATTTCTCAATTTGATTTTGCTTTATAGCAGGTTAGACATAGGCAGGGGAATTTAAAGTTCCTAATTAAAATATTTCTACTTCTTGAATTGAATCTTTACTTCATTGAGCCTTTGCCAATGTAACACTTGCGATTAGGTAAGTCTTCTCAAGAACGCGTCTCTCGTAGCATCAATGTGATTAAAAATAAACACCAAACCAAGTTATTTTTTAGTGTTAATATAACATTCATTCGTGTGAGCTGTTGGTATGTTTATAAGAGTTGCGTCAGTCCGTCTGTGTTTGTGTCTCTCAATCATTTTTCTCGGACACTACTGGACCTATATGGGTGAAATTTGACAGGAAGCTGTATATAGCGCTATATAAACTCACCACTAAACTCTTCACTGTCTTCTACTTAACTCTTACTCCAATCTGTCGTATCGCACTTGTCGCTTTGTTGTCTTCATCTGAAGTAAACGCGCCTTACGACGCTTATATACCCTGAAGAATCTTCTGGAATACATAATTTCGTTATTCTTTTATTTATTGTCTATACCTTTCTAAACGTCTATCTCTGTCTTTTCCTTCCAGAATCTTCTACCCTTTTCCAAAAGTCTTGAGATCGGCTTACGCTTCCAGAAAGTTCTACCTTCGGTCGCCACAATAGTATAGAAACCGGAATATAACTCAATATTAGGGGTGGTCCTCATTCAATGCTTTCTTTAGTGTTTCTGGAGCTAGAAGACAAAAACTGTCGACGTCGGTAACCTCTACGAAATTCCGACCGTCACACAATTAGCCACGTTTTTTATTAGGATAGATTTACTATTTTTGAGAAATAAATAATAGGAATTATTCGCTTCAAATTTCAAGCTAAAGTAACTTGCAAATAAAATGTACGATACAGTTTTCATAGACAAACTCAGTTTCTTATCATTTTCCTTTAAATTTGCAATTCCTTGTAAGTCTTGTAATACGACGTCCATTCGAGGGATTTGAACGCAAAAGTGGGACTTAAGCTCTAAAGGATACCGTTTTATCAGATTTGAGTTTAAAGTTTCGTGATTCGATCTTTGAGAAGGCGAACATTGTTTTGTGTTTACTTGACTTCAGACAATGTTTCGGTCCATACAATGTAGTTTACCTCGAGAGTGATGCAATATTTATATGTAAATGAGACGGTCTCATCGATTTCTATTCTGTAAAGAATGTATGTTTTGCGTTCTGAATTGATGTATTAAAATTCTCTTTTAAAACAAATTGTTTTGAATAAATTTGTTGTAATCAGATATTGGACACGTTTTTCATTGTGATTTCGGCATGTTTGTTAATCTCTTTTATACTGAGTACTGTTACACAAAGCGACTGTTCTAGTTTTATTAAAGTACTAGCGGTCTCGACAGATGTTATCCGGCCCAGAAAAATAAAAACCTTGAACCTGATTCCAGCGGTCTAATTGTGAATATAAATTACCCCGGGACCCACTCAAACACAAGTAAAATTTCATTAAAATCATAGAACCCGATTCCAGCGCATAGTATTTTGTTTACATTGATGGATGGATGGTTGTTTTTAGAAGGGATCCCTAATTTTTATATACCCTATTTTAATCGTGGATAATGTAGCATACGAATGATAAAATGATTTTTGAAATCGGTCCAGTAGTCTTTTAGTTTATTCGTTACAACCATACAAAAATACAAATCTTTCCTCTTTGTAATATTAGTATAGATAGTATCTATTATGATTCTGTGGTACAGTCTGACTGTTGGCAGTTTAGCTCTTTGAACTCATAGGTCACTTAGCATTGAATATAGATTTTGCCTTGCTTGAAATAGGCAATAAGGAAGACGGCCTACTTGATGGAAAGTGATTATCACCGCCTATGAGCCTTTGCAACACAAGAGACCGAGAAGTTTCTCCAGATTGATATAATCGATAGGTCCTTATCTCATAGTTTTAGATAAATTATTTTTTTCTTTAACAAGAACTTGGCTAAAGTAGCCAAGTACGGTTGTGCCTCCTTTTCCTAACATACCGATTTCCATAAAATGTAGCCATACAAGCGGCTCTTTCTATTGTTTGTATATGTATTCCATGTCACCCTCATCAAGGTTGTCACAAATACTTACGCTTCTGTCCTTTTGCTTTAGCTCCACGCGTTCAGTGCATCATAATTATCTCTTGTCAGCTGTTATTACTGTGACTCTTGAATCACCACTTCTTCTATCGGCTTATTGTGCAACTTCCAGTCATAAAAGACTATAAATACATGTCTAATAGAATTTATATTGGTATTTCTGAGTTCAATTTCACCATGTATTACCATACTGCAAAACATTAGTTGTTAATTTGAAATTTGACAGCGAATGAGTTTAATTCCATTCTGTCGAGCGAAGCCAGCGGTAGAGTTGACAATAATTAATAGCACAACATAATATTGTCTCGATCCTATTTCTGTATTGATACAATCAAAATGTTCTCTCTAATTAAATCGTTCAACTGTGTGTATTTGTAGTTGCTTCGCTAATTGCTTAATTAATTTTAACAGCATTTTCATTTTTTTCTTTCTTCGCATATATTGCGTATATAACCTCTGACATTTATTCATAAATATTGAAGTTTTGGAATAATCGTTATGCAAATTGCCAAGTGAAAGCTGGATACGAATTCAAATTTTTTTATGCGAACCAAGTTCCACTTCAGAACATTTTTTGGAGGTCATCCATTTATGAGTTAAAAACTAATGCTACTTCCTATACTATATATACCTACTGCTTTGCAAAGTGTTATTGCTGTAGAAGAAGCGGCAAGAAACTCTAGCAACACGTTTATCTAAAAAGTTTTTACATCATACTTTTGTATCCTAAACTTTTAATCTTATTAATCGAATAGGTTTTTGACTAATGGCAAACAAAGTAGTTCTTGTGACTACTCGAAAAGTTATCTTACTCTAAACAAGATTTTTATTCCAATAAGATTTTAAGACTTTCTAACTATTATATTAATCGATATCCTACCAGTATTCCTCATATTAATAGTTAAATGAAAACTACACAACAAAATATTACTAATTCCTGTCTAAAACTAAAAGATCATCATCTGACAGTTTTTCGGTTGTCTTGTCTATAATATTATAAAATTCTAAATATGCCGTGTCTGTACATTGAAGCTATTTAAAAAAAAACAACTAGAATAGACACTATATAAACAACGGAGAACACGATGCATTTTTTATTTCTTGTCTGTTTGTTCGGGATTCACGTAAAAACTGCTGGGCCGATTTTGATGCGGTTTTTACCGATCCACAGCAAATTCTTAGACTTAAAATCTGCGCTACTTTTCATCTTGGGAATCCCGCGGGAATTTTTCTAGGAATGATTTTAAATGGCCAGATAACAAAAATCGAATTCTAATGTGATTTCTTCGCTGTTCAAAAGCAAATTTTATGTAATGAAATGTGAGATATTTTTATCCCGAGAACCCCGTAGGAATTTTCCCGGGAGCGGTGTGTAGTTGTTCGGGTGGGTAAAAAATAGCTTATTCCGACACAATTTTCACTGAAACGATAGCTTACATTTTTTTTAAATGCTGCGGTGCTTTTGGTGTCCCGGGAATACCGCGGGAATTTTAAGTCAAGCGTGGACAAAGTCGCGGGCATATCCCAGTTGTAAATAAAATTATTCATTAACCTTGGAGCTTGAGTGGACTACTGAATTGTTTACCCAAAAATGGTATGACGTATTTACGAGACGATTTGAAAGTACACACCTATTGCGTACTGCAAGAACCGGTCCGTTTTCAGATACAGACCATAGAATTATTGATGAGATCCATTGCCTATTCGTATCTAAAAACATACATATCCCTTAACATACATAAGCATACATATGTCTCGTGTCCCAAGAGCCCAAACGGATTTGCACGTGTAAAACAAAAATACTAAAGTATCGTTTAAATATTTAAGTTCAGACAAAATTTGTTTTCTATTGGTCCTTTTTTTATTCAAGTAAGTACTAATTCAAATTGAAGTTTTTGTTTAAACTAATCCGTGGTAGCTAAGTGGATAACGCTCTGAAGTCTCAAACTCGTGTTTCAAAAGAGTGTGTTCGAATCTTGGCCGAGATGCATGCACTAAAGTGTATATTGTGTATATTATATTGTATATAGTTAAATATTTATTATGTTTAAATAGTTGCATTTTATCACCATATCTTGTATATGTATATAACTTATGTGTATATCTTAATATATCTAAATTACGTGTCACGTTGTTTGTCCGCGATGGACTCCTAAACTACTTGACCGATTTTAATCAAATTTGCACATCGTGTGCAGTATGATCCGACTTGAAAGATAGGATAGATTACATTTGGACCCGGTAGGTGGCGCTGCAATCGGGTTCTAAATTTTATTTCTTCAGGGCAGAACAACGTCTGCTGGGACAGCTAGTTTGTATATATAGTATAGTTATATATTTATTATTAAAATGTAAGTAATCGTACAATAATTATATGTATACCATCATCGCCACTCCTAATCAGCAATATTCTTGCCACGGGTTGTCTGGAAGAAATTGCTTTTTAGCGATAAGACCGCCCTTTGTACACAATTAGTATAATACTAATTCGTAAGTTTTCTGTAATGGTGTACAATAAAGTGTTATCTATCTATCTATTGTTGCATTTTTTTTTATAATCCTTCTCCTGACGCACACGTTTATCAGGTTATATACAGGGCTTTTTTTGTCGGGGACGTGGGGGCACGCAGTGCCCTTAAAAGAAATTTCTAAAATGTCGAAAAGTTGCCACAAAAACTGAAAGAAATGAAACAAGAGCAAAAAAATTGTGGCTTTCCAATTTTTAGATTTTTTATTATTTTTTATTGCAGGAGTTCAGCAGAAAGGCAGATGGCTCACTTTATGGAAAGCGGTTACCATCGCCTATGGACATTTGCTACACCAAATGTGCTAAAAATGCGCTGCTGCTCTCTTAAGGGAGACTGGAACCTGGTCACCAATGCCGGAACACAACTCAAGGTTGTTATGGCAACATACTTTATACGAGGGGTGGTGCTGGCGGACAAATGCCCTACCACCTGGCTGTGGGTTGTTTTGTCGCCTCTTACGACAGGCCGCCCGGCCGCAGGAAATTGTACTCTTTCTCCGTTCCTGCACGGATAAAATAAATTCTTGTCCATCCAAAGGTTGCCCGGAAGTGATTGCTTTCAGCAGTAAGGCCGCCCATTGTACTACCTTATAGTTAAGACAATAAAAAAAACTCCCTTTAAAAAAACCGTCTTCAAAAACTAAAAAGTATAAAATAACGTTTATTAAGAGACAAGATAATATAAAATTTTCTACATCTTGAAGTCGGTGCCGAGCAAACCATAAAAATTACCATATACACTGTTATAACAACAAAATGTTGCAAAGTATTGTAATTTTTATGGTTTACTTGGCACCGACTTCAAGATGCAGAAAATTTTATATTATTTTGTCTCGTAATAAACTAAATAAATTCTTAGTCAATAATCTTTATTAAGTTATTTTATACTTTTTAGCTTTTCAAGTCGGTTTTTTTAAAGGATTTTTTTTATTTGTTGCTTTTTTTTGTGTCTAGCTATGGCCTATGAAAGGTGCTGCGTGCCTTAAAAAATACAGGTCCCAAGAAACGGGAAAGGAAAATTTTCATAAAATGAAAACTACTGGGTCAAATTATGTTAAATTTTTAGGGGACCATATGGCAACTATTCCGCATCAAACTAAAGAAGAATCACTTAAATCGGATCGCAAATCTCAGCGTAATCGGTGTAAATGCATTAAAAAAAATACCAATCAAATTGGGAACCTCCTCCTTTTTGAAGTTGGTTAAAAATGTATTACTTTTCTTATGTTGGTGTATAATAAAGAGTATTGTTGTTGTTGTATTTTTGTTCTTTTTATTTTGTATTTTCTTTTGTTTCTTTTCTTTTTCTTTTTTGTAAATTTATGTCTGATACATATATTTTATTAGAATTTTGGCTCTAAACATTCTATTACTTTTTACTAATTTCTATAATGCTACTTTTATATTATTACATTTCTTGTACTCTACTTCTATTGTATTTCTTTATCCACTTATGTATTTATTTATTCTAGTATACTTATTTACTGTCTTATATATCTATTATCGGCCCCGGCAGATGTTGTCCTGCTCTGAAAAATAAAAATCTAGGACCCGATCCCAGCGCCACCTATCGGTTCTAATTGTTGAATTAAACCAGCCGGGGACTCACTCAAACACACAAAAACAAAATCACCAAAATCGCTCCATGTGATTAGGAGGATTCCAGAACCCGATCTCAGCGCCACCTACCGGTTCCTGCCGGATAAAAACTATCCTATGTCCGTGTCCTGGTTCTAAGCTACGTCCCCACCAATTTTCAGCCAAATCGGTACAGCCGTTCTTGACTTATATTGTTGCAATTACGTCAGGTAAAAGATCGTGAAGTAAATTAACACTTCGCGATAACCGAAGTACCAAACTCGCCAATCTTCTTGAGGTAAATGTAGATGGGTGGTACACTGCTCGATCCCCAAAAAATGAGGAGTTCCGAGCCCAACAGTGGGATGTTAAGGGTTGTTATAATATTACATATATGTTTGAAATCTACAGTGATTCGTGATAATTTTATTGTTTGTTAAGTTAATTTCACACACAGAGATAGATAAATTATTGATTGTCAATTTACATATATACAAACATATTATCAGGCCTGTTTCCTATGGGGGTAGGCAGATCTCCACTTACGACGATCCTGATAAACAACTTTCGCTTCATCTACTTTCATTAACCTCTTCATACATGCACGTTTATTTGATATGCTTTTTACCTGACCTCGTTTTAACACTTCTGTTGTTTGATCATGGTGTGTTCGTGGTGGTCTACCGGTACCAACTTCACCATTCACAATACTGTCACACACTTGTTTTGTGATTCTATTTTCATCCATCCTCTTTACATGCCCAAACCACCTTAACATTTCTTTTTCTATTCTTGTTATTACATCTTCTTTTAATCCACAACGTTCCCTTATTACACTGTTCCTATCGCATCATTTATGCTTACCTCACATATACTTCTCAAAGCTCTCATTTCAACTGCATTTATTCTACTTTCATGCTTCTTCTGCCACACCCAACTTGCACTGCAGTATAATTACTACTTTGTCAATTTATACACATGAAAATGATATTATTTAATGTTTGTTAGCCTTTACGACTTTGGTTGATGTGATTGATTGAACCCGTTGTTATGATACACACATATTCGAGACAAACTTTCATGCATTAATATTACTTTGCTATTTTATTTTAACTGACATCTCTCCTGGCAACATTCTGCACACGTAAATATGTCCATTTCTATAATGTCTCGGTGTTGGGGTTATTTAGACCGTAAACCATATTAAATGCGAGTTTTACAAGTATCCAATCCCATTATCGCGCGTGGGAATACGTCTTTCGCCACCCTTGGGGGGGTCATAAAGTATCCGAATGCGATTTTAATGTGTCGCAGTTCAGGTGATCTGGCGATGTATTATTCATGCGCGCAGCGCCCTCTAGTGCCACTTTGGTTTTGATTTGGGCATTCATTTGCGTCTTGAAATATTGATGGTTACAGCTTATTTCAGATTAAATCTTAAAGAGATTTATTACATTTTTTTATTGCCTGAGTGCAGCAGACAGGCAGACGGCCCACCTGATAGAAAGCGGTTATTGTCGCCTATGGTTATAATGTATTGTATGCCTCGAAGGGAACTAGAACCTGTAAACTAATGCCGAAACACAACTTAAGGTTGTTATGACGGCATACTCTAGAACAGGAGTAATAGCCATCCAGACGCGCAAATGCGTTAGGCATGACCTGGCTGTGAGTTGTTTTATCTCCTTTTACGACTGGCTGCCGGCCGCAAGAGTTAACATGCTTTCTCCATTCCTATACAGATAGAAATGTATAAACGTAAGTTATAAGGATGCATCAGCTATTATACTTGAATGCCTGAATGTCCCAGTTTTTAAGATAGGTGTATCACTACTGGCTATTCCTGTACAAAATTTAGAAGGTTTTGGCGTTTTGCAAGATTATAAGTAGCATTCCAGTTGACTTGACTATCAATGATCTTATTCTTGATAGCACGTGAATACATAAATACATAATAAAAAGTAATTAAAACTATTTATTTATTATTATTTGGAAAAGGAACAATAAAACTAAAAATCTAATCATTACTAGACAAAATGATTATAATTTACAAAGCTCCTATTTTAATGATTGCTAGAGGTTCTCTATCTAACCTTATTTTATTATCAATAAACTACATAGTTGAAAAGATCCAAGCATCTCTCGGCTAGAAATGTTGTTCATTATTATGATTATCATGTTCATTATTTCATTGTTCTCTCCGAAGTTAAAATAAACTCTACGATGTTCTCGATCATTCTTGTACGTGCTTTATCAAAATCTAAGAAGACGATTCGAAACTATTATCCTCTCGAATAACTTTGCAAGTTTATCCTCACAATCTAAGTTGTGACACATTAATCTCTGCTCTGTATGTCGAAGTTTCATATTAGAGTCGTAGTCGGCAGTATCCGGAGATATATCAACCACGGTTGCAGTTACGTCATGTTGTGTATAGTTCTTGCAATTCACGAAGGCTACGTTCCATTAGGGACTCACAACTTGCTTGCCGGCGTTACAATCGTAAACCCAAGTGGAACGGTTATTCGATCCACCTCTTGACATGGGTCATTGTGAGCGTCGTGTGATCGAAAATGATGATGTCATTAGTGACGTTTTCGCTACGACCACAACGACCGCGGTCGCCTTGTGGAACGGGCAATGGAGCATTTTGGGCGTTGTGAGCTACTTATGGAACGCGAGTGGCTTTAAGTCGTTCTTGAACGTATACATGCACATTGCGATAGTGTTCGACAAGCACTATTGGTGAACGGTCGTTTTAGGTCTTTCGTTCTTTCAATGCAAAAAAGGCGAACGGGATTTACATCCACCTGATGGAAAGTGGTCATCACCGCCTACAGACGTTTGCAACACTGCGAGTGCTGCTAAAGCGTTGCCGGCCTCGACGACATTTTATAAACTTAAATGACCCCATGTTATAGCGCAGAGGAAAAACCTTGATGGGAAGTTCCCCTTGCCGTTGCTGTACGCGTAATAAAAATATTGCATTGGTTGATACCCTCGCAGCTGATTGTTCCGTCAGGCAATGACGGGTTTCCCTCTGCGCTACGACATGGGCAGGCTTTGCAGAGCCTTTCAGCTAGCTTATGGCAATGAAATGATACCTGATCTTGCTCTCACACACTGACAAATGTTTACCACAAATAAATCCCACTCGCCTTTTTGAATTGCAAGAACCAAAGGCCTAAAGCGGCCGCCTTTGGAGAATCGCTTGCTGAAATTAACACATGCCTAGATATACTGGTAGCTGTAGGACAGAGTATAAAGTTCACCTTTATTTAGATTCTTGTAATGTTCGTTATACGAATCTGCCTACCTTGGCCGTTTTGGCAAAACTAAGATGTCTGTGTTTTCTTAATATCCGTCTGTTTGTCTTTATGTCATATTTTCTCAATAATTACAACGTCTATATGAGTAAAATTTCACAGGATAATGTAGTCGCTACATGAAGGTGTAGTAAATCTGCGAAAGAACTAAAAATCCGGCGTGGCCGCTATAAATGTAGCTGAGGCTTGAAAACTGTTTTCAGTGTAGATAGTCCTGTGAGGTCCGAAATTGAATGTATAAAGATAAAGCGGTTTGACAGGGTTCATACGTGATATTTGGACGTGCAAATTATCGCAAAAGCATTTCTGTAATATACTTTTCGCGTACTCACAGTTATAAATGTTTCTTTTCTATTTTGTATATTAGCTTAATGTTGAAATGTAAACGACCTTACCAATGTGTATGTATCGGAACCACATATGATATTAGACACCTGCGTCTGAAAGCCAACATGTTTATATGATTGATGTGCATTGACGTTGTGCGGTACACCAGATCATTATTCATAATTTAATACTAACGCTGTCAATGTGTGTCGAGTTAGACTTAAGGGGATTAAACCGGTTGCCAGCTCGACTTATTTAAATCAATAAGTTCACCTATTAATGATCATCTTTGAAATCATAGCTACGTCTTTGTAACCGCATGAATCTACGATTCATGCCGCTCAGGTGACGTGTCAAGAGAATGTTACCTCGGCAGCATAATTCGTAGATACTTGCCAGATACGCCTTCTTGACTTCCTGCTTGAGGTCTCTTTGCTGTGATATATTTACAAACAAGGTGCTGTAGCAAGGTTTCACCACAGTGAGCGGGGGTACGCACTTAGGTTTGGAAGGAAACACCAGTTCTTTTAACTAAAAGCTTTTATTAACTTACACAGCCGTACGTGATTTTTCTCTGCGGAGAAAAATCAGGGTTGTCCCTACAAGCACAACTAACGACGCACTGTCCCGACGATAGATGTCTCACTCACAATACCGTCTAATCTAGAATTTTCGTTCACCTTTCCCTTTCTAAATTGTATCTGTCCTTGTCTTATCCTTTCACAATCTTCTACCCTTATCTAAAAGTCGTAAGACCGGCTTACGCTGCCAGAAAGTTCTATCTTCGGTCGCCACACTATGTATTCACATTCACTCAATTCTAGTTCATCCTAAACTCCATAAAATTTAAATATAATTTTTCTAACAACCACACCATTTGTAACCAGCAGCTATCGTCAATCGATTCCCTAAAGTGTTAATTGGTTTTAAAATGTTATGTATGCAGGAAATTTTAGATCTGATATTTTGCATTTTTATATGTATTGATTTAAATTAAAATTCCAATTTATCGTAAATATTTGTTGCAGATTCAAGAAATGTAGCATTCGTAATTATAGGCCAAAGTGAACCTTATCATGCCAGTGTTGCATCGAGACTTAAACAAGATATACAAAATCAAGTATACGAGATCGAGAAGGTGCGTATATACATAAATTACATATGTAATATGAATTTTGGTATGGATGAATGAGAAGGCGGAGTTGCTCAAAACAATTTAAGTTAATATTGGCAGAAAGAAAAAGAATTTAACTATACAGTAAACCCTCAGAAGTCGAATGTTGAAGGGTGACGCCAAAAAATTCTAGTTTTGAACTTAAGGAGATTTCGACTTATGCGAATTTTGTAAGGAAACATTCGACTTGTTGGTTGTTTTATTTTTATAGAAGTTGTTAAATGAAATATGGCTATGTTCGAGACAGAGAGGTCCAATTTGTTTTTTCGAGTTATAGAGGAAAAATAAGGACTAAATTTGCTTATAGGGACTCACTAATTATTTCGACTTATAGAGGGTTCCGATTTCGAACAACGGAGGTTTTGGGGCTTGAAGGGAAGGGAACCCAAAATATTTTCGAGTTTGAGAGGTTTTCGACTTATCGAGGTTCGACTTAAAGAGGTTCTACTGTATAGTTAATATTGGGAAAAAACTGAAAGTAACCTAGTAAGCTTTTACCATATTTTATCTCAGAAACAATCAACAACTGCTTTAATATAAAGCCTGATTTACAGACATGGCCAAGACAGTCAAATCTGTTTAATCTTTAATACTACAGTGTCATAAACTTTTAGAAACCTTGCTCTTGAAGGTTTGGTCAAACAGCGGCCGGGGCGGGACGGTGACGCGACGCTGGCAGAACGTGAAGCCGTCGCGTTCGGCGTTCGACTTGCGGTCAAGTCACGTCGCTGCCGCGTTCGGCGGGAATACAATACGAGTGGGGCGCGACGGAACGCGATGATCTTTTTGTGTTTTATGGATATTCATTTGAGTAGTCAAGAAGATAGTGCGACGGGAGCACGTCCCGTTCGACGTGACGCCAAATTTGTATCTATTTACAAAAATGAACGAGACCCTTTTCGAAATGCTCGAGAAATCGCGTCGAATGCGACGGATCGGCCGGAGCTGGATTATCACGCCCGCAGTGTGACATCCACGCCGCGATGCCGTCCCGCTAGCGTCGCTTCGCCGTCCCGTCCCGTTCGCTGTTTGACCAAACCTTAAAACTTTATCTTCTAGATATATCCACAAGTCTATATCACACACGAAGACTTCAACATACCTGGTGCGTGGACCATAATACCGCTCTTGAAACCGCTGTCGAAGAAATTTAAGGGCAGTGATGTCAGATGGACTATGTTCTTGGAGCCGCACACTGCTGTAAAAATTAAGAAGTTGCTGGAAGTTTTAGAGATGGCTGATCAGCAGGTTCGGATACGTCTATATTTCACCGTCATCATTTCATCAATTCGTCTGATTCCACGACTTGCTATTACGAAAATCTTTTACATTCCTCCCGTTAAACCCAACCTAGGTCTTAGCAGCCCTATCACAAGAATATGCAATACATACAACAGTCTAAACTCTAAATTAGATGATCTCGATATTTTTCACAAGGCATATAATTGGTTTAAAAATAAAGTGTTGACATCAACTGTCACTATAAAATAAGATAGATAGATAAATAGATAACACTTTATTGCTCACCAAAACAAACAAAAACAAAATACATAATTACAATACTTCTTGGCGAAACAACAAGCGGCCTTATCGCTAAAAACGATCTCTTCCAGGCAACCTAGCTTAAAAGAAATTCTTAACTAATCTGGCGATGTAGGTGGAGCAGAAAAATGATAGGACTGTACAATTTAAATATACATACTTACATTAATTTATAAATTTAATACATATATAAATATAATAGTAATATATATATACGTATATGCAAAATAATTGATAGGCCGTTCATTTTTCCACTTGTACTTTGTTATGTATTTTTAATTTAATTCTTTTTGCATTTTCTTTGCTTTGCCTTATTAATTTTGACAACATTATGACATTAATTAATTAAATTATTAGTATATTGACAATTGAATTGTAAATGCTGTGCACTTCTGTAATGAATCCACACGTCAGAACTTTTATATTAAACGATTTTTAATGTAATGTTTTGCCAGGTAGTAAGGCATTTGCCCGACTAGATGGCCACCACCCCTGGTGTAAAGTATGTCGCCATAACAACCTTGAGTTGTGTTCCAGCATTAGTGACCAGGTTCCAGTTTCTCTTAAGAGAGCAGCAGCGCATTTGTAGCCACTTTAGTGTTGCAAATGTCCATAGGCGATGATAACCGCTTTCCATCAAGTGGGCCGTCTGCCTGTCTGCTGATCTCCTGCAATAAAAAAAAAATGTAACATGTGTGTGTGCTGTTGATGTATCTTAAATAAATAAAATTCAAAGTTTTTTAATTCATTTCTTAGTTAATTAATATTTTTATTATTATAGTATGTTTTTCTACTGTTCAAGAAATCGTATTGGTTAAGTATTATAGAATCCATGATATCTATTCGATATACGGTTGTATAATTTTTAGGACGCAATGTGGATAGGCTATCCATTAAGTGACGAGGAACCAACAATTATCCACCATTTCAATTTTTACGAGGAGCTGGAGGAGGACGGTGGATTTGTGTATCCTAATTTCGCCAGTGGATTCGCCATGAGAGTGCAACTTTTAAATCAGTAAGTTTTAGAGATGTCTCGACTAGGAGGAGGAGCGAGATGGAACGAGCCTCCGTCTCAAAGGAATCTGACAGCGAGGCTATTGTTGTTCCTCGCAGGCCGAGGCCCATCAATTATTATTGGAAATTCGTATTTATTTGTACTTTGTACGTGTCGGGAACCTCAATTGTTGCACAACGCATTCTATTGACTTGTAAGTGTTCCACTGCAAGTTTTTGTTATACGAGCACTAACATTTTACATGCTGACATATTTTGTCAGGTATAAATTTCTAAAATGTTAATAAGTAAGCTTAGTTATAGGGTACCTTAAATAATCGTATTCAGAATGCCAATTATGAATAATACTTTTTTATCTATTATGAATGGGGGGTAAGTATTAAACATAGTTGTCAGACCTACAAAGATTTTACTAAAACGTTTTATTTTAATGATAAAGAGTAAAATGGTATCGTGTAATAAAATTGCATTGGCATTCATTTTCTTTAAAACTTGAGAAAAATAAAAGTAATCAAAAAGCTTTGTTAATTTTTAAATAATTTATTTGAACAAAACTAAAGAATACTTATAGTACAATATTTAGCTAGACGTGTTGCTGGGGAGTTTCTTTGCCGCTTCTTCTCCTTAACAGCATTAACACGTTGCGAAGCGGTGTACATAGAATAGGAAGTTAAATTTAAATTTTAACTTACACGTATGACCTTCAAAAAGTGTTCCCCAGTGGAACTTATTTTGAATAAAAACGTTTGAAGTTGAAATTTGAATTTGTATCTTTTTCCACCTTCTTTTAGCTTAACTAATCAATTAGAAAACGGTGAGCGTAAATTAGATGCAGAGTTCTCAATAGATCCAGCTTACGAGTTGGCACAGTTCGTTTGTGGTGACGATGATAATCCAGGGCCTCTGCTTACACCAGATTTGAGTTTCTGCGTTGTGTCCGGAGACAGCTGCGCCACGTATCCTAAACAATTTGATATATGTGTGAGTAATAATAGTAATTGAATTATTTTAGATGCCATGTTTGCTTATAAATTATTTCATAATAACATTGATTGCCCTCAATTGTTAAGCCAATTCCGCTTAAGAGTCGCCTCGAAACCCCCGCGACTACCTATAACCCGCCTCTTCCCCCCATTAAGAACAGCAGTACCAGGTGCAAACTCCCCTATCTCTAGAATGTGTAGAATTCTCAACAGCAGCAGTGATGTTACTGACATTCACTTTGACTCCAAAAATTCATTTTATAAAAAGATTCGTTTAGCCCAACAGGACACTTATTAGACAGACTGACGGACAGACTAATTTCAATACCCTACACATTTTTGTTATATTTATTATTAGAGTCTAAGTAAATAACAGTGAAGAAATTATACTGCAAGTTGTGTTCACCTATAATTAGTTTTTACATCGCATTGTAAACCTTAGTCATAAGTCTAGTAACTGATTAAATGTACAAAATTGTTGGTGATCCTTATTAAAAATTCAAAATAATATCAAAAACAATTCCATAGAATTATTGGTGAGTTATTTGTTTGCACTTCAATTTATAATTCTTGCAATTGATGAGGACGAGTGGGAATTACTTGCGGCAAACATGTAAATGTGTGTGGGTGCGACCAAAAACTGGTACGCTTGCAAATGATCGTTCTGTCAGACACACATACTGTCGCAACGTGGATGTATATTGTACACGTCCTTTTTATTTATTGATATACAAAAATTACAACAGAACCCAACCACCTTTTTCGAGACCTATCAAAACGGTTGATAGATGTCTCACGCTACCGAAATGTTGTCCTTTATTTCGGGCAACGCAAGAGCGTTGCCAGAGAAAGTGGTAACGCGGCTAGCGTTTAGGGAACGTTCCCAGCTGACAGTGATATGAGACCTATTTACTATTTGTATATATATTTTTTGTAAATTAAGCTGTATGTAGATAATATTAGTATCGGTATATTTTAGTTTTTTTATTTATATAATAACTGTAAATATTAAAATTAAAAACATTCGGTTTCAATTACAATCATTACAAATCCATACGATTAAAATTATAAACAAAAATCTGGATTGCAGTCTACAATAAGTGCATACATGAAAGTAGTACAACGACACTGCAAGTGACTTACCTAATCAAATTACTTGTAACTAATTGTTTTAGTCTAGTTCATGTTTAAATATATCTATGATCTTTATTTGAAGATATCTATTTTTAAATGTACAATCCGCAAGAGTTAACTTGAGACTTCGCTCGGATGACGTAAGCGCGAGGTACTGACTCGATAAAGGCGTAAAAGGCGGAGGTCGGGACGGGAGCGCGCATTCCGCTCAGGTATCAAGTTAACTTTTGTGGATAATACTACGTAGCGATGATATTTACACTATTCAACTACGAGGATAGAGTTCTTCTTGAATTGCAAGAACTATAATACCTTATTCAAATCCAGTAAAATATATTTTCCCGTGTTTTCTTCTGAGGATTTGTTTCTACATACAGACCACGATAATGGGTATTTTTGTAGCCAACTTTCTTAGTTAAATTCTGTACTTAAAGAAAAATTATCGGCAGGGCAGTGCGATAGCTGAGGAGTCGATTTTCTTCGCTGTGAAGACGTGGAGTGGATTTCATTCCACTAGAGCTAAAGTCGTCAAGAAAACTTGGGGCAGACATGTCACCAATTTAAGGTTCTACAGTGATAAAGATGGTAAGATCTTTATACCAGTACCAAAACTAAAATAATTTATGTATTGAAAGGGATATTGTATTAAGGTTCTTTGTTCATATATAAACTGTCCATAAACGATGTCTATCTCAGTGGATCTCCCCTGCATAAACGAAAAATAAAACAATGTACGGAAACTAGCGCCATCAAGTGGTCCAGGAACATCAAAAATTATAATTAGTTTCTATTTAGTCCACTTAACTTCATTTAAGATGGCGCTGTGCAATATCGTTGAATAAATACATCGCGCTGACGAGATCTTAAGAGCATAAATGAAATCACAAGTTATGGTCATATTTGTTGAATCTCGCCTCTGATTATAAGCCTCGACGAAAGGCTCTCAAGCGACGACCGCGTCATGTCCTCACGGACAGGGTCGACGTTCTTACAAGACTGCTGGCCCGGATGAGTCCGCCCGCGGTTAGGACGGCAGGCTGGCAGGCACCGACAGACAGACGCAACAGGATAGACTAGGCTTGTTGCTGGGAAGTTTCTTTCGCCGTTTCTTCTCTCCCAGCCATAGCACGTTGCGAAACGGCAGTAAGATAGCTTAGGTCACCGCGAACCGCCGATCTCAGTCCGCCGGGATCCTTACCCTCGGGCTTTATATTACCCGTCGCCCGTTCTCAATTAATGCATTGTGTCGCCCTATGGTGGGCATCATTAGATTCATCCCCCTCTCATGGCAACAGTCCAGCCAAGGTAAAACTCCCTAGGGAGCTCCCTCGAGAAAGTTGCCCTTCGGCAAGGGCCCGAGCGCCTTCGCTTCGCCGAAAACCTCGATAAAGTTGTGAGGTCTTAGGATCAACAACATAAAGTCAAGTACAATAAAAAAAATAATTGGTGAATCTCGCGCACTTTTACATGAATTTTTATGTGAACCATTTTTTACTTTTGGTATAAGTTATAGTACATACATACATACATACATAACTTCACGCCAGTTCCCTTGCGGGGTAGGCACGAACAACAGAGTGCCATTTAGGCTTATTCTTACACACCTCACTTGCCTCTTTGACATTCATAACTCTTGTCATGCAAGCTCGTCTGTTCTTAAGGCTCCTGACATCACCTTCTGCTAGTACACACACACTATAACATAAGTTATAGTGTTATATATAAGTTTTTTAAACTAATTTTATTCAGTCTTCCTTTATTTTAATTTAGAACAAGTTATAACTTATTAGTAGCGCCATCTAATGGTATAAATAGGAATATAATACCGATTATAGTGCCATCTATCAGTCAGGGTAAATGGTATTTTGATATTTAATTCCAGAGAGACTCATCTATTATATATATACTGAGTTTCAGCCAAATCGGTCCCGTAGTTTTTCCATGAAAACGGAAAAGACAGACAGACAGACAGACGAGACAAAAGAAGAGACATTATAGAAAGGTAATTAGGAAACAGTAAAGGTGTGTTAGTTTAAAATAAGGCTATGGAATTTAAAACAAGTAGGTACACCTGCGACTCTCAAACTAGGAACAAGGGCTATGTTTGGAGTCAATCAAATCATAATAAACTATAACTGGGTGATGAAAAGAGTACAATTATTCCCGGTCTTATCGCTATTAGCGATTTCTTTCTGACAACCTGCTTATGGATGGAAAATGAATTTGAATTCATATTTTTTTATAGACCCAAGTCTTCCAGCGGTAGATACAGGTGTGCCAAACAGCAAGACTGGTCACTGTACAAAAACTTTGACAATACTAAGAGAGGTTGTGAAGGAAATCGAAAATAAGCCGCATATTAAATGGATATTTTTGGCTGACGACGATACAATACTTGGGTAAGATACTGTATAAACCATATATTGGAAATAACAGAATGATCTAGAGAAAAATTATGAAACTTATGTTTACAGTGTCCAAAGACTTTGCGAAGTTCTCAGTTGCTATAGAAGTGGTTCTGACATCACTGTACTAGGTGAAAGATACGGGTATGGATACGGAAAGAAAGAGACAGCTGCCAAAGGTAATTTTAAATTAGTTTTTTTAGTAAATGTCTTAACCGTTTTCTAATATTTAGTCATGGCTGCATTAAATAAAAAAAAATCTTTGATTTCACGAACAATACTGTTTTTAGGATACGACTACATAACTGGTGGTGGTGGTACTGTGTTCAGCGCAGGCGCAGCGAGAGTCCTGTCGCGATGCGCATGCGCAAGCATTTCGGCTCCCGACGACATGACACTCGGCGCTTGCGCGAGACATAGGCTCAACATCACCGTTACACATTCACCGCTCTTCCATCAGGTAATGGTTCTTCTTAAATATGCCGTAATAGCAGTGTCAAGTATCCCTGAATATTAAAATTTTGTAATGACCGTGAACGTCTCTTTAATGCTCGACTTCAGAGTCATATCTGTCTCCGTGGTCTTGTTCCTCTTGGCCATTTGAGGCGGCGAGGTGGTTGGGGCCTCGATGAAAACCTCTTTGCCCTGGCTTCTACTCGACGGACTACCCGTCGGTGGCGGGGTTTGGAGCCATAGGAGCCTTCCTAACGGTGGTTTCTCAACGGCTCTCGTTGGCCAGTCTGCGGCATCCGATAGCCTTCGCGGGCTTGCGTTGGCTTCGTCTGCGGCTTAGTTGGCCATTCGTTGGCGTTCGGTGCCCATCTCGGGCTTTGGATGGCCATCTGCGGCTTTCTTATCTGTCTGTCTTTTATCGGATATACTTTGAGGAGAGTTCTTTAAAACTGCATAAGCTAGTTTCCTCCTCCACGTTTAACCATCGAACAACAAGAGGCAGCAGTTTGCGATGGTACATGGTGGAAACATCGCTAGTCACGACCAAGCACTTCGCTTTATCTTTTCTGGTGCGCACTGTCGAAGAATGGAATAACTTGCCGGAGTCTATATTTCTTGACAAATACAATCTAGGAGATTTCAAGTCATGAGTGAATATGCATCTTCTTGGTAAACGTGCTCAATACTAAACCACATGTTTACTCAACCTCGGGTACTTCACTCAACATAAAACAACCTCAAAATGTTGGACCTTGACTGACGCTAAACAAGGGAACTCTTGTGGCGGGTGCCGTATAGTTATAGGGCACCATTTTTGAAATATGAAGTTAATTTTGGATTAAGGCTAGCCTTCTAATCTATATTTAAAAGGTTTGGTTTTGTTCATAATAAATAAATAAATACATACATACATAACTTCACGCCAGTTCCCTTGCGGGGTAGGCACGAACGACACAGCGCCATTCAGGCTTATTCTTACACACCTCACTTGCTTCTTTGACATTCATAGCTCTTGTCATGCACGGTCGTCTGTCCTTAAGGCTCCTGACATCACCATCTGCTAGAAATAAATAAATAAATAAATGCTCCCTATAACTATACGCCACCCCTTATGGCAGCTCGAATAGGTAAATTTTGACAGTTGAGATTTTCAACACAGAATAATTCTTCTTTAAAAGCTATTGCAATTATTACTGGACTGCAATACACACTAACCATCCTTACATTTTCCGGTAATAACTCTGCCACACCGTGTATCGTATCTCCTCCGTCTTTTTTTAATGTAGGAGTTCAGCAGACAGGCAGACGGCACACTTGATGGAAAGCGATTACCATGGCCTATAGAGATGTGCAAGACCAAAGGTGCTACAAATACGCCGCTGCTCTATTAAGGGAGATTGGAACCTGGTCACTAATGCCGGAACACAACTCAAGGTGTGTTGTAATGGCGACATACTTTAGACCAGGGGTGGTAGTCATCCATTCGGGCAAATGCCCTACCACCTGGCTGTGGGTTGTTTTGTCGCCTCTTACGACAGGCCGCCCCAACGCAGGAAATTGTTCTTTGGAAATGGAAATTCTTTCTCCGTTCCTGCACGGATAAAACCGTCTATCCCATTAGGTTCATTATGTCCACTTTTATCGCAACAAGCGGGAAAGTGGCGAGGGAAGTGGGCAGCGCGAGTATTTCCTGTTGTAGTCATTATGCTTAGATTTATTTCCCCAACAGGCTCGACCACAAGATTACGCTCGGGAAGTCTTAGCTCGAGACAGACCGGTGTCGTTCCACAGACACTCCTCGCCTGAGCCAATGAGGGTGTACTCCACTTGGTTCCATCACGACGATATGGCTATCAAGAAAAGAAAACGAGACGAACTATAGCTGCAGTTGTAATAATAATTGCCATACTGGCCATCGTATACTTAAAGGAAATTACTATTAAGACGTATTTTACTGTTCTGAATCTAAGTACTTGTTTGTAGTCAAAATGTTATCCAATTTTAAAACGTGACTAAGGGCCCATTTTCAGTCATCAGATAAAAGTTATCTTTTGACTAAACTATAACCTGACTGATTACAAAATTGAAACCATTCAACTGTTTATTCATGCAACTGACATCTTTAATTTCTCCATGTTATACTTTATTCTATGGATAAATTTTATCTGATGACTGAGTAATCGGCTCTTAGTTAATGAATTTTGATTTATCTGAAAACACATTTCATAATAGTTACCTTGCTCCTTGCTCTCTTATATTTCTCGAATATAATTCATTAATAGTAATATCAATTAGGAATTTATAATTTGTTTTTTAGTATACCAACTTGTTATACCAAAATCGGCGTGTTAAATGTAATTAATTTATGTTTAGTAATATTATGGAATAAGGACCGGATTGATCGCCAGGAAGAATCGCCCAGTAAAAAATTGCATATAACTCAGAAAAGCCGACAAAAACTTCAAATAGTAGTTAGTGTCAGTTTTCTACCAACTCCAACAAGTAATGTCAGTTTTCTACCAACTCCAACAATTAATGTCAATTGTCTACGAACTCCAACGAGTAATGTCAGTTTTCTACCAACTCCAACAAGTAATGCCAGTTTTCTACCAACTCCAACAATTAAGGTCCGTTGTTTTTTTTTTGTTTTTTTCTTTTATTGCAGGAGCTCAGCAGACAGGCAGACGGCCACTTGATGGAGAGCGGTTACAATCGCCTATAGACATTTTCAACACCAAAGGTGCTACAAATGCGCTGCTGCTCTCTTAAGGGAGACTGGAATCTGATCACTAATGCCGGAACACAACTCAAGGTTGTTATGGCGACATACTTTAGACCAGGGGTGGTAGCCATCCAGTCGGGCAAATGCCCTACCATCTGGCTGTGGGTTGTTTTGTCGCCTCTTACGACAGGCCGCCCAGCCGCAAGAAATTGTATTCTTTCTCCGTTCCTGCATGGATAAAGTTTTCTACCAACTCCAACAAGTAATGCCAGTTTTGTACCAACTCCAAAAGTAATGTCAGTTTTCTGCCAACTCCAACAAGTAATGACAGTTTTCTACCAACTCCAACAAGTTATATCAGTTTTTTTTAGCTATTATGACGGTAGAAGACTGATTAGAAAGATATAGAAAGACGAGACCAATTAATATTAATTTAAAAGAGCGGGTGTTTGAATATCATGTCTTCAACATAACTGTTAAACATGATAAAAACAATTACTTTTTAAATTTTATAGTTTAATCCGCTATTTTCCTCGTTATAGAAATGAAGTCATAATATGCTATGCTAGTACAAAATCTAGGTGGCTTTGGCGTATTGTAAGAGGATAAAAAGTATTTTAGTTGATTTAATTGTAAACTACCGCCATTATGTGACAAATGGCATAAAAGTTTGCTATGCTACACACGCTTAGGCAAAGGGCTCTATATTCAGTTTTAGAATGTTCTCCATTTATGCCAGAAGTTATATCAAGACCATCATTATTAGATTAAGATACATTTAATGCTTCGCTCAAAGTTTTACATCCCAAAGACAAAATTTAATATCTACCCTCAGGTAGGCTCCATCTTACGAAAATATGTTGACCGAGCCCTGAACTCTCAGAGTGAAGCCGCAGTGCATTACGAGAACTTAGGTTTTATATTGAAGTGAGTTTAAAGTATCAAAAACGATGGAATAGTTTCCAGTGGATGGATACATTACTATTAAACACATACAAAACATTTAAAAAAATGCTTCACTTCAATTGACGCTTATGTTCACATAGGCCCTGTCTATACTTTTATTCGTCCGACGGCTTACCTACTTACATACCTACAAAAAAATTAGATCCCGAACAAATTTTGAGTAGAAATTCTCCAATCTGGTGACCACTTAGTACTGTCGCTTTGTTTTCCATGTTTCTTTGTTAATTGCTACTTACCGAAGATGTAAAAATATACTATGCGATTCAAATGAGAATAGGATCGACTTTGCGCCATAGCTGCGAATTATGACTTTAAATCATTAAATATTATATTAAGACAATTTACTACTAATTTAACCTTTTTATTTAAATTTGATGTAAGACTATTATTATTGATATGCAAAGAAAGTTTTTTGCAAACCATACTTTTCAACTATCTGCGGTTGAGATGCGAGCACTGCGCAAAATCTGCGGAGTGACGCTCGCGGACCGCGTTCGTAATACCGAAGTAAGAAAGAGAGTTGGTCTGAAAGAGAGTGTCGGGGTGAAGGTAAGGAAAGGAATGCTCCGGTGGTTCGGGCATGTCGAAAGAACGCATGATGAAAGAATGACTAAACAGATATACAATGCAAAAGTGGATGGATGCAGAAGTCGTGGAAGGCTACGACACACCTTCCATGATCAAATTGATCGTGTACTAGCAGAAGGTGATGTCAGGAGCCTTAAGAACAGACGAGCGTGCATAACAAGAGTTATGAATGTCAAAGAAGCAAATGAGGTGTGTAAGAATAAGCCTAAATGGCGCTCTGTTGTTCGTGCCTACCCCGCAAGGGAACTGGCGTGAAGTTATGTATGTATGTATGTATACTTTTCGAGTGACATTTGACAGATAGAGGTTATTGACATTCCTATTCTTATTTGGATCGCATTATACTAAAATCGAATAGTATGTAGATGTAGATTATTGTGCTAAACTAACATATCAGTTGAATGCATAAAATAAATTATATTTTCGTAAGTTGTGGTTGTTTTATTTACCTTAAAATACCTGCCTGCACTGCAATAAGGATTTGGAGGGAAATTCCTGCCGAGATTTATTTACTCTGCGCTATGTTGCGTTATTTATGAACGAACACACCGATTTTCTTCGAGGTTGGCAACGAGTGGAGGATCTTAATGTTATAAACGTCCATAGGTAGTGTGGGGCGCTGTAGCCCGTGAATAAAATGCTGGTTCAGTTTGTAATGGACTGTATGAGAGAGATATGACCTAGATCCTTGCACTAGAAAAGTAGAAGCTCCACCAACCTTGAGATCGGTCCTCCTGGCTCGGTTCAGGTTGCACACAGGAACAGTACACGGCACTAAACTCCACCTTAAGCTAACACTTTTGACAAAGTCTAAGCACATATAGTCAGTTCTTGGCACGGCCAGTAATCACAATAAGTACTAGTATAATGAATGTTATTCTAAAATGATGAGCGCACGGCGCGTTGTCTCGTGAAACGGCGGCAGTAAGTTGTCAAAAAATGGCTGCTCCTACCCTGCTGTGCATTGGCCGTCGCCTCACACAGAAAGAGGGTAGACAGCAACATTGATGGAGCGATATTCTACCTACTTTATACTAGGCAAGGATCGAACAGGTAGCGATGATCACTTTCCATCAGGTGATCGACTGCCGGTTTGCCTGCTTCAATCGACAAAAAATTTACATAATGGGGACACATTATCACAATAATCATTAAAAAAAAGAAAATTTTACATTAAATTTTAGTTCACACCCTAGTAGATAGCTATATTTTACTTATATAAAAACTTAGGTTTTATATATCGCGGGCAGAAGTTAGTATACATATATAAACCTTCCTTGAAAAATTATCTAATTGATGATGAAAGGCGCTTAAAAATCAGTCGCGTGGTTTAGGAGTTAGCGGATATATACATAAATATAATAGTATGCCAAAAACGAGTTGGGTTGCTAGGCTCAGCCATCAGTATCCCGTGATGCCCCGTAAAAGCGCATGGAGGTTTAGATTTAGTGGGTAGTTCGGCGGCCGTTTCTCGCGAGAGCTTCGTTTTAGAAGCGAGAATAGAGAACCGATCGCTGAGAGTCACCCGAAGAACCCGAGGATGGTGTCCAAAGACATTCCCTCTGCGTTATCAAAAAAAAAGCTGGGCCATTCGCCACGCTTGTCCAAGGTGGATTGCTGGGTTTGGTATATCGCTTACGTTGAGATTTATCACGATTATTTTTCTTCGCCGTAAGCATGTGGTAGTTGCAACAGTGAGCATTCATGTCAAGTCAGAAAAACTGCGTAAGTGATGCATGCTTCGTGAATAAGGCTAATCTGTTAACAATGCGGAAAATTCTCCTTAATCAGAAAGAAAGAAAGAAAATTCCTTATGTATAGATTATTATACACAGAGCATTATTTGAGCATTTGTACGCCGCATTTTCAGCAAACTAGGTTTGCTCTCTGCCTATTGCTGTGCCGGAATTATATCCGACACAGCGCTGATTTTCAGTGCAAACCTTCCTATTAGCGTAAGACCAAAACGACCCAATTTTCTTAAATGACAAATAATAAGAATAATTAATAAAACGAATTCTACTTATGTAATATAACCAATTTTAAATGTATACTAAATGCATATATATACATATACATACATATATATATGTATATATATATGTATATATATATGTGTATATATATATATATATATATATATATATATATATATATATATATATATATATATATATATATATATAGATGTGTGTCTATTATAAATTATGTTTATTATTCGAAATATGTACAGTAATCATATATATTGTTCATAAGTATATAAATAATATAAGTAGTATATAAATAATAAAAATAACTTTGTACTCGCAATACCCACTACACTCACTAGAAGAAAAATGTTCCTAAGTCCCCAGAATACAGAATTCTCGTTCTGTAGACAATTCAAGTTCATGTTTATCAAGTCGCTACATTAACAATTTTAGAACTACCTCCAATTTTTTGTTGTAATTTTTATTTGTAATGTAGAACATTTAATTTGTTATAAAATTCAGTTATTACGTCACTGGAAGCAACTAACACCTAGGATACAGGCTCGGCCTAGTCTAGGTGTTAGTATCTAGTCTTAACTTTAAGGCAAAATTTGTTATATTTTTGGTGACAATAAAATTCCTTTATTCTTAATATTTAATTAGTAAATCAAATAAATAAATGTTAATAAAACCAACAATAAAATACTTAAAAATTAAATCAGTTAGTACAAATGTTTTTTTTTAAATACAATTTTGTGAATTCTACAAAACGCTCCTGAATTATGAACTAACTGCTTGAGGTAATTACGCATCAGCATAGGTTGTTGCGACTACGTTTGTACTGCTTTGGTATTTTACTGCTGTCACGGATATGAAACTTGCCACTGCTGCGGGAGTGCCTGGGGGCTTACTTTCAAACATCCGTTTTAGATTTCTTGCTTGTTTTTTTATTATTTTGGATATTCCAGTTATTTTCGTGTTATATAGATTTTGTTGTTAGAGTTCTAAATCAATCTTATTTCTTACTTTATTTTTTCTAAAACTTTATTGATTTTCGAGTGCATCGGACGAAAAACGCTTGAGAGTAAGGACTATGACTAGGGCGTTCCATTAGTAACTCGTAACGCTCAAAATGCTCAGTTAGCCGTTCCACAAGGCGACCGCGATCGTTGTGGTCGTGGCGAAAACGTCACTAATGACGTTCTCATTTTCGATCACTCGACGCCCACAACGACCCATGTCAAAAGGTGGGTCGAAGTGAGCGTTGACCACAGCATTAATTCTCTCTTGTCAACACATTGAAAAAGGCACGATTTTCATATCAACCAATGACATTTGCGTAATGCGTATGACATTAATGACATCAACGCTCATAACCCGTCCCACTAGCGTTTATGATTATAACGTCCGCAAGCAAGTGGAACAGGATAAATCGCGGTCGTGAACGTGATCCTTGTGAGTCCCCGATGGAACGTAGCATATGTGGTCTTTTCGCGTAACTCTACACATCCTAGGGGAGTTTTTGGCGGGAACTGTAAGGGGACGTTGTGCTGTGCAGTTTTATTTTCTAAAAATGTGTAAAATTACTCTAAAATGAACAATAGTTGTAGGATATTGATAGTTTTTGAGTAGTAATTATGTGTTTTTGCGAGAAATGTGAACTATATAGCCAAATGTGGCCTTTCGAGTTTTCACAAGAACTCCAATGAATGACGTCGATTGTAGCCTACAATACAACGGCGTCTGGCTTAAAGGCCTAGTTGCCAAGCCTTAAACTTAAAAAAAAATACACATCCTAGGTCATCCTATCCTACACAACATATTTATCTCTTTTACACACTGCTTCTATTTTTACAGATTCAAGTTTAGGCCATACATCACAACTATACTACTGGACTACATTTTTTTACCTGCATGTAAATACCTTTATAGTACATACTTTTTAATCTTGAGGAGTTTTTTATTAATATTAGGATTTGCCCGCGACTTCGTCCAGGCTTGACTTGAAATTCCCGCGGGATTCCCGGGACACAAGCATCAGCATTTAAAAAAAGAATGTAAGCTTTCTTTTTAGTGGCAACTGTGTCGGAATAAACGAATTTTTATACATCCGAATCAACTGAAACCGCTCCCGGGAAAATTTCCGTGATAAAAATATCACACATTTTATTACACAAAATTTGCTATCGATCAGTAAAAAATCACATGGGAATTCGATTTTTTTTTTATTGACTATTTTCAATTATTCCCAGAAATACTGCCGCGGGATTTGAAATCGGCCCAGTAGTTTTCGCGTAAATCCCGAACAAACAGACAAGAAATCTAAAAAAATATCATTGTCTTCTCCATCATTTATATAGTCTATTCCAGTTGTTTTTTTTTAAATAGCTTCAATGTACAGACACGGCATTTTTAGAATTTCATAATATTAGAGATATCTCAAACAAACAACCATACCTAATTCCTGAAATAATATCCTGACAAAGTCTTCAAACATGAAGCGCATACCGCTAAAGCGACAATAATCAAATTTGAAGATTGGGTGGTGTTTTGCAAGATATCTTGCCTTGCCTTGCCTTATTCTAAGCATTACAATCATGATTTATAACTTCGCTGAGGAAATAAGCATCCATTATAAACATTAATATAATATTCGCATCGTGAATTAGGCCTCCGTTGTCTTGGCTAATGGATGTATTGAGTGGCAAGTGAATCGATGACTTGCAATACTGAAACACAAGTCATGTTCCTTAATAAACAAGCCTTTGGCTTAGATAAATTACATTTCAGAACTTTCTTGACATATTTATTTCAAGCTTATATATATTACCAGCTGAGTTTTGTAATTTCAAAACCTAGCGACATTTTTGTGAGATTAACTACCTTAATATGTTCTTAAGTTTTCGCGACTTGTATACATAATAAAATTATGTTTTAACGGTTTTAAGCGCGGTAATTTTATTTGATTTTGGATTTTCCGACGTTTCGGCCACTTTTTAGTGGTCGTGATAACGGAAGACCATATGGTAGGGCATTTGCCCGACTGGATGGCTACCACCCCTGGTCTAAAGTATGTCGCCATAACAACCTTGTGTTTTGTTCCGGCATTAGTGACCAGGTTCCAGTCTCTCTTAAGAGCAGCAGCGCATTTGTAGCAACTTTGGTATTGCAAATGTCCATAGGCGATGGTAACCACTTTCCATCAAGTGGGCCGTCTGCCTGTCTGCTGATCGCCTGCAATAAAAAAAAAAAAAATTACTACCTTGTTCTCGCGACTTCGTCCTTGTGGAATTTTTTGTCACAAAACCATAAAAAAGTAGCCTAAGTTACTCCCTATAATATCAAATATCTGCCAGTGAAAGTCGATCCAGCCGGAACATACAGACCAACATTCTAAAATTTGATTTTTTGATATGAGTTGATATCGTATATGATTTTATATGCATTTAGTAAAAAGCTGTTATTTTGAAATTACAAACAGATACTTTCAAAGATGTATATTGTGACGTCACATACGTGGAATAATTTATTGCTACATAAAAGCAAGGTTAGAACTGACGTCCATGTACGTGCCAAAATCTGTCAATAGAGAAAACCTTCGGAGATGCATCTACGAACATGTTTAGGTTTTACATATTTTCACGTACCAGTTAAGATTTCTGTGTATATAGTACATACATACATACATACATAACTTCACGCCAGTTCCCTTGCGGAGTAGACACGAACAAGAGAGCGCCATTTAGGCCCATTCTTACACACCTCACTTGCTTCTTTGACATTCATAACTCTTGTCATGCACACTCGTCTGTTCTTAAGGCCTCTGACATCACCCTCCGCTAGTACACGATCAATTTGATCATGGAAGGTGTCTCGTGGCCTTCTACGACTTCTGCATCTATCCACTTTTGCATTGTATATCTGTTTAGTCATTCTTTCATCATGCATTCTTTCCACATGCCCGAACCACCGGAGCATTCCTTTCCTTACCTTCACCCCGACACTTTCTTTCAGACCAACTCTCTTTCTTACTTCGGTATTACGAACGCGGTCCGCGAGCATCTCTCCGCAGATTTTGCGCAGTGCTCGTATATAGTCTTAAGTTTAATGTTAAATTAATTAAGCAATAATTACATCTAGAGAACAACACTCATCATATTATTTTGTACATCCCTCTCAAGCGGTCGAGGCTAGCTCCCGCGGCGATAGAGCCATGGGCTCTCGCCTAGTGGTGCGTGACCCTCTTCCAGTATGTATGTCGCCATAACAACCTTGAGTTGTGTTCCGGCATTAGTGGCCAAGTTCCAGAGTCCCACAAGAGAGCAGCAGCGTATTTGTAGCACCTTTGGTGTTGCAAATGTCCATAGGCGATGGTAACCGCTTTCCATCAAGTGGGCCGTCTGCCTGTCTGCTGATCTCCTGCAATAAAAAAAAAACCAACGTCATAGAGTACAGATATAAAGAAATGTATAATTGACAAACGAACACAGGTACATTGTATACCCCCTAAGCAAGTTACGCTTGTGTTCGGAGAGGCCTGCCCCAGTGCTGGGGGTCGCGGAAGAAAAGCTCACGCATATCCCGTGACCCCGGCTCATGGCGTCAGGTGGCACCAAGGGGTTTTAGTGGGTATTCCGGCTCCTCTAGCCGGCGAGTCCCACACTCCCCCGCCGAAGTCACCAGTAAAAAAAAAAGTTACGCTTGTGTTATTGGTAATATACAACGAACCATTCTGAGGTCGATCTCAGACTATAACGTTCGTTTAAGAAATTTATGAATGTAGTTATTGTTAGCCTATGGACATTTGCAATATTAGAAGTGATACCATAGTGCTGCTGGCCTCGAAGAAATCCCATGGCGTAAATCCCACATCGTAGAACAGGGATCCCCAAACTATTTCGGCCTAGAGACCCCCTTTTCCAAAATCAACTGATACCTCAGACTCCCATAGCCAAATTTAAAAACCCTATCTCTACTTTTCTCTCTCTCTCTCTCTTATACTCTCTTTTTCGTATTGATACAAAATAATTAACCAATTTAAAAACTGCGGTTGGTTAGGTGAGTAGACTTAACATCATTTTCTCATCAAAATTTAACAAAATAAATGGACATAATATTCAAAAAATATCAAGTGTAATTAGTAATTATCAATACAGATTACGTAAAAATACTTAAGTAGAGTACCAATTTTTTGAAAAAAAAAAACACTTTTGTACACATAACAGGACTTATACAGTATCTCGAAAATTTCAAATAAGAACTTGTGTTAATTAATAGGGGACGAGTTTTAGACCTTGTCGATCTCCAAAAACAGTTTTCATTTATATCGACCCCTGGGAAGCCGATTTCGACCCCAGGAGGTCGATATCGACCACTTTGGGAATCCCTGTCGTAGAACTAAGGAAAATTTTTCGCAGGAGCTCATTCTAGATCCAAACAATATTTTTCTAAGATTGACACAGATTCTTTTTATTTATTTATTGCAGGAGATCAGCAGACAATCAGACGGCCCACTTGATGAAAAGCGGTTACCATCGCCTATGGACATTTGCAACACCGAAGGTGCTACAAATGCGCTGCTGCTCTCTTAAGGGAGACTGGAACCTGGTCACTAATGCCGGAACACAACTCAAGTTTGTTATGGCGACATACTTTAGACCAGAGGTGGAGAGGTGCTAGCCATCCAGTCGGGCAAATGCCCTACCACCTGGCTGTGGGTTTTTAAGTTGCCTCTTACGACAGGCCGCCCGGCCGCAGGAAATTGTATTCTCTCTCCGTTCCTGCACAGATAAAAAAAAAATAAAAATGCTTAATATCTATATATTGAACATTATAATTGTAGTTAAATCACACAGGAAATTTACGCTTTGGAAGTCGTATTATTAAAACGCCTGGGAATCAGTGTACTCGGCACTTAAGACAAATTAAACTACACTAAATATTGAAACAGGCGAGAGTGTCGTCGCGGTCTAATGGCCGTGTTTATTAGAAACTTACCGATTAAAGCGCTTAAAGCGAAAACAGTACGATCTTTTATTAAAACAACTCATTCTGTTTATTAGCAAGTCTACACAGTAATATCAGTTTAGTTGCGCAAATCATTTATAGCCATCCAGTCGGGCAAATGCCCTACCACCTGGCTGTGGGTTTTTAAGTCGCCTCTTACGACAGGCCGCCCGGCCGCAGGAAATTGTATTCTTTCTCCGTTCCTGCACGGATAAAAGATTCAAAACAAAAGTTCTTTGTTCCCAAACAACAATATTTCTATATTGACCAAAAACTTCGCTAAGAGAATTAAGTAAAGTTCCAAGCATAAGTACTGGTCCACAATCGAAACTTCTAAGTAATGAAAAATGTAACTTGGGAGTTGGTACTTAGCAAGTATCGCGTGGCGAATGACAAATCGCCGTCCCCGGGCCCCTTTTGATCCTTTCACAAGTTCCAAGTACGTGCAAACTTTGCCAGGATAAATATGACTTGGTTATAACGAATTTTCCTTGAAATTTTTTCTAAGGTAACAAACACGTAACTTGGCGAGATTTTATAAAGTTATGCAAATTGGGCTTTAAAACTTTTTCTAAATTTGTCGAGACGATTTTCGAGAGATTCATTGCTGAAAGTATTTCTCACACCTTTACTAAGTTTCTATTACGACATTAAAAAAAAACTCGTTCATATTCTAAAAAGTTTTAATAGGATAGGATTTAATAATATACATTTTTTGACATAATTGGGTATTACCGAAAATAAAAATAGGTTTTAAATAAATATGATATTATAAGCCATAATGGCGGTAGTTGACTTTTTTTTGCAAGTACGGCGGTAGCGTTCGCTGGCGGCACATGCCCTGTACACGTGCGCGGCTCGTCACCCCGCCCACCGTTCACTACGCTTAGAGTATAAAAACGGACCGCTCCGTTGTATTGGCACGCATTTCCTTTATCACAAAACGGCTGGCCCGGATCAGCCCGCCCTCGGTTAGGACGGCAGGCTGGCAGGCACGGACAGACAGACACAGACGGCGGCGTCTCAGGCGCCGCCAATCAAGATCTCTCCACGTCCCTGCGAGGGACGTTAGGAGACATAGCCCCCCCACAGGATAGACTAGGCGTGTTGCTGGGAAGTTTCTTTCGCCGTTTCTTCTCTCCCAGCCATAACACGTTGCGAAACGGCAGTAAGATAGCGTAGGCCGCCGCAAACCACCGATCCCGGCCCGCCGGAATCCTTCCCCTCGGGCTTTATATTACCCGTCGCCCGTTCTCAATTAGTGCTTTGTGTCGCCCTATGGTGGCCATCATTAAATTCATCCCCCTCTCATGGCAACAGTTCAGCCGAGGTAAAACTCCTTAGGGAGCTCCCTCGAGCAAGTTGCCCCGGGCTCGAGCGCCCTCGCTTCGCGAAGGCACTCGCCCCAAAAACCCCGGTAAAGTTGTAAGGTCTTCGGACCAACAACATAAAGTCAAGTCCAATAAAAAAAAAATTGACACGCATTTCCAACGAATGCGTCTGCGAGTAAGGACCATTGTCTTTCGACAATCAGTACTGCTCTAATACTAGACATAGAACGCTGTCTTTGACGGTTAATACTGTCTAGGTAGTAGACATGGAACACCGTCCCTGACGGTCAGTACTGTCTAAATTGCGGTGGTGCGTGGAACGCTGTGTATAACAGCCAGTACAGCCCTAAGTGACCGCCCTCGCTATCATAACTGTAATTGTTTCGTTACTTTAATAACGGCTATTTGTTTGTAATTAAACTATTAGTTTTGTTCTAAAATTAAATAATTATTTACGATTATATTTTTTTATTATTTTCCACTTCTGGTCGCTAAAAACATAGATAAAAACGAAATGAGAAGGTATGTACTTGCGTTAGAAAATTAAAGTAACTGATATAGCGCGTAATATTAACAAGAATGGCAATGGGCCGGTCAGGTCTGTTGCAGGACCAATGGCCGATGGAGCAGATAAGTCCTGGAATGTAAACCCAGTCGCGGTAAAATGTGTACGACAACCTCCGGTCTGTTAAGATTAACTTTGTACAAGTGATGTCGACGAGAATATCATTTTGGTATACGTGCGTTGTCTATTAATATCTATGATATAACCTCTTTCTCTGTGTCTCGCTGTATAAGAAAATGTTGTACGTAATAAACTAAATATTAAAAACAAAATGTCTATGTTCTTAGTCCCTTAAAAGTGCTCTGCATAAAATACAAACAGTCCGTTAGACTGACGACCTGCCTAAAATCGCCAGTACGCCGTGGATGAGGAAAGCAGAGGATCGGACGTGACCCAAACTCTGAAAGGTCTACCTCTAGCAGTGGATCGCGATAAGTTGCCAATAGACAAATGCGCCGTGTTGAAAAACGGTTTACAGTAGGCGTGGGGGACATGTTACATTTTTGCGATTGGAACATTTGTATCTGGAACAGTAAAATGTTCCGGATCACTGATGTTTCATTTGGAACATTGAGTCAAAGATATAAAATCATGGTGGTCTTGTTATGGTACGTCGCGGACTGAGACTGAGAAACGGGCTGCGGTTTTATTTGAAACATCGTGTCAAACTTGTCAAAGATAAAAATATATATATATATATATATATATATATATATATATAATATATATATATATAACTTAAAAATATATATACAATAGTAAAAAAACTAAAATTAAAATAAAACCTATATTAAAGCCCGTCCAGCCCCACCAGACCACTGTCGCTGGGCATTGTACCTAGGAAGGCTGGCAGCATTACCTCGCTGGATACAAAGGTTAATCCTTTGAGCGAGGTAAGCGCCAGCCTTCCGGTCTCCTGTTTTGTCGACTAGGCGTTTTTTTAGTTACTTTAAATAATTTGTGGGCACTTGGCCCTCATGGGCCCAAAGTCTCCACCCCAAACGGCTCAAATATGTAACCTGTTCCAAGGGTTACATATTTGAGCCGTTTGAGGTCTTCGGCAGAAGTGGCAGTGCGATGAATATTCATAGTAATATTTAAAAAAAATACAAATTGTGAGATCATTAATAAATTTTAATTTGTTTATTATATTTTATTGTTTTCCTGCTCTCTCGCTACGCTTGTTGCTCAGTGATTCATTATGCTCTGGTCAGTCTCTCTCGCACGTAACCGACATGATCGCGCTGAACAGGGAGTCAGAGAGATCGCGATGTTCCAGATCCAAATGATGCATTTGAAACATTATTGATGTTCCAATCTTTTGGAACACCTACATGTTTCGGATCAGTGAGTCGGTTCAGTAAAGAGTTACACACGCCTAGTTTACAGGCAGTGACAACATCATACAATTAATTACTGTATTTAAATCTACTCCGTTTATGTTTGCTTCAAAAAATAGTCATAAAAAATAGACAGAATTCAAAGATGCGAACACTGACGAAAAAGACGTTTTAATACAGTATGCGCCACACCGCCGCTATGCTCATGTCTAAGATGTCGGAGTCGGAGTTGCCGATGTCGGAGATCGGAAATTAATAGGCAGAATTCAAAGATGCGAGCACTGCCTCTGTTCTTTACAAACTATCATCCGCCTACTCTATACCGTGCTAACAATTTAACTAACGGTTTTAGAGAGCTTAGTCATTTTGAAAAACTTAAATTGCCTTTAAAGATAAAATTAACGTCTTAATACCGTATGCAGCGCGCTGGCGCTACGCTCATGTCCACGATGTCGAAGATCGGTCAGAACCTAGTAGCCGGAATGACACAATTACGTACCGACCACACACTGATTTTATTTTATTTTATTAGAATCTCCAATAAAGGATACACATAACCTTAAAATTTTAATCAATGTGCTCCTTCAATTACTGGAGACCACGGCATGCGTAAAAACTAAACATAATATAAATTTAATGTGTAATATATAATACTTAGTAATACTTATATCAAAAGCTAAACAATATAATATTATATATTCGTGATAGAATACATAATTACATATATAGATAAATTAGTTTATTAATAAAAATAAAAAACAAAAAAATGAATATGTCATAGGTACACAGATTTCATCAGCCTTTATCAAGCAGACTCTGTAATACCTTTCTCAAGAATATAGTCTTTGTTCCCAAAAAAGGATCAGTATCGTTAAAATTACAGTTATAGGTATCACCAATTCTGGAGGAAACAGAGTTCTGTCCGTAGTTAGTAGTATGGCATGTAGTATGCAGCAATTGTGTGTGTCTTGTCCGACGCATTGGGGCACAATATGACATTATTTGCGTTATTGCAGGACAATCGAAACAACTATGCATAATATCATACAGCAAACCCATGTCAAGGAAAACTCGGCGTTGTTCCATGTTAAGTAGCCTGATCCACGCATTGCGTACCTATAGAACCATCCGATTGACTGGCGACCGAACCGCAGGTCTTCAAGTGATAGTATAGAAACAAGTTAAACCTACATACATAGCACATACACTTATATAGCAATTGAGAACTGCACTATCAATTGCAGACTTCTCTATACAACGTAATCTATTATATTCCAATAAAACCAACTCAATAACGATCCTACTTGAAGATGCAAAAGGATTTTTAGTCTTTGGTATACTCGGATTGGTTTTTCGATAGACGGCTATTATATTTGAATTCTAAAATCGAATACGAAGCGAAGCGCATTTCGCTTTTCGAACGTAGTCAAGTGTGGTGGTTTCCTCCGAATCGTAAATCAAGCCACTCGGAACAACTTGAAAGCGCGTAGTATGGTTTGTTTCCATTGGACGTACATACGTATCAAAGACATGAAGTCCGTTAAAATACAACTATTTTCTAAGACCAAAAACCGCCACTATAGTCAATACAAACATGACTAATATATTGTCATAAGTATAGAGTGTAGAGGTAAAGAGAACCGTCTCAAGGTGGAAAGTTGAAAAAGTATCCAGCTATAAACAGTAAATAATAGTTCAAAAACCCTCGGAAAAGGCGCTGGCGTAGACAAATGGTGTGGTACAAATGTAGCAGTTGTTAACGGATTGACGTATGCCGAGTTAGAAAATTTCATATAAAAATATTAAATTTTCTAACTCGGCATTAATTAACTTTATAAAACTAAAATACTCTAACTAACCTTTGACCCTTTCTTTATTTTTATTTTATTTAAGTTTATGGCTTGGCAGCTAGGCCTTTAAGCCAGATCTTAGTTTACAATATAGTTTCTTCCTTTTCTTAAGCCTATGTGTAGCACAGCTGAACTGTATGTAATCAGCTAGTGCCATTCAACGGAGTTCTTGTAACAACTCAAAAGGCCACATTTGACTATACAGTTCACATTTCTCACAAAACACATAATTACTACTCAAAAACTATCGATTATCCTACAACTATTGTTCATTTTAGAGTAATTTTACACATTTTTAGAAAACAAAACTGCACAGCACAACGTCCCCTTTCAGTTCCCGCCAAAAACTCTCAACCCTTTCTTGAAAATTCACCTTGATGCTATGGCGCCACCCTAAATGAATTAATTTCGATGGAAATTTCTTCATATACAGAAATGGCCCTCCTTACCTCTACCTTCCATAGTCAAAAGGATGATCATTTTAGCAGCAGCAGATGAGGTTATCTAAATCGCTAATGAACCTATTCGATTACAGATTATTCTTATAGAAATTGCAATCGATAGTGGCATGGTATTGCTGTGTGGCCCAGGTTATAATACAATATGCATATGTGAAGTGACAATGCACACATTCTTTTTAATTTTTGGTGTTGCAAATGTTCATAGGCGATGGTAACCGCTTTCCATTAAGTGGGCCGTCTGCCTGTCTGCTGAACTCCTGCAATAAAAAAATAATAAAAAAAATTGCCTCCTGGGTTTCCGATTGGGACAGAAGTCTTTTTTTAAATTCCTTATTCATGTATTATGGTTTTTTTTTAAGGTAAGTACCTAATTGTACATATATTTTTATTTTTTTTTTATAAATATGCAACCCTCTGTGAGAGTTATATGTTTGTGCCGTTTGCTGTCGAGACGCTTGGACCGTGGGGTCCTGAGGCCATGAGCCTCTACCAAGATTTATCGAAACGACTCATTGACTCTTCGGGTGATCAGAGGACTGGTGCTTACCTCGGCCAACGGATCAGTATGGCGATCCAGCGAGGAAACGTAGCCAGCCTTCTCGGCACCTTACCCATAGAAGACGGTGATCTGGGCTCAGTATTCTACTTATAGTCTTGAGGGACTATGAGTAGAATACAATACAAATAAGTTAAGTTTTCTTGCATTGTATTCGATTATATGTTATTTTATAATATACATTTTTACATCCTTTATTTTTCTTGTCTAATCTACTGTCCTGTAAGTTTGGGTGATTAACTATTGTATCTACGTGGCGGGGTTTTGGCATATATAGTAAATCGAATCACTTTCTGTAATCCTAAAGTAAATATCGTGTTGTATAATGTCAATGAAAACAAACTTTCCTAGTATGTGAACGTTAATATAAAACACATTTTTTGTATTTCGTTCATATACGTACGTCTTTTGTTTTAAGAGTAAATGATTGCCAAAAACGTTTATAGTATATTGAACCTGTTATGGAAGAACATCGTAAGCGACATTTAGAAATATGTATGTACAGGAGAGCTTCTTTATATTTTTTTAAATCACATACATACATACATAACTTCACGCCAGTTCCCTTGCGGGGTAGGCACGAACAACAGAGTGCCATTTAGGCTTATACTTACACACCTCACTTGCCTCTTTGACATTCATAACTCTTGTCATGCAAGCTCGTCTGTTCTTAAGGCTCCTGACATCACCTTCTGCTAGTACACGATCAATTTGATCATGGAAGGTGTGTCGTGGCCTTCCACGACTTCTGCAGCCATCCACTTTTGCATTGTATATCTGTTTAGTCATTCTTTCATCATGCATTCTTTCCACATGCCCGAACCACAACGAACATTTTTAAATCACAGATCTCCGATTTTTATGTAGGTAGGTATATTCAGAATTTTTCCATTACCACAGATATTATCCGTGCAGGAACGGAGAAAGAATACAATTTCCTGCGGCCGGGCGGCCTGTCCTAAGAGGCGACTTAACAACCCACAACCAGGTGGTAGGGCATTTGCCCGACTGGATGGCTACCACCCCTGGTCTAGAGTATGTCGCCATAACAACCTTGAGTTGTGTTCCGGCATTAGTGACCAGGTTTCAGTTTCCTTTAAGAGAGCAGCAGCGCATTTGTAGCAACTTTGGTGTTGCAAATATCCATAGGCGATGGTGACCGCTTTCCAACAAGTAGGCCGTCTGCCTGTCTGCTGATCTCCTGCAATAAAAAAAAAGATATGTGCCTAAGAATCTTTGTATTGGGATTTTAATTCTTCAAGCTTACTGTTGCAATAAAAAATGAAATACCTAGATTCTATTGTTTGTGAGACTTGTGAGTAATAGTATAAAGGGAACGATGTACCTTTCGCAATTAAAACACTTGCAATGTTATTGAAGTGAAACTTCTATATAAACGGGGGGTCTTAGGATTTTTCTATCACGAAAAAGCGTTACGGCCGCGTGGAGGAGCGGCATAAATTTAAACTAGACGTGGGGCGGCATAATTTTAGAGTAATAACTATGGATGGGTTTTCTGTTTCCAGATCGAATTAAGTTTTTTTGTTTGATAAAATAAAATATGTTTAAATAAAAAATGCATTCATTAAAATGTACCTAACCTAACCAAATCATAATTTGCAGTAAACCTGCGAAAAATCGAAATGTGTGCTGGGAGACATAGTAGAAGTGAAACTTCAACGGATAAGTGGCAAAACGAATCGCAACAAAATTTTAACTTGAAGTTTTACGGGCAGGTTTTCAAATCGGACAAGTACATTTATGCCAGGAGTAAAAAAGGGTTCACATAAAAATTCATGTAAAAGTATGCGAGATTCACCAAATATGAGCATAACTTATGGTTTCATTTATACTCTTAAGATCTCGTCAGCGCGATGTATTTATTCAACGATATTGCACAGCGCCATTTTAAGTAAAGTTAAGTGGACTAAATAGAAACTAATTATATTTTTTGACGTTCCTGGTACACTTGATGGCGCTAGTTTCCGTACATTATTTATTTTTCAATTTTATGTAGGGGAGATACACTGGGATGAAAATAACCGTCAAGTGCGTATCGGACATCCATCGCTATTGCCACTCGCTAAACATGCAAATTTAGGGCTTGCACAACGATCGTCTTTAAATCAAATTTAGTTAATCATATTAAACTGCCTAAATACGTTTTACACAAAACGTATTTAAGATGTCTTGCATAAGGCGGTATCCCATGTTATTTAGCTAATGTATTTATGCCGTCGGTAAAACAGCCAGATGTGTTCCGTTTCACGCGGTGATCCATATTTTCGAACAAACATACGAAATTTAGCTTTAATGTTAGTTATTTCTTGTGTAAAAAGCGATTTTAGTTGGCCAATGTCAACTTGACATTTGATATTTCGTTCGTTTGGTTAGGTTTACTTCGGAATTTTTGGCGGCAACCTGAAGAATGATTTTTTACTGTGTTGTTTTATTTTCGATTTTATGGGTATTTAGCATTGAGATAAATAATTAAAGCAAATAATATACGAGTGACAATCTGTAATTGACTTTTTAATAAGTGACAATTTCATAAAGAATAGTATATATATTAATTCATGAAAAGAGGTTACTCAAAATTTTTTTGTCCTTAAACGCGTTTAAAGCAGTTAAATATCCATTTTTGCATGATTAACTTTGACAGTTCTTTAAACATATTTACCGGTAAATTTTGCGTTGTGCAAGACGCTAATCGTATTTAAGGGTGTTAAATGCGTTTAGTGTTTCTTAAATAAATTTAAGTACCATTATGCAAGCGGCCCTAAGGCCCGCTTGCACAACGATCGTCTTTAAATCAAATTTAATTAATCATTTTAAACTGCCTAAACACGTTTTACACAAAACGTATTTAAAATGTCTTGCATGAGGCGGTCTCCCATCTTATTTAGCTAAATGATTTTTTTCCTTCGGTAAAACAGCCAGATGTGTTCCGTTTCACGCGGCGATCTATATTTTCGGACAAACATACGAAATTTAGCTTTAATGTTAGTTATTTCTGTGTAAAAAGGATTTTTGTTGGCCAATGTCAACTTGACATTTGAAATTTCGTTCGTTTGGTTAGGTTTACTTCGGAATTTTTGGCGGCAACCTGAAGAATGCTTTTTTGATGTGTTGTTTTATTTTCGATTTTATGGGTATTTAGCATTGAGATAAATAATTAAAGCAAATAATATACGAGTGACAATATGTAATTGACTTTTTAATAACTTACAATTTCATAAAGACTAATAATAAATATTAATTTATGAAAACAGTTGTTGAAATGTTCTTTAATGCAGATATATGCTATATATGTGGAAAGAATGCATGATGAAAGAATGACTAAACAGATATACAATGCAAAAGTGGATGGATGCAGAAGTCGTGGAAGGCCACGACACACCTTCCATGATCAAATTGATCGTGTACTAGCAGAAGGTGATGTCAGAAGCCTTAAGAACAGACGAGCTTGCATGACAAGAGTTATGAATGTCAAAGAGGCAAGTGAGGTGTGTAAGAATAAGCCTAAATGGCACTCTGTTGTTCGTGCCTACCCCGCAAGGGAACTGGCGTGAAGTTATGTATGTATGTATGTATATGCTTTCCGTCTCTTGTTCAGTGTACTTTTTATAATCAAAGAATTTTAGATAAAGATCACAGATTTGTCTTGGCTGCTTCCATTATATAGGCGTTCTAGCTCATCAGTCTCATCACATATTTCTTTAGCGCTTTTATATCGTATAACTTGTTCTAGAATCTCATCCATCATGTTTGTCGTCATCAGAGTTAAAACGACACAGTAAATTTTTAGAAATTGTTGTAAATTTATTTCATATTTTGCTTTAGCATCTGCATCATCAGATGCTACAGGCTCCTGGAGCTTTTGAAGTTTTCCTTGCAAAATTTCTTCAGCGCCGGGTATTGCCCTACACACTGTCTCAATACGATACCACCAATGCTTATAGTTTTTACCATCTAGGTGCATTATTTGTACCTTAGAAGCCTCTGCGATCGCCTTATCCATGGTGAACGTCAGGTCGAGTACAATGCTAGAATATTGTAATTATTCTTTCCAAGTTAAAATATCTTTACCGCATCCAAATCCTTAACTTTATTACTGTGCTACTATGTTAAAGTTTGTACGAATAATGGGTATTTAGAATTGAGAAAAATAATTACTCTATTATTTGCTTTATTTGCTAAATACCCATAAAATTGAAAATAAAATAACACCGCAAAAAATCATTCTTCAGGTTGCCGCCAAAAATTCCGAAGTAAACCTAACCAAACGAACGAAATTTCAAATGTCAACTTGACATTGGCCAACTAAAATCCCTTTTTACGCAAGAAATAACTAACATTAAAGCTAAATTTCGTGTGTTTGTCCGAAAATATGGATCGCCGCGTGAAACGGAACACATCTGGCTGTTTTACCGACGGCATAAATACATTTACCTAAATAACATGGGAGACTGCCTCATGCAAGACATCTTAAATACGTTTTGTGTAAAACGTGTTTAGGTAGTTTAATATGATTAACTAATTTGATTTAAAGACGATCGTTGTGCAAGCGGGCCTAAATCTTTGTTCCTATCTCCCAACAATTTCGCTTTTGTGTTCAATTAAAACAAGAAATTACATCATAGCAATAAAGATCTGAAAAAACAGAAAAAACAAGAGATCAGATGAGATCTATTCATTTAAGCGATGCCGACTAAATGTCGGCGGGATACGAATATAGACCGTCGGCGGACTGTCCAATTTATTTTATTGGCTTTTATATCGCTGTGTTCTAGAGGCCATCGTAAAGATGCTGATCTCATTTCTGATGCTTATAAAGAAATAGGTGTTATATCTGGCAATGCGGCTTTATTCTCGGGGGTGGCCGTGTAAATGTGTTTTGGACAAATGGATATGGGCTGGCTTTGTGTTGAGAAATGGATTATGAAAACATGAATTTCGTATATATTTTTACCCGTGGATACGTTTATCCGGGGTCTACTTTGACAATATTAAAGCAAGGTAATTGCCGAAATACATAACCTGTGTTCCGGCAGTGTGTAGGTGTTTAATGATCTATTTATGTTCGCCTGAAGATTCGTGGACAGATGTGGACTATGGTCCATTTGATTGTAAACAATATTGTGATATAGTAATTATCACTTTATTTAAATGTTCCTATTTATTCTATTTATCTTTACAGATAAATATTATATTATATATAAGTAATTGTAATATCAAGCAATTAATATATCCGTGGCTGGCGTGAATATGTTGACATGTTCAAAATATCAATTTTACAGGGGCGCAATTTTAAAGTTTGACTAGTAATGATAAATCGTGTTATTCTATTATTACCAAAGGAAAAATCTTTAAAAGTTATGAATATTTCGGACTGTCAATTTTTTTCCTATAAAAACACAGGCGTAGGAAGCGTCTAAACGAATAAAAAAAAAGATGTATGTCGAGATATCAATGTATTCCCGCCAGCCACGGATATATAGGTATAGACATAAGGCACACACTGCACGTGTACTTCCTCACAACACCAGCATGTAACAGATACACTCTACATTAGTATAATTTTAGTATTAAAGTTAGCATAAATTAATATAATAAGTTATTCTTAAGGTACACCACAACATAAAAATCACTAAATTAACGTCACACACAGTAACAAAACTAAACAATAAGCATGTATGAACTATAAAAACTTTCATAGAAATTAAGTTGTAAAAAAGGGTACAGAACTCGAGTCCGTAGAGTTGTTAAAAATAAATATATCAAGAAATTTATATATTATGGACATTTCAAGAAATATATCTACTAAATACACTATGTTTAGTATCTATAATAGCAATTACATTATACACAAAGTATTATCTGTTAAATGAACATTTAACACTACTTATTTTTTAATCAATATGCAATAGCTTTAAAATAGTTTAATAAATTTTAAATTGCATTATAAAACAGCAATAAAACTTATTAAACGTGGCAAATTGCTTTCAGTCAATATATTTACTTGTGTCATTTTGCTTTATTTATATCTAAATGCGATTCAAATGAGAATAGGATCGACTTTGCGCCATATTGTGACTTTAAATAACTTTAAATAATATGTAACCCTTGGAACAGGTTACATGTTTGAGCCGTTTGGGGTGGAGACTTTCGGCCCATGGGGGCCAAGTGCCCACAAATTATTTAAAGTAATTAAAAAACGCCTAGTCGACAAAACAGGAGACCGGAAGGCTGGCGCTTACCTCGCTCAAAGGATTAGCCTTTGTATCCAGCGAGGTAATGCTGCCAGCCTTCTAGGTACAATGCCCAGCGACAGTGGTCTGGTGGGGCTGGACGGGCTTTAATATAGGTTTTATTTTGATTTTAGTTTTTTTAACTATTATATATATATTTTTAAGTTAGGTTTATTTATAGGATATTTTAGTTTTTGTTATTAGATGTTAGTTAGACTTAGTTTATTTATAGTAGTTAAATAATTAAATATTATATTAAGACAATTTACTACTAATTTAACCTTTTTATTTAAATTTGATGTAAGACTATTTATTATTGATATGCAAATAAGTTTTTTGCAAACCATACTTTTCGAGTGACATTTGACAGATAGAGGTTATTGACATTCCTATTCTTATTTGGATCGTAAATTAAAACTTTTGAATTTTAATTTATAAAAATCTTAATTAATATTTACATTGAACACTGATCCGTAAATAACATATAAAGTTTAACACTTTAATATTACTAGTGGTCGCCCGTGGTCGACATTCAACGGTAATAATTAATTTAAATTATAAGTTTGAACATTATTAAGGTTCTGTTGTCAAAGACTAATATACTTCGATAATCACGGATTTCGCCAAGGCTACACTGTTAATTTGATTTGAACAATAAACAAATGAGTATATAGTAATGTGTGTAATGTTTCTTTTATTGATTTAATGTATTTTTTATGCATAATTTAAAAAAAATATTACCATTCTGCACTCCGTCTCTATATAAACTATAAGTGTGCGAAATTTCATACTCCTCCATCCGCGCAATTTCGTAAAAAGGGGTACAAAGTTTTTGCTGTGTTTTTGCTTCACGTAGTAATATAAGATATATAGATAAAGTCATTTCAGTACAATCGATCGTGTACTACCTATAATAAATTAATTCGCAGCTATGATTTGGATATAACGGGTACTTCAGTGTTCTGGTTTTAGGAATAAACTGAATGATCTATATTTTGAATTTTAGTGTGTAATGAGCAGGTTTTCTTACGATGTTAGACTTTTTTTTCATGTTTAAATTACATTTTTTCTCTCTTTGTTTTTAGGTCTCTGTTCTCTGATGAGATCTGATAGATATCTTAATTTATTTCTATCTGTGGTGACTTGTTAATAGCTCACTATCACTAATGTGTTATTATTACAATGTGAATAGCTGATAGTCATCCAAAAATTGTAAAATAAAATAAAATAAAATACATACATAAATACACAACTTCACGCCAGTTCCCTTGCGGGGTAGGCACGAACAACAGAGCGCCATTTAGGCTTATTCTTACACACCTCACTTGCTTCTTTGACATTCATAACTCTTGTCATGCACGCTCGTCTGTTTTTAAGGCTCTTGACATCACCTTCTGCTAGTACACGATCAATTTGATCATGGAAGGTGTCTCGTGGCCTTCCACGACTAAAATAAATAAGTATATATATAATAATTTTGTACATCAGCTGTCTTGAAATGTAGCAGATGTCACATATCAGTTATTTGATGGGATATCGCATATATCGCATGTGCGATGGAGGTTTCATCACGATCTTTTCCATCACCATCAACTAGTGATAATTGTAACAAACAATATCCACATTCGTGGTGCATGCTTCCCATCCGGTCAGGCTCTGAATTCACGTCATTTGACGTCATCACAGAATGATATATGTGTGCTAAATATGAACCACATTATTCATATATAGTTAGTCATACGAGACGGTTAAGCTTATTAAAAGAGTGTAGGAGTGTAAACTATTATTATTTACAAATGAAATAGTTTTTGAATTAAATTCATAAAAATAATCGGGTCGTTTTAGTATTACGCCAAAAGAAAGGTTTGCACTGAAAATCAGCGTTGTGTCGGATATTATGTTGGCACAGCAATAATGACTGCAAACCTTGTTTGCTGAAAATGCGGCGTACAAATTCTATAAATATGTTTTTATTTTTAAGATGCATGTCAGCAATGTAAGTACGTCGCTATTTCTTCAAATATTTTTCTTTCTTTAAAAGGCCACAGATGGCTACCTAAAGACCGAGAGGGCCATCGAACGCCACAGACTGACCAACGAAGCCATAGAGAGATACCACCGTTACGCGGGAGGGCTACACCACCTCCAAACCCCGCCACCAATGCGTGGTCGCCCGCCGAGTACAAGCCGGTGTACAGATATTTCCTCAAGCCCCCAACCTTCTCGTTACCTCTAATGGCCAATGAAGAAGAAGACCACAAGACAATATGTGTAAATATTGCGACTATGAATACATACATACATAACTTCACGCCCGTTCCCTTGCGGGGTAGGCACGAACAACAGAGCGCCATTTAGGCTTATTCTTACACACCTCACTTGCTTTTTTGACATTCATAACACTTGTCATGCACGCTCGTCTGTTCTTAAGGCTCCTGACATCACCTTCTACTAGTACACGATCAATTTGAACATGGAAGGTGTGTCGTGGCCTTCCACGATTTTTGCATCCATCCACTTTTGCATTGTATATCTGTTTAGTCATTCTTTCATCATGCATTCTTTCCACATGCCCGAACATTTTTATATTAATCTAATTAAATTATCTTCAATATTTACAAGGGGGACATGGCCGCTAAGCGGCAAAGCCCTTTCTAAATAAAGATTTAAAAAAAATATATTTATAAAAATATTAATTTTAATGAAAACCTAACAACCTTCAAACTCAAAATGGGGGCATCTAGTAGTCTAGGGAAAGATCGTCATGTGTTGAATTTTTAATCATCATCAATATTAAAAACATAGATTTAAGTTAAAAAATAGGCTGTAGGATGTTATCATACCGACTTTACTAAAAACTGTGCCGGTCTGCCCACCTTGACCTTCATTCAGTGGCGGATTTGCAGTCTTGGCCGCCCTAGGCCCCAGGCCATGTAGTAAGTACCAGCCACCCCTCTCTCAGCACCCATCATATTGAGTAAATGATGAATTTACTTTTTTGCCAAATTTCAAATCGATTTTTTATTTTATTGCAGGAGTTCAGCAGACAGGCAGACGGCCCACTTGATAGAAAGCGGTTACCATCGCCTATGGACATTTGCAACACCAAAGGTTCTACAAATGCGCTGCTGCTCTCTTAAGGGAGTCTGGAACCTGGTCACTAATGCCGGAATACAACTCAAGGTTGTTATGGCGACATACTTTAGACCAGGGGTGGTAGCCATCCAGTCGGACAAATGCCCTACCACCTGGCTGTGGGTTGTTTGGTCGCCTCTTACACCAGACCGCCCGGCCGCAGGAAATTGTATTCTTTCTCCGTCTCTGCACGGAGAAGATTCAGAAATTTAGTTAACTATAATATCTGCTAGTTTGTAAAAAAAAATCCGATGTTTCAGGGATAATTGCAGATTTGCACCTAATATTGCGTAACAGTGCGTTTGTTTAATCTACGAATGCACGAGCGAGTGTTTTTAAGGATCGCGCGTAGAACAATATTCTTCCTAAATCACTTATATGTACGAAATAACTTATACGTACATTTTATATGAACGAAATAATTACTTCACATTACATTATCTATATTTTATTTATAAAAAGTACAAAAGTGATTTAGGAAAATTATTGTTATACGATGCGGTGCAGTGCGGGCTACCGTAATGTGCGCGAGCCTTTAGAATATTTACGTACTTTGTGTTATTTCTTGTTATCATCAGTGAATTTTTTGTCACGACTGGCCGCCTCTAATATCTGGCCGCCCTAGGCCCGGGCCTCCTGGGCCTTAGGGCAAATCCGCCACTGCCTTAATTAAAATAATCAAATCTTAAACTATAGCAATTCCTGTAATAATCAACAGACAGGCAACGCAAGAAACCATAAAAACGGCCAAGATAAAAACATAGCTACCTTATTAATGGGTGTGTTCTTCAGAAAATAGCGCTCGATAGCTTTCATAAGCAAAATGGTGACCGCTAAATATTAGGTACATTCTGCAGTACTGGCCATTTAAAATAAATATTTTTGTTTGGCTAAGATATATAATTTCAAATTAATTTTACTTTGAAAACACGAAATTCTTTTTTAAAAATTAGTCATTTATTTATTGATAAGTGTTATGTTTTCTTCGCATTTGAATCTTTTTCGTCATCATGGATAGTTAAAAATTCGAGTACATATGGAATAAGAGTACCGTCGTGGCAGCAACGCGGCAAGAGCGACAAGCAACATCAACGACCTTTATGAGCGAACACTACAATGAACGCACCACTTGTTATTGGTTTGCCCGCTTCCATTCTGGAAATTTCGACCTTTTTTTTATAGCTGGAGTACAGCAGACAGGCTGACGGCCCACCTGATGGAAAGCAGTTACTGTCGCTTATGGACATTTGCAACACCAGAGATTTCATCAACCCGCTGCCAGCCTCGAAGAAATTTTATGACACCCTTTTTGAAAAAGGTTCTACAGAACCGTTGCGTACATGAGCGAAGCGGCTTAAGGAAGTGGGGGTGAAATCCCAACACATGGCGAGCGGTTCGATGGTAGAAAGAGGACGAATACACCATTCTATACAGTTCTTCCGAATACTCCCCGTTATACAGTCAGTAGAATACGTAGAGAGAAGCGAAGTCTCTCATAAGGCCAAGCCTATCTAGACCATCTGTGAGTGTGGAATCATCAACAACGTGAATGGCTCGACGTTGAATACAGTCTAGGGGATCGAGTTGGTAGCCAGGTGCTCCAGCCCAAAAGTGTGAGCAGTACTCCATATGCGGGCTCACCTGGGTTTTACAAAGCACAAAGCGTTGCCGCGGTGTGAAATACTGCTTGGACCCGTTTAACATTCCCAGCTTCTTAGAGGCGAGTTTTGCCTTGCCTTCAAGATGGCCCCTGAACATCGTTCGCGATGTCAACACTGAGGATCCCAATACTCTTGGTGGTGGTAAGGGGAGTTCCTTGGAACTGAAGCGATTGCTCGAATGGAGTTTTTTTGGCAGAGAATACGTAGACCTATGTCTTCTTGGGGTTGAAATGGACAAGGTTTTGTCTCCCCCATTCAGAGACTCACTCTAAGGAATACTCTACTTCAGATACAAATCTAACCCAACTTTCCTCCATAAATGATCGAGGGAAGTTTGCACGACCAGAGTACTGCGCATCGCCTGTGCTATCATCCGCATTGGAATGAATGTTGCGAATAGACAACATATCATTGATATGTAAGAAGAACAACGTTGGCGATAGCACACAACCCTGGGGCACACCAGCGTTGATGGGCTTGAAACTTGAGCAACAACCGTCGACAACGACTTGAATGCTGCGCTCATCAAAAAAGCTGGATATCCAGGTGCAAGGCCCTTCGGGTATCCCAAACGATGGCCGCTCCGATAGAAGAGCCCTGTGCCAGACCCGGTCGAAGGCCTTAGCAATATCTAGAATTCTAGACTAACTGCCAGTGCTTCCCCTTTGCTCTCAATGGCTTCAGCCCAACGGTGGGTTAGGTAAACCAAGAGATCCCGAACTGAGCGACCGTGGCGGAAGCCGTATTGCCGATCGTTTAGCAGCTGGGAATCTTCGAGGTAACACAAGAGCTGCGTGTTGATAATACGCTCCATCACCATTGAGAGCAAAAAGGTTATTGTTATAGGCCTATTCGACGTGTCTGTTACGTCCCCTTTTTTGGGGGCAAGGTGTACATGGGCAATCTTACACGAAGCGAGGACACAACCCTTGTAGTAAGAGAGAGTGAAAAGTCGGGCAAGGACTGGCTGGGGACAGCTCAGCTAAACACGTCTGCAGCACAATGGCAGGATTGCCATCAGGGCCAGAAGACTTTTTGACGTCGAGGGAGAGGAGAGCACATCGGACTGCTTTTTGAGTAAAGCGCACCTCCGACATTCTAGACTCACACTCAGGGATTGTAGGTGGAGTTTCTCCTATGTCTCAAGAGTTGAATTGGCCGCAAAGATTTCATCCAGAAGATTGACTTTATCTTTGGCGGCGTGTACCAGACGGTCGTCCACTGTGCGCAGAGGTGGAAGAGAAGCCCGACAAAAGTTTCCTTGGACAGCTTTGGTGAGGGCCTAAAAAGCTCTAGTCCCAGAAGAGTAGCTAGAGAGGCGCTCACCAATTCTGCCGATGTGATCGAATTTTGCTCTTGCGAGCTGTTTTTTGAGGGACCTGGGGGCGGCATTGTATCACTTTTTCAGGTCAGAGGAACTTGGAGCCTGACGAGCCCGCGCTGCAGTCCAGGCTGGATAAGCCTGTTTCTTTAGCTTTACAGCTTCACTGCTGTGCTTATTGAACCATTGTGGTTTACTCGTACCACCGATAGGTACAGTTGAGTTTGGAATTAAACATGTTATTCGCTGCAGTACTACATCGGCGATCCAGTCTGTGCTCGGATCAGAAGCTTCCGACGAGAAACATAACTGCCTCCATGGGTAGGATGCATAGAATTCACGGAGTCCATCCCAATCTGCTGACCTGTATCACCACACCTTCCGTCGTCCAGCGGGACGAGTCCGATCGGGAATAGGAAGGGGCACCACCAAAGATACCAGACAATGATCAGAGGTTCCCAGTGGAGCACTGATGGAGATCTGGTAGTTCTCCGGGTGTATGGTCAGCAGAAGATCCAGCAAAGAAGACTCATGATCCACTCTATCCGGTATTCGGGTAAACTCCGTAATCACCTGAGTGAATCCATTGGCGAGAGCAAATTCGTAGGCAGTAGTCCCTGACAGATCAGTTCTCGGGGAACCCAACCACTCAGCGTAATGAGCATTAAAATTCTCGAGTATGACTACCTCTGCAAAAGGATACTGCCCAAAAACTTTGTCGGTCACCTCATGAACGAGTTCAAAAAAGCGAGCTGTTTCAGTCCTTGTGCATTCCCTGCCATGGGACCGATATAAGCACGCATAGATCCGGGTGGAACCACCAAAATCTACGCGTACCTACAAGATGGAAATGGTGACGAATTGTGAAGCTTGCCACCACCCCTGTACCATGAGGACCACGACCACTCTGCCAAGAGTGTGACGACGGAGAACAAGAAGAACAAGATGGAAATATCCCTATCTTCAAGGCCGTGGAGATTAGAATAAAAAAAAATATAATAAAATTAGGTTAACTTATTTCAGAAAAAAACGGCAGTTACATAGGCAAGGACCTAATAATAATTATTATTTGATTTTTTGTGAGTATTTTATTTACATAAACTAACACCTGACGGTATTTTGTAATTTGTATTTTGTATTTGTATTTTAAATACATATACTTGAAACGCTGTATTTTGTATTTTATATTTCAATCTGCCTCGTCGATGTAATGCTCGAATTTGTAACATTACAGAATCTGTAACGTTATATTACAGGCAAATGCTCGCGGTGAGGGAGCACCTTTTGATTGTATTGACAAATGAATATAAAGAAACCCACCAAGTTTTATTATCTTACTACCTGTACTTTGACCTTACCAGCGGTAGGAAGTTGATATTATTTGTAAGGATTTTATGTCAAAGCTTAACTAGTAGGAAGACAAATAAACGAATGGAGATATTAGACACGACAATATGATATTAGATACTGTTATTTTTGAAGTGAAACTTCTATATAGACATAAGTTTAGAGTAGACTTTGAATGTTTTTTTGTTTTCGGATCGAATTCACTTTTTTTGTTTTCGATAAAATAAAATATGTTTGAATAAAAAATGCATTAATTAAAATGTATCAAACTTAACCAAATCATAATTTGCAGTAAACCTAGGAAAAATCAAAATGTGTGCTGGGACACATAGTAGAAGTGAAACTTCAACGGACAAGTGGCAAAACGAATCGCAACAAAATTGTAACTTGAAGTTTTACGGGCAAGTTTTCAAATTGAACAAGTAGATAGATAGATAACACTTTATTGTACACCATTACAGAAAAACTTACGAACTAGTATTAGTATAGTTGGGTACAAAGGGCGGTCTTATCGCTAAAAAGCGATCTCTTCCAGACAACTTGCGGCAAGAATATTCTGATTAGGAGTGGCGACGGTGGTATACATCATTATTGTACGATTACTTACATTTTAATAATAAATACATAACTATACTATATATACAAATATACACATAAATTATATACATATACAAGATATGGTAGTAGGTACATTAACAATCTATATATTAGATATTAGTAACGGATATTGAAACGTTAGTCTGATATTAAGTTCTCTTAAACCAGCGATATATACTTCTCGTTCTTCGCACCAGTGAGTAATCCCTTTCAGGCCGCAATCACATTCGTTGCGTGGTTGCCTCCGGCGTCCACCGTGTGGGAACAGAAGGGAATATTGAGGCGATAACAAACCACCAGACCCGCGTGTGGCCGTACGAGGGTCGCATAACGCATTAGGTGGTTGTGCGAAGCGTTTTCATTGTAGCACGATAAATAGCCCTTATACCTATACACACAGATAAATGAAATTAGTGTCTGTTTGTAATGTCAAAATAACAGCTTTTTACTAAATGCATATGAAAGTATATACGGTACTTATACCTAAAATCAAATTCATAATTTTTTTTGTCTGATTTTCTGTCTGGATGTTCCGACCAATCTCTGAAATGGTTAAACCGAATTTGACGGAACTTTTACTGGCAGAGAACCGATGTTATGAGGAGTAACTTAGGCTACTTTTTTATGGTTTTCTTATGGAAAAGATCAGAAGTTTTTATCAATTTTATTTTATAAGGAGTTTTGTCACTGAGTGACGATGCGAGTATAAATACATACATCAAAGCCCTATTATTATTATATATGCGAATGTAACTCTGTCTATCTACTACTAGTATTACGGAAATACTACTAAACCGATTTGGCTAAAATTCGGTACGTATGTAATTTTAATACCCAGGCTGGACAAGGGATACTTTTTATCCCGGATAATGGTATAGATTTATGTAAAGGTTATCCCAAAAAGTAGGATAGGTTTTTCTTTATATGCCATTTTCGTCATTTTGATTATTTTGGTCATTTCTGTAATTTTGTTCATTTCTGTCATTCGGGTCATTTTGGTCATCTTTGTGCTTTTTGTCATTTATATAGTTTTCATAGACGGGGGTAGATAAATAAAACTAGGACGGTTTGAAATAGAGGATGAAAGTTTGGATGAGACCAAGCATTCCTCAAGTTTATAGATATAAAAATTCATAGTCTATAAAATATGCGATATGTCTTTCTGTTAAGCTTTCACGGAAAACTACTAGGAATACTGGATCGGTTTTGCTGTAATTTTGTTTAAATTTAGTTTTAATACAGAAAATGGACATAAATACTTATCGTGCCGGGAGATTGGAATACTTATCGTGCCGGGAGATTGGATAGTTTACGAAATAAAATGAAATTAATCTTCCGAGTGCAAATAGCACTAACATAAAAATTTAGTACAATGTAACCTGTATTAACGCCTGCTCTTTAAAGAAGAAGCACGCACTAGAGGTTGACCCGCGGTAAACTAGACTTCAAAACGTAAATATCCAATGAGAACTCGATTATTAAGATTTGGCATGAAACCAATAACTATCCCAATTTTGCAAAACATTAATTTTATAGAAGACTAGCTGATGCCCGCGACTTCATCCGCGTGGTGCGGTGGTGTGTATCCTATATGTTGACCAAGGATATAAGCTACCACCATACAAAATTTCATTTAAATGGGTCCAGTCATTTCGGAGTTTAGCCGGTACAAACTAAATTAGTTCTATTTCACTTCTTATATCCCCCTGTTGCGGTTTTTAGCATTTTTTTTCATTGTACAGAAATTCGACGTCTACAATTTTATTATATGTATAGATAGTTGATTTTTTTTTGCTGATACTTCAAGTTTTGCCGCCCTCGAAAATTTCGCCGCCCTGGGCACTAGCCTCTAGTGCCCAGGGCCCCTAATGTAAATCCATCACTGTCTCTTTGCCCGCTTGACGCAATAAAAAGTACTAATTATCGTATCGTATCATTAAATGCAAACAGACCCCAAACAACACAGAGTGAATCCAAAACGAGCTCTTAATAACATCCCTCTATGATATTGCCACGGTATACCGAATGCTTGTGCTTACTTATGCCGGATTTGCGAAACAATAAGAACATTCTGCACCTTGTTTCTGTAAACATAAAATCCAGTTTCGATCGCCATATATAGCAGTAAAAGAGTAGTAATAGTTAGAAATTGAATTTTCGAGTGTATTGCGGGTATAACTTAACGATGTGTGAACCAGTTATGTGAGTGGAAATTGAGATTCGGTGGTTTTTAGGTCATTATATTTTAGTGTTTGAAGGTACAGTATCGAATATTTATGGCTACGTTCCATTAGGGACTCACGACGACCACGTACACGACCGCGAGTTATCCCGTTCCACTTGCTTCTTTTTTTTTTTTTTTTTTTGTTTTGAGGCGAGGGAAAATGCTTAACCGATTTACGCACAAACTGGGTCGTTGCTAGGGGAACGACACGCGTCGGTCGGGGGCGATAACACTGCAGCAATAGTATGCTCTTGGCAGCGCTCCGTCCGCGATCGACGTCACAGAATAGTTTGGAAGACTCCGAGCGTTGCTGCACGGGCGAGCAACCCCAATACCCACTAAAAACCCCCTCCTCCCTGACGACCCTGCGCTTTGAATGTGTTGGAAAGGCTGAGATTTAGAACATAGTTACGCCCAGCCGAAGGTTTCCACTTGCTTCTTGGCTTAACAATCGTAAACCCAAGTGGAACGGCTATTCGACCCACCTATTGTGGTGGGTCGTCGTGAGCGTTGTGTGATCGAAAATGATGACGTCATTAGTGACGTTTTCGCCGCGACCACAACGATCGCGGTCGCCTTGTGGTACGGCTAACTCAGCGTTTTGGGCGTTGTGAACTACTAATGGAACGCTCTGTAAGTGTCAAGCAGACTTGCATATATCAACAGATTAATGAAAGTAAAGGGTCGCCCTTTAGTATAGGACGCGTCTTGCGTCGATACTCTGGCGGCGTCCCATCTTCCAGCCGCTAGCATGAGTGCTGGTACAGCTGTTTCACAACAGGAGACCCTGAAATGCCGAAAGTATTCCGCCATCGGATTTTTTTTATTTATTACAGGACATCAGCAGACAGGCAGACGGCCCACTTGATGGAAAGCGGTTACCATCGCCTATGGATATTTGCAACACCAAAGGTGCTACAAATGCGCTGCTGCTCTCTTAAGGGAGATTGGAACCTGGTCACTAATGCCGGAACACAACTTAAGGTTGTTATGGCGACATACTTTAGACCAGGAGTGGTAGCCATCCAGTCGGGCAAATGCCCTACCACCTGGCTGTGGGTTGTTTTGTCGCCTCTTACGACACGCAGCCCGGCCGCAGGAAATTGTATTCTTTCTCCGTTCCTGCACGGATACATATTTTGCTTTTGGGTTTTTTACAAACCCAAAAAACCGTTTTAGTTTTGCATAAATCTTATCGAGACAGCGAAACGCCTGAGAGACGTCTCACGTGACCAAAAGACTGGTCTATACCTCGGACAACGCATTAGCGTTGCCATATAGCGAGGTAATGTAGCCAGTCTTTTGGGCACGTTTCCAATTGAGAGCGGTCTGGCACTAGATTTTATAGTTATTTTAATTTGTATGTACATACATACATACATACATAACTTCACGCCAGTTCCCTTGCGGGGTAGGCACGAACAACAGAGCGCCATTCAGGCTTATTCTTACACACCTCACTTGCTTCTTTGACATTCATAACTCTTGTCATGCACGCTCGTCTGTTCCTAAGGCTCCTGACATCACCTTCTGCTAGTACACGATCAATTTGATCATGGAAGGTGTGTCGTGGCCTTCCACGACTTCTGCATCCATCCACTTTTGCATTGTATATCTGTTTAGTCATTTTTTCATCATGCATTCTTTCCACATGCCCGAACCACCGGAGTATTCCTTTCCTTACCTTCACCCCGACACTCTCTTTCTTACTTCGGTATTACGAACGCGGTCCGCGAGCGTCACTCCGCAGTGCTCGCATCTCGACCGCGTTTACTCTACTTTCATGCTCTCTCTTCCATACCCAACTCTCGCTTCCATACGTGAGCGTAGGTACCAGCACCGCGTTGTGTATGGCAAGCTGGGCCTTCTGGCTGAAGTTCTTAGCGCCTAGAAGTTTACCTAACGCTCCATTCACACTATTCCCCAAATTTGTATGTATAGTTTTATTTTAGTGAAAGGTATGTCAAAATCCTAGTAGGTAGATTCCGCACCACGAACGAAGTCCACGGAAAATAAAGAAACTAAAAGTGGCAACTCCGCTATTTGATAGAATTTTGTTCGTCAAGTAATTAGGAAATAAATTTACAGCTTTAATTATTGAATATCTTGTATTTATAATAAAACTACGTTTTTACGGTTTTAGGCGCGGTAATTTTATTTGATTTTGGTTTTTCCGACGTTTCGGCCACTTTTCAGTGGCCGCGATCACGGAAGACAAAGATGTCAAGTGTCAACGAGTATTGTTAAAGTTTTATTTAGCCTACCGCCAACTTATTCATTTTAATTATTTAGTTTTAATTTTGTTTATGGTTATTATTTACTCTATGGAAGCCTAATCTAATTTACTACCGCTTCGCAACATGTTATGGCTTAAAGAGAAGAAGCGGCGCAAGAAACTCTTCTGCAAACATGCCTAGCTCTAATCATTTTATATAATATTAAAATGGGTGGAAGGAAAAATAAAAGTAATTATCAGTCAAGTTGGTTTGTGTTCCGTTGTACGCAGAAAGAGCTCACAGTGTCTTGAGGTCTGGCAGCAAAATCAAATAATATGTATCGCCAAGTAACCTTCTTTCGGCATATACAAACTTTTATTTATTATTTAAATTCTTCCTTTAAATCTGACGGCGCGTTCCCCGTTTTGCACGTCACGTCAATCATTCATCTCATGACATCAAATAAAATAAATTAAATCGCCCCGGGTCTGGGCGAAGGTTCCATAGAACATATCTTTTTCCATTGCCGTAAAATTTCTACTCCTCTTTATGATATTATTCGTGCTAATTGCCCTCGTCCTGTTAATAGTAGTGTTCTTTTAACTTTATCGCATAAATCATTTGTATATATTCTTTGTAAATTCTTGACTGTGAATAAAATTAGCTTATAATAGATTGTATAGTATATATATATATATATATATATATATATATATATATATATATATATATATATATATATATATATATATATATTAATTTTATTGTATATATATATATTATACTTAGATTGGCTTGAAGTTAGTTATTATTTAGTTTTGTCCTTTGTTAGGGTTTGTTGTAAATATTATGTTTATTGTAGTGTATTAGATTGGCAGAATTTTCTTTTTCTTTTTAATTTACCGGCCAAAATTCCTTTTTATATCACCTGACTTTTCTATGTACTCGACATTGGCAAAATCAATGCATAAATGGCATTGCAGCCATAACCTTAAAAAAAAATCGCCCCGCACATTGTGAATAAATAAAATACCGTAAAATATACCGCGCCTGCAATTCATAAATGTGTGTATTATACAATTAACCCGCTCCGCATCATAATTTTAAAACATAATAAACATATATAATATAAATTACTACAAATAGATACACACAAAACTAAATACGTTAAGCCATATTATAACAAATAAAGTGAAGTGGACTGAGGAGCAGAGGAGCAGCTGCATTTCATTCCCATTAACCAGGTAAGTGCGTGCTCATTCTCAAATTCCCGTCCAAATTATCCCACACTTCTTTTCCCGCAAAATTGACACAGTTCGCTTCTCGCTAAACCCAGCGCCGCCGCACCAACTCTGGCAGGATTAATTACGGCGATTGCAGCGCCGCCTCTATGGGACTTCTTTACAGCGCGGACTCTAAGTGAAGAATCATTATCTCTGCCTATTCCCACGGGAAATTGCACCTGTGATGAATAGTCGGGGTACATAATATAAGTTGGTGATTATATAGAATAGAATAGAATACACTTTAATGTTCAGCACATACACATGAAATAAACAGTTTATATTAGTCACTTTAAACAGTTAAAAGTAGGGACAACTGGCAGCCTTATCGCTTTAAAGGAATCTCTTCCAGATAATCCGGGCTATGGATGTTATGAACGAGAGATTCAAGTATATAACGGTGGTGTCTAAATTAAATACATATAAATAGGATGTCAAAGAAGCAAGTGAGGTGTGTAAGAATAAGCCTAAATGGCGCTCTGTTGTTCGTGTCTACCCCGCAAGGGAACTGGCGTGAAGTTATGTATGTATGTATAAATAGGATATATAAATATCACACAATACATAAAAAATAGAGAATAAACAAAAACATATATGTATCATTAAAATTTCCAAATAATTCTTCTTCAATTGCTTTTGTGGAATCAATATAATAGCAATTAATCATTTCCAATACTCTTTATAATTAAGCAATTGCAGTACTCAGAAATACAGCTGACGTCATTGTCAAACGACGTGTTTTAGGTACGAAGTACAGTGTGAATAAACATGATGATAAATAGAATGACCCATTACTGACCCCGGGTCTCAATAACAGATAACAATATTACTATAAACATGCAGTAGAACCAATTAAATTATTAGTTGATTCGCTTCAGTTACATCCTTAGGTTGCATTCTATAGAAATATTGCAACTAATTAATATGGTATTATTATTATTATATTTAACTCTTTAAAAGACTAGTGAAAGGAATTAGTGTTACTTCGACTTAAATAAAGTACAATCAATTGTGAAAACATGAAGAGGCTAGTTATTTTGGTACCGGTACTGTTAGTTCTTATTGCTGAATCAGATTGTGGAGTCGTCGATAGAGTATATGACGGCGCTGCAGAAGCGGTCGATACAACAAAGGAAGCTATAGGAGGCATTTTCTCTTTCGGAAAAGATTTAGTTTTTGGTAAAAACGATCCAAACCCAGAGACTGGTCGTCACAGTGATGGCATTGTAGGCGGTGTCATGAATACCATACATACTGGAGCTGGGTACATCAGGAACGGTGTCAGCAAAGTTATGGACTATGAACAGTCTTTGCGTCAAAAGGTTGTTGGTGTTTTCAAACACAACTCAGACAAAGGCACTGAAGGTGTCCAAGGTGCGCATGATACACAAAGCAGTCAAGATAACAAGCAAAATGAACCCGTTTATCACCATGGTGAAGGTCTTTTAGATGTCAGGATGTTAGATAATGTTAACCACAGTTTTACCAGAAGTTTAAACAATACAAGGGATTATGTAAATAGCGTCAATAATGATATTTATGATAAAGTGGATGATGGGTATAAGAATTTCAAAGACAATGTTAATGAATTTTCCAATAATGCGATTGACAATGTAAGAAAAGCTACAGATAATGCAAATGAAAATTTTCGAGGAGTAGAGGATCAGTTCAATAAAAATATGGATAATTTCAAAGACAATGCAAAAAACCAATTTGATAATATCGAAAATAACTTTAAAAATACAATGGAGAAAGAAAATGAAATGTTATATACAAGAAAACCGGACTCAATTGTTTTTGGTGATATTGTTAGAGATAAACGCAGGTAATATTGCTAAATTGCAAAACAGTCACAAGAAAAAGTAGTTTCATTGTAAGACCCATTTTGTTGTATTAAGGTAATCAGGCGTCATGTGTGCTTATAATGCTGTGATATTTAAAGAAATTGTAAAAATTGTTTAATTCAGTAAAATGTTTTTAGATCAATGATAAATTAAAAGCTATTTATTTTGTTGAATCATTTCCTAGTTGCTTTTAACCATTAGCTCCTAGTCCAGTCCAGTATACGTAAGTAGTTAGATAGATAACACTTTATTACACACCAATACAAAATGAACTTAGACTAATTAATTAAATTATATCTAATTATGTATAAATGGAGTTAATAATAATAAGTATTATCCCGCAGGGGGGCTTTGTGGCGAAGCCTTAGGTGAGTAGCGACACCTCGTACCTGACTCCGGTGGCCAAGGCAAGACCCCCGCCTCCGTGATTGCCTTAACCAGCCGGCACGGAGTGGAGATCGCTAGAGCTAAGACTCAAGCTCCAGGGGTGAAAGTGATAAATGGCCTAACGTCTGAAGTAGCTTCGGTGAACCTGCAGCCCACCTCTCTACACCCCTTAGCCACTCACACCCATGTTGCCCCTGTCTTTATGGCATTTTTTGGGGCCCATGCAGGGAGTGGCGAGTCACCGTCTGCCCATTTTTCCATGTTCCCTGAACATTGCGACGGGCAGACGCCATAGTCCCCATATTCCCAGACCCCTAGTACCATTAGCAGTTCACCACAATAGCCCGGTACTTTTTGTCCTCATTTCCCACAATAGTCCTACACTGGCCGGGGCTTGTCCTTGGGTGCATTACCATATGGTGTAGACAGGGATAATCGCCGGTCAGTGTCACGCCACATTTACATTAAATTTGTCAAAGGGCCTTTACGTGTTGGCCTTCCCATGGCCCCACGCAAGCCCCCCAAAAGTCCGGGCCATTTTTATGGCCCGTGGTCTTGAAAGACATAAGTATTAGAATAAATAACTAAAGAGGCGGAACAATCACAAAATTAGCATTAATGTACATACATACATATCTTCACGCCGGTTCCCTTGCGGGGTAGGCACGAACAACAGAGCGCCATTCAGGCTTATCTTACACACCTCACTTGCTTCTTCGACATTCATAGCTCTTGTGATGCACGCTCGTCTGTTCTTAAAGCTCTTGATCTTGAAGAAGATCGCTCAGAAATATTGTTACGAGTTGCAGGTCTCGAATTAAAATGCCGTTGGAATTACTATAGAATTTATTAGAACTATACAAACACGTATAACACAGGTACAAATATAACCGGACGCAATAAGTCCAAATGTAATCCACAATTCAATAACACGCGGGAAGTCGGTCACTAAATGTACACACGTATTGCCTCGCTTGTGTTGTCGCTTTGACTGCCTCACCCTTTTTTTTATTAGACTTGACTATATGTTGTTGGTCCGAAGACCTTACAACTTTACCGAGGTCTTTGGGGCGAGTGCCTCGGGTGGCAACTTGCTCGAGGGAGCTCCCTAAGGAGTTTTGCCTCGGCTGGACTGTTGCCATGAGTGGGGGATGAATTTAATGATGTCCACCATAGGGCGACACAAAGCACTAATTGAGAACGGGCGACGGGTGATATAAAGCCCGAGGGGAAGGATCCCGGCCGGGATCGGTGGTTCGCGGCGATCTACGCTATCTTACCGCCGTTTCGGAACGTGTTATGGCTGGGAGAGACGAAACACGGTCTCACCCCTCTGTTCGGGCATTGTTTTTATACTCAACTATACAAATACAATATGCCATACCTTCCAAGCGCAGACGCAATTTCCCAAAAAAACGTAACCAGCACAACTGCTTAATTATTCCTGCGAACGGCCATAAACTAGTACAATACACAATAGACTGTTTTCTAAGTAAACAAAAGAAGTCCAAATGCGGGAAGGTAATAAACTGTGCTTTATGGCAGGCAGGTGAGTATTCACTTTTGCCGGCATGTAACAATATGATCAACGTTGACATATATTTTTTTCACTGCTATAAGGTGTTCTAGAAAAATTAAAGTAAAACGTTTTTGGCTGCCTAAATCCTCTTACTTACTTATTTACACTGTTGGCTCAGCGACCCAAAGTGGGTCTTGGCCTCCGAAACGAGAACATGATTTCTCGTTTTCGGTTTCACAACAGTAGGTTTTTTCCGTGAGTGGGGCGTTAACCCTCTGCACAACCCCCAAAATGCTGGAGGACCACACCCATCGTTGGTCAGCGAGTCCATCGGACTTAGCCGGAAGCGTAGCTAGGCTGTACTTATTTATTTTTTTTTTTTTTTTTTTTTTTTTTTTTTTTTATTGCAGGAGTTCAGCAGACAAGCAGACGGCCCACTTAGTGGAAAGCGGTTACCATCGCCTATGGACATTTGCAACACCAAAGGTGCTACAAATGCGCTGCTGCTCTCTTAAAGGAGACTGGAACCTGGTCACTAATGCCGGAACACAACACAAGGTTGTTATGGCGGCATACTCTAGACCAGGGGTGGTCGCCATCCAGTCGAGCAAATACTCTACCACCTGGCTGTGGGTTGTTTACTACCGACCATTCCCCCATCCGCCGCCCGGGGGACGCTCCTCTACGCCGTGAGGGCCAGCGCGAAATCCTCTTAACTCATGTTATATTATTATTATACACTACACCCTCCGCAACTACGCTGCGTGTCAAATTCTAGATAGTAGTTGTTAACGATGCCAAAATAGTTTGTAGATACTTGTTTCCCATGAAGGCAATGCAGATGCTGGGATATAGAATAATTTATGACGTCCCTCGTAATGTCCTCCATTGTTTTATATCTTCGAGAATTTCGGTAATAGTTTAAAATAACGTCCGTTGTAAGACCATTCGAGTCAAAGAAAGATGATCCTGACATCTGCCATTGCCATTGTACATATTTTAGAAAATAGTTGTGTAATTTAACTGCATGCTTTGTTTTAATTTAGTGAGGAAACAATTTATTAGTTTATGAACGGGGATCGCATCTTCCCGAAAGGGTTGGGTCCAGGCCGGAGAACTCGTGGGAAGCTCCCACAAAATGTTAGTTTTTTTAATGTATTTGTTCGTATAAGTAGTGAGTGATCTGCCAAAACAAGTCAGTGTGTGTTAGAGTATTGGCTGGAGTCTATTAAAAGTGTTAGTCAGTGTGTATAATCAGTAACTAGAGAGCGGGCTACTGGGTATAGTATTGTCTGAACAAAGCGTGTAAGTTAGTCAATGTAATGATATACCGATTATGGCTTTAACATAGCCAATGGTTAGCTCATTGTAAATATAACTCAGTAGCGTTCCAATAAACGACGTGAACCGTAAGAGTGACTGGTGTATTATTTCCACCGGCATATCCCGCCAGCGCCTCCTACACGCTTCCACCGAAAGCCCTGTCACAGACCCGCTGCAGTTCTTTATAGTAGTTTTATTTTACTTAAACAAAAGTTAATTCGGTTTTTTAAATATAATAATGACAAAAAAACTAAGTCCATATAGTCTAGACAACTGCGCAGTAAAACACAGAGGTGAGTCGAAGCCAACCTGATTTGAAGTACCGTGAAATATGGCAACTTAACCAATGGTTGACAATTTTGACATTATAGGTCCTCGACTTTCGTTTACATGATTTACCTGTAACAAAATTACTTTTTGAGCATACAACGTCACAGAGTCATATTCTTAAAAAAGACATTTTGTGAGAGGTAATAGTTAAGTTGCCAGATTTCACGGTATAATACAAGTAGTAGTAGTTGTATTCGCCACAAAGGCAGGCAAAGGAATCTTTAGTCCATACAGCCAATTCTGATGTTTAACTCTTCGTATAATAGTCGCGCAGTTGTATTGTAGGCTACAACTAACGCCATTCAACGGAGTTCTTGTGAAAACTCAAAAGGCCACATTTGACTATACAATTCACATTTCTCACAAAACACATAATTACTACTCAAAAACTATCAATATCCTACAACTATTGTTCATTTTAGAGTAATAATACACATTTTTAGAAAATAAAACTGCACAGCACAACGTCTCCTTTCAGTTCCCGCCAAAAACTCAATCAAAATTTCCAGTATAATACAATGAATGACATGTTGTTTTTGACCACATATAAAATCAAATTCAAAAATTATATTCAAAATAAGTTCCACTGGAGAACACTTTTTGAAGTTCATACATCTAATTAGCGTCAAACGGCGCAAATATGGAGCCTTACGAAGGGGTTACATATTTGTGCCGTTTCGGGTTGAAACATTAGGCCCGTGGGGTCCGTCGGCAAAGAGTTTCTTTAAACACATATGTAAGAAACTCTGACACTACCCGTGATCAGGCTGGCTCATATTTTGCATAACAAATCAGTGTTGCCATACAGCGTGGCAATGCAGCCAGCCTTCTGGGCACGCTCCCCGTTGGCAGTGATCTGCTACATAATGTATTTTAGTTTCAACGTCTTTGTTTTTTTCTAATAAACACATAAAATTTCACTGCAAATATGTTTACAGACAATATTTTGCATAAGATATTATCTAATATTCTACGAAAACGTAATAAAAGTATCCTAAGGGTTGGTTCGGGATAAATATCCCGAAACCAGCTCTGTGTCAACTTTCCTTCTTGTACGTTGAGTGGTTTTTTAAAAATGATACGGTCACAGCGCCTTTTTTTCGTTCGATTATCGGCATAAAAATTATCCTAAATTATTAATACATCCCGGGATATGAGCTTGTTCTGTCGAGTTTCATTTAAATCCTTTCAGTAGTTTTCACGTTATGCTCTAACAGACACCGATGGAAAGACAGTAAGGGAATAATTCTAGAAATTGTATTTTCGGAATCTGCTGGTTCGAATTAGCCCTCCTGAGTTTTTTTACTTTTTTAAACGCATTGTACAAACCCGAAACATGTACAGATTTTTTATAGTATAGATAAATATGGATTAGGTGCATTCGTGAATGTGAAATTCCTGTCGTCATGCCAGATTCCAATAGGCCATGATTTATATAACATTCGTGTCGATTGTGGCGCCTCCTTTGACAACTTTATGTTTCTTTTGGTGCCGTTGTTTTCGCTTATACCCTTTTGCGATGTCGCCTCTATTTTATAACTTAACCCTTGCATTGCCTGGCTTTTAGTGAAGCCTAAATTTATTTCGGCAATTCTATAGCAAGCTATTATAGATAGATAAATAAATAAGTCTTTATTGTACACTTATACAAAAATACAGCGTAACGGGCTTATTCATATGAGTTATAGTAAGTTTGTAGGCGTCTTTAAGAACCTTTAATGAAGCATAGAACACACGTAAAACTTTATCCGATTGTGCACGAAGAGCGGTTTAAAAAAAAGATCTCTTCAAGAGAAAATCCAAGAATGAATTGAATTGATAATGGCGGCGGTGGTGTACATAATGTATAGGTATTTATCCAATTAGTGTAAGTAATAACAGAATGTTATTTATTTTTGTTGTCTCTGGTAAACCTGCGTCGTAATGCTTTCATTAACGCCTTAATATACTACGCATAAAATATGTAGGCGAGGTTTGTTTTATTTGTGATGCGACACTGTAAGTGACGTTAAGGCTCCTATTGCCGCAAAAGGTCAAAAGTGGGGTTCTTTTTTTTTTATTTTTTATTGCAGGAGATCAGCAGACAGGCAGACGGCCCACTTGATGGAAAGCGGTTACCATCGCCTATGGACATTTGCAACACCAAAGGTGCTACAAATGCGCTGCTGCTCTCTTAAGGGAGACTGGAACCTGGTCACTAATGCCGGAACACAACTCAAGGTTGTTATGGCGACATACTTTAGACCAGGGGTGGTAGCCATCCAGTCGGGCAAATGCCCTACCACCTGGCTATGGGTTGTTAAGTCGCCTCTTACGACAGGCCGCCCGGCCGCAGGAAATTGTATTCTTTCTCCGTTCCTGCACGGATAGCACGGGGTTCAAACGAAACTACTTTTCCTTCGTCATTACTGACCAATATAACCAAGAAATATATCATAAATCTTTACGATATGAGACGTAACGTAGTTTTTTCGTATTTTTTCTCTAGTTATTTTAAGTTAGAAAAAAATTCACCAAATCACCTCCAAATTTTTATCTGCGCAGGAACGGAGAAAGAATACAATTTCCTGCGGCCGGGCGGCCTGTCGTAAGAGGCGACTTAACAACCCATAGCCAGGTGGTACGGCATTTGCTCGACTGGATGGCTACCACACCTGGTCTAGAGCATGCCGTCATAACAACCTTGAGTTGTGTTCCGGCATTAGTGACCAGGTTCCAGTCTGCTTTAAGAGAGCAGCAGCGCATTTATAGCACCTTTGGTGTTGCAAATGTCCATAGGCGATGGTAACCGCTTTCCATCAAGTGGGCCGTCTGCCTGTCTGCTGAACTCCTTCAAAAAAAATAAAATTTAAAAAAAGATAAAAAGTCGAGTACAGCGAACGTGTTGAGGCAATCGGGTTGTTTTATTGGCTCTTTGAAGGTATTAGTTTTATTTTCCAACGGTTTCGTGGCGTCTGAAAGAAATGGGAAAATACTTAGGGAGCGTTTAGTAATGTTTTTTGGTGGGTTGACAGTTTTTTACAACCACTCGAAACCCATCTATTTATCTCTTTTTTTTTATTTTCTTTAAATATTTGTAAAAGTACTCTCTGTAATTCAGCGAATTGATAGTCTTAAAATTGATGAAACATAGGAAGAGCGAGGTTTCCCAACAAAAGTATCATCTGATTACTTTCTGGGAAGCCCCGGCAACTTACATGTATGGACTTATTGAAATAAATAAGTTATGTATGTATGTATGTATGTACATACATTTATTTATCTTTATGTATACATATATGTATAATTATATTAAGATCTTCATATCCTTTTTTTCTTGCACTCCAAAGAATAGTAAATTTATCTTTCTTAGTTTTTTATGTAGCATTCTGTAGTTTTCTGTTGTTGATGTTTTTTTTCCTGAAGTTTATTTGTTGTTATCTCTATGATGTCTTATATATGGTGAATTGATTGAGAAAAAATAATAATGTTATAAGAGCAACAATGTATATATTTTAAAAAAATATGGACTAAGTTGGATATATACAAGTTATTTTTCTATGTAAAAAAAGCAGAAATAAAGGCTTACTTATTTATACTAGTGGTCGCCCGTGGTCGAAATTCGACCATAATTATTTGTTGTCAAAGACTATACTTCTATAATCACAGATTTCGCCAAGACTACACAGTTAATTTGACTTGAACAATAAACAGAAGTGTGTGTGTGTGTGTGTCAAATACATGGTAGTGTGTGTGATGTCTTTTTTTAATTGATTTAATGTATTTTATATGCATAATAAAAAAAAAAAAATTAGCATTCGTCGCTTCTTCTCCATATAAACTATAAGTGTGCGAAATTTCATACTCCTCCGTCCACGCAATTTTCGTAAAAAGGGATACAAAAGTTGCTTCACGCATATATATATATATATATATATATATATATCTCTCTCTCTCTCTCTCTCTCTCTTTTTATATATATAATTGTTCTGTACGTGTGTTGACAGTGAACTCCTTTTCTTAATTGCAGGAGATCAGCAGACAGCCAGACGGCCCACTTGATGGAAAGCGGTTACCATCGCCTATGGACATTTGCAACAGCAAAGTTGCTACAAATGCGCTGCTGCTCTCAACTGGAACCTGGTCACTAATGCCGGAACACAACTCAAGGTTATTATGGCGACATACTTTAGACCAGGGGTGGTAGCCATCCAGTCGGGCAAATGCCCTACCACCTGGCAAATCTCCTCCTAAACGGCTAGACCGATTTGAATGAATTTTTTTGTGTGTGTTCAAGTGGATTCGAGGATGGTTTAGATTCACAATTGGACCCGGTAGGTGGCGCTGCAATCGGGTTCTAAATTTTATTTCTTCAGGGCAGAACAACGTCTGCCGGGACGGCTAGTATATATATATACACACAAGGCACAGGCCTTGTCCCCAACTAATCTAAAATTAACATTATTGTGACGCATATAATATATTATATGGACTTACTTAGAGATATTACGAAAAGGGTTCTTAGCCTTTGACGGAGAAGCCGAAACTTAAAAACAAAAAACTCTATTGGTAAACTAATTATTGATTGGCTAAGTTGGAGAATAAATAAACGTTCAGTTTGCCGTCTGTCCTTATTTCATTTCCGTTCCGGAGTTACGCCCGATCGGACAGGCAGACGTACAACTAAACCACAGCTAGCTCGAGATTTACGAATCGCGATTTACTTGTACCGACAGCAGAAGAGGAAAACTTTTATTTGGACCAGGTTCCAGTGTCACTTAAGAGAGCAGCAGCGCATTTGTAGCACCTTTGGTGTTGCAAATGTCCATATGCGGTGGTAACCGCTTTCCATCAAGTGGACCGTCTGCCTGTCTGCTGAACTCCTGCAATAAAAAAAATATATTTTGCAAAAATATTACAAAGTAACTTAGGCGCAAGCCGAACTCGCACGTGGTGTAGTTTAGAGGAACTACTATTATTATGCAAGTAGAATTTTATAGAGATAAAATATAATACGGATATTAAAGTCTTTCAATCTAATTTTAAATTGTTTACTTAACCTGTATAATATTTTTAGTATTTGTAATTAGAAATGTAACGAATCAACGGCTCTGACCCTCGGGCGACCGCTATTACTCAATGGACGCGTCGATATTGAAGCCCTAAATTTAAACCTTAGTACCTAAGCGCGCGTGAGAATAACTGCTTAATTTATAGTTCTTTATTTATGATTGACGATATTTCTAAAAAAGTTTTTAAAGGTTTTGGAAATATAAATACCACTTCATAATATATATATATATATATATACATATATGTATGTGTATATGTGTAATATAATACCGTCTTGATTTACTCATAAAATGTAACTACTATTAAGTTTTATTTTACATAATTTGGAATACATAATAATAAAACTAAGACAATATTTTATTTCCAAATTTTTTACATTTTTCTTATAAAAAATACAAAATTATTTATAAAAAAATATAAAAAACTGATCTTCGCCGGCAGTGGGGCCTAGGGTCCAGGCTACCGGTGGTTAAGGCTCCAGACACAGGAATCTCCTCACAATACGGGCCGTGTCCAACAGAGCTGCCTTCTGCATCCGACCCTTTAACCAGATACCAAGCAAACTAAGACAATATATACTAATAGAATAAAAGAAAAATTAACTTAGTTTTATTATATTCTACCTATAGTCTCTAAAGACTCTAAGTAAAATACTGAGCCTCGGTCATCGTTTTCTATGGGTAACGTATCCAGAAGTAAATACCTAAATTTTTTTTAATAATACATATAACTACGTACTCAAAAAACTAGTAGTAGTAGTAGTAATATCATCGTACTAGCGTTAAATACGTGCTGTGTTCGGAGCGTTTGCCTCGAAGTCAAAATACCCCCGCTTTTCTACTGTTTCTTCTCCACAGTACACATAAAACTAAAATTTTCTAAATATTATTTCTAAATGTATGTAATTTTTTTTCTTGTAATTAATTATTTGAGCCAACTTATATTTTTTTATACAAATTATTTTTTGGTAGAAACTTGATTGATATATGTATTAATTTTATGTTTTATATTTAAAAATTTACGTATGGAAGCGAGAGTTGGGTATGGAAGAAAGAGCATGAAAGTAGAGTAAACGCGGTCGAGATGCGAGCACTGCGCAAAATCTGCGGAGTGACGCTAGCGGACCGCGTTCGTAATACCGAAGTAAGAAAGAGAGTTGGTCTGAAAGAGAGTGTCGGGGTGAAGGTCAGGAAAGGAATGCTCCGGTGGTTCGGGCATGTGGAAATAATGCATGATGAAAGAATGACAAAACAGATATACAATGCAAAAGTGGATGGATGCAGAAGTCGTGGAAGGCCACAACATACCTTCCATGATCAAATTGATCATATACTAGCAGGAGGTGATGTCAGAGCCTTCTGCTAGTATACGATCCTTAAGAACAGACGAGCGTGCATGACAAAAGCTATGAATGTCAAAGAAGCGAGTGAGGTGTGTAAGAACAAGCCTGAATTGCGCTCTGTTGTTCGTGCCTACACCGCAAGGAAACTGGCGTGAAGCTATGTATGTATGTATATTTAAAAATATTAATTATTGTATGTATCCCAAACAAATTAAATAAATAAATACATAGAAATAACTTGTATGCTGACGGTACACACTGAAGAGAGTTAATTTAATCCGCTTGGAAGAACCATCGCCGGTTTATCTTGTTACCCAATTTAAGGGGTAGACAAGTGTCCCGGCAGATTCAACCCGGCGACTGTAATTGCCCCGCTACATAATAATAACTACAATTTATTGCAACCGCTGATTAAGATTCAAATCAAACCAAATAATTGAGCATTGGTTTCGCATAATTAAAAGATCGAAAGCAATTTATCATTTTTGCAGACCTACATATTCTACACTTACTATTAGACCAGGCGTATTGTACAGTCGCAGCATGAAATACGTGGTATAGGTCAGCGTGAACATGGATACTTACGCTGAGCGTGTCAGCTAGGGTTGCCAACCATACTTTATAATGACGTATCCTACTTTATTTTTGGTAAATATTCTTTATACTTTTGCATAGAAATATAGTATGTGAAAATGCTCTATTTCCAATGTTTATACTCTGATGCGTAAAATTGAAAGAAAGAAAGAAAACTTTATTTTCTCACACAACGATTTAAAAGTGATATAGTACCTGTTGTGTGAGACTGGTGCCCATTGTAGATCTGTGCAGGTCTGTATTACAGGACACCAGTGCTCCACTCCATGGCGAAAAACAAACTACATACTAATTATAAGAAAACGTGAAAAAGTGTGAATGTATGCGTGTCTGTGTGAGTGCGTGCGTACATGGGAGTTTGTGTGCGTGCATACATGTATGTGTGTCTAATCATTCTAATCAAGATAAGACATGTATAAATAGATTTATTATATTGTTTAGTAAAATGAAACACTTATATTATATATTTTTGCCAGGTGGTAGGGCATTTGCCCGACTGGATGGCTACCACCCCTGGTCTAAACCATGTCGCCATAACAACCTTGATTTGTGTTCCGGCATTAGTGACCAGGTTCCAGTGACCCTTAAGAGAGCAGCAGCGCATTTGTAGCACCTATGGTGTTACAAATGTCCATAAGCGATGGTAACCGCTTTCCATTAAGTGGGCCGTCTGCCTGTCTGCTGAACTCCTGCAATAAAAAAAATAATAATACGGACAATTACTGAACTATTATCGATCCTGGTTTCACTGAAAGAGTTTATTCAATAATGAATCTAAAATGGCGAGAAGAAAGGTACAGGACATCTATAAATTTAATAAAATATGAATTATTTGTTTATTTAAATTAAAATTGGTAATGTAAAGCTAGCTTCCAAAAATTTAAGGATAATGGAAAATTGTTAGTATATGCTAGAAGCACACAAAAATACTGTCTCCAAGAGAAGAAATAAATAAACTTATTTTATTTCCAAATACTTTATTTTTTCTCTACATAAAAATGTAATACGTTATTTTTCTCAAAAACAGGTGGCAACCCTAGTGGCAACGCAAATTCTTACGGCACCTGGGGCAAGGGAAAGCTTTCGGCTCGGAGTCTTTCACACTATTCTGTGACGTCGATCGCGGACGGAGCACTACCAAGAGCATACTATTGCTGCAGTGTTATCGCCCCCGACCGACGCGTGTCGTTCCCCTAGCAACGGCCCAGTTTGTGCGTAAATCGGTTAAGCATTTTCCCTCGCCTCAAAAAAAAAAGGGAAAGCTTTCGGCCATATCATGTTCGCTCTCTAAGATGAGCAAGACGGTGTATGTAATGGGCCCTTTAATCTACAGTAGACTACTACTTAAAAATGAAAGAAACCGGAAGTATCGGTCTTTTAAAAAAAATATTAAAAAGTTATCTTATCGAGCCCTACACAATAGAGGAATTTATTAATTTAAATATGATTTAATTACATTGTGTATGTATTTTTCATGACAATTATAATGTACTTGAAATGACAGGTGCATATAATTTTATATTATTGTACTAAATAAAATACTTATGACTTATGAAAACGTTCTCCAGTTTTCAAATTGATTAATTTAACGTTATGCGAGCACATCTGGTCTTTTTACACTTCAGTTTAAAAAGATGTGTGTCCTGTGACTCATCTCAGAACAGACTGTTCCACAGAAAATTCCGTTTAACTACTTGACAATAACGTGTAAAATTACTTAGATCAAAGTTGTTTGATGTTATCTTGTCTAAGAAGATTGTTTAGACATGTAAAACCTTTTTATTGATTTTAATATTTATGTTAAACGTCGTGATTATGTCCTCTTTGTTTCTTATTGTTAATCTCAGCGTCTGTCATTGAAGACATTGCAATTTTCTTCTTTCACGTTTCTATATTTTATAAACGTAACATTTATTAAAATGTTGTCAGTATTGTTTCTTGTACCCGTGCAAGCAAAAGTTGACCTTAAGGTGACGAACTCATTCATTCCGCGACTGTACATCCTTTGAGAAGTGGTGCATTATGTCTACATACCGAAGCTTCTCCAGAGAAACTACGGGAGGCTGCGATGAATCTGTGTTTAAAAGAATAACTCTGTATAGAAATGCAATTGTCGCAAACTAAAAGCAGTTACAACATTTTGAGTGGTACCGCCATGTAAACCTCCTTACGAACTATTCATACTTTTCTTCAAATAGATTTAAATTCTTCATTTAAATCTGGCGGCGTGTGCCCTTTTTTCTCACGCATGTCAGTCATTCATTGTGATGTCATTAATAAAATAAAATTAAATCGCCCCTCGCTCATGGCAAATATAATATAAACTAGCTGACCCGGCAAACTTCTTACCGCCTCAGAATGAACAAATAAAAAACGTTGATTTCTGAACGACGGGACGAACATCAAATGTTTGACATTCAAAACCAATTAAAAAATTGGAAAACAATTCACTTATAAATTTAATTTGATTTCTGAACGACTTTTAAATTTAATTGATTTCTAAACGACGGGACGAACATCAAATATTTGACAGGTAGGAATAGTTTCTAAGGGAAAGCGAAATTGTTGTTTTAATTATTTCCAAGCATTTTTTTCATATTTACTCGCCTTTTAAACCTTCCCTGGACTTCCACAAATAATTCAAAATCAAAATTAGCCAAATCAGTCCAGCCATTCTCGAGTTTTAGCGAGACTAACGAACAGCAATTGATTTTTATATATATAGATTAAAAAAAACTAATATAACTAAATAATATAATACAAAATCACCATATATATCACAATTAATATCGCTATATACAAATCGCCGCTTTACAAAAGAAATAAATAGACAATATTGTTAAACCTACAACATAACCTTTTAGCCGTGCAGGAACGGAGAAAGAATACAATTTCCTGCGGCAGGGCGGCCTGCCGTAAGAGGCGACAAAACAACCCACAGCCAGGTGGTAGGGTATTTGCTCGACTGGATGGCGCCCAACCCTGGTCTAGAGTATGCCGCCATAACAACCTTGTGTTTTGTTCTGGCATTAGTGACAAGGTTCCAGTTTCCCTTAAGACAGCAGCAGCGCATTTGTAGCACCTTTGGTGTTGCAAATGTCCATAGGCGACGGTAACCGCTTTCCATCAAGTGGGTCGTCTGCCTGTCTGCTGAACTCCAGCAATAAAAAAAAAATATAACCAAGGTGAAAGTGAAGTGCACTGAGGAGCAGAGGAGCAGCCGCATTTCATTAATCAGGTAGATGCGTGCCCTTCTGTCCACTACTGTCTTCAAAATTGTCACGTTGTCCTATTTTAAAATTTTGAAACAGTTTGCTTATCGCTAAACCCAGCGCCGCCCCAATATTGAGCTTAAACTTTTATTGAAATGCAGGGAATGCCCATGCAGTGCACGGGTTTGTACCCGGGCACTGCACGGGTTTGTACCCAGGCACTGCATGGGTACTTGCTTAAATTAAATTTTCATCCGGAACGGAGACAATATAATTTCCTGCGGCCGGGCAACCTGTCGTAAGGGCGACTAAACAACCCATAGCCGGGTGGTAGGGTCTTTGCCCGTCTGGATAGACCACCCCTAATCTACAGTATGCCGGCATAACAACCTTGAGTTGTGTTCTGGCATTAGTGACCAGGCTCCAGTTTTCGTTAAGAGAGCGGTAGCACCTTTGGTGTTACAAATATCCATGGACGATGATAACCGCTCTCCATCAGGTGGGCAGTTAACCCGTCAGTCTTCTCCACCTACATGGTTGCCAATAAAAACAACAGTTGTAGTTTCATAGGCTTGATATAGAGTACAATAAAACCACAAATTAAATTAAAACAATGTTTTATTACAAGATCTTTTTGGTAAATGCAAAAAATATTACCGAGAAAAAAACAACCAAAAATGTAACTCTATTATAAAATTATGGCATCTATATATAGTAATTATTTAGTAAATTATTAATTTTAAACTAGAAGTAGTAGAAGCGGTTTGCTTTTAATAATAAATAATTAATTCATAATAACTAAATTAATAACAATGGCTTAAGATCATTTTTTCACAGAAAACTGAATCGAAGAGTTATAGAAAAATAACGCTGTATTTTTTTTTAAATATGTACTTAATTAAACTATCACTTAAAAATAAATTAAGTACACAAACTGTTCGTAAAAACAACAATAACGTTGGAATATGTACCTACTCAGTTTTTATCGATAAAACCTGTTGTTTCCGCATAAGCTTTTGCAGTTGAAGCGACATGATACATACCTAATATGCGTCATATTATAAACTTTTTCTATATTAACATGATGAATTCAATACAAATTGAAACCCAATGAAGGAAACAACCAACAGTATAAACAAGCTCTTACTTTGATTTACTTCTTGATTTCAACAAGCTCAGTTTGCATCTTAATCCTTAAGACGGAACCACCACAAATTTGTGGTCAAATAGAGATAATTGAAATGAACGTCTAACTGATGCTTTCTCCCTCTAACTACGTAGAATTTGTATTAGAATAAAAGAGACGCTATAACTCTCTTGGTTTTGGCGTGGCAATTTTGATGGCAGCTGGCAGCTTTTGGAAAAACAAATAATATTAACATTGGTCCATCAAAGGGTTAACGCTAGCAGCCATACATCAACTAGGTCATCCTCAATGCCTTAATAATTTGACTTTAATACGTGCTCCAGATTCACGCAGAAACCTCGCGCGAATGGGAGAAAAACAAACGCCAGATCATTCACGTTTCATGTGTTTTTCTCGTCTTCCCGAGTGGTATTCGTAAGAATGTGGAGTACCTATAATCATGTTTGATGGCGAGAGTACAGTTTATTTTTTTCAATCTTCTGTGAAAAAATGTTTATAGTTGACTAACACCTCACCTCGGACTTTAAGCATATGTACTTCAGTATTAACGGTTCACAACCACACAACTACCTTCAGCTCTTTCAATATACACATTACCCCACATCATTGCACTCAGACATGCATACTATGGTGTATCATACGAGTAATAGTGTCTAATCGTCTCAGGCTAACCTTTCTTTGAATATCGAAAGTATTCTCAACATAACTACCGAATACGAAAGCAGAAGGTACGCTACATATCATTGGTCCTTCGAACCGGATTTTAAGAAGTGTTTTAAAATTTCTCTCGCATGTTACCTATTTTTTTTTAAATTATCTGAAATTATATTTGCTTCTGGGTTATGCCAAGTACGTAATGGTAAAGTGTTAATCGTCAAGAATTGAAAAAATATATTTACAATAATTTATTAGCAACTGGCAGTTCAAAAAGGCACATCTTATTTCTTATATTTTACTACATATTTCAGGAAAAATATATGTCGATATTGCTATATATTTAATACACTATATTATAGTAATTGATATGGTCTTAGATGAATAATTTTATAATTGCTTCAAGAATCACATGTCTCTCTAATTAACATTTATAACATGTAAAATATATATACTGTATAGTAAAAGCTATTTTAATAATCTACGATATGCCTTTTAACACAATTTATTAATTGACTTAAGCGCTCTTAGTTACTTAGCAAAGCCTACTAATATATTTTCGTATTGCTTAACAATTTTGTTGATATGATACAAGACTACTATTTATATCTAGAAGGGAAATGATAGAATTGAAATCCGTCGAGAATGGCATATCAACAATACCATTATATATATATATATATATAATATTTAAAATAATTATTACTACAGCACTATACATATATTTGTCAGTTTAATGATGATGTATATATATTTTTTTTAATTTTACTCGTAAATATTATTAAACTGACAAAATATACGTGTATATAAATTATTATGTTAATTCACCATACTCATTACAACTTAATTAATATGAATTATCTTAAATCACATTTCTCAAACTCTCATCCATTAAGACACAATTTTTACATTATCAGATTATCACACTTCGAGATTAATCCTCGTACTTTAAATAATATTATAATTAGCGTAATTTATGCATTTTAATTCAAGAAAATATAAATAAGTAATTTTAACATTTTAAATTAATTATATCGGCATATATTATTATATTACGTAGGTGTTATATAATATTACCTACACTATATAAGGTTCTGAAATCTGTTAATTACAGGTTTCACTGATATCTTCTGTTTTCAAAAAAAAATCTAAAGTTTCGTTTATATTGGATTCACCTTCCAAACATAGTAAACAAAACCTTACTTGAATTACAATCGGACCGCTGTGGCAAAGCTCCAACGACTACATACCCGAATTTTGTATTAATAAAGCGAGGTTGCAGGTGTTGATCATGAGCGTCGAACTCATAAATACTTTATGAATTAAATTAATTGTAAAGTACTAATTAAAATTAGTTTGATTCGTAATGTATTGTTTAGAACATAAGAAAATATGAAATATAAATCACGCTAATTAAAATAATTTATTTTCACAATGACTTCTATTTACCGTATATTTTAAAGGTATGTAGATTACCGAAATGAAAATTATAAGTTATTGTATTTTTCTCGTGACTAGTAATTAATAATAATTTACAATTATGTAGTAATTACAACTTCTTTGACACCTTATAAACATTTTTGTATAAAAAAAATGTCCAAGGTACAAAACAATTCGATACGTCATGAGTCACAACTATTGATTTGAATCTATATAATTCAATGCTTAAAAAAAATCCCTAGTTTTTACACTATATGTTTAATAATGTTGTAATTAATGTAGGGTAAACTACAGCATTGTTGACACCCCGCCCAATGATTAGCACCCAATAAATTTACTTATTATTATATATTCAATAATAATATTATTATCATTGTAATTTATATAAATTGCTTCAAAATAAAAATAAATTAAGATTTCTTTTTTTATTTATTTAAGGCAACGAACTATTCCACTAAGAAAATTAAACATAAATATAAATTATTGGTACATATTACTTGTGGCTGTGACGCAACTAGCGATGTTGCCAACAGCTATAATAAAAGAAGTAAATCCGTCTGTCTGTCAGTCAGTTATTGCCCAGAGAATTGTGAATTTTATAACATTTAGTATATGGGCATCAGTAGATATGAAATTCACTACACTAATTGACTAGTGATTAAGTAGCAGTAAGAACATCAATTGACAACTCTACAATTTTTTTTATACAAAGAAGGAGTTAGAAAAATATGTCAGCTTCTGTATAGTATTTATTGTAAGATTTCATTATCCTCTTGATTGGGGCACGGTCATCTGCATTAGTGTTAGATATCTTGGTCGCAAACAAATCACGAGTACTTCCGAATCACGTGAAATCTTTGCGGAATCCAAATACTTATTGGGTTCTCTAATATAATACAATCACAAATGTTGCATATAAGCAGGAAATTCCTCCTCGTTAATGTTTGGAATAAAACAATATGGTGCCAATCATTTTACTGGGGTGCCAACAACGGTACAGCTTCCCCTATTTTTCATCTTTTGCAATTCATTTTAATCAGCTGCCAAATTTTTTAATTACAAATCCAATTTGGTAACTTTGTAACTATAAACACTCCTAACACGCAAAAACAAGTTTCGCTAAAGGCAGCAAATTGGAACACATCTCTTTACGAGATATGAGAGATTTTAGAAACATTAATGTATACAAAGCAGCAAGTTTGAACATAGACTCTGATGATCAAGCTGACAGATCAATCCTTTATGACAGTCTTAAAATTGTAGTGGACACGTAATAAAGAAAAAAGTAAGAACATGATGACCTGTAATAACTTCAGGCACCTCTCTCATCTCATCTCTCAGGCTTCTAAGACAATTGTAGCGAAAAAATATTTTTTTATTATTAGGTATTACAAAAAAAATATTTTATTTTACTATTATTCCATTTATCAAGTGACAAATTTTCTACCAATGGTGAAGTAAAAGACATACACAGAGCAATGAAAGTCGCCGCGTCCCTACCGGAGCTTTCCTTAAGGGCGGGGCGGAGGACTTCTTTGCTCTGTGTACACATAGTAAGATGCATTAATCTAGCTCCAATCAGCACCTATTCCAATTATACTAGTAACAGACCGAAACAATTTTAATACTCTGTGTAAATTTACATAAAATGGAACGCCTAAAACTTGTATACAACAGCTTTGTGATGTCAGTACTTATCTGTGCTGGTAGAGTCTTGGCTAGTGACGTCACTGGCGGCATCAGTCGCCGAGCTTTCAGTGTCAGACCTGTCAGACCTGTCGGTAGTGGCGGACGCCGCTGTATCGACAGTGTCCGACGTCAGGCCCAAGTCAGTGGACGGGTATCAGAGGTGCTCGTCGCGCCCGTTAAGGGGCTGCCGTTCAGCGTGGTCGGACGGTCGGTTGCGCTTGAAGAATCCGCACTAAGATAAGACATATATTTTATTAGAGCATTCGCTGATGATATCAAAGATTAAGGTTCTTTGCAGTTTGCTTTTAGGCAGACTCTATGACTCCACAAGAACTCCATATTATAGCGTTCTGCAAACCGCTAAAAGGAGTTCGTTCCACAGTTTGCACAAGTAAGGTAACAAGATGCTAGTACCACGTACTGTAGATGATTCAATCATCAGATCACTTTTCGTTGTACATATACTAATATCTGTGAGCACACTTAGAGAAGTAAGGTCTCTTCTAGAGCATCTAAAATTTCTACAGCAGGAGGCGTAGTTAAACTAACGCTTGAGATAATAAAATGATCCTCAACAATTAAAACAACGCTTTCAAAATTCTTAAGTTTTCTTGAACTGTACTTAATTATAAATAATATCGTCTGTAATACTTACTTTGTAAAGAGCGAAGATGAGTAGTAGAAGCAACAAAGCACCGATAACAGCTGCCAACACAACCACCCAGAGTGGGATAGTGCCGCTCTCCAACGCTTCCAGTTGTGGCGTCACTACTGTTTGGGCCTCCGCCGTGTGCCATGCTAAGTCTCTCGGCGTTCCAACCATAGGGAGACGAGCCACCCTAGTAGCGGCCAAAGTGGACAAGATTACCGCCCTGTCTTTGGAAATCTGAAATAGTAATAACTCTAATATAATTTTTTTACATAAACAGGAATCTATAGGTTTTGCTTCAGTTATCTATATTATTTAGTTAGTTTCTATCCGTGCAGGAACGGAGAAAGAATACAATTGAACGGCCTGTTTAAAGAGACGACAAAACAACCCACAGCCAGGTGGTAGGGCATTTGCCCGACTGGATGGCTACCACCCCTGGTCTAAAGTATGTCGCCATATCAACCTTGAGTTGTGTTCCGGGATTAGCGACCAGGTTCCAGTCTCCTTTAAGAGAGCACCAGCGCATTTGTGGCACCTTTGGTGTTGCAAATATCCATAGGCGATGTTAATCGCTTTCCATCAAGTAGGCCGTCTGCCTGTCTGCTGAACTCCTGCAATAAAAGTTAAGAGATTACGCTTCCAGTTAACCCATGTAAATTTCATTACCTGCATCTTAATATAAGAGTGTCTCTCTAGGTGCAGTCTCTATGGAAAACAAAGCAATGTAAATGAATCTTTAACGTTAAATACATATTCCCTTTGCTCGTTCTGCTATATAACAAATTTGCTTCATTTGTGTCGATGAAACTTACTTAAGTACTTACATCATTCAAAACAGTAGCATTGATCCTCGACCTCAATGCGACCCAAACTTCTTGTCCCTTCACCAACTTCCCTGTCGTACACCTTAAGACTTCACATTTGTATTTCTCTTCACATTTCTCAAGGATCTCCTTTAATTTAGGGTCCACCTATAAATTCAAATAATCATCATTTGCATCTTGAGTAGGACTTCCATGAATAAAAGAAATGTATTCGTTTTATATATTTTAAGGAATTTATTTCTAAGTTACATGTATTTTCTATCCGTCATTTTTATATCGCTCCTATCAAAGTTTGGAGAATTTTTCCCCGACAGTTTTTATTAAAGTTAAAACATTAAAATCGAACACTTTACTTCGGGCATCATAAATTCATCAAATTGTGGAAAAGTTCCAAAACTCAATTTGTGGCCGTGCCTATAATCTAGTTTTAACTGTACGTCTTCAAAAAAATACCTGAACTTGACGACGCCTCCTGGTATTCTCACGAGCATTATTGACTCCAGAATTAGAGTCATATGAAGATTGTCCCCCTGCAACAGATTCATTATTATTGTTATTTTATTTAAAATTTTAAAGTCTCAAATATTTCGTTTATGACTGTGTCTTTACAACAAAGACACAACAGTCTAAGTATTAAACTTGAGACTATTATTGTAAGACAACCACTCCAACACGCAATGATCAGATGGATCAAACAACACAGAAGATTTTTTTTAATGCATGAGTTAAGCAGACAGGTGGATGACCTAACTGATGGAAAGCGGTTACCATCGCCTATGGACATTTGTAACACCAAAGGTGGTACCAATGTGCTATCGCTCTCTAAACGAAGACTGGAACCTGGCCACTAACACTGGAACACAACTCAACGTTCTTATCACAGCATACTGTAGACCAGGTGTGGTAGCCGTCCAGGCGGGATAATTACCCTACCATCTGGCATAAGATTAAAAGAAAAAAGGTCATCAAAATTATAATTTATTTTACTTTACCTGAAGAATAAGAGTGACTCCCTCCACTGCTGCTATGAGTGCTCCATGATCCACCTGACTGGTAACTACTCCTTCCAGATTGGTAACTACCGCCTCCAGATTGATAACTACCACCATCCTGATAACTTCCAGTACCAGCATGATAACCAGTTTGGCCACTTCCACCAGATTGATAACTGCCACCAGTACGATAGCTCCCTCCACCTCGAGCACTTCCAGATTGGCTGCCAGCACCAGTAACATCAGCAATGCCATATCTGAATTCATTATTTGGATTACTAGCAGCATATACTCCAAAACCTTCTAGTTTATCTTCCTCTTCATCGCCTACATATGTTATAGTCGGGGCTCCTCTGTAGGTTGAAGAACTAGCTTTCATAACATCAGGATTAACAGTTTCAGTTGTTCCCCATGATCCATGAACAAATCCTTGGTTCGTACCCTGGTTTCCATAAGATTGTTGTGAGTCCTGTGTGAATTGCCTTCCTCGAGTTATCACTTGACCATTTTGATAGAATCCTTGTCCAGAACTGTGAGCAACACTTCCACTCGGCTGGACACTATCCTGGTTAGCATATCTGTAAGGTACATTAAATGATACATGTATTTATGAGAATATATGTGACTGGAAATTGTTGCAACTGGAACATCAGAGGGGATAATGGTATCAAAACTAAAATAATATTATAAAATAAACTACAGTTTACTACTTACACGTTAAATGAACTGCCAGCCTCACCCTCATGACCCAAGTTGCCATATTCGGTACTGGTCTCTGTTTCCGAAACAACGTTACCATATTCATCAAACAGAATTGTTCTGTTCTTCACTCTTACTACCTGTCCACTTTGAACAACTTGGCCACCTTGGTAAGTTCCTTGACCACCATGATATATGCCACTCTCACTACCTTGGTATGTGCCACTCTGGCTGCCTTGGTAACTTCCTTGACTGACACCATTTTGATAAGTTCCTTGATTAACGCTGCCTTGGCTAGAACCTTGATAACCACTCTGGCTGCCACCTGGACTTTGGACGTTAAAACTATTCTGACTTTCTTGTATATAAGTTTTATCAATGGTACCTCCTTGAGCGACTGCTGCCAAGTTCTTTCTTATCTGTTCTTTTTGTTCTTCTGTTAAACCTTCGGAACTGGTCCACGTTATATTATAAGACGATCCACCACTTATTTGACTGCCTTGATTGCCTTTGTTAATAAATTGGTTAGTTTGTCCACCAGTCACGGTTTGACTGCCTTGGAAACCTGTTGATTGATTAAACTGTGCAGTGCCTTGGTTACCGAATTGACCTGAGGAAACGCCTCCAGCTTGTGATGTTAATATGCCGTTGCTCGAGTGTTCTTCCCAATATTCTGTGAAAAATAATCTTTAGATTAAAAGGCATTGTATTATCGGTAAGCACATATAAACTTCAGGAATAGTAACGTCATATAAATCAGATTTGAATCTTACCCTACTCACTTGACCGATTTTATATGATAATCATTAAATACAGAGTTACTACCTTAAGAGCCAAACTCTTAAATGAAATACTAATGGCAATGAAACAGCTGACTTACGTTGTCCATAATATCCACCCTGGCCTGATAATTGTGATTCTGTATAGAGATTGGTGCTTATCATTGCTGAAATTAAAACAACAATTATTATTAGTCAATCTATACCAGTAAGTTTTAAAGTGACTGCGCATCTGTAATTTCAAATTAAATGCCGAATGTATGTTAAGTCTGAAAGTTTGTCAAACTCCGAAACATCTCAATTTTTAATTGAAATTTGGGGGATTGAAACGGACTTTAACCTTTTTTTTTGTTGTTTAATTTTTATTCCGATATATTGTTCCAGTATAGATATAATAAATAGTCTACACTTTTATATTGTCCCTTACACTTATAAAACTGGGAGGCCCGCAGTGGGATGTCAATGTCTTGGTTTTATTAAGGAAGTAGTGGTTACAGCTAGTTTGCAATATAGACATCTACGTACCTTCTTTTTCCTTGCCCAACAAGAAAGCATATGGGTTCTGCACGATAAGGTTCTCAGCGTTGATATTCCTGGCAATATCGCATTGCACATTTCCTACCATTTGGGGCTGTACAAGCATGTACATAAGATTTTCCCCTGAAATATTCAAATTTTACATAAGATAATAGTTGAGCACACCTGAAAAATGTTCTGGGTGTTTTTAAACAAAGGCTCTAAAGAAATTTTTGACGGCAACTTATCTCACATCAACTACCCCATATTCTGGATTGCATGTTCTATCTTTATATGCGTTATCGCAAGACAAATTTCATTATAATCAGTTCTTTTTTTCAAAAGTGTGATACAGAAACAAATAAACATTCAAACAAAGTCATATTCACATTTATACATTACTTTAGAATAACCAGAATTTTCATACTTCGTCCAAAATTTTCCTAATTGCTAGTTTAGCCTAGCTAGAACCTATAGTTTAAGTGGCATACTCAAACTATAGGTTCAAATGTATAAATTTGTAATATGACCGATCATATTTTACGGGTCCGAATTTTGGACCATTAAAATTGTCTCTGCTGGGTTTACATGAGAATGTTGAGATATACGTTTGGTATTACAAGAATGTATACAATGAGAAAGACTACATAATGGGGTCTTTGAAAGTTGCATCCGTGACTCAAACGTTGAGAGGTAGAAGACCAAAGTGATATGAGTAATGGTCATATAACGAGAAAAGAATGAAAGTCATCTTGCAAAAAAGAATTGACTAGAAGATGGAAAAGTAAATAAAAAGGATGAAAAAGATAAAAAGGAAAAGTAAAGAGAAAAGATAGACTAAAAAAGAGATCGATAGATGACGTCAAGGATGACGAGAAGGTAATAGAAAAGAGAGTTTCTCAAACGTAACGGCGATTGGCAAAGTATATTCTACAAATAACTGATCCCTTTTTACGGGGCTTAATGGCTTTGACAACTACCACCTGGATGATATTTGCGTTTGCTTCATAACATAAAATTTTTAAACCAATAAACTTGCTAAAAAACTTAATATATCTCACCGTCAAGGGTCTGATATGGCCACATAAAATATATTTCCGCCTCGTCCACAGTGAAAGGGCCTTCATTCTTGATATTATATTTATGGATGACTTGAGGACCTAGTTTAGTGTCGTCTGTGAGATTCTGGGTGTCGTACAGAGACGCGTTGTAATGAAGCTCAGGGGGATCCGATGTGCTGAAATCGATATAGTTACTATTTTAGCCAAAAAAGACCTTTCTCCCTAAGATTTGACATGTTATTTTTTTTATTGGCTAAGTCTAGCAAGTAGATAAACGGCCCACCTTATGGGAAGTGGTTACCATCGTTTGCAGCAATAGAGGCGATACCAACCGGTATTTAGGATAGCGGGGATCAAATAGGGGTTTGACATAGGATAGATAGGATAGAGGGGACTGGTATAGAAGGGATATAAGATAGGAGGAACAGGATAGTGAGGGAGATGGGATAGAGAAAAGGGAAAGTGGACCCCGGTGTCCTCATTCACTGTACGAAACTTGGTTAGCTTAAGGTTAGCCAATACACACCAATATTCTGTGATAGTGAGATATTACACCGATAGAGCCAGACCTAAGAGCTTGTAATCAAGATAATGATATTAGCATGGCTCTAGCAGATTTCAAAGTTGAAGTGAAAGTTCTCTTCATACTATTGTATATAGTTACCCAAAAAAAACTTACCCGACAAGAGCCAGTTTTGCTTTAACTACGACACTGATAACCATATGCATGGTGTTGTCGTAGAATGTGTCTTGTTCGGGGTTGGTGGAGTTGGCCTCCATGTCGAACACGAGGCCGTTGACCCTCGAGTCAACTTCCAGAATCACTCGGAATCTCACCTAAAAACAGTGCAACTATTATCGTCACCTCATAACAAAAGACTTAAAAAGCAGTGAAGTCCTATGAGACTACAGGTAATTAATATTAACATAAAAACATCCTATAAACACACTGCTTGGTTTATAGCCTTCGCGATTTTATTTGTACGAACGTCACATTCGCCACATTTCTCTAAGACTTGTGGTTTGTCGGTGCAACAGTGGTGCGAAACCGGTAGGCTCGATATACACGGTACTGAAAGCTTACAGAGCTATATTTCTATGAGTATTTTCTGATACTCTCGATAACGGTGAGGGAGAACAATTCTCTAAATTCTTTTTTTTTTATTGCAGGAGATCAGCAGACAGGCAGACGGCCCACTTGATGGAAAGCGGTTACCATCGCCTATGGACATTTGCAACAGCAAAGTTGCTACAAATGCGCTGCTGCTCTCTTAAGGAAAATTGGAACCTGGTCACTAATGCCGGAACACAACTCAATGTTATTATGGCGACATACTTTAGACCAGGGGTGGTAGCCATCCAGTCGGGCAAATGCCCTACCACCTGGTTGTGGGTTGTTTTGTCGCCTCTTACGACAGGCCGCCCGGCCGCAGGAAATTGTATTCTTTCTCCGTTCCTGCACGGATTAAATTCAGCAATAAATGTTAATTAATTGATATTTTTTGTGACTTCTGAAAATTTTATATATAGCATTAAGCAAAAAGTTTAGTGCTGTATAGCTAAACTAAACCTACCAGTTCACCACTAGCCATTGGGTTGCCAAGATCACACTTCAAAGTGCTATTGCCACTGCTATCTTTAGTATTGATACTAGAACAGTAGATGGGCGTATCTAAGTTATCCTTGTCTAGTCTTTCCATTTTAGAGTACGTGACTCCTGCTGGAATGCTGAGGTAGTAGGCTGCTTCGAAGGCATCTTCACCAGAATTCTCCACTTTGATATCAATGTTCACATTCTCACCAGATCCAAGAACGTAGTTTATTGTTGGACTGCAAGAAAAACATAGATTTTTAATACTTAGGAATAAACACCGGTATGAAATCCATTCCGTGCAAATTTATTGGTTTGCTCATTGCTTTATGTGTTATTCATGAAATTTTAGCAGTAGGGTTCAAGTTCCGTATTCCATACTACACTACTTACTTATTCCAATCTTGTGTAAGTGATTTAAGAGCAAGTAAACCCAAAACTGTCATATGATGAAAAAATCACTTCAGTTCTTGTTGTAAATCGAACTTGAGATTTTGATTTTGTTGACTTAAAAGACCCAATTATTCTAATGGGGATTGTTCACTTTTTTTCAATTTAGCTTTTTGAAAAACCATTTCGAGGAATAGTGTTCCTAATCATTTCTGTCTAGTTAAAATTCCAAAAAACGTACAATCCCCTTGTATTTTGAAAGAAATGCGTTTGACCTTTATTTGACCTTACTAAATCCTATGACGTCATTTACGTCTGGTGAAATGCAATACCGTAGCCATTCAGTTTCAAAATACAAAAGGACCGACATTTTCCTTTTTATGTCATTGTTATGTCATACAACATCAACAAAAACAAACATTTTATTCGACGTACTCCAGAATAAAATTATGTATATATTATCTCTTCAGACCAATATTTCTTAAATATCTGTAAAGAGAATACTTACATATGGTCTCTAACTAAAAGTCAAAGAAAAGTGCATTATATAAACGAGCGTCTTCGTAAATGGCGATTGGAACGATGTCGAAATCTTTTCAAGAGATACGATCCAAAAAATAACCTGTTTACTTATGAGAAGATCATCACGGTGGAAGAAAATTTAACTGGCAAAACAATACACCTTGCGCCAGAAGTTAGAAGGATGTCCAAAGTCACATATTGGAAACAATGATTTAAGCATTAAGTGATACTTTATTCGCTGGATAGCAGTGGATTTTCCAACAGGGCTCTGTACCATGAAGCTAATTCAATCCAACATTGGTTGCAAGCCAATTTGTCAGACTTTGTTCAGAGCATAGGTTGGCCTTCATCGAGTTCTGACTTGAATTCTTTGGAGTATTCTTTATGAACTGCATTGGAGCTAATGGCATACAAAAAGTTCACCAGAACCTGAATTATCTCAAGCGAGCCCAAATCAATAAATGGAAACTGATTGAAAAGATTAGTACCACCATAGAAGAATGGTCTATATCTTTAAAGCTTAATTAATTGAAAACAAGGATGGCTATTTTAAATAACTTATTTTTATATATACATAAATCTAGATGTTATTAGTTTATAATTCATGTAAACAATATATGAATATTTAACATTCCTCCAAAAATATTTTAGCTTTATGTTGACTGATGTCTTAAGAGTTCACATTACGAGTTATAAGAATAAGATGGTTTCTATACTGAAAGCAAACTATTGTGAGTTATAAATTTGTATGTGCCATATATTTATATGAATTGATTAATAAAATATATCTTTTGACTTATTATTTTGCAAGATGAAATAATAAATAACTTTTAGCAGTTAAACTTGTTTATTTACTTAAACACTTATTAATAATAATTTAGGACATATTATATAATCTTTTCAGAAATGTTCAGTTTTATCTTTTTCTTTTTTCTGCAGGCTAGCATTTGGTTTTATCTATACATAAAGTTTTCATGTAAACTGCAGTGGATAAGTCGTAAAATTCTATGATCAAGCATAACCCTTGCTTATGCAGAAAAGTTGTTGCTAATTTTTTCTGAACCTGAAAAAAAAAGATATAAATTGTCTATTTAATTACTCGCATAGTCCTTATTTAACTCATAATTTTTCATATTAGTAACTATGTTACACATCAAAATCATATTATTAAGAGATTTACAATCATTGAGGTATTTGTCACAAATCTTCATATTCCATGAAATCCTTCAAGCCATAGATGTGCTTAATTAATCACTTTTAAGCCGGCAAGTGAATATATTTAAAACTACTGGAGAGTTTCATATTTTCCGGTAATTTGTTGTATAAGATCAGATCCATAACATACATTAGCAATCAAACACACTATCTAACCGCCAGGGCAGTGGTGCAATGTCTGTTACTTTATTTGTATGTATTTATATGAGATACTTTGCTTGTATTATAGATTATTAAGAAAGTAATATAGGTTGCTGATTTATTTATTGTACCAAATTATCAAATAAGTAATTAATATTATTTTAATTAGTTTCTAATGAATGAGTGAGACATGTAGCTATTTTTCTATAAATAGGTGCACATTTTAGATGAATTTTGACTTCAACACAAAGTATACTTACATCAATCATATATTAACTAATAATTAACATTACTGATTTCTTATATGGATGAAATTTACAGACAGGAATAGTAATATACTACACAGGTTATAAGAGGAAAGAAGGAAGGAAGATCTATGGACGAACATGTTGAATTTAGAAACCTTCACAAAACTACTTACATCAGGATCTTAGCTCCTCTTATTTCTCCAATATGTACTACGAGTATAGCTATGTACTCTAATAACATTACATGTTAGGTAGGTTTAGCGTATCAGCCTTTACAAAATTAACACTCCTATTTGAAGATCCGGCCATGTTTAGAAAGAGAAAATATTTAATACATTTTCATTAATAAAACAGTTCACTTTTTTGTCGGATGACTTTAGAAGATTTTTCTAAGGACGAAATTAATTGTAATGAATAATATTAGAATTTAGAAATGCTGCATTAACCGCCGATCTAAAGCCTAAATACCAAATGTTGCCAGGTTGCTAATAGTGAAATTACTAAAATTTGTAATTCTTGTAGTTACACACGTGTGTGTAGGAAAGTAACTCCCAACATATTGACTTAAAAAAGACCTTATCGAACATCGCCATGATTTTTAAATTGAAAACTTCGGTAGATACTTCTAGGATGGGGAGAATGCACTGAATTCGCACGACCGTCACGCTCAGATACCAAGTTATTATATCTGAAGTGCAGTCCTAACAACTGATATTTTTTTTAAAGGTCTGACTAATAATACTCCCCCCCCCCCCCTCAATTGAAACTGACAATACAACCTTTTTATTTTAACTGGATCGACAACATCATTGGATAATGAGACTATGTCTAGGTATCAGACATTAAAAATGATAACCCAAATGTGATACCAAATCAAAGTATTTTAGTGGTCGAATGAGCTTTATCTGTTGTAATCGCCGAAAGAATACTTTATTACAAATTAAGAAAAGTAATGGTGTCTAATAGGTAATTTATGCCTGATTATCAATTAATGGTATTCAGTCTAACTGTACATTATTCAGTTTAAGTTATATTATATTGATTTTTCACTAAAGGTCACTTTAAATAACTTAACAGTAACTTTAGAAAATAATAAATGTTGAACACCAAAATATATAAAATAAATCTACCGATAAAATTGCTAAGCTGGCCACACTAAAATGATCACGATGTGTCATAATGCATAATGACAGTAACATTTAAATAGTAGCACAGATTAATATGATTATTTTCTTTTTATAGGCAAAGGAATTAATGTAAAGTTGTCCCCAAAGACGTCATCGGATAATTTGTTTTAAAATCGAATTAAAAAAAAACTAACTCTTAAAACACAAAAATATTCAAATTAGTATCTTAAAATACCCTATTTTACATAATAAAAATATAAAATCAGAGGGTAATTTTTTTTGAACAATCCCCATTTAAATTGTCTCACTAAAGGACAAACTCTTGTACAATCAATCTTAAAAATATAAATTACTTACGTAGTGGCAGACATCCTAAGATCAGGTATACAAATGTTATCAGGTCCACAATTTTTCTGAATATTCAAAGAATCAGCATGAACTATACTTCTAGTTTGATCTAGAACTGGTGGAACAACATCACCAGATGACTGGGTGATCAATTCATAGGACATCTTTACTTCGATCGGTGTTAATTTGTCACGGATTTCATCATCTAAATACACGTCGATATCTTTACATTCTTGGTGTCCTTGTGTGAGCATTATATGAGTCTTGTAAGTTGTATTGCGTGATTCGAAAAGGAACAGCCGTTTGCTCGTCTTCTGACGTGAGTCAAGATCTAGCGTCACTTCGAAGTCTGAAAATATTTTTTTTTCATAAGACTATAATCTCTCATAATCTACACGTAAAAGAATGGTATAAAAGTACATTATAGCATTGGAAAAATGCGCAATGGAGACTTTTCATACATACGCAGCTTATACAGCTAACAACGGATTATAAAGATGTGTGGAGAAGGTAATCAATATCTGTGATGAGAATTTTAATTTATTTTAGGAGCGAAAATTATTTTATTTCTAAAGCAAATAAAACACTAAAATCAAATCTAACACCAAATTAATGAATGAAGTGCTCTAACTTTTTGCATCCTAATACTTACATTGACATGAAAGTTTGCATATTTTATAATCGCTAAATGAAAACACAAATCGATGAATTGAAAAAGTCTAGTGATTCCACTACATTCATTTACGACTCACCAAAGTAGCAGATATATCCTTCAGCTTGGAATTAAAATTTGGAAGAAATGTAATAAAATACAAATAACTAGTCAATTTTTCTAAATCTTTATCCGTCTTTGTGGCTGGGTTAAAAAACTATGCTTTATATAATTATCCATATTCATAGCTCCAAAAAGATTGGCTATCCTACCGTAGGCTCAAAGGTCATTATACGTGATACCGCTCGACCGAGAAATAGAGTAAATTACAAAATTGTAAAGATAATAGGTTTTGGCCACGGCTTAGCTCGGGTCCCACACGCTTTCCGGTAACCTCCACCCGGGCCTAGAGATCCCCAACGTTATAAAAAAGGATATGCAGATATCTCACGAGTTGAGTATGTTATAATTCTTAGAAATGTCAAATTTAATTTTTAATTCAAAACACCTATTAATTATAATACCCGTAACGCCATCTAGCGAAGGTGGAATTTAAACCATAATAGCAACACAGTCATTACGGTTGTGATATCCGTTGCCATGCTGATGTATTTGTTAATGAATTGCACGGTGATGTCAATAAATCGCGATCGCAGTGCCATCTTTTCGGCTATATTCGTCTATCCCTCAAGAAGTTCTTTTTTCTAGATAAAAGGTACCTTATGTCCCTATATTCTATACCTCTGACAATGTGTATGCAAAATTTTGTGATGATCGGTTGCGTAGTTAAGACGTGAAAGCGTAACAAACGAAGAAACTCACATTGGCATTTATAAGTTAGGAAGACCATTCAAAGTCAAGAAATACTTACTGATCTGCTGGTCGACATTAACCCCGTTGTAAGTAAGGCAGAACATGAGATGGGCGCAGACGACCATTGTGCCGTTGGCGAGCGGGCACTTCTTCTCTGTCAAAGAAATCAACTTCGTCTCCCCCATGAACTTTACTTCTGCCATGACCTTTACCACTGGTCGGGACCTGGAGATTATTATAAATATATAATTAGATTTTTTATTGGTTTGGCAACTGTAACTAACACATGACTTAAACTGCTTTATGAGATAGGTAGGTATTTCACTGATTAAAGAAATGCAATGTGATTTGCGAGGAATCTGACATATTGAATGAAGATTCATTTAATTCCACCAGGAATATCGCGAAGAAGTTGAGCCTTGCTTCTGATTGATATGTTGAAAAGGAACAAACAATGCCTGGTTGTTACAAGTATTCTTCCTTTCATGTCTATGGTAAATTAATGTAGGGTTAACTATTTAAAGTTACTACTTCTCATTTCCTTTGACTAGTTTGCACTTTAAAGAACCATTGTTTAATATAAAAAGAGTTGGTTCATCTCGACCAAGGCGACAACTTTTTCACGATATATCCCATTTTTCAAATTCGATATCCAGATGAGCATGTTAATAACTTCAATGTGTTCGTTACTTACTTCAAGAATACAACGCTATCGCTCTTATAAGCTCCAACAGCCAGATCTGTGTAATTATTATTGTCGAGGTCAACTCCACCAGAGAGGGAAAAACCGAACGTGTACAAATTAGGGCTGATCTCTTCTGCTGTGATGGCTTGCGAGTATTTCTCGTGAATACCCGTCTCACTGCCGTGGTATATGTAGACCACACCACGGCCGTATGCTCCTCCGTATGGTGCGCCCACTGCGATATCTGTAAATTTATGTCAAGTATTTTTAAGTTCTGGTAGTTTTCCAGTATCTCACTGAGATGAAGTAGGTCCGAATGCAGACTAATAATTATCGATTTTTTCGGCTTAAGTAGACATTGTTACAATTATCCTGATGGTGAAGAAAAAAACCTTGAGTAACTTGCACATCGGTATTATTACCAGTATATAAAACTTGCTAAGCTGGCTCGGATAAGTATGGTGGGTAAACCATCCGCTAGGGAAGGCTGTCTCCAAGAGTAGAATGAAACTCTATCAACGACTTACTTATTAAAGTAAAGAAAAATCTCAGACAACTAATTCTATAATAAATTTTGCCACAGAAAATATCGGAGAGTTTCTTGCGGAATACTTTTTATCCATAAAATAGCATAGTGCAAGCGATGGTGGTAGAAATTAACAATTACTAATCTAAGATCTATTTGAAAATAGAATTCTTGTGAACCCAAGAAGATGCATATATATTACATATTATTTATGGAAAAGGGCCTTCCATGCGATTTCCGTCTGCATTTTTTTTGTTATATGTGCTGCTAGATGTTTCGTATGTTTTGAAACTATGTTAAACTCCAAAATATGTATTTAGTATTTTATTATTACCTCCAAAACCATCGTAATTGATGTCACCGAGCGAAGTGAGTGCAAGGCCAAATCTGCCGCGAGACATTTCACCAGTTCTTGCATGTGTTCTTGTGAAAGTCTGAAAAATTACATTTTTTTTATTTTCCGGATAATAATGTACATTTCTTTATAAATATTGGAAAATAAAAGGTAGAAAATGTTGTAAGTTCAATCTATAGAAGAACAAGTAGAACTAAATAGGCACAAGGACAATCAATGTAGTTACATTGTTGAATGATATATCAATTTAGTAATATATTAATTGTATTACTTATGTTGCTGATAGCCTAATTATACTTATCTGTCAGAATGGTTCCAGATAGTGTTTAGTTACTAAGATGCTCTTGGTCATTAACTTATTACTATGTATCTGTATTAAATAATGTGTTGGAAAAGATTTAATAAACATAATGACTTCTTACCCTATCTTTTCCTTGGTAAATTACATAAATCCTGCCATGCTCAAAGCCGTCGCTCCTAGGTTTGGTGAACATGGGAGCGCCAACGATAACGTCATCAAACCCATCGCCATCAATGTCCCCTGATGCCAAACTGTAGCCGAAGTAAGCACCGATTTGTGATCCACTGATGTTTTTGATATTTTGAAGCTCCCAAGTGTAAAGAACGACCTAGAACATAGACAGATTACTTAATTAGAAGAAATAAGACGTGTTGCTAAGTGTTCAGTCTCTCATCTATAAGGAATATATACTAATAAGTGTTATAAAATGGCAAATTCACTTTATTAGAATATTTATTGATTCCTCATGAATTTAAGAATCAACTATGTGCATGAAATTTAGTATAATTTGTACGATTATTAAAATGAATATAGGAGGTATTTTATTCCTAAAGACCTTTTGTTCTGTAAATATAATTGAAATTACTTACCAAACCCCTTAAATCAGACCCTCTAGGAACACCAACAGCCACACTCTGTATACCCTGTCCAGCAAAATCTCCAACAGTCACTGAATAACCCATGTAAGAGTCATCGTATTTTGGACTAGATTCGGGTGTTGCTATCAAGGCAGGTCTCGCGTTAATCGTTTGTGACATCAGCTGACCTAAAAGATATATTGTGTTATGTGTAGGGGCTAAAGCTTTGGAGTTTAAACATTTTTTTTGCTTGGAATAAATGAAATCCACATCTTAAGGAACTTAATTTAAAAAAATATTAAATCATTTATTTCTCAGAGAACAATACAGTGCACTTAAAGAGAAAAATTCATTATTATAAGTCTAGTAAAATACATCGAGTATACGTACGTACATATAAGCCAACTTAATTAACAGCTATGTATACTACATTATATGTATCTATAGGTATCATGATACAATATTATGGTTAGTATTTGTGTATCATGTATACAATATTACAGTTAATATTTGTGTGATTTGATGAATTAATGGAGATATATTAACGTCTAAAGGTAATCCATTATACAGCTGTGCACCTTGAAATGTTATACTTCTTCTTATATCACATTCAAGTGATAGCTTATCTTTAGTTATTATTTTGAGGTATCACACATTTCTCAAACATCAGAATATGAATGAAAGCGTCTTTCTTTACAAAATTTCTTACATTTAACTTCAAATATTCCAAACAGCAAAACTCAGGAGCATGAATATGAAAGATCTTAATTAACAATGATAAAAAACAAAGCGTCTTAGAAGCCAGACAATCAGGTTGATGTGATGATGATCCTTACGTCTTGGTGGATACAGCAGTTAGATTTAATTAATAAGCCGCTGATAATGAGTCAAATGAAACGACTGCACCTATAGTCAAACGGATTGAAGTATTTCTGTTACAAAATATCACACCAGGTGATCATCGGGCGGGAATCACCATATCCTTGTTATTTTTTTACCACAGTAATGATAAGCCAATGGGAATGTACAATACCACATGTTGCATTAGTATTTTGAAGCGTAGTAACATCTCTTGTTATATTGAAAGCATTAATCAAAACCTGTTTGACCAGTTTATTTTTGGGTAAACATTCCTATTTACATATATTATTAATACGATCGCGTTTAGGACTACTCAAGGTCGTGTCTAAGATTTTGGACACTCAGAATGTTATTCTGGCTTCACTGGTAATATTATCGTTATTTTTACAAAATCATTAGCACTGAGAAACGAAGTGGGATATTTTCTAATAATTTTACGTGCAATGTGGATATTTTAGTCGATTCTATATTTACACATATCAAAATGGATTCTATTAGGGTAATTGATAAAACCGATGAAAGGAGACCATAGAATTTTATCATGAATGTAGGAAATCGAATGTATTCTCCAATATTTGTTCCAGCGATAGATTTAATAATCACTGTTACAAATACTAGAACTAATGCGGTGTTGTTTAAATTCTTAGAATAATAATGTTTGAATATCCGTTAGTATCTTCGAAAAAAGTTTAATATCTAATAATGAAAAAGAAAGCGTAAATATAGATGGATAATATAGAGACCATCACTATTAATGTATTCTAAGTACATTTGTTTTAAAAACCTTACAACAAAAACTTCACATAATAGACATTTATTTTCTATGTTCTTCAAGTCAATTACATTAAAGTGCATAATCATTAATATCAAAGATACTACATTGAACGGTAAAATAAAAAACAAATCGATACGTTCCAGACGACCTTTAGATGATCAAGATTGGACTGAATGAGATAACTATCGGATATCTGATACTACAAAGGATTCAATTTAAGTCGTTAAGGTACAAACTGTTGCCTATAAAGGCTTTAATATAAAGAGAGAGAGAGAGAGATAACACTTTATTGCACACCAAAATATATAATTATAAAAGCAAACCATATTTACAATATTTTCTAGACAATACAATATAGGCGGCCTTATCGCTCAAAGCGATCTCTTAGAGGCAACCTAAATGAAAGAAATTTGAATCAGGCGATATAGGTGCTGCAAATATATATAAAATATTATTAACTTTTAATTATTATTTAAACCCATATCGAATCTATGGAACGAAGTAATAATTATAGTTGTTAAATTTAAATGTTTTATTGGAACTAAATTCTGATAAAGATAATGAGCTAAAATCGTAATTATATATTTAAGTTAAATTAAAAAATAATAATTCTAAACTGTTCCTCCCCAAGGAGAAAAAGCAACAAGAAGCTTTTTCCAACTCGTGTAATATTTAATGATATGGTGGTGCTTATGTACCCGGCGTTTTCTGCAAGTCTTAGGTACATTCAACTACTGCTTATCCCTTAGTAGGAGGGTGTGTGTATTCAGCTTTTACTCCTCCAGAGAAATAAATTGTCATACTTTTTACTGGGACTAGCAATGAAGATCTAAACTTTCAGCTTCAAACTAATAGCTTATATTAACCATAGAATAGTAAATTGTTACACAAGGGATGAAAAAAACTTATTTAATCTCGAGATGTTTTAGCGCACGGGGATAAAGAGGGCGCTAATAGTTCCAGTGCCGAAAAAGGTTTTTCAGCCGAGGTATACACTCTGCTTTTCATTTAAGATATAAGAAAAATAAATAAAAACTAATTAGTTAAAAAAACAACAACTTCTCTAATGAAATACGATGAACCCATTTAATACGTCACACATGATACGTCAAGTAAAACTCTTTTTCTATTGCATTCTCCCAGCCAGTATTCTTTTGTCATTGATGATAATAAATATTTAGCTCAAAATTATGTAAATTAAATAGTAATTTGGTGAAAAGCATAGAATCGTGTTATAAAATTGTTGATATTTTTAATTATAGTTTTATTCCGTGATTTAACAGTGGATGTATAAAAAGTTTGGAAATGGCTCGCATAGTTTTGAAATCCTTTTTTTTTTATTGGACTTGACTTTATGTTGTTGGTCCGAAGACCTTACAACTTTACCGGGGTTTTTGGGGCGAGTGCCTTCGCGAAGCGAAGGCGCTCGAGCCCGGGGGGGGGGGGCAACTTGCTCGAGGGAGCTCCCTAAGGAGTTTTACCTCGGCTGGACTGTTGCCATGAGAGGGGGATGAATTTAATGATGCCCACCATAGGGCGACACAAAGCACTAATTGAGAACGGGCGACGGGTAATATAAAGCCCGAGGGGAAGGATTCCGGCGGGCCGGGATCGGTGGTTTGCGGCGGCCTACGCTATCTTACTGCCGTTTCGCAACGTGTTATGGCTGGGAGAGAAGCTTTGATAGCACGGAAAATCGTTTCCCAGGGACGAAAAGCTCTGTTTTCATCCCTCTGATCAGGTAACTTCAAACGTACTTTCCGAGTATGATAAATGAAAAGTAAATTTATGATTCTCGTTAAAGAAAGCATTATTTATTATAGTAATGATTTTGAAATTAACGTGGCCAGATTGTAATAAGTCAGAATTCATTAATTGATTTTGAAATCCCTTTCAGCACTAGAAGAGCTTATTATCAACTGACAAATTTTTAAAGTCAATAGTTGTTATTCAAACAGTATTAAACTAAAACATTTAAATCATCCGCATAATGGGAGGCGATAAAAGATTAGGCGCTCGTAAGCCTGTCACTATTGTTATTTCGGTTAAGAAGTTAAAATGTTGTGAATCGGCGATACGTTAGCTCTTGTTTACCTTCTTCCGGTATTTTCGGCGTAAAGTAGTGGAATTTTTCGTTTGGTTCTATTGAAAACGTTCGCCCTGTGGATTTAGTTAAAAATTGATTCGTCAGTATCGTACTTGATGTAGTGGATAGCATTGTTTTTAGTCTTTTTGGCATTTCAGATGAAGACTTCTGTGTGTTCCTCAGAAGTTTAGATAGTGCTTCAACTACAACACTTTCTGAAGTTTTAGTTGAATTCATTCTAGAAAGCTTATTACTATACAATAATTCGTGTCGTGCGGATTTAAAACAATTAGCAAATTAAAAAGAAATTCTTCTGCAAAAGACAATCGTTACAAATTCTAACATATAACACTTACTGACACCATACGTACAATATATAGAAGATTCACTTCGTACAAAGTGAGCAAACTGGCAGAAATATGGCAAGTTTGGTCCTTTGATCGATTCCAACTATAAGTACGATTCACATCTGTTTCTTGGCGTATGTCTCTTTCATAACTTTGTACATGTGAATCTTTTGTATATTTTGTGCCATAAAGAAGTATGACTTAGACCTCAAATTTCAACGTGTAACTAATATACAACGTTTACCTTGCCAATAAAAGCTTCCTGGTGCACCCATGAACAGTCTCTGTGCATCCTGTAAAAAATGAAAATATATTTTGTACTATAATATGTTTGTAGGTATGTATTTAATTTATAAAATATGTAGTTTAAGTATGTTTGTTTAAGATCTACCTAATAAACTGCACCACTTAAATCGCTAGATTAGTTTAAATTATTCCTTAATATTAGGTTGCCTGGAAGAGATCGCTTTAAGCGATAAGGCCGCCTATTGTTTCTACCATGACAATATTGTAATTGTGCATTTTTGAAGTTGTGTATTTGGTGAGCAATAAAGTGTTATCTATTTATAATATAGTATTGTAATAAGTAAGAAAAAGAGTTGGTCTGAAAGAGAGTGTCGGGGCGAAGGTAAGGAAAGGAATGCTCCGGTGGTTCGGGCATGTGGAAAGAATGCATGATGAAAGAATGACTAAACAGATATACAATGCAAAAGTGGATGGATGCAGAAGTCGTGGAAGGCCACGACACACCTTCCATGATCAAATTGATCGTGTACTAGCGGAGGGTGATGTCAGGAGCCTTAAGAACAGACGAGCCTGCATGACAAGAGTTATGAATGTCAAAGAAGCAAGTGAGGTGTGTAAGAATGGGCCTAAATGGCGCTCTGTTGTTCGTGCCTACCCCGCAAGGGAACTGGCGTGAAGTTATGTATGTATGTATGTATGTAATAAGTAATTTAAGCATGTAGCAGTAGTAAGTAGATAGATAACTCTTTATTGTACAGCAATACAAAAAATAACTTACAGACTAATTATGCACAAAGGGCGGTCTTATTGTTAAAAAGCGATATCTTCCAGACAACCCCAGGAATGAATTGAGGTGATAATGGCGATAGAGGTATACATACTAGTTTAAGTGTGTGTATTTAAGTTAAGCCTGTCTAATACTCTGCACCACCTACATCGCCAGAATAGTTTAAATTATTCTTTAGATCGGGTTGCCTGAAAGAGATCGCTTTAAGCGATAAGGCCGCCTATTGTTCCTACCATGACAATGTTATAAACGTGCATTATTTGTAATTGTTTATTTAGTAATTTATTTATTCGGTTTATTTATTATATAGGTATTTGATAAGTAAAATTAGTTTAACAAAAATTGGCTCGTTTTGGTCTCACGCCAAAATGAAGGTTGACACTGAAAATCAGCGTCGTGTCGGGTATAATTCCGGCACAGCAATATGCTGACTGCAAACCTTGCTTGCTGAAAATGCGGCGTACCAACTCTGAAATATAGTATGTATATTATAATAATATGTAAGCAATGTAATTAAATTAAATAAAAATAAATGTTAATAATTGTGCATAAAATATCAAACTATACGTGCGCAGAAGGTTTGACGATATCCTCGTGATGTCACGCGTCGATGTGAGTAGAGTTGACAAAAAAGGTTACATAAATAATTGTTGTGATATTTTTTTTTTATTGTGTATATTTTACATAAGTATATACAATAATAGTAATACAATACAATAATAGTAAGTAGTCCTTTATTCTTTATTGTACACAAAAAGTTACATACAAAATTATAGAATAGTGGTGATGTACAAAGGCGAGCTTAACCCTAAAAGAGTTTTCTTCCAGCAAACCGAAAAGAAGCAAAGGGCAGGGTTGAGTACACTAAAGGAACTCTTAACATACATACATACATATATATATAATGTAAAATATAGATATATAAGGATAATTTAAGATAGATGGTGCTCTTTGACTTTTTTCTGAAACTGCTCTCCGATAAGCTATCTCGGGCGTTCCATAATCTAACTGCGTGAACGGAGAAAGAACCACTATAAAATTCCGATGAGTGTATGGGAGCTTCGAGAAGAAGGGATTTAGAAGTTCTGCAATGTTTGTCAGAAGGAACAGTCATCGTCAGAGTAGTCATCGGCAGACCTTGTGCGCGCGGCTTATAAGCTGTTCTTTTATTTTTTTCTTCGACAATTCGTTAAAGATCTATATAAACCAATATTTTATCCAAATAGATTTCGTCAGCTCATAAAATCGGGTTCAATCATCTATGCTTGTACCAATATTTGAGTTCATCAGCCGTAAAATTGGGATCGACTGTATCAAACACCACTTGTCCATTTATATAGCGATCTGAGTGCTTAAGGCATACCCATACGATAAACTTCATCGTACGCTAAAATATTTTTATAAAAATCTATGGAACATTTCGTATCTACTTTTGCATGATTATTTTGTTTGAGACACCAATTAGTTTAAATTTTGATTATTTGTCAAATAACAAATACTACTATACTATTTTTATATTATTATAGATTAATTTATCAGTTTATTTGGTATAAATAAACCCAAAATTGTCGTATGTCATAGATAATTTGTAACAGTCAAACTATACAATTTTCGGTCTATGGTCTCTAAACGGGGTATGCTGAAGACCGCGAGAAGTGGAGTAGAAAAAGTAGGAAAGCGGACGCTGGGCGTCGGAGTAAACGCTCTGAACGCAACCGGGATTTAACGCTCGGGTGATGATGATGATGATGAAACTATACAACTTTTCGGAATAATTGCAATATTCAACTCTTGTTTAAAATACATACAGTCATGTTAGCTTAAAATATATACATTATATTATAGATGAAAATTTATATAGAAATAATTTTAAAATAAAAAATATCTAATAACATAGACTAGATCTAATTAAATAAATCCACTTTAGATTACTAGAATAGTCATATATTTTATTACTTATACAAGGACATAAACCTATTTAATATATTACATACAAATAATAATTACCTAACAAATATAAATTTATTTTAGATTAAAAAAAATTACTAATCAATAAAACTGCACCACTGAGGCCCCATAGGGAGAGGCCCGAGCCCAGCAGTGGGATGTTTATGGGCTGTTATTATTATAATTAAAAAAATCAACATAAACAAAACTTGAGAGGTGTCAAGGGACACCCGTATGGAACGAAGTTCCTTTCGATTAATTAGTGAAGGAATTGTAATTTTTGTTTTTAAGTTATAATAATATTTTTTTATTTATTTATTATGTACAAAAAACCTGTATACACTCAACAAAAATAATCGTCGCGACACCACACTGTTCAATGCGAAATAGAAAGACGAAACGAAAATAACTGGCTTGCTTGCTATGAGAAAGAGAGAGACAGACAGAGAAACACGCGCACGCCGCACGGCTTACAACTATAGCAAAATACAAACTGTTTTATAACAGATATAATAATTATGGCGTCAAGATTCAGAAGTGCGTTGACACGTTGGACGTTTGTAATGCGCCTAAGTAGTGTGCTTGGAACAATTTTATGTCACCACTTAAGTTAATGCTGTATGGAAATGCCGCTCTAATTGTCAATACGATACTTTATAGTTTTTTGTGTGTGTTTTTGAGAGCGATAAAAACAAGGATACCAAAACGAAAGTAATAGATGTATGTAAATGAAAAATAGCTTCGTTTTTACCATAAAACGGTATTAAGAGCTCAATTCTGAGACAAAACTCAAACCAACGCTCGAGAGACAGACAGACTGACACAAAAATCCTCCTTCAGTAACAATACGCGTAATTTACAAATACAGTGTAAACTCCATGTAACGTAAGCGTCGTTAAGCGTCGAAATCACTTGGCTTTGGTTAGTTTAGCTTGTCTTCCTTACAATGAAGAATGATGATAATGAATAATTTTTATCCGTGCAGGAACGGAGAAAGAATACAATTTCCTGCGGCCGGGCGGCCTGTCGTAAGAGGCGACTTAACAACCCACAGCCGGGTGGTAGGGCATTTGCCCGACTGGATAGCTACCACCCCTGGTCTAAAGTATGTCGCCATAACAACCTTAAGTTATGTTCCGGCATTAGTGACCAGGTTCCAGTCTCCCTTAACAGAGCAGCAGCGCATTTGTAGCAACTTTGGTGTTGCAAATGTCCATAGGCGATGGTAACCGCTTTCCATAGAGTGGGCCGTCTGCCTGTCTGCTGATCTCCTGCAATAAAAAAAAAACCTTGATACACTCTATATAGCGTTACACCCACTCTCAATAACGACAAGTTAAGTACCTTTTAGGTTGCCAAAATTACTTAAAACTGCGCTGCTGTGTACGTTCATTTATCCCTTTATTATCCTAGATCGTAATAAACTCGACTGTCGGTATCACGCATACGAAAATTTCTAAGAAATTCCTAAATGCAAAAATCGCAAGATATGAATAAAATAAGTAAAAAACTACAACAAAATTACTGATGCATCAAAAGACTTCAGACAAAGATAATAATAGACTTCTCTCCATTTAACGACAACTCTCTATAACGCCATAAAATGCACAGTACCTACGGTGTCGTTACACTGTACCTCGCAATTTGACTGTATTGTTATGTAGCGGCTTCTCGAATACATTGTACTGCCAAATTGTATTTACTTTTATATATATATATATATATATATATATATATATATATATATATATATATATATATATATATATATATATATATATAGTAGTAGTTGTAAAAAGATATACGAGACCCTACTGCTTCATCTGGGATAATGTTATGGTTAGCGATAGTTTTAATGCGTTATTCCTGATGCGATATTGTTATTTATTTTTTTTTTATTGCAGGAGATCAGCAGACAGGCAGACGGCCCACTTGATGGAAAGCGGTTACCATCGCCTATGGACATTTGTAACACCAAAGGTGCTACAAATGCGCTGCTGCTCTCTTAAGGGAGACTGGAACCTGGTCACTAATTCCGGAACACAACTGAAGGTTGTTATGGCGACATACTTTAGACCAGGGGGTGGTAGCCATCCAGTCGGGCAAATGCCCTACCACCTGGCTGTGGGTTGTTAAGTCGCCTCTTACGACAGGCCGCCCGGCCGCAGGAAATTGTATTCTTTCTCCGTTCCTGCACGGATAAATATAGTTATTATTGTTAAGATGTTAAGTATTGATATATAACGTATATATGCATATATACACTAATGTAGCTATCAGTTAACGGCGTTATTTTTAACGCTGTAAGCAAGACGCATTTGACCACAGTCAATAACCATAACATTCTCGCAGATGATGACCATAACGAACTTAGGCCCGGTTCCTATAGCTTACCGACCGTTCATTTGCCTTAATAAAATTTGACATAAACTCCGTATATCTAATGTCAAAATTCCGCCGATGGTAGGGTATTTGCCCACCTGGATAGCTACCATCTGGTTTAGAGTAAAGCCGTCATAACAACCTTGAGTTGTGTTCCGGCATTAGTGGCTAGGTTCCAGTTACCCTTTAGAGGGCGGCAGCACATTGATAGCGCCTTTTGTGTTATGAATATCAATAGGCGATGGCAATTGCCTTACATCAGGTGGGCCGTCTGCCTGTCTGCTGAACACATGCACTAAATAATAAATGATATTGGAACCGGTCATTATGCGGGTTTTATTTTTGACAAAATTTTCGACCAAATTCTTATCTTATTATATAACTAGCGTCCCGGAGCGGTTTCGCCCGCGCTCTGTCCCGCTTCCGTGGTATATAGCGTCATGTTATATAGCCTATGACACTCCCTGTTAACGTAGCTTTCTAACAGTAAAAGAATTTTTAAAATCGGTTTAGTAGATCCAGAGATTACCCCCTACAACCTCACAAACTCACAAACTTTACCTCTTTATAATATTAGTATATAAGTATAGATCAAGTATAAAATCTAATTTTTCAAAACATAAATTTATATTCAGAAGAATGGCAATACAAACGTGAGTACATCGAAATCAATAAATAAAGCATAGAAAAACATAAAGAAAGATGTTAAAGTTTTTTACCAAACTTCTGTTTAATAATTTGTCAACGAAACCCTTAGTAGTGGCAGACTGTATTTAAAACATTTGGTACAAGTTAAAACATTAAGCGACAGATCGTATAAACTATTAATATCACATTGGCTGATTAATACATACATACATACATAACTTCACGCCAGTTCCCTTGTGGGGTAGGCACGAACAACAGAGTGCCATTTAGGCTTATTCTTACACACCTCACTTGCCTGTTTGACATTCATAACTCTTGTCATGCAAGCTCGTCTGTTCTTAAGGCTCCTGACATCACCTTCTGCTAGTACACGATCAACTTGATCATGGAAGGTGTGTCGTGGCCTTCCACGACTTCTGCATCCATCCACTTTTGCATTGTATATCTGTTTAGTCATCCTTAATCTTTATATATATAATTCTTCTGTAGGCGTGTTGACAGTGAACTCCTCCTAAACGGCTGGATCGATTTGAATGGATTTTTTTATGCGTATTCAAGTGATTCGAAGATGGTTTAGATTCACAATTGGACCCGGTAGGTGGCGCTGCAATCGGGTTCTAAATTTTATTTCTTCAGGGCAGAACAACGTCTGCCGGGACAGCTAGTAATCTATATATTATTACGTGCAAGCAAAAATTTAGTACCCCTTTTTACGAAAATTGCGCGGACGGAGGAGTATGAAATTTCGCACACATATAATTTATATAGAGACGGAGCGCAGAATGCTAATATTTTTTTTAAATTATGCATAAAAGTACATAAAAAAACATTACACACACTACCATGTATTTGTCACATAACACGCATATAAAATATTTTCTTTTGTTTATTGTTAAAGTCAAATTAACAGTGTAGCCTTGGCGAAATCTGTGATTATAGAAGTATAGTCTATGACAACAGAACCATAATAATGTTCAAACTTATAATTTAAATCAATTCCGAGACTTGTCCCCAAGACTCAGACCAGTGTAAATAAAGAAAAGTTTGTATACGAAATTTATCTTCAGGAATTGAATCAAGAACTTGCGTTTTTTTTTAAATTACATAGGGTTTTAATTTTTCTTAATTTGCATTACAAACATCAAAGTTTTTATTTATATAAAAAGGTATATTATTTATCTGTGGTCATAATGTTTGGCGCAGTTTATAATACGTCAATAGATATTTTTTAATTATTTGTTGTTTTGTATTTAACCCTTAAGACAATTATCGATATACCAAAAAGCCGCATGACTAACACTATCACTATCTCGTAATAAACCAAGAAAATATACCCATTTCATACAAATCATCCAACTCCTATATAAACAGAGTGAGACAACAACACATTTAACGATCACGTGCACAAACGCGATCTGCACTCGCATCGCGGACACATATGTGCTAATAGTGAGCTAAAGGGTTAAAAATTAAAAGACATGTCGGAGGCCTGGTGTAAGACCCGACAAAATAACCCACAGTCAGATTTTAGTCAGGTAGTGCATTTGCCCATCACGCCTGTAGTCTTATGCCTCATTGTACCCACTTCGACGGAGGCAATCAGGAAAGTGACCAGAGAAACGGCAATGCGAGTCTGTAATCTCTAACATACTTTATATATACATACATACATAACTTCACGCCAGTTCCCTTGCGGGGTAGGCACGAATAACAAAGCGCCATTTAGGCTTATTCTTACACACCTGACTTGCTTCTTTGACATTCATAAATCTTGTCATGCACGCCCGTCTGTTCTTAAGGCTCCTGACATCAGCTTCTGCTAGTAAACGATCAATTTGATCATGGAAGGTGTGTCGTGGCCTTCCACGACTTTTGCATCCATCCACTTTTGCATTGTATATCTGTTTAGTCATTCTTTTATGATGCATTCTTTCCCATGTACAATATAATACTTTATATATAAGTATTATATTGTACATGACATATTTGCGCTGCCCATTACCCTCGCTACTACTCTGCTTGCTGCCGTGGATATGGACATAATGTAAAATAAGGGTGTTTTAGAATAGGTATGCGGACACATGTTACAATAAACTTTAATATTTGTAAATATAACAGGCCACGACACACCTTCCATGATCAAATTGATCGTGTACTAGCAGAAGGTGATGTCAGGAGCCTTAAGAACAGACGAGCGTGCATGACAGGAGTTATGAATGTCAAAGAAGCAAGTGAGGTGTGTAAGAATAAGCCTAAATGGCGCTCTGTTGTTCGTGTCTACCCCGCAAGGGAACCGGCGTGAAGTTATGTACGTATGTATTTCTGTCTATACATAATGCACAATATCTCATCGCTTAAACCACAACCCAAAATCTGTTCGTGTGAACGCCTCAGATAAGACTCCAATACGGATTACTACACAAAAAACCTAACAAAAAACATTCGAACATATGTGCCCGTTACGACCAGATTATGGTCAATGTCTTGCAAAAATTTTACATATGAATTTTAAGCGGAAATATGCCATATTGTTTAAGGAACGGTATTTAGCCTCACTCAGAGTTAGATAATAACCCTTTAACCTTAAAAAGTAGTTTTTTTTATTATTATTATTAACAACTCTACGGAGTTCCGTACTCTTTTTTACAACTTAATTTCTAGACTTAATTTTTCGAAATTAACACGCTTATTAGTTATTTCGGTTCTTGTGTGTGACATAAATTTATTGATTTTTGTGTTGAGGTGTATGTATCTTACGAATAACTTATTATATTAATTTATTCTAGTTTTTATACTAATGTAGAGTGTATCTGTGACATGCTGGTGTTGTGAGGAAGTGCATGTGCAGTGTTAGCCTATATATCTATACTTATATATATTGTCCTATCTAGTGCCATGTGTGTTAAAACTTCCCATTCTAATCTTTTATCTTTGTTTAAAATCAGTTATACGATTTCTGTCATAACCGCGAATCTGAATCTAAATGGAACTTGACAGAAGGCTAGCTCATATCCCGGACCAAGAATACTGTTTATACCGATAAATGACGTAGTGTCCTTCATTATTTTAAAATTATTTAACCACCGAATAAATTTATCTTAAATAATCGCCATAATTTATTATTCAAAGTAATCCTCACTATCCTACAGTAGTCGCCATTTCCGTTTAACTTTCGGCCACTCAAGCAAATTGATTCAATATAGTTGATCCGTATGATATCAGCATACCTTCATTTATATTTCTTACCCGTTAATGTATTTTTTGCAAAACATAAATTAGTTCCTCGAAGTACTATCATCACCAAGCAAAGTATAAGAAAATGCATTACGAGACACGTTATAAAAATTCTTCACACGTTACATTGCACACTGCAATCCTTAAATAGTAAATCTTACCTAAAGAGGCAATATGTCACTCCTAAAATCCCAATAAAACTTATGGAACTTAGCATCGAATCAGCGTACGGAGGAATCATGAATAAATATGTGCAGACGCATCGTACGCCTTATAAAGCGCGACTATGCGCTTGCGCTGCCCCTTTTCGGAACTGTCATGTGGGAATGTCAAAACGCTGTATCATGGGACATATATTTAGTACTCTTAGAAGTTAATATCTCAGATGAAATTATATGCATTTGAGCAATCACTCGATCCCCTTTGAACAAAAGCCGACTAGTATCTTTGTTTATTGAAAGAAATTTCATGTAGTATATAATGTACATTGTTTTTCCTTAGAAGACAATAATAAAACTACGTATTTACGCGCTTAAAACCGTTACAACGTAGTTTTATTATGTATACAATTCGCGAAAACTTAAGAAAATATAACATAATAAATTATGTTATAATTTTCGATGTTTTCATACAATTTATGGAAGCTGCATACGTCTAGTCATTGTAGCGGACAAGGAACTTCTGCCACGCGCTTTTTTTATTGTACTTGACTTTATATTGTTGGTCCGAAGACCTCACAACTTTACCGGGGTTTCTGGGGCGAGTGCCTTCACGAAGTGTAGGCGCTCGAGCCCGGGGGGCAACTTACTCGAGGGAGCTCCCTAAGGAATTTTACCTCGGCTGGGCTGTTGCCATGAGAGGGGGATGAATTTAATGATGCCCACCATAGGGCGACACAAAGCACTAATTGATAACGGACGATGGGTAATATAAAGCCCGAGGGGAAGGATCCCGGCGGACCGGGATCGGTGGTTCGCGGCGGCCTACGCTATCTTACTGCCGTTTCGGAACGTGTTATGGCTGGGAGAGCAGAAACGGCGACTGCCACGCGCAACGCGGGAGCACACATATTAATAGTTGCTCTATCTCGCTCGCCTATTATCCGTCCCGCTCACACATTGTGCTATATATTTTTCTAGCTGTACGAATTATTAATACTTGTATTTAAGGTTACCGTTTATTAAAATAAATTAGTTCACATCAGCACTCGACAGTAATTACTACTCATCTGCCATCTGAAGTATCATTTAACCTCTACTTCTTGCTGCTACAAATTGTTCTATGCTTACTTAGTACCTAAATTAAAATAATATTTGTCGTTGTTAAACTTTGGCAGTCAAAATTATCATTCTAGAAACATCTCAGAATTAGCAAGTACACCTAGATCTTTATCATTCGTACAATGCATACGAAATTGCATGTAGAACCTAACCATAAATAGTAGATACAATGAGAGACTCATTAACAGTTTGGAATTGTTGTATGAATTCTTAGATGTTTCAACACAGGGACACAGAAAGCGCGCGAGCTTGCCTCCAATGAAGGCGTAAAACGAGCCATAAAAGTTACGAGCTCTGAATAATTGAATATTCAATTAAAACTAGGCATAAATAGATGCGTTTAAAATCACTTATGTCCCCATTATAATTGAAAGTCAGAGTTAGGAGGAGGCCAATACACGAATGAATATCGTGAGACTTAAAATATCATTATATTAATACGTGAAGCAAAAACTTTGTACCCCTTTTTACGAAAATTGCGCGGACGGAGAAGTATTTCCTTTATCCGTGCAGGAACGGAGAAAGAATACAATTTCAACCCACAGCCAGGTGGTAGAGTATTTGCTCGACTGGATGGCGACCACCCCTGGTCTAGAGTATGCCGCCATAACAACCTTGTGTTGTGTTCCGGCATTAGTGACCAGGTTCCAGTCTCCTTTAAGAGAGCAGCAGCGCATTTGTAGCACCTTTGTTGTTGCAAATGTCCATAGGCGATGGTAACCGCTTTCCATCTAGTGGGCCGTTGCCTGTCTGCTGAACTCCTACAATAAAAAAATAAAAAAAAAGTTTTATAGAGATGGAGTGCAGAATGCTAATATTTTTTTAGATTATTATTATTATTATTAGAAAAGACAAGGACAGATACATGTTAGGAAGGGATAGACGATAAACGAAAGTTCTAGAATAGAAAGTTCGGGAAGGAAAAGACAGATATAGATAGATGTTAGAAAGAGAAAGATGATGAACGAAAGTTCTAGGTTAGAAGGTTCGGGAAGGAAAAGACAGAGATAGATAAATGTATAGAAAAGGATGGATAGCAAATAAAAGAATAACGAAAAGAAGATCTAAATTATGGGTTCCAGAAGATTCTTCCGGGTATATAAGCAGCGTAAGGCGCGCCTACCGGGCAGTTTAGAGTTGAGTCCAGTTCAAGACAGCGAAGCGACAAGTGCGATACGGAAGAGTTGGAAGAGAAGTTTAATAGAAAACAGTGACGAGTTAAGTAGTGAATATAGTGGACAGTTAAGTGAAGTAGGAGTATAGCGTAGTTCGAGAGACGAACCAACAGCGAGCTACACGCGGTAATATCGGAGGTGAGCACTGCAGTAGCAAGAGGTGGTCTGCGCAGTATCGGCGACGGTATTGTGAGTGAGACACCTTATCGTCGGGAGAGTGCATCGTTAGTCGAGCGTATAGGGGCAACCCTGCGGAGAAGTATTACGTGCGGCCGTGTAAGTTAGTCAATAAAAGCGTTACCTGAAAGAACTGGTGTTTCCTTCCAATCCCAAGTGCGTACCCCCGCTCGCACGTAACCGTATTAAAATATGATATTCATGAATAAAAAAATTATCATTAAAAAATAATCAGCCACAACAACAGTCTAGACATTTTCTTTTGTCTTTCCCGGCCGATTTCGGCAATGGTGACTTATTTTTGTGTGTGTTCAAGCGGATTCCGGGATGGTTTAGATTCAAATTTGAACCAGGTAGATGACGCTGCAATCGGGTTCCAGGATTTAGGTGAAATTATTTTTGTGTGTGTTCAAGTGGATTCCGGGATGGTTTAGATTCAAATTTGAACCAGGTAGATGACGCTGCAATCGGGTTCCAGGATTTAGGTGAAATTATTTTTGTGTGTGTTCAAGTGGATTCCGGGATGGTTTACATTCAAATTTGAACCAGGTAGATGACGCTGCAATCGGGTTCCAGGATTTAGGTGAAATTATTTTTGTGTGTGTTCAAGCAGATTCCGGGATGGTTTAGATTCAAATTTGAACCAGGTAGATGACGCTGCAATCGGGTTCCAGGATTTAGGTGAAATTATTTTTGTGTGTGTTCAAGTGGATTCCGGGATGGTTTAGATTCAAATTTGAACCAGGTAGATGACGCTGCAATCGGGTTCCAGGATTTAGGTGAAATTATTTTTGTGTGTGTTCAAGTGGATTCCGGGATAGTTTAGATTCAAATTTGAACCAGGTAGATGACGCTGCAATCGGGTTCCAGGATTTAGGTGAAATTATTTTTGCGTGTGTTCAAGTGGATTCCGGGATGGTTTAGATTCAAATTTGAACCAGGTAGATGACGCTGCAATCGGGTTCCAGGATTTAGGTGAAATTATTTTTGTGTGTGTTCAAGTGGATTCCGGGATGGTTTAGATTCAAATTTGAACCAGGTAGATGACGCTGCAATCGGGTTCCAGGATTTAGGTGAAATTATTTTTGTGTGTGTTCAAGTGGATCCCGGGATGGTTTAGATTCACGATTGGAAAATAGATTTTATATACCTAAACCTTTTGTGAAAAATGATGTAACTGTTAAAATCGCTTAAAATCCATTGTATGGTTTAGAGTTAGCGGATACACAGACAGATGCAGAAAGCGACTTTATTTTATAATAATCAGTATTAATTGTAAGTATTTTTTTTACGTTTTATGAAAGTTTGCAGAACTTAAAATTTCCCATATCTAATAGTATAGTAAGGGTAGTTTTTGTGGGTATCATTACATTTGTTAATTATTCTTTAAATATGATAATAATATTAAACACAAGAACATATTTAGCGCTATATCGATATTAGCCAGTTGTTGAGATACAGACAGATACCAAATGTATACAAGGCGAATCTGCTGGAAATGTAGTCGAAGCATTCCGGCAATTATATTTATATATTCTATTGACGACGTTTTAATGAATTACCAACTACGTCTACTGACCAACTCCTCACTACTACCACTCAAAAGCTAACTTACTGCCAAGCCAGGTAGAATCTAAACGCGATAGTTATTAAGTTTACAATCAATCGTATGATTAGGACCACACGCGCGATTCCTAACGCCAAGTGCATTATTCGCGACGAACAGTGTTGAATATTCAAAAGGCGTAACACCATAACTAGAAATGGTTTTGAGAGCATGCGTAGACAATGATTTCTTTAAAACAATGGCGCTTTTTTAAGAAAATAAAAATTTATTGTTCTGATTTTATATTCATTTGTATTTAGTCACATTTGACGTGGTGTTGAAACCATGCTGGAATCGCATCTTGATTAGTTGATAGTGCTGACTTGATCTCTTGACTTGCCAGGTGGTAGGGTATTTGCTCATCTGGATGGCCACCTCTGGTCTAGAGTATGCCGCCATAACAACCTTGAGTTGTGTTCCGGATTTAGCGGCCAGGTTCCAGTCTCCCTTTACCGAGCAGCACCGAATTTTTAATGGCTTTGCTGTTGCAAATGTCCATAGGCGATGGTAACCGCTTTCCATCAGGTGAGCCGCCTGACTGCCTGTCTGCTGAAGTCATGCAATAAAAAAACCGATGGCATACTTCCACCTAGCCCTATCCTATCATACCACTATTCCATTCTCAAGGTTGCTACAGCTTTGGTTTCGTCAAAAACAATGGACTTTGTGTTTGAGTAGTCTAACCCTGTACGGGGCTAGCTCACCGGAAGGCAGAGGTCCCGGATTTGATTCCTGGCACGATAAATTTAGTAAACGACTATTTCCTTATTTACTATGGTCTGGGTGTATGATATTGGACGCAGAGCTGTGCGTCATATATTACCCATATTCAGTAAGTCTTATGGATAAATAACAGAAGTTTTAAAACTGTTATATCCTCTTTGGAGCCATTGTCGATACGGCTCATGGTTGCTGAGGGCTCTTTTATTTATTCAAATTCAGATTTATAGAGTGATTATAATGTATTTCTATTTGTTTACATAATATTTTAGTGTTACAAACTCAATTCATATTCTTTTTCAACACACTTGCTCATAAAGTGGCTCTATGGTCACCGCAATTAGGCACAGAATGACACCCATTATCAAACTGTGAGTAAAAAACATTGTAACTCACTAGTGAGTTATAGATTATTTTTTTTTAATTTTATTGGTTGAGTTGCTTTGTTCTTAAAAAAGTTTTTATTAAAAAAAAAGATCGTGTTCTATAGAACAAATAAATTAATGTTCCTATTGCTTGCTCATTTCATGCAACTTCTTATTTAAATAGATAAATTTAACTCGTACGTGTTTAACAAATAAAACTTTCACTCATATATAACTTTTTTTATCTACTAAATAAAATGAGTTTTTGTTGTTATTTTATTCACAAGTGTGTTGAAAAACGTCGTATGATACACGTGTGTATTGATGATTACCGTCCTCGGCTCTCTTAAGACCCTCGCCTACGGCTCGAGTCTCAATGGCGCCTCGGCGGTAATCACCAATGTTACACACTAGTACCATAATGTACTATTATCTTGCAACACTTGTCGGTATTTGCCAAATGAATACATTGACTTCTGGTGTTGCTTCAAATGGCCGACTCTTGTCGTCATTATGGTGTCAATACCAAAAATTAATAATTGCGTTTAAAGAACGCCACACCTCCTTCAAAGTAGTATTATTAAGGAGAACTTAGTCCATAAATTATAATAAAAACAGTTAACGCCTACATAAATACTTCTACCAGAAATGTTATTCTGCGAAAGAACCTAAATATTATTTTATACGAAGTCTGTTTGTTATTCTGTGAAAAACTAATTCCTATAAATTCCTGCATTCGAGTTTTATCGCGTAAAAGTAATAAATGAAAAGCTTTTATAGGTACTTCTATTTTGTTCGACAGCTCTGTAGTCGCAAGTCTTTAAAAATGGCGGCTACTTTTCCCGCCAAGTAAATGCTTGACAGGTATGTCTTGCCATTGTCTGCAAATGGCCACCAAATACGGATTCGTTCGGAAACCATGTTTGTGAACTGTTGAAAGCTGTACAACTTAAAAAAATATACAAATATTGCGCTTACGTATATAATATCGTAATCATTAATAGCAAATTGTATGAAAGAATAAGTTTTATCTTCATCTCACATTGGATAGTTTTAATTTTTTTAATGGATATCGTATGTAGTATATAAAGAACATTTTTATTTTACGAAACATTTCGCAGTTTTAAAATATTTTTGTTTGTTTTTTAAACATCAACATTACTCTAGGACATGTGGGGTATTTTTAGGCATAGTCTTTACATTATACTGATGTTGGGAGTTTTTGGCGGGAACTGAAAGGAGACGTTGTGCTGTGAAGTTTTATTTTCTAAAAATGTGTAAAATTACTCTAAAATGAACAATAGTTGTAGAATATTGATAGATTTTGAGTAGTAATTATGTGTTTTTGCGAGAAATGTGAACTATACAGCCAAATGTGGCCTTTCGAGTTTTCACAAGAACTCCGTTGAATGACGTCGATTGTAGCCTACAATACAACGGCGCCTGGCTTAAAGGCGTAGTTGCCAAGCCTTAAACATAAAAAAAATACACTGATGTTGGGTTTTTTGTTCAGACTTCAAATAAACAATGTCATAAACTCAGGATCTCACAAAAATTGCTATTATTTAAAAAAAACTCTACACGTCTTTGACTGCTGTATCTAAAATTTATTTATCCAATATCGTAATATATCAAATGGATTTATCCTCTACTAGTTTTTATTATCTGCGCAGTGATGGTATCTGGTTCGGTGAACTCACACGGAATCTGATACTTTTAGCCTTTTGTGAATCGTCACGATTTACGGAACGTGATCCGACTACCGAACGAAATGTCGACTTGTAAGATGAAGATTGTTTTTAAGTTGTCTTGAAGTACGAGTCGCTTACACAGAAACTGTCGTAGTATATCGTCCTCGTCGTGAATAAATTAAATAAATAAATAATTCGGCAGAAACAATACACATTGTATACTTCGAAGCTAACTTACGCTTATATTATAGTTTACACAGCGGACCACGCGGAGACCGATCCCAGACATCCAGACCGTAAATAATGAAGAGTTCGTTAACAAAATGTACTATCCCAGCTCAAGCGTCTTGTTCCAGTTATGGAGGGTAGAGGTAAGGAGAATCATCTCATATGGAAGAAAAGTTGTAAAAGTGTCCAGCTGTATACTATAAATAAATTTTATAAAACTAAAACACTATAACACTACTCTAATAACTTTCGGCGCTTTCTTTAAAATTCACCCTGATGCCAAAGTGGCGCCACCCTAATTTAATGCATTTCGATGGACACTTCTTCATATACAGAGATGGTTTTCCTTACCTCTGCCCTCCATAGTTCCAGTGAACTCGACTGATAAAGGCTTAGCTCGCTCAAACAAAGATACCGTGAAACTGACACTTTGATATGCAATAACTGTCTGACAACTGACACTACGTAAAATCGACTATATTTCACTTTCTCCTATTGTATTAATGTACTCTGTGTTTCGCTTTTATAGATCTTGTATATTAATAGAAACAAACTCATTGAACCATTTGATTGAAATCAGAGAATATACATATTGTTACGAGTTGCAGGACTCGAATTAAAAAATGCCGTTGGAATTACTATAGAATTTATTAGAACTGAACATAATCAGTTCAAACGTAATGCGCGATTCAATAACACGCGCAAAGTCCGTCACTATATAGATTATCGAATGTACACACGTCTTGTCTCGCTGCTGATTATCGCTTGACTGCCGATCTCTCCATTGAGCCATTGCTTTATACTGCACCGATACAATACGGCTACCTGCCCGCGTAGATCGAATTTCTTAGAATCAGTTCGACACACCTGTCTTAATAATAACCATAAAAGATTACTATACACAATAGGCTGTTTTTCTAATTACAAATTTTAAACACAAAGTACACAAAAGAAGTCCAAATGCGAAAAGGTAATAAATAAAGTGTTTGTTTTATGGTAGTCAGGTGTGCGTCCACTTTTGTCAGCGTGTAACAATATGTATGGAAAATATAATAAAAAAATAAAACTAATAAATGATTATAGCTGTTATTTGATAACATATAAAGAGATCTACAGTAAATTTGATTACGGTTCAAAATTCGTCACCAATTATTTAAAGAAAAAATACAAAATTGCGCTTTGTTCATGATACTGCCAATCGATATTAGGCGTTGTAAACTCAGTAAGGCGCAATGTATCCCACGGATAAACCTGTATCAATTTACTTACGAGCTGCGTCCCTAATTGTATACAGAAACATGTTATCTATTAGGATTCAACACTGGTAGCAATGAATAGCAATGAATTGGCAACAACTTTCACACTACTCGCGTTTGTGTTGACTTGGTTGGGACTTGGACTTTATTAGAGAAATAAATAAATTGAATTGGACCTACTTATGCAAAATGGAACCAACCCACATACTGACAGTTTTGAAAAAAAAGCCGTTTTTATTAAAATTTTGCGTACAAAAAAATATGTTTATATTTTGGAAAAAACATTTAGAATATTGTATATTATATTTTCTCGTTATGATTTTTATTGAGTCGATAGAAGGTGCATTTTGAGTCTTCTGCAGCCTTAACCCAATTTTGGCATGTTTGTGGATTGGTTCTGTTTTGCATAAGTAGGTCCAATTGTAACTATTTAGTTTTGATCACAGTTCATTATATGCCTGAGTTTTAAATTTTTGTAGCTCATGGGCCACAGTACCTGCAATATAATTTCAAAGACGTTGATTCGAATGACAATTTCCGACAAGATTAAACAAAATTGTTGATACTGTTAAAGAAACCATTTAAAAAAAAAACCGTCAAAACCTAGTTTTATTAACAGGGCGTTCAATTCGTAGCTCACAACGCCCACAATGCTCCGTTAGCCGTTCCACAAGTCGACCACGGTCGTTGTGGTCGTGGCGAAAACGTCTTCAATGGCGTGATCATTCTCGTTCACACAACGCTCACAACGACCCATGTCAAGAGGTGGGTCGAATAGCCGTTCCACTTGGGTGTACGATTGTAACGCCGGCAAGGAAATGGAACGGGATAAATCGCGGTCGTGAAAGTGGCCGTTGTGAGTCCCTAATAGAACGAAGCCTAAGTGTATTAGTAACGACCACTTAACCTGCTACAATCCCTGGGATAATATATAGTCTTCGTGACTGTGTCGAGCAGATGTGGTCAAGAGTTTAATGCGAAGAAAATTTTGCATGTTTTGTTTAAAACTCGCCTATAGACGGGTACGCCGCAGTAGTTGGAAGTTTATGGTTCGATATGGCCACAACCTCATACACAGTTACTTTTAAACTCAGTATTATGGACGTGAGTAAAGTAGTAAACAAAGGTTATGGTGTTTGAAAGAGAAGAAACCAGAACGAATGCAAGGACAATGGTCGATGATGTTATGCTAGAGCAAGTGAATGAGTTTGTATATCTTGGATGTGCTTTTAGCAGGGATGGAAGGTACACCGCTGATATAGAAAGAAGAGTGAATTTGGGGAATAGTGTGAATGGAGCGTTAGGTAAACTTCTAGGCGCTAAGAACCTCAGCCAGAAGGCCCAGCTCGCCATACACAAAGCGGTGCTGGTACCTGCGCTCACGTATGGATGCGAGAGTTGGGTATGGAAGAGAGAGCATGAAAGTAGAGTAAACGCGGTCGAGATGCGAGCACTGCGCAAAATCTGCGGAGTGACGCTCGCGGACCGCGTTCGTAATACCGAAGTAAGAAAGAGAGTTGGTCTGAAAGAGAGTGTCGGGGTGAAGGTAAGGAAAGGAATGCTCCGGTGGTTCGGGCATGTGGAAAGAATGCATGATGAAAGAATGACTAAACAGATATACAATGCAAAAGTGGATGGATGCAGAAGTCGTGGAAGGCCACGACACACCTTCCATGATCAAATTGATCGTGTACTAGCAGAAGATGATGTCAGGAGCTTTAAGAACAGACGAGCTTGCATGACAAGAGTTATGAATGTCAAAGAGGCAAGTGAGGTGTGTAAGAATAAGCCTAAATGGCACTCTGATGCTCGTGCCTACCCCGCAAGGGAACTGGCGTGAAGTTATGTATGTATGTATGTAGTAAAGTAGTACAATAAGTTTAGAATGGTGTGTAAGGTTATTTGGTTGAAGTCAGAATTTTTTGTTTGTTTAAGGCTTGGCAACTAGGCCTTCAAGCCAGGCGCAGTTGTGTTGTAGGCTACAATCCACACCATTCAACGGAGTTCTTGTGAAAACTCGAAAAGCCACATTTGACTATACAGTTCACATTTCTCACAAAAACACATAATTACTACTCAAAAACTATCAATATCCTACAACTATTGTTCATTTTAGAGTAATTTAACACATTTTTAGAAAATAAAACTGCACAGCACAACGTCCCCTTTCAGTTCCCGCCAAAAACTCTCGTTGAAGTCTGAATAAAAATTAGGTTATGCTAGTGATGTGGCCATCATGCTTTGGGCATAGATTACATATTAAATATTATTTTACTCTTTCTTTATGTTTATGGCTTGGTAGCTAGATACTTAAGCCAGATTTTCAGTTTGAATATAATATATGTTTATTTCCAGTATATAAAAGTATTCTCTGATACATATAAAATACAGTAGGTATACTATGTGAATAAATGTGGCAAACAATGAGTAAGTCAGTACAATTCGCCACAAAGGCGGGCAAAGCAAGTAAAGACGACATGAAGATTTGTGGTGTGAACGAACGTATAGAGAAGTAGAAATAAAATACATATTGTGCCAACCCCAAATAATTGGAAGAAGGTGAAAGAAAGAAAGTAGAGAATACTAAAAACTCTATACTAACTTATAACTAAAGCAAATCATCGTATTCTTGGGTTTTCTTTCAATACAAACAAAAGTAAACAGTCGACTCGTTACAAATTCACCGATATCGGTGAAATAAAACAATTCACTTATCAGATACAAGCGGCAACGGTCGGTGTACAAAAATGGACAGAACATTACATTGTCAACAGTTTAAAACTCAATTGTATCCCAAATATAGCTGAATAATAACACGGCAATAAATACATGTGCCTCTATTTTCAAAATAGGCAATGGTCGTCGTTTTATGGTTTTATTTTTTTTATGGCAAATGTAGGGTTGGCGATTATACTTACGATTTTACAACAAATACTACGCGAAAACATTTGCTACTGGAATTTTCTCCGCGACTTCGCTGCTAGTCAAGGCCTAATATATAACCTTAGTTACATTGTATTATATTTTTAACTAAGCGCTATTCGTCCCTGAAAAATTTACCTAATTTTATCCCGGAAATTATCCCTTTTCCCAGGTTGAAAAGTCTCCTACGCCCATTCTCGGTTTTGAGACTACATAATGCACCTTTCAGCAAAAACATCCCGGTTGTTTTTTCGTGAAAGCGCAACAGATGGACGGACAGAGTTACTTTTGCAAAAATAACAGTAGTATGGATTTTAACACATTCCGAATTAAACTGTGCTTACCTCGTAGTGTGGTAGCCTCGAGTCAAGCACTCATCAATCAATCATGTCCAAGAAGCATGCACCGTTTAGGTAGTTTTTCTTATCTTTGTGCATATTGTTAGAATTACGACTCGCCGAAAGTGACGAAAAACATCGCGATGAAACTTGCACAGATGTGATGAGATCCGCTTACGTACTAAATTATCCCGCAGTTGAGTATAGAAAATTTAATAAACTAACACAATAAAGATTTTTTTAAATAAAACTAATTTGAAAAATATAACTAAATACTAAAAATAAACTAAATAATAAATCGTACAAATAATATAATTAAAGACTGTGTAACAAATCGCTGCCAGATGGGAGCGTGCCCAGAAGGCTGGTTGCATTGCCGCGATGTATGGCGATGCTTAATCGTTGGGCGAAATATGAGCCAGCCCTCTAATCACGGATGGTATGAAAGAGTTTCTTGCTTTCTTTGAAGAAACTGTTTGCCGATAGACCCCACGGACCAAATGATTTAACTCCAAACAGCACAAATATATACCCCCTCCTAAGGGTCCATATTTGCACCGTTTGGGAACTTCAGCTTTCTTAATCCTTTAGCTCACTATTAGCACATATGTGTCCGCGATGACAGTGCAGATCGCGTTTGTGCACGTGATCGTTTTTGTGTTGTTGTCTCACTCTGTTTATATAGGAGTTGTATGGTTTGTATGAAATGGGTATATTTTCTTGGTATATTACGAGATAGTGATAGTGTTAGTCTTGCGGCTTTTTGGTATATCGATAATTGTCTTAAGGGCTAAATATATTGAATTACTGTTGGAGCACGCACGGGGGGAGAGGTGCGGAGGAGGAGGGGCCGCAGGCGGCGGCTACCGTGGGATCACAGAACACGCGCCCGCACGACGGCTAGTCATAGTGCGACGGACGACGATAAATTGTATATACCATATCATAACTTCGAATACACCAGCATCTATCTTTTATACAGTCCACAATAAGTTAACCACCTCATCAGCGTGTCTGCTAGACAGGCACGCTCTTCTACAATTACAGTAAGACGTTTTCATGATAACTTTTGAAATGCTAAAATTCGATCTAAAAACTTGTAAGTGTAAGCCCTATAAAGAGGACAATAATAAAATAGTAAATAATTCATAAGGCAGCCAGTGGATGCGCGGGCGCATGCTCCTCACGCCGCGCGGAACATTTTGCCAAACCACAAAATATAATACTATTCCCACGATATCAGAATCACGTTTCATATAAATTTCTTACTTCTGCACTTAGGAACAGTGAAACTTCTGTGAAATCATTGTATACCAGCGGCGGGTGGTTTATGGCTAATTTTTTTACACCTTTGGTTACATAATTGAAGTTTTAGTAGGAACCCCTAATTTTTACTAATAATATATATAGCCTATGTTACTCAGGGATAATGTAGCATTCTAATAGTAAACGAATTTTTAAAATTGGTCTAGTAGTTTTTGAGTTTATTCGTTACAAACATACAAAAATACAAATTTTTCCTCTTTATGATATTAGTATAGATTATGTGGCATATTATATTTTGGATTCTACATGATGAAAAAAATCAAATATAGTTTCATTTAAGGTTTATTACAGTAAATTAACGCGAACACAGCGCCACCTTCATATTCATTTATCACGTAAACGACGTCATTTACCGGGATAAAAAGTATACTAAATGTTGACCGGGATATAAGAAGCTAATTCCGTGTTTTGCGCTGGATCGGCTGGGCGTAACTATGTTCTAAATCTCAGCCTTTCCAACACATTCAAAGCGCAGGGTCGTCAGGGAGGAGGGGGTTTTTAGTGGGTATTGGGGTTGCTCGCCCGTGCAGCAACGCTCGGAGTCTTCCACACTATTCTGTGACGTCGACCGCGGACGGAGCGCTGCCAAGAGCATACTATTGCTGCAGTGTTATCGCCCCCGACCGACGCGTGTCGTTCCCCTAGCAACGACCCAGTTTGTGCGTAAATCGGTTAAGAATTTTCCCTCGCCTCAAAACAAAAAAAAAAAGCTAATTCCGTGTCGAGTTTCATCTAAATAATCGGTTCAGGAGTTTTCCCGTGGTGGTCTAACAGATAGATTGAGAAAAAATTTAAAAGTTGTATTTTTAACCTAAGTAGGTTTGTTTGTAAATTGCTAATCATTTTGTAATTTACTTATCAGGGTAAGCCGCACGCAGAAGGTTTGCCGATGACTACTTACTATTATTATATATACTTAGGTAAAGTATATACAGTAATAAATTTATTGCAACTATTTATGTAACCTTTTTGTCAACCCTACTGGCCATCCACGCGTGACATCATGAGGCTATCGGCAAACCTTCTGCGCACGGGTAGTAATGTGTATAATGATGTATGGAACCTTACCTTTGAGATAGCAGCTGAAAACCCTGCTTGACACACGCCAGTTTTCCTTTGACCATGGGTCGCTGAAAAATAAAAACAAAATTCATTATCTGTAAACACAAGAATCATACTACCACAACATTTATGCATTAACAGCTATAAAGTAGAAAGTGTTTAGATTTGTGGAAAAGTGCTTATATATATATATACACAAATATATAACTTTTATATTATTATATAATATATAACTTGCATTGTGTTCAAATATACATGTGTTCAGCTAAATAATAGAACAGCAACATAATTATTATAATAAAGTATTTTTACAAGCAATTGTAAAATCAAATACAATTAAAAAAAATATTTTGAGGCGACAAATATTCGAATCATCCTTCTTATATAAAATTTTGTATAGTTTGTAATTCCAGAAGATTGATTAAAATTAACGTATACCAAAATTCTTAATTTTCGTAATATTTATATTTTTTAAATACATATTTAGATAAAATTTATATAAGTATAAAAAAGCGTTATGATTACCTTAATTATTACATAATTGTATATTTGTACATACATACATACATACATACATAACTTCACGCCAGTTCCCTTGCGGGGTAGGCACGAACAACAGAATGCCATTTAGGCTGATTCTTACACACCTCACTTGCCTCTTTGACATTCATAACTCTTGTTATGGAAGCTCGTCTGTTCTTAAGGCTCCTGACATCACCTTCTGCTAGTACACGATCAATTTGATCATGGAAGGTGTGTCGTGGCCTTCCACGACTTCTGCATCCATCCACTTTTGCATTGTATATCTGTTTAGTCATTCTTTCATCATGCATTCTTTCACATGCCCGAACCACCGGAGCATTCCTTTCCTTACCTTCACCCCGACACTCTCTTGTATATTTGTATTTAAAAAAATGTAAATATATAATTTATGTTTATTTTATATATTATATAAATAATAATAAATGCAAAATAATTCTTTAGGAAGAATAATTAAATTGATAGACGATCGAAAATTACTTTAAAGTATATCTACAATAACTACTGTATAACTATGTGTATGGTTCTGGTGCAAATGAAAGTGTTAGTGAATCGTATTTGGGGGTCGACTGTGCATACAACATCTATGGTACCTTGTTTCATACATTACTCACCCTCGTCCAATGATTGGAACCCTAAACAAATCATTGTGTTATAGAATATATACTTTTAATTACATAAATATAATTTATTATCATAAATAATTAAAGTATTATAACAGTACAAAAATTACAAATCAAATATTATGTAGTACATGCTAGACTTAAGAGCCCACCCTATACATTCGTACTGACGTTTGAGGATGTAGAATGAATATTATTGTAACATTATAATTATTAAGTATTATTATTAATATTCATACAGAAGAAACTGCAAATATAATCCGTTAAATCGCTCGAACCCATGTGTTTACACACGATTAGAAAAAAGAGAAACTTAAATTAGAAAAATTATAAGAGTAATCACATATTATAAACCTTTATTAATGACCATATAATTATATTCTATCGGTCTTATTCATATTGAGTTAGGGTCAGTTTGTATGCTTCTTTAAGGTCCTTCAAGAAGCCTACATACTTACTCTAGCTCAATATAAAAGAAAGAAAGAAATAAAGTAATATTAATTATTTATAATAAAGAAGAAGAATTTATAAGAAAGTAATATGAAACTGAATTTCAATATTTGCATTTTTGTTATGAATGACAGATGTCTGGTTTACCAACATTTGTTGCAGATGGGACTAGTTAACGCTGTCACGTGTCATTTTTTAACCGCATCAAAGTGTCTGTAAATAATCACTGCAAAGGGTGGACTCTTAACGGCTGCTCTTGGTTTGCAACAGATGGCTGAGCAGTACACGAACGATTTCGAACAAAATCAGTTACTACGGCAGCCTTCCATGATTAATCTAGAATGACTATTAAGTTTTACCAAGATTATAATAATAATTGAAGTACAAATTAATGTGTGTTGGAAAAAACAGACTTTCGAGAATAAAAAAGCTATTTATCATATTTAAATAGTGTAACACATATAAAGGACAGTATATTAACTAAATGCAATAAGATTAGAAAAATATACAATGCATTTTTCATGCTGCCATTTTGGATTTTGACAGTCAACAAAATTGTAATACTCGTAATAAAATGGAATACATATCATGTATAATAATATTTTGGCGAATTAAATTCGAAGCTTATAAAAAACAGATCATGCACAACAAGAAAACATAACAATTAGAATTATTTCCGCCATTTTTCTTTTTTTTTAACGAAAATATGGCGTCGCTTCGCAGTATTAATTAGATTTCCTTTGTGTATCTATAAAATACAGTCTAATATATGACCTGACAAGATTATCATGTAATTCAGTACATACCTATATATTTATTACAGTACGGAGATTAAATGTAGGTACATGATATTTAATCAGTGATACACGAGCAATATCGCATAGAAAACACGTAATAATACTCCCATGAAGATTTAAAGAAACATTTCTACCTAATGAAGGTAAATTGTCCACTATGGCTACGTTCCATTAGATTCACAACGACCACGTTCACGACCGCGATTTTTCCCGTTCCACTTGCTTGCCGGCGTTATAATCGTAAACCCAAGTGGAACGGCTATTCGACCCACCTCTTGACATGGGTCGTTGTGAGCGTTGTGTGATCGAAAATTAAGACGTCATTAGTGACGTTTTCGCCACGACCACAACGAAAACGGTCGCCTTGTGGAACGGGTAACGGGGCATTTCGGGCGTTGTGAGCTACTAGTGGAAAGCGCTGTACATTCCCAAAAACAAAATTAAAGCCTGAAAATAATGTAATAGGGAAGCGGATACTCAAATCAACTGATATACTTTTTATAAACTTACAGAACATAGCATCCTCATAGATTTTATACAAGCATAGAAGCGTACCTACGTATTCATGACGTTATAATTGGTAATAAATATTTTTTTTATTGCATGAGTTCAGAATACAGGCAAACGGCACACCTAATGGAAAACGGTTACCATCGCTATGGACATTTGTAACAGTAAAGACGTCACAAATGCGCTGCTGCTCTCTTATAAGGGGGTCTGGAACCTAGCCACTAAGGCCGCAACACAACTCAATGTTGTTATGGCGGCATTCCCTAGACCAGGGGTGGTAACCATCCAGACGGGCAAATACCCTACCACCTTGCTATGGGTTGTTTTGTCGTCTCTTATGACAGGCCACCTGGTCACAGGAAATTGTATTCTATTTCCGTTCCTGCACGTGCAAAACTTAAATGGTAAGATGTTATTTTAACTTATTGTAACACGTGTTTCCTATTCTTCCTATATAAATAATAATTAATTCAGTTAATTACGTGTCGTGACGAATAGTTTTAGCTAAAACAATCTACACAACAAACATCTATTCAGCCGTTTTAAAAAATTCAAAGAAATAACACAATGGAGTTGATTTAAATATACTTTTTATGTAATCGTAAATCATTATTGGGCCGTTATTTGGTTGCGTCAGGCCAATTTCACGCCCGCCATTACCGGCGGATGCGAGCTTTCGCGCGCTTTTGACAGCCGCCATCTTAGATAGTCTGTGTAGTTTAATTATTAGAATGATCATGCATTATTGATGAATTTGAATTATTGTTGTTGTATTTCATATTTATATCTTAATGTAAATATTACCTAGGAAGGGGCAGTGTGATAAGGGAACGTTGTGGGTTGAAAGAAGATGTAATAACAGTTGAGAAAGTAATGTTAGAGAATCAGAGAATGGATGAAAGGAGACTGACAAAACAAGTCTGTGATAACAGTGTGACGTACTTACCACGATCAAATCGCAGATGCCTTGAATAATGACCAGGTAAAGAGCGCCTATAATTAACCTGCATGTCTGAAGTGATTAATGAAAGTAGCTGACGCAAAAGAGGTATGTCAAGATCGTAAAAGGCATGATAATATTTATTACATAGTCAGTAATACGTTATTAACTAGTTAAAGCAATGACGTCATAACTTCCTACTCTTGAACAAAATATATGAGCCTGCGGAATTGTGTAAAATGATAAAACTATATCAGTTGATTTGAATATCTACTACCCTCATCTATTCAACCTTTCCGAGACCATTTACGATAAACTGTCAGTAAAAAATTCTAAAACGATCACGTAATATGTCATCACGTAATAATATATCGAGGGGTCCAAGGTTATTTGTTTTAAGCGTCATTTGCGAAATTGTGCCGATAAAGGAGTTTGAAGTTTCAATGACCCACAAAAAGACTTCATTAGTAAACTACATATTATATTTACAAAAGAAAAAATCTGTAGTTTTTAGTTGGAAACCAGGTTCATTATAATTCCTTAAGTTTGAGACATTAGGATGCAAGAAAACCATCAAGTCAATTCTGTCACAAAATGTCGCTTAAAACAAATAGCCTTTCACCCCTCGATATGTATGTTGTTTGTCTTAGGAATGGTTGGGTATAAAAATTTGGCATCTAGACGGAAGTTTGCACTGGTCTCCTATTTATTTAAATTGTTTAACCCAGGTGTATTAGTTGAAATCAAATTGAACATTCCAGAGAATTTTGTGATGAGACGTAGGCAGCCGCCAATGTTCGTAGTACCTTACGGCAGGACCAACTTACTTAGAGCAAAGGACCGTCTACCCCCGCACAACGAAGTGGGGTGCGTTCTCCCAGGGCACACTCCAGGCACTTTATTGCGCTGGATCGACTGGGTGTAACTATGTTCTAAATCTCAGCCTTTCCAACACAAACAAAAGCGCAGGGTGGACAGGGAGGAGGGGGTTTTTAGTGGGTATTGGGGTTGCTCGCTCGTGTAGCAACGCTCGGAGTCTCCACACTATTCTGTGACGTCGATCGCGGACGGAGCACTGTCAAGAGCATACTATTGCTGCAGTGTTATCGTCCCCGACCGACGCGTGTCGTTCCCCTAGCAACGGCCCAGATTGTGCGTAAATCGGTTAAGCATTTTCCCTCGCCTCAAAAAAAAAGGGATCAAATTTCTTAATAAGGCGCCGATGACACAGGCCTTGAGAACATTGAACAAGATATGTTAACAAATTGACATTTTTATTTGTACTGTGATTCACAAGAACTGCCTATTATGTTATATGCTATGACGACTGAATATGTATATATAATGTATTATATGTACCACGCTATCGTATTGGTGACAACTGGAATGATAGCGATGTTTGTAAGTTAATAAATAAATAAATAAATGTCTAAGCGTTGTAATAATTTTTTGTAGTTACAGGCAGACACTTCAATTTTATTGCCATAGTTATTAAGACTACACTTTTCAAATGTCGTATTAACTCATCTCCAAAGGAACTTTTGAATTAATTAGCTGAATGCGATTCGAAAGGTACATACTTGTTCGACAGGGTGAAAATTCGTTGACATCCGCAGCGTCAGATGACTTCGCAACGAAGCACGTTCCCACCGGGTCCCGTTGGTTCTGCTTCGCTGACACGTATGACACGAAGCGAGGTGCACAAGCCTGCAAAACATATTCATTATCAGTTTACGTGTTTTTTTTATTACTGGAGTACAGCAGGCAGACTGACGGCCTGTGATGGAAAGTGGTTACCGTCGCATATAAGCCACAACTCAAGGTTGTTATGGCGGCATGCTCTAGACCAGGGGTGGTAGCCATCGAGACGGGCAAATGCCCTACCTGGCTGTGGGTTGTTTTGTCGCCTCTTACGACAGGCCGCTTGCCGCAGGAATTTGTATTCTTTCTCCGTTCCTGCACGGATAGTCGCTAATATAGAAAATGGTACAGGCTACAGTCGTTATATGTCGTGGTTATTGTTTGAAATGAAATTTCAATGTTTTACGAGAAGCAAGAAAGAAAGAAACGATTTTATACTACCGTGAAATACAACGCAAACCTTACAAATACAAAATACACAATACAGATTCACAAATGAAATTGTACGTCGAATTCTAAGTCGCCCAGGTTGAGAAATTGTACGTCGACTTCTAAATCGATCAGGTTGAGAAATTGTACGTCGACTTCTAAGTCGACCAGGTTGAGAAATTGTACGTCGACTTCTAAATCGACCAGGTTGAGAAAATGTACGTCGACTTCTAAATCGACCAGGTTGAGAAATTGTACGTCGACTTCTAAATCGACCAGGTTGAGAAATTGTACGTCGACTTCTAAGTCGACCAGGTTGAGAAATTGTACGTCGACTTCTAAATCGACCAGGTTGAGAAATTGTACGTCGACTTCTAAGTCGACCAGGTTGAGAAATTGTACATCGACTTCTAAATCGACCAGGTTGAGAAATTGTACGTCGACTTCTAAGTCGACCAGGTTGAGAAATTGTACGTCGACTTCTAAATCGACCAGGTTGAGAAATTGTACGTCAACTTCTAAGTCGACCAGGTTGAGAAATTGTACGTCGACTTCTAAGTCGACCAGGTTGACAGCTCAGCATATTTAGAATAGTATAAAGTTTTAAACAGCTCCAAAAACAACAAACAACAATCATTAACATAGTATATAGGTAGCTAATATCCTTAATATTTTCTTAAGTTTTCGCGACTTGTATACATAATAAAACTACATTTTAACGGTTTTAAGCGCGGTAATTTTATTTGTTTTTTTTTTGGTTTTTTCGACGTTTCGGCCACTTTTCAGTGGCCGTGATCACGGAAGACAAAGATGTCAAGTGTCAACGAGTATTGTTAAAGTTTTATTTAGCCTACCGCGAACTTGTTAATTTTAATTATTTCATTTTATTTTTGGTTTATGGTTATTATTTACTCTATGGGAGCCTAATCTAATTTACTACCGCTTCGCAACATGTTATGGCTTTAAGAGAAGAAGCGGCGCAAGAAACTCTTCAGCAAACATGCCTAGCTCTAATAATTTTATATAATATTAAAATGGGTAGAAGGAAAACTTTGTAAATTTTGTTTAGAGACCGAGTTCTGCATAGTTTCTTAAATTATGACATTAATATGAAACTAACATAGGTATAATAGATATGTAATGAGTTATATATTTATTATTTTTAAAGTTATATAAAAAATAATTCGTTGTTCTAACGAGTTAATAAGGTAATCTAATCCAATAACCATAAATAAAACTAGTCTACATATTATTTGTCTATGGGCTTGTTTTTACTGTGCATGTGAACTTGACAACGGTACAATAGTTAATCTTCACTCCAGTTTTTGAAACAACATTTTGATTTATTCAAATCTGTAACAGGGTTGCCACGATTAAATAAACTTTTTATATTGTCAAACACAGTTAACGGCAGGGTTCACTTAATAGGTTATAAGCCTCCCAGGGATACAGTTATATTACAATTACTTACTTGTAGATTTTTTTCTTTATACATACATACATACATAACTTCACGCCAGTTCCCTTGCGGGGTAGGCAAGAACAACAGAGCGCCATTTAGGCTTATTCTTACACACCTCACTTGCTTTTTCTTTTTAAATTTAAAAGTAACTTAATATATTTTTGAAGTGAAACTTCTTTAGAATCGTTGTGAATTTAAACTCAATGAAACGAAAAAGCGACACTAAATAGATAAACACATAAATCTATAGAACTAAGCCTGCGAGATACTGATATACGGGTTTTACATTGTGCAGTAGATTAAAGAGTCAATAAGACCGACGATTAAACATATATCCAATTTGGACCGGAATAAAACTGATAATAATATTTTTTAGACTAAAACAGTGAAAAATTAAAAATGATAGGAGAAGAGAAGTTAAGAAGAATTTTGAATTATAATATTTGACGAACGTAGCTTCAAGGAATTATATTTATATTAATAAAAGTTAGAGAAGAGTTATCTGTGATTATATTCTCTGAAGTCTCATTTCTTCTGCGTGTAAACTGCACATACACACATTTTTTTTATACTGGCAACATTCGTCTTACAAGTATAATGACGTTTAAACCATAGATAACTTTACAATTGTATTAATATAATAACTATTAGTTTATTTAATTATATTAAGTTTAAATAAGATTTATAGCTGAATATTATTTATTATAGAAACTTGTGACAGTAATTTTGGGACACGTTGGAATAGTACAGCTGCAAATATACGATTATTTGATAAAAGACATGTTTATATTCATGGTCATCGTATATTTCAACCTTCACCTAACCTACGCATGGCCTCTTCGTTTTGAATACGAAACGATTTGCTGAGAAATCTACTTTAGGGTTGAAATCTGATTTTGGTTTTTACTATTGTGTCAAAATTAAAGCAAATAGATATATAAAAAAATGGCAGTTTTCTAATTCGGACAAAAATATAAAGTTCTAAAGTCAATTCAAATTTGGAATGTCGGCGACACAACCGTTTATGTCGTGAACTTTTTAGCTACCCTCATGTTACGTACCCTCTGTTGGGCAATGGTAAAATCTGAAATTTTGCCACTGGTTATGTTTCTTGTGAACTACCTACATAATGAAGATTCCAACTGAGAAGTGATTTTTTTTATTGTTTATTAAAAGAGTCCGGCATTCAAGGTTGATAGTCCTGCTCTTTTAGTCCTAGCGTTATATTATACAGCCAATAAAGAAAATGGACCACCAATTATCTTAAAAAGCCGTGATAGCTTAGTGGTTAATACCCTCGCGTCCCAAACTCGAAGGGCGCGTGTTCTCATCCTGACAGGAAAGCATGCACCACTAGGGCAGTTTTCTTGTCTAATGTGCATATTGTTACAGTTACCATGTGCTTCACGGCGAAGTAAAGGGGCCGAGTCCAGCAGTGGGACGGTTATAGAATGATTATAGCGACTACGGGATTAGTGTAGCCTGGAAAAAATATACAGACGTATTGGTAATTTCTGGGATTAGTGTATTCAGATTCACAGATAAAACTAAGATTTTATTAATCTTGAATTTCTATATAGAATAGTTTTATAAGAATATTGCATTGTATAGACTCGAATTATTTATAGATTTATTATATTATAAATTAGCAGATTTTTGTAATTTCATATATTTAAGATATAAAAGTATAATAGTTGTTTTAATACACAATAATAAAAAATTACTTAATATGACTCCTGTGATTAGGCCACCTCACTGCAACGCAGAGGCTCCGGGTTCGATTCTTGGTATGGTAAATTTCAGAAACTAACTAACTTCTGGGTGTCTGGGATTGGCCCCAGAGTAGTCCGTTGTATATTACCCATAACACAAGCGTAACTTGCTTAATTTGGGGATACACAATATGTGTGGTTGTCTGCCGATTTATTTATTATTATTTAATTATAATTACAAGTTTAAGTGTAATATAGGGATGGAATATTATATAATAGAAAACTCTTTGTTGTTCATCACATACACATGAAATAAACAATTTACAGTAATCACCTTAAACAGTAATGAGAAACAATGGACGCCCTTATCGCTTTCGACTTATCTCTTTCAGACAACACGGTCTATGGAGTTTATGAACGGAATCCCAAGTGTGTGATGGTAGTGTACAAATTAAATACATATATAAATGAATTAAATACATATTATTGATAATATTCTTTTCAAAAATTGCCTTTGTACTATAGCAATATTTGCGGGTAGTTGTGATTAATAATCGAATATAGAAGCGAGCGGACGTAGCGATGAAACATCATTCTCACTTCGATTATCGTCGGATACACACGTCATAGTAATGCTCTAGGTTTGCTAATTATTGTAAAGAAGCATAACTTAGAATTAATTGTACTTTAAATAAGCATTCTGCGTTGTATGTGTTTCATTATATATATCCCGCACTAACAATATATAAATACTTATATATATTATAATATGAAAATAAGTATTCTGTTAACCTTTGATCAACCCTACACGTCGTGTTAGAAGTAAATCGAAAGAAAACACCGGCCATGCGCGTGCGCACGTCGCGATAATGATAATAAAGAGCCACCTAGCGGGATTTACATAAAACAGTGGCATCTGGCGGAAACCGAGCAGACGCATGGACGGACAGTTATAAATTTAATTTGATATTGTTTATTTTCGATTAGCTCGTGTTATTTGAAGTTATTTTACTGATTAATGCAGTAACATGAAAGGTTACATTAAACCCTGCAGTTCTTTGTAACACTATATAGAAGTTTTTCATAGTCAATACAAACATTTAAAGTAATTCAAGTAATATATTACATTCGGAAAGATCCTTTGAAATAATGATGCTGGAACTGAAATCAGCGCAGTGTTAGTTTCTTTTTTTTACGAGGTGTACCTAATCCGTCATGGACCAACTGAAAAATTTTCATGTCACAACAATTAAACAATAAATTATAACACCACACAAAGTCACAAACGCATAACTAACAATAAAACTTATACACATACTCAAACCAACGCGAACTACCACCGCATTGCATTACACGCACACTTCACAAACAAACCAAGACACACAAAGAGACTAAAAATTAATAACCCAGGCACAGAAAAGAAAAAAACAACACACATGGCACTAGATAGGACAATATATATAAGTATAGATATAAGGCCCACACTGCACATGCGCTTCCTCACAACACCAGCATGTAACAGATACGCTCTACATTAGTATAAGTTTAGTATTAAAACTAGAATAAATTAATATAATAAGTTATTCGTAAGACACATACACCTCAACACAAAAAGCAATAAATTAATGTCACACACAAGAACCAAAATAACTAATAAGCGTGTTAAATAAAAAAAAAATATCTAGAAATTAAGTTGTAAAAAAGGGTACGGAACACGAGTCCGTAGTTGTGAAAAAAAAAACCGTCACGGACACCCTACTCTTCAGGGACTACGGTAGGGTAGTGTTGGACTCCCGATGGCATGCTTGGAGCTACCAACTAAGCCAGCTCTTTGTTCCATCTTGATGCCGACACAAGAATTGAATATAAAATCCGTGAAATGTGCAGGAACGGAGAAAGAATACAATTTCTTGCGTTGGGGCGGCCTGTCGTAAGAGGCGACTAAACAACCCACAGCCAGGTGGTAGAGCATTTGCCCGACTGGATGGCTACCACCCCTAGTCTAAAGCATGTCGCCATAACAACCTTGAGTTGTGTTCCGGCATTAGTGACCCTTAAGAGAGCAGCAGCGCATTTGTACCACCTTTGGTGTCGTAAATGTCTATAGGCGATGGTAACCGCTTTCTATAAAGTGGACCGTCTGCCTATCTGCTGCACTCCTGCAATAAAAAAAAGTGTATGTTTATAAATAAAATGAATGAATGAATAACTTTATTGCACATACGTTTAAGTACAAATCAAAAACAACAAAATCCTTACATGTGTTCGCATTTATTTACGACAATAAATACTGTTCTTTCTTGAAACTCGATAACGTTGTGTGAGTTTTGACTTTTTTATTTACTAATTAAATTGGATAGTTGACACTTACAATAATTTCAATATAATGTTCATACAAAAAAGCAGGCAAAAATCGACATACAAACACACACATTATATATCCCCAAATTAAGCAAGTTACGCTTGTGTATAACGGATACAACGGATCACTCTGGGGCCGATCCCAGACACCATAGATAGTAAATAACAGAAAGTTCGTTTTCTGAAATTTACCATGCCAGGAATCGAACCCGGAGCCCTGAGTTCCAGCGAATTTGGCCTGCTAAGACTTAGACCGCTCAATCGCAGAAGTCGTCTAAAAATGAACGGTTACTAAGATATAGGAGGCACAAAGTAAGGACACGAAAACATTACTTACCCAAGTCTGAGTGCGTTGACAAAAGAATTTTAAATATGACTCACAATTTGCTTTTAGTTGATGACTAATTCTTAAGACATCTATAAAAAGAAAGTGCAAGCTTTACCTTGTGGCGTTCTGCCTTTATTAGTTATTTTTACATGCCTTATAGATACCTGTCTGCGACAAGTCTTATAATGATCGGTCGGCCTCTGTGGTTGAGCGGGCTAAGCCTTTGCCGGCGTACCTCACTGGAACGCAGAGGTTCCGGGTTCGATTCCTGGTATAGTAAATTTCGGAAACGTATTTTCTCCGTTATTTACTATGGTCTGGGTGTCTGGGATCGGCCCCAGAGTAGTCCGTTGTATATTACCCATAACACAAGCGTAACTTGCTTAATTTGGGGATATACAATGTGTATGTTTGTCTGCAGATTATTATTATAAAAAAAAGAAAGATATTTTAAGACTGGCAACATTGCCATCAGCCATTCATTCTGTTCTCTCGCACGCGAGATGGACGCTAACTACGTAGTCTGATTATTGTAACTGTTGTAAATTATAAATGTACCACTTGTACCAGGGTGATTTGAAGAACAGTAAAAGCCTGATCAAGAAAACTCAGTGTTCTTTATTCATCGTCCTTACACTCCGAAGCTACACGAAACCGCGGGTGACAAATCGCCAAAACCTCCTTTCCAACAATAAAACTGAGTTTCAAAAATATGTTTTAAATATAAGACGTCTAATAAGTTTTAGTTGAGATGTTAACTGTCTGGACAGCGTGTGATGAGTTACATTTTTTAATATACTTTGATTTCTAATTACCCGGACTAAAATGACAGCTGGTATCGATCTTTTTTTTTTATGTTGTAAGCTTGGAGCAACTCATCATTATGAGTTGAATCCTACAAAACTTCTATAGATATTCAAATCACAGTGGTGAGTTGTTGATTCAACTCCCACAACTCACTTATGAATCAAAAAAAGGTAAGCCGCAGCTGTCATTCTAGTCCAGGTAATTAATGAATGAATAATGAATGAATAAAAACTATTGTTCACGTATTTTCTTCCACGGCATAAACGAGGACGAATGAAAACTATTGTTCGCGTGTTCTTCCATGGCCCCACCAAAGATGAATGAATGAAAGATAACCATTGTTCACTTATTCGTCTATGCCACAACCAAAGATGAATGAATGAAAGAAAACTATTGTTCGTGTTTTCTTCCATGCTACAACCGAAGATGAATGAATGAATAAAAACTATTGTTCACGTATTTTCTTCCACGGCACAAACGAGGATGAATGAAAACTATTGTTCGCGTGTTCTTCCATGGCACAACCAAAGATGAATGAATGAAAGATAACTATTGTTCACTTATTCTTCCATGCCACAACCAAAGATGAATGAATGAAAGAAAACTATTGTTCGTGTTTTCTTCCATGCTACAACCGAAGATGAATGAATGAATAAAAACTATTGTTCACGTATTTTCTTCCACGGCACAAACGAGGATGAATGAAAACTATTGTTCGCGTGTTCTTCCATGGCACAACCAAAGATGAATGAATGAAAGATAACTATTGTTCACTTATTCTTCCATGCCACAACCAAAGATGAATGAATGAATAAAAACTATTGTTCACGTGTTCTTCTTCCACGGCACAACCGATGACGAATAGATGAAAGAATGATTTTTTTTATTCATCATCGTAAACTTAAACCTAGAGAATTAATATGGATACATTAGAACAACGGGCGGTCTTATGGGTCATAGCGATGTCTTCCAGGCAACTTAGTGTCCAGGGAGATTTAAATAGAACAATTTCCAACTCATCAACTACTACTTCATCCATCGTTGAGGTTTATATAAAACACAGTCATCTCACGTTTTCAGAAGCGAGTTTTAATAGTAACACAAATCTTTCGCATAAATTAACATGCGCATGTCCGAAGGTGATTCAGTGTGGTATCACGCGTGACTCAGAATCGGTCGTAACAAAATACAAAGCCTTAAGAAATCTGAGTTAGTCATGCGGTTAGTTCAATCATCTGACGGCAAAATGCAGTGGAAGAACTTTTTAACGTTATCCCAATTGGTGCAATACAAACAAGTCCGTTTGTGACGTAATCTGAAAGCAGAGGTCCCAGTAGAACACGCAAACGAGCTTCCCGACATTTGCTCTGGTCTGGGTTTCTTTTTTTTTAATGCATGAGTGTTCACGCTGCAATCACGAGTGGGGCACACGCCGCGGCGAGATGGCTGGCGGGGGAAGGCGCGCGAGCGGCGGGACATTCTACTTACAACGAAAGGACAGTGAACATAGTCGTTTCGAAACCATCAAAATCTTCATAATAATTATACCATTTTTTAACCGACTTCTAAAAAAGGAGGAGGTTTTTAATTCGTCGGTTTTTTTTATGTATGTTCACCGATTACTCCGAGATTTATGGTCTAATTTACGTGATTCTTTTTTGTTCGACGCGGAATAGCTGCGATTTGGTCCCCTAAAAATTTGACATAGTTTGGCCCAGTAGTTTTCCTTTCATGAACATTTTTTATGAAAAATTTTCTATTCCGTTCCATATGCACACCGATTACGCTGAGATTTATGATCCGATTTACGTGATTCTTGTTTAGTTTGATGCGGAATAGTTGCCATTTGGTCCCCTAAAAATTTAACATAGTTTGGCCCAGTAGTTTTCATTTTACGATCATTTTTTTCTTCCCGTTTCTTGGGACCTATATTTTTTAAGGAGCACGGCACCTTTCGTAGGTCTACCCATACATAGCTAGACACTAAAAAGTAACAAATAAAATAAAAAAACCGACTTCAAAAACTCAAAAACTAAAAAGTAATATCTTAACAATAACATGTTAAAGTCGGTGCTTAGTAATTTTCAAAATATAGTAATTTTTATGTTTTACTTTGCACCGACTTCAAGATGTTTCAGATAATATATATTAACAACAATAGCTTTAGAAATAAGTTATTTTATACTTTTTAGTTTTTGAAGTCGGTTTTTTTATTAAGCGAACAATTTACATATAATACAAAGTTCAAAACACACCAGAATATTTCATAAATAATGAGTTCAGCAGGCAGGTAGACGGCCCACCTAATGGAAAGCGGTTACCATCGCCTATGGATATTTGCAACACTAAAGGCGCTACAAATGCGCTGCTGCTCTCTAAAGGGATACTAGAGCCTTACCACTAATCCCGGAATACAAGGACTACACTAGGTTGAGGATGGCAGGAGGCCGATGGGATGACGCTGATTCCCTAGAAGACGGGCCGTCCCTTAGTGTGGGATGCTACTTGCGTTGATACTCTGGCGGTGTCCCAGGAGACCCTCAAGCGCCGCAAATATGCCGCCATTGGAAATGGTTACACATTTGCGCCATTTGGAGTGGAAACTCTGGGTCCGTGGTGTCCTTTTTTTTTATTGCAGGAGATCAGCAGACAGGCAGACGACCCTCTTGATGCAAAGCGGTTACCATCGCCTATGGACATTTGCAACACCAAAGGTGCTACAAATGCGCTGCTGCTCTCTTAAGGGAGATTGGAACCTGGTCACTAATGCCGGAACACAACTCAAGGTTGTTATGGCGACGTACTTTAGACCAGGGGTGGTAGCCATCCAGCCGGGCAAATGCCCTACCACCTGGCTGTGGGTTGTTTTGTTTTGTTGTCCTAACGCTCTAAAGGTCTACCGTGACGTCACCGCGTTTGGGACACGTCACACGCGACCGGAAGTCTGGCGACTATTTTGCTCATAGATTAAGCGTCGTTATACATCGTGGCAACGCCACCAGCCTTTTGGGAACGTTCAAGTAGTGACAGTGGTTTGGGACCAATATTTTATCTTTAGCTATTTTCCCCCTTCTTTATTTAGTTTGAGGTTTTAATCTTAATATATATAAATTACATGTCACGTTGTTTATCCGTGATGGACTCCTAAACTACTTGACCGATTTTAATCAAATTTGCGTACCGTATGCAGTTTGATCCAACTTGAAAGATAGGACAGCTACAACCGTCGGAACCGGTAGGTGGCGCTGAGATCGGGTTCTAAATTTTATTTCTTCAGGGCAGAACAACGTCTGCCGAGACAGCTAGTATAGTATAGTTTTTAGTTTATATTGTATTTTTCGTCAATAAAAAAACATTGTTCATTAAATTATTATAGATTAGCGATGATTAAAACAGATTTATTTATAACTGTCATAATAATATTGAAAGGAAAACATCGCTTCTGACCCATATTTCGTGGCACAATCGCGCAGCTATTCTGGTAATGCGAAGTAGGTCGCGGTGCGCACTATGTCAATTGCGCTGCGCACGCGCTTAAGCAATACCTCATTTCTACTGATTTAATGCATTCGCTTACCGTTTTTTAAAAAGAAAAAAGTGGGTCGTTTCCGATGCATTATGGTTTGTTTACTTTTGAGGGTAATCCCTCAAGTATATTTTCAATGTTTTTTTTGTTTAACTAATAATAAACTACATAATGAAATAGATTACAATAATATAAATTACATATACCTACATGAGAACAATAATATAATTCTATTTATTGCAACAAATTTTATTTAATGAAGAAATAATGGTCAGTGATCAAGTGTTTCAATTTAGAAATGGATGTAGCTTGTCTGACGAAATTTGGAAATATGGTCATATATACGAACCCAAATATAAACCGGATACAAACATTTTGAAGGCGTTCAAGCTTATCCAGTTTTTCTCGAGTTACGGCTCTATAGCAAGCATAAGCATAATCAAGTAGGAGAAGCAAGGATTGAGCAAGCATATATGATTTGTAACATGGATATTACGTCGACTAGTTGTTTTTTAATATTTTTGAAAAGCTTCTGGGCACTTAAACAGTTAGAAGAGAGTCTTGATTATAAAGCAATTTTCAGGAACTAGCAAAGTACCGAATAGACAATCATAGTAAACCTTTGTTCTGTATCTAAACTATGCTACTAAGGCTGTAAATCAAACAACAATGGCACGGTGCGCATGCGCAGTACAAACTAAATGGCGCTGTTTGACAGCTGTAAGATTACACATGATTTAGTTTAATGACTTCACATGTACACTATACATGGGATTTAAGATAGTTTCCATAATATCGGTATGATGATCTCAAGATTGTTTGATTTGTAAGATTTTTGCAGTTTGCACAGTGGAATACAGAAATTTTTATGCGTGCAGTTGCAAGTCGTAAGCAAGCGTAGCGAGCTAATTATGAATCATGTCTTCTTTTGGAAACAGAAATGGACAGGGGGGAGATTTTGAACAATGAATGAAACAGAGCGAATGAATCAGTCAATTGCGCGAACATCATACATGTGTATAACAAGAAATCTAAACAAATGTATATCATACTCCATCGTTCGCATAGTCTAGTCAAAATATAATCTAGGTGTCTTTGTCTCGCGTGAACAGGTATCTTCTAGGTAAGCGTGCTCCACCTTAGACTGCATTTCCACCTGACGTCAGGTGCAATGTCAGTCAAACGCGAACCTATTCAATATAATAAAAAAAAAGTCTATCCCAGTTGTTTTTTTTTAAATAGCTTCATTGTATAGAATATTAATATAATATCCTAGATTTTTCATTTCAATAAAATTCTTTATTGACTTTATTTTTTTTTATATGTTTAAGGCTTGGCAACTAGGCCTTTAAACCAGGCTGTTGTATTGTAGGCTACAATCGACGTCATTCAACGGAGTTCTTGTGAAAACTCGAAAAGCCACAATTGGCAATATAGTTTCCATTTCTTGCAAAAACACATAATTACTACTCAAAAACTATCAATATCCTACAACTATTGTTCATTTTAGAGTAATTTTACACATTTTTAGAAAATAAAACTGCACAGCACAACGTCTCCTTTCAGTTGAAAAACTCCTTCATTGCCTTTATTGGTGTTAATGTCCAAGATTAATAATCCAAAAGATACGTAACAATTTCAGCTGTAAGAAAATGCAATAAAGTCGATTTCGCAAAAACGTGTCAGAAATTTAATTTCATCATCATATATACTTTTGGACTTTCGCCATTAGACATTAGAACATCGTAAAAACCTATCAAAGCAATATTGAAAGCCTTCGATACAATCAACCAAGTACACCCAGACCAGCAAACCATAAAATATTCATCTACAGATAAACTTTCACCGATAATCCTTTGTTCGTCTACACTAAAGCCGGCGAAAGTAGCAACATTCAAAACCGATTGCGCTTGCGCCGATAAAGCGCGTTTACACGATATTCAAAGTGGTATGCCGTGTTCACACGAGCAGAACGGAAATTTATTGCAACGTATTGGAATATATGGTTTTGGGAACCGACAAAGAGCGACTTTAATAGCCTGGCGAGGAAGGCAAATGAAAATTCTGTGCATATTTTCACACACATCGAAGTGCAGATTTTGGTAGCATTCCTACGCAGGTCCAAAACGGATGTCAGGTGCACATAGCTTAGGTTGAAAATGTGAATACCTTTGTGTTTTTGGAGTCGGAATGTTTACTGCACAAAAAAAAACATGCTTCTGCAAAATATTAATGTGTTTCGGACAAACAAGTGTTGTAAGCATTAATTTTTTTTTTAATTGTAGTATAGGTTCGCGTTTGACCACAATCTTGCCTTATGTGGGGCGAAGATATGGTCTAGGATGGAGCACGCTTGCCTAGAAGGTACCTATTCACACGTGACTTGAAGACACCCAGGTTATATGTATCCGGAAAGACAGACTCCGGCAATGAGTTCCACTCCTTTGCGGCGCGTATGATGAAGCTAGATGCAAAGCGCTTCGTTCTAATAGGTGGAATATCCACCATATATCGATGCCGCATGCCGGTTCGTCTGGTTGTCCGATGATGGAAGGGAGATGGCGGGATCAGATTGAAGAGCTCCGCTGCACACTCTCCAAAGTGAATCCGATAGAAAACCGACAAGCTGGCAAACCTGCGCCGATGTTCGAGACTAATTACTATTTGAAACAATATTTTTTATTTTTCTGGAGTTCAGCAGACAGGCAGACGGCCCACTCGATGGAAAGCGGTTACCATCGCCTATGGACATTTGCAACACCAAAGGTCTCTCTCTCAAGGGAGACTGGAACCTGGTCACTAATGCCGGAACACAACACAAGGTTGTTATGGCGGCATACTCTAGATCAGGTGTGGTCGCCATCCAGTCGAGCAAATACCCTACCACCTGGCTGTGGGTTGTTTAGTCGCCTCTTACGACAGGCCGCCAGGCCGCAGGAAATTGTATTCTTTCTCCGTTCCTGCACGGATATTTGAAGTATTTATGGATTGGTTTTATGGACATGGTTTATTTTATGGCTGTGATATACTAGGTCTTTTAACGGTTTGATGCCAATTTGAATATCGGTTTTATATCTTATAAGGACTGTTAGATCTTCCCAAACAACAAGTATCTTTACATACACATAGATACTAATATAATATTAGGTAGTACTAATATAATGTAATTGAATTGTTTTATATACATGAAAAACGAGCAGATAAATGAAGTAATATACTTCCTTAAGGAACCAGCAATTTTGCTAAATAAAAGAATGCTTACTACATGAATTGGTCTTAAAATTAGCCGTACACCAAGTTGCATGAAAAGTAGTTCCTAGTCAACATGCTAAGAAAGCCGCTTCCACATTTGAGTAACAAAATAATCTATAATATTATAAAATTCTACACGTGTCGTGTCTGTACATTGAAGCTATTTACAAAAATCAACTGGGATAGACTATGCGAATAGACTATAGACTATATAAACGATGGAGGACGCGATGCAATTTTTTAGATTTTTGTCTGTTGGAGTTTGTCTGTTTGTTCGGGACTCACGTAATGACAGCTAATTCTTAGACTTATAGTTCGAAATGGATGCTTTATAAAAAAGGTAAGCAAGTTACGCTTGTGTTATTGGTTATGTATAACAGACAACTCTGGAGCCTTCCCGAAACACCCAGACCAGAATTAATAACGAAAAATCCTATGAATTTGTATGCACATTAACCATCTATACCTAGTACTATTAGTATAGATGAATGAATATATATACTTACTATGCTATCATTGCTTTCACACACTACCGCCGTGTAAAATGGGCCAATAAGGATCCGGCTCAAAACCCGTATAAGGACCAAACGGTTTGTCAGCATGCGCGCGCGCACATGTAATTGCGTGTTTTTCCAATGTTTTCTCCCTAAAAGACATTGCGTTATATTCTCTTAAATTAACTGTTTTAACGGATTGATGGTAAGAAGTGGCCTAGACGTATACGCTGAAATGTTGGTTGAAATGGTGTTAGCTGGATCAAAGCCTTCTTGAAGGAAAGTCTTAGATAGATCAGCTACGTTAAGGCTTTTTGTATTTCTCCCAAATTATCCTACCTGTGCTATACTTATGTTATGAACCAGTCATTCCAGGGAAATTTCGTTCGCGTTGCCATGACGACGTGTATTGTTCTTAAATTAAATTGAATTAGTTTTATTTTAGATAAACAACCAAATATTATTATGTGTGTAACACATAACTAACAATAAAACTTATACACATACTCAAACCTACGCGCACTACCATCGCATTGCATTACACGCACACAAAAAGCCTAAAAATTAATAACCCAGGCACAGAAAAAAAAAAACAACACACATGGCACTAGATAGGACTATATATAAGTATAGATAGTGCCAACACTGCACATGCACTTCCTCACAACACCAGCATGTAACGGATACACAATACATTAGTATAAGTTTAGTATTAAAATTAGAACAAATTAATATAATAAGTTATTCTTAAGGTACACCACAACATAAAAATCACTAAATTAATGTCACACACAGTAACAAAAATAAACAATAAGCGTGTATGGAGTCTAAAATTTTTCATACAAATTAAGTAGTAAAAAAGGATACGGAACTCGAGTCCGTGGAGATATTAATAATAATAAAAAAAAAAACATTTTTTTTTTTAAATGTCTCCTTGGACTCCGGGTTGCCTGGAAGAGATCGCTATAAGCGATAAGGCCGCCCATTGTTCTAATGGAAATGTATTCATATTAAATTGTCTAGGTTTAAGTTATGGTGAACAACAAAGAGTTTTTATTCATTCATTCAAAGTGTTACTTTAACATCTGTGCTTTTTATATATTTATAGAATATAATTGAATAGATAACATTTTATTGCTCACCAAATATACAATTACAAAAATGCTTGATTACAATATTGTCATGGTAGAAACAAGAGGCGGCCTTATCGCTTAAAGCAATCTCTTCCAGGCAACCTAACTTAAGGGTAATTTATTATTATTTATTTATTTATTTTTATCCGTGCAGGAACGGAGAAAGAATACAATTTCCTGCGGCCGGGCGGCCTGTCGTAAGAGGCGACTTAACAACCCACAGCCAGGTGGTAGGGCATTTGCCCAACTGGATGGCTACCACCCCTGGTCTAAAGTATGTTGCCATAACAACCTTGAGTTGTGTTCCGGCATTAGTGACCAGGTTCCAGTCTCCCTTAAGAGAGCAGCAGCGCATTTGTATTAACTTTGGTGTTGCAAATGTCCATAGGCGATGGTAACCGCTCTCTATCAAGTGCGCTGTCTGCAATTTTTTTATTGCTGATCTCCTGCAATAAAAAAATTAAAAAATTAATACCTAATCTTGCAATGTAGATGGTGCAGATTATTAGGTAGAATTTAAACAGACGTACGTAAACTACATATTTTACTGTAACATGTGTCCTCATACTTATTGAAACTAGCCAACACAGCGAAACCATTTTATTAGTTACTCCTAATGCTGAATATGAAATATTAGGATAGACTTTAAAAGGCTAGGATTTATTGCTAAGATAATTCCTTGATCACCTTTAGGTAGGTACGCTCATAAAAATATCTTAAACGTATAAAAATTTTACTAACCGTTACAAACACTACAAGTAAAACTACAAACTTGCCCATTTCCTCCCTTAAGACCTCAATAAAACTGCAGTTTAACAAAGCATCGGTTAGCCATTTCCTTTTCTTTCAACTTTGCTACCGGCACGCCTTTAATTGTAGTGCTTTTTCAGACCCAAGTACAGTCAACAAAACAGACTTAACAATGAAAAATTTATTCGAAGTGACTTTTTATTTTGCTGATATATTTACATATTCTGCTTGTTCCTTTCTTAAATGATTAACTATTACCCACGAGATCGACAGCGTTTAATTATTAAATTAAGTAATACTGTAACACGGACACAAGTCTCACGTCTCTTTATTTGTTTACTTTATAATAACAGCGCATAGATATCCCACTGTTGCACTTGGGCTTCACAATCTTTATGGGGAACGGACAATATATTCGCCAGGCTTGTTAAAAGCTGCGGTTGGACACATCGGTTATCTCGATAAGTAGATTTCATCACGATATTTTTCTTCACCGTTGTGATAATTATAATGATATGCACGTTACAGCACAAAACTATCTAAGCGGTAGTATGTTTTTCAGCTACGAATCATTACCATAGCTCTAATAAAAAAATACTTTAAATATATTAAATTTAATTTATTATCTAGCTGCAAAAATAAACAAAGTATAAATATTATTTTACGGAAAAAAAATATTTTTAATATACACTGTCTATATCTATTTGTGAGTAATACATTTTTACATATTATTCACATAATATAAAACAAAGTCGCTTTCCACGTTTGTCTTTCTGTATATCCGCTAATTCCTTCTAAACCACGCAACGGATTTTTAAGCAGTGTTCACCATCAGTTAAATAAATTTTCACTGAAAGTTTATATGTGTATAAAGACCCTGATTAAGTTTTTGTGTAGGTATTGTATTCTACCTATAAGACTATAAGTAGAACACTCAATCTAGGTCATCGAAGTCAATGGATAAGGTTCCTAGAAAAAAACATTGCGCAAAATCATTTTTGCTCACTGTACCTACTTGTACAAATGTCATGTCTAGAAGACCGTTACCAGTGGTACTGCGAAAGCTTATAAAAGGGTACAGCAATGTTTTTGCCCAACGTAACAGTGTTTCTGCATTTGGATTTGCTGTTCGCAATGCCGGGTTTGTGGGTCATATTCCAGATAAAGGCGGATTAGTCTGCAATCCATGTATTCAGACTGACTAGTAAAGTTTTTTTCACTTCGTTTGAGTGAATTTTAACCAAGTATTCCATTCATTGTATTATTTATGAACAAGATTAAAAATAAGTTCATTAGCTTCCTCGTGATATATTCTTACAGTCAAACAATTAAAACCTTTATTAACTATAAAGTACTTGTTACAAACTTAGATAAATAAAGGTAAGTACAGATTAATTATGTATACACGAACATATATGTACATATAAATTCTTGTAGAAGGTAAGGTAATGATTTTGCTATATTCTACGAGTTTCTTAGAAGTTTTAGCAAACTGATTTCGCTTCATACAGTCATGTTAGCTTAAAATATATACATTTTATTATCGATGAAAATGTATATAGATATAATTTTAAAATACTATTATAAAATATAATTTTAAATGAAAAAAATATCTAATAACCTAGACTAGATCCAACATGCTTTGATTCCACTTTAGATTTTATTGAAATAAAATCCACTTTAGACATTATTATAATATTCCACTTTAGATTATACTAGCTGATGCTCGCGACTTCGTCCGCATTGTGCGGTTTTTTAACTATCCCACGGGAACTCTAATTTTTCGGGATCAAAAGTGTCCTATATGTTGACCAGGGATATAAGCTACCACCATACAAAATTTCATTTAAATCAGTCCAGTCGTTTCGGAGATTGGAAATCTAAGTTAAGTTCTATTTCACTTCAAACATCCCCCTGACTCGGTTTTTAGCATTTTTTCTCATTGTACAGAAATTCGACCTCTACAGTTTTATTGTATGTATACTTATATAGATATAGATGATTTTATTACTTTTTTTTTTTCAAAAGACTAAAATATATTTATTTTAAATAAAAAAATAAAAAAAATATTACTTATATAAGAACATGACCCTATTTAATATATTACATACAAATAATCATTACCTACCCAACTTAACTTTACTTTGAATTAAAAAAATTAACTGATCCAGATAACTGCACCACTTAGCAGTTTTTTAAGCTAATGTGCATATTGTAACAATTACCACGTGCTACATGGACAAACGTGAAGGGTATATTGTCCGTTAGACCCGAGCCCAGCAATGGGAGTGTTTATGGGCTGTTATTATTATAATGTTACATGCCGTCAAAGGAATGCGCACACCTGCCTGTCGTAAAACGCATTTTTTTTATTGCAGGAGTTCAGCAGACAGGCAAACGGCCCACTTGATGGAAAGCGGTTACCATTGCCTATAGACATTTGCAACACCAAAGTTGCTACGAATGCACTGCTGCCCTCTTAAGGGAGACTGGAACCTGGTCACTAATGCCGGAACACAATTCAAGGTTGTTATGACGGCATACTCTAAACCAAGGGTGGTAGCCATCTAGTCGGGTAAATACCCTACCATCTGGCTGTGGGTTGTTTTGTCGCCTCTTACGACAGGCCCCCCGGCCGTAGGAAATTGTATTCTTTCTCCGTTCCTGCACGGATAAGATTTATTACCTTTCCTGCATTCGGAGTTCTTTCGTTTACTTCGTGTTTAGAATTTGTAATTAATAAAAACATCCTATTGTTATCGTACTTGTTTTATGGCCGTCATTAGAGTCGAACTAATCTTGGTTGTTATTGATTGCAGTGTCTTTGTCGGTATTATACAGTTTACTATAAAACAATGCCCGAACCGAGGGGTGGGGCAGTCGAGCAATGATTACGATACGAGTAAAACGTACATTCGACAAGCGATATAATAACGGACTTTGTGCGTGTTATTGAATCGTGCAATTGTACTAGTAGTGTCTAGCTTTATTTGTACCTATGTTATACGTGTTTGTATAGTTCTTATAAATTCTATAGTAATTCCAACGACATTTTAATTTCGAGTCCCACACTCGTAACAATAATAAAAAAATCTACATAAACAATAATATATATACGTTAGAATAATCGCACCTTTCCAACCTTTCGCTAACCACGCCCCTAACAACGAACAGCGATGAAGTACGCGCGTGCGCACATATTTATTACACCGTCCCGAGATGGTCATGCGCACAATAAAACCTTTGTAAACCATTGTGGAAGTCATACGTTTAATAGATAACTCTGGAATTTAACATGCACAAAGTTAGAATGCCCATTTTTGGATTTTGTAAGTTATTACAAGAATTATATTATACACGAAAGCTTTTTGTGAGGACTGAAATAATTATTTCGTAGTTTTCTAAGGTTTATAAAAGAACCCTAGAAGTCTTTTCTAAACTATATTAAAAATTCTTTAAATATCTTGGGTTAGTCTATGTAATCAGTTTATATGTATTTGACTACTTATATTTGTCTACCAGCTTTTATTTCACTTACAATGTTTGTTTGTTTGTTTAGATCAAATTTTGCAAGCTGTAAACCAGTTCCCTTATTAGAGTCATATCTTTGCATGCTTGTTCAGTCCTAATTTAATTATGCGGTGTATGGTTGCTGATTTGTGTAATGAAAACTACTATTTTGTAGCACATTTTATATTAAAAAAGGGTGTACAATGTAGAACACTAACGCTGCGTGTAAAAGTTCTCGAGCATTCATGGTAAAAGCGGCAAGACTGCACTTACGCGCTGACCGAAGCACACTCACTCGACTTGACTCGACAGCGTTTAGCTGTTGGAAGAAGAGGGCGGCCGTAACCGCGACGCGGGCGGCGAGTAACGTAAATGCGGCTTGTCACGATTATGTCGCTTAGGCATGCTGGCCGCTACAATTATAAAATTAAATTATGAAATAAAGTAGCTTAGAAACGTCTCCAACAAAAACTAAAAAAAAAATCCTGTGTAAAAAAAATCTCGCGACATTTTTTTATAAATAATATACAAAATTGTAAAATGTAAGAAAATGAGCCTCTGCTGAGACGACTCTTCAGGTGATCACAGGACTGGTGTCTACGTCGGACAATGAATCAATATGGCAATCCAGCAAAAAAACGTACGTAGCCAACCTTCTGGGCACCCTACCCATACAAAACGGTAACCTATCTTTTCTATGGGTATGGTTTACTTTTACTGTATTAGTTTAAAATGTCTTAGTTTAACAAAGTATTTACAAAGTTATGGGTTTGGTGTGTCTATATATACCTACAGACTGCCATAAGAAAATTCACTCAAGAGTCCTAGCGCTGAAATATAAAAGTGTACAGCAGTGCTATGAAAATGACAGCTTGTTACAAAGGTCGTATGCATTTTATAGCAGTCCATTTAGCCCTCTATGATTTTGCATTTGAATAGAAATTGGTGGTCGTATGGTGATTTCATGAGTCAAATTGGTAAACGGTTCTCTAAGCGTATTCTACCGTCATTTTACTTTTTTTTTATTGCAGGAGTTCAGCAGACAGGCAGACGGCCCACTTGATGGAAAGCGGTCACCATCGCCTATGGACATTTGTAACACCAAAGGTGCTACAAATGCGCTGCTGCTCTCTTAAGGGAGACTGGAACCTGGTCATTAATGCCGGAACACAACTCAAGGTTGTTATGGCGACATACTTTAGACCAGGGGTGGTAGCAATCCAGTCGGGCAAACGCCCTACCACCTGGCTGTGGGTTGTTTTGGAAATTGTATTCTTTCTCCGTTCCTGCTTGCCGGTAACTGGGAGTCCATCCACATTTCCTTGACACCTGGAAGTCATCCACTGTACGTGGCGCTTGCTTCTTTATGCTATGCGTGAGAAAGCTATGACTAAACTCTCTCCCGGGTTTTCCCAAAGTGTTACAATGTAGGGGGCTCTTCAAAAAGGGCGTAAACAGATATTTAAAGTTTCAACGATGTAAGCAACGCATCGGCTTCCTAAGTATTGTAAATGTCGGCGGTAGCCACTTTCCATCAAGTAAACCCGTTTCCCACTTTACCTACGTGCAAACATAAAATTGTAGCAGCGAGAGGTAGAGGTTAAATGATACTTCAGATGGTAGAGAGTAGTATTCATATCATCATCAGATATCATCTCTCCTATGACATCCCCTCTATCCCCTCTTTATTCCATTCCTCCTGTCCTATCCCCTCTGTCCAATCCCAAAGGCTGACAGCGCGTTAGCTACGCTTCTGGTGTTGCAAACGTCTATAGGCGACGGTAACCGCTTTCCATCAGGTGGGCTGTCTGCCTGTTTCGACGACCCACCTGATGGCGATGGAATGCGGTTACCATCGCCTATGGACATTTGTAACACCAAAGGTGCTACGAATGTGCTGCCGCTCTCTAAAGGGAGACTGGAACCTGATTACTAATGCCTGAACTCAACTCAAGATTGTTATGGCAGCATACGTTAGACCAGGGGTGGTAGCCATCCACCTAGCTCTGGATTGCTTTGTTGCATCTTACGACAGGCCGCCCGGTCGCAAGTTGTATTCTTTATCCGTTCCTGCTCGGATAATCCTATAACCCTGACTGTTTCGCAGCTTCTCAATCTAATTAAACAAATAAATAGATATCCCGTATACGGTGTAGTTAAAGCACCATGATTATCCAAGAGTTAAATCCTAGTTTCGTTCGGAGCGTTTTGTTTTGAGACCATTGGTGCGCATGGCATCCCTCAAAACGTGAAGCATTTTCTGGGCTTGCCCTAGCTAGACACTAATTCTTTATATAATGATTAGATATCAAATCGCTGCCAGAGGGAAGCGTGCCCAGAAGACTGGTTGCATTGCCACGCTGTATAAACTGTAACTAACTGTAGCTGTATGTATGAAAAAGCTAATTCGTTGTGCGAAGTTCTCCGAAAGCGGCTATTTTAGGTCTCCAGATTATGTGTGACATCAAAAATGAGCCGTATTGAGCCGGTGAGAATGATATCACCCTTATGTCGTAGATGTAAAGCTTTTTATGGCTCGTATTTGCCGACACCATGCTGACTACCGACTTACTTTTAAAATATCTTGATAAAAATAGTTTTAATTGCTGGTAAAACAATAAAGCGCTATCTGACAACTTAAAGACATGACGTCATAATTTACTATATTCATACATAATCTGGGAGATTTCGGAGTTATCTATATATATAAAAATCAATTGCTGTTCGTTAGTCTCGCTAAAACTCGAGAACGGCTGGATTGATTTGGCTAATTAGTAGTAGTAGTACTAGTAAACACAACAATCTCGCTTTCCCTTAGAAACTATCCCTATCTGTCAAACATTTGATGTTCATCCCGTCGTTCAGAAATCAAATTAAATTTAATAGTGATTTTTTTTTCATTTTTTGGGTTGGAATGTCAAAAGTTTGATGTTCGTTCCGGTTAAGTTTTGACCACATTATTTTACTAAAGTTGAAACATTCTGCAATTATCATTCAGCTTTTTTATTTATTGATTCTGAGGCGGTACGAAGTTTGCCGGGTCAGATAGTTTTATATAAAAAATTTACCATTTAATTTGACTGTCAATTACCCTCAAAAAGTTCCTGAAAGATCAGGGTCTGAAACAACATACTAGTCCTAGCTAAAAATATGCGTACATATTGTAATCTTAAAGAAACTTCATATGTATTTATGTATAAACGGCGTCTGTCCGCACTATCTTATCCCTTGGAGGACAATAGCGTATTTTATTGGCCAGTCGGCGCCTGCGCATTGTTCTTTTGCCATATAAATAAAGTACTAAGCTTTTCCCATGAGCACGCTTGCCTTTAATTCTTAATTTTACTAGATTTTTTTGCCACATGTTTTGATGGTATCTAAATATCTTTATCCGTGCAGGAACGGAGAAAGAATACAATTTCCTGCGGCCTGGCGGCCTGTCGTAAGAGGCGACTAAACAACCCACAGCCAGGTGGTAGGGTATTTGCTCGACTGGATGGCGACCACACCTGGTCTAGAGTATGCCGCCATAACAACCTTGTGTTGTGATCCGGCATTAGTGATCAGGTTCCAGTCTCCTTTAAGAGAGCAGCAGCGCATTTGTAGCGCCTTTGGTGTTGTAAATGTCCATAGGCGATGGTAACCGCTTTCCATCAAGTGGGCAGTCTGCCTGTTTGCTGAACTCCTGCAATAAAAAAAAAATAACGCAAAAGTATGTTATCAAAGTAAATCTTCTATATATAGATATGTATAATCTATAACATAATAAATCTGTAATTGTATCGTCTTGTTTGTACAATAACTAATAGCATATTCTTTTGTCTGTCCGTTAGAGTATCACTTGAAAACTACTAAACGGATTTAAATGAAACTCGACACAGAGCTAGCTTATATCATGCCTGGATATGATCATCTGGGTATCATGCATCGTATGTATATATATCGCTATTCGTTAATAGGGTTATTTTTAAGGCTATAACTAAGACGTATTTGGCCACACCACAGTCAATAACTATAACATCATCTCAGGTGGAGCCCGAGCATAACAAATACGTCGTCATGGCAACGCGAATACACAAATATCATTGGTTGATTAGAAAATCACGCCTTTTTCAATGTCAAAAGATAAAAAGAATTACTGTTCTGTAGTCAACGCCCACTTGACATGGGTCGTTGTGAGGGCTGTGTGATTGAAAATGATGACGTCATTAGTGACGATTTCGCCACGACCATAACGACCGTGGTTGCCATGTGGAACGGCCGACGGAGCATTTGGGGCGTTGTGAGCTAATAACGGAGCGCGTTCATAGTGTGTTTATCATGGTAAAATCTAAAATTACATACCTACGTCTTTTCCCCGTTATATGTGAAGAATCATTTTATAGTTCGAAATGAGATGCAACAAGCGATGTTTATTATTCAACGCACATTATTATTAGGTGTCGATGCTGAGTACATCGTATCCGGCCTTAGTTCATATCGACAACAGAAATAGGTATTGAGATGCATTTCCTTTCAGCACTCCAAGGTATGAGATGCTAGAGAGCAGTACAATCTCTATCCGTGCAGGAATTGAGAAAGAATACAATTGCCTGCGGCCGGGCGGCTGTCGTAAGGTGACAAAACAACCCACAGCCAGGTGGTTGGTCGTTTACCCGTCTGGATGACTACCACCCCTGGTCTAGAGCATGCCCCCATAACAACCTTGAGTTTTGTTCTGGCATTAGTGGTCATGTTCCAGTCCCATCTACGAGTCCGTCAGCACATTGGTAGCACCTTTAATGTTGCAAATGTTCATAGGCGACGGTAACCACTTTCCATCACAGTTGGGCCGTCAGCCTGTCTACTGAATTCATGCAATAAAAACAATAAAAATAAAAAACATTTTTTGTATAGTAGTATAGGTTTGCGTTTGACCAAGATCACGCCCGATGTAATGTGGAGATATGGTCTAAGATGGAGCACAATTACCTTCTTGGTAATCGTGCTCCAGGTACATTCATACCGGCCTAGAAGATACCCAGATTGCGAGTATCGGGAAAGACAGACTCCGGCAATGAGTTCCACTTGTTAAAAGGGTTAATAGATTTTTGGGGTTGTATTGTATGCGAGCGAGAAACCAAAAACGTGTCCACTCAGCTGCGATGAGAACGTTGAGATGGATGTTACGAGAATATAAGGTGAGAAATGAGTACCTAAGGGGATCCTTGAACGTTGCAAAATAGATATACAGCTGTAAATTTAGTGTTATAATTATTTTAGTTTAAAGGTTTTATGGTAATTTGAAATAATTTGTCGAATTTCATATGTTTTTTGTTCTTTTTTATGGATTTATACGCTTTTTTTAATGTTACAATAATGTCAAGCATTTTTAGTAACGTTAAAGGGTAGATCATATTGTAGTCCGACGAATAAGCCTATTTTGAACTCAGTAAGACCAAAACTTTGAGAGATATGACGTTTATTGTACACACATAGAAAGAAAAACCAAATAGCCACAAGCCGATTGGACCCCTGTCTGAGGTATATTTGTGTATATAAATAATCATTGTTATATATGTATCTGGAATATCGCTAGTTCCCAAACGGACACACTGCACGTCTATTGTTACTGTCATTTTATTAAATTATTTTATTTCTTTTAAAAAATCATTAAATATATTTATATATTCTTTATAAAAAGTTACTTAAGACTTACTATGTATTGCTTTTAATAGACGTAATACTATTAATATATATATATATATACACACATGTTTAGATGAATGAATGAATGAATGAATATGCTTTATTGTGTTTTAAAGATACAGTTAACAGAAATAAAATTTTACAATACAATAGGCGGTCTTATCGCTATTAGCGATTTCTTCCAGACAACCTTTGGATGGACAAAAAATTTGATAAGAACATGAATCAATATGTATTCTTTCTCCGTTCCTGCACGGTTTTGCGGTGAGAAGAAAACAATGATGAAGGTGTTTGAAAGAGCAGAAACCAGAACGAATGCAAGGATAATGGTCGATGATGTTATGATTGAGCAAGTGAATGAGTTTCTATATCTTGGATGTGCTTGTTAGCAGGGATGGAAGGTACACCGCTGATATGAAGAGTGAATTTGGGTAATAGTTTAAATGGAGCGTTAGGTAAACTTCTAGGCGCTAAGAACCTCAGCCAGAAGGCCCAGCTCGCCGTACACAACGCGGTGCTGGTACCTACGCTCACGTATGGAAGCGAGAGTTGGGTATGGAAGAAAGAGCATGAAAGTAGAGTAAACGCGGTCGAGATGCGAGCACTGCGCAAAATCTGCGGAGTGACGCTCGCGGACCGCGTTCGTAATACCGAAGTAAGAAAGAGAGTTGGTCTGAAAGAGAGTGTCGGGGTGAAGGTAAGGAAAGGAATGCTCCGGTGGTTCGGGCATGTGGAAAGAATGCATGACGAAAGAATGACTAAACAGATATACAATGCAAAAGTGGATGGATGCAGAAGTCGTGGAAGGCCACGACACACCTTCCATGATCAAATTGATCGTGTACTAGCAGAAGGTGATGTCAGGAGCCTTAAGAACAGACGAGCTTGCATGACAAGAGTTATGAATGTCAAAAAGGCAAGTGAGGTGTGTAAGAATAAGCCTAAATGGCACTCTGTTGTTCGTGCCTACCCCGCGAGGGAACTGGCGTGAAGTTATGTATGTATGTATGTATGTATATATATATATATATATATATCGTATTAGTATAATTTAACATAAGTATTATTTTTATTAATGTATTTATATTATATAATGGATGTATATATTTATAAGATACTGATTATATAGTAATACGATATATGTAAATAAAGTATAATAAAATACACTGAAATAAATATAAACTACAAAAATATGACAATAACTGTTGTATCCTTAATTTGAGCTGTAATAATCCTTCACAAGTCTGAATATATAGATATATGTATGTATATGCATGAGGTGTACGCATATTTATATAATATAATAATCTTAATATATAATATGTAACATTATTTAGAATATTGTGCAGCAGATCCTGCCCTAGCTTTTGCGACATATTTCTCTCTCCATCCCAAGGTTATCTAAGAAAGATCGCTGTCAGCGATAACACCGCCATTTGTACCTAATTCTAAGATGTTTTTGTGTATTATTTCATTAATTTTATTGTACAATAAAGTATATTCTTTTCTTGAGTTTTTGCGACTTGTATACATAATATAACTACGTTTTAACGGCGGCAATTTACTTGATTTTTGTTTTTCTGACGTTTCGGCCACTTTCCAGTGGCAGCGTTCCGTGATCACGGCCACTGAAAAGTGGTCGGAAAAACAAAAATCAAATAAATTACCGCGCTTAAAACCGTTATAAGTTATTAGTCCCAAACCACTGTCTGTTCTATTCCGGAACGTTCCTAACAACTACGGATTCTAGTTCCGTACCCTTTTTTACAATTAAATTTAAGAAGTTAGGAAGTTGTACACGCTTATTTGTTACTTTGTTATCGTGTGTGACATTTAATGAATGCATGTTTGTGTTGTGGTGTACCTTAAGAATAACTTATTGTATTAATTTATTCTAATTTTATTACTAAACTTATACTAATGTAGAGTGCATGTGCAGTGTGTGCCTTATGTCTATACCTATATATCTCTTCTATTCTGTACTTAGTGAATTTTAAGAGTAGTGAAGCTGGAGTAAGTATGCCCAATGTTCTTCAAAATAAAAATACATAACCCTTTTTTACACCGCCCTAAAATACTTGACCGCACATTTTATTAATCTAGCCCGTAGGGCGCGTGCGTGACTAATGCAAGATTACTCTTTAACCCAAAAACCGTAATGGGACCTTAAGTACCGTGATATTAATAATAAAATTAACCTTTTTCTTCATTTATATCTCTTCCCTATAGAAATATTTTTTGTGTTCGGCTTGATTTAATTACTAACGTTTTAGAAATGCTATTCAAGTTTCATTTTGAAAAGGTATAAAGTGCTGTGTGTGTATTTTAATGGATGGAGTATTATCCCAGTTTTGTTGCTTTTTAAAAAGGCTGTTCTAAGACCTGGCTTACTATATGCCTGTCTATATTATTCTTATCTATATTAATATATTTTTTTGCTGAAGCACAGCAGACAGGCTGTGATGGTAAATGGTTACCGTCGCCTATGGACATTAGCAATACCAGAGGTGCTGACAATGTGCTGCCGGCCTTGAAGGAGAAACTAGAATCTGGTCACTGATGCCGGAACAAAACTCAAGGTAGTTATGGCGGCATACTCTAGACTCTAGAACAGGGGTGGTCGCCATCCAGTCGGGCAAACGCCCTACCATCTGACTGTGGGTTGTTTTGTCGCCTCTTACGACAGGCCGCCCCAACGCAGGAATTAGTATTCTTTTCCGTTCCTCCACGGAGAGATTGATATCGGTGTTCTGAATAAAATCCGTTAAAAATTTATAAAGATATATTTTAAAGTTAAAATTTTTTTAGAGCTGGCGTTAACGGAATAGTAGAAATCGCTTTGTATACTGAATGTAGCCGATTGTTGAGAACTTTTTTGTTCATCACAGGCTAGTTTGCGTTAAATATAGAGCTGACTGTGTCAGTAAAACAGTATTGCAAAAAAATATTAAAATGATATATTCTTCCTTCTACAAACAAGTCATTTCTCTTCCATCTTCCATCTATACCACCAAAACCAATAAGACTGAAAGCCTCATTGGGATGAATATAATGAACAATTTTCTAAATATATTGTATCTTTGGTATAAATTAAGTCTACAAAGATATTTCAAAACGACTTTTTGACTCTTCGGGTGATCAGAGGGCTGGTTCCTGCCTCAGACGACGGATAAGTATGTCCATCCAGTGAGGCAATATAGCGAGCCTTCTTGGAAACTTACCCACAGACTTTGATGATCTAGGCTCAGTATTCTACTTATAGTCTTAAGGAATTATAGGTAGAATACAATATAAGGTCAAGCACTTTATTTCACACACACACACACTGTACGCTTTCACATACACACGCACGTAAGCATATATATATAATTATGTTGTTTAACAATATAGGCACCGCGCCTTTGATTGACTCAAAACTCAGGACTTGTTCCTAGTTTGAGAGTCGAACGTATACTTGTCTTAAATTCCATAGCCATATTTTAAACTAACACATTTTTACTGTTTCCTAATTATCCTTCTATGTGTCTCTTTTTTGTTAATTTTTCACAAATTTTCAACTATGATAGATGGGCCTAGGCCTGCGAGGAAGCAACATTAGCCTCGCTGGAAGATCTTCCCTTGAGACGGAGGAGCATTCCATCTCGCTCCTCCAACCCTATCGGGGCTCACCCTTCAAACACTAGGCTAATAAAGATTTATTATTATTATGATGTATGTCTTTGTAGATCACGGGCCATAAAAATGGCCCGGTCTTTTGGGGGGCTTGCGTGGGGCCATGGAAAGGCCAACACGTAGAGGCCCTTTGACATATTTAATGTAAATATGGCGTGACACTGACCGGTGATTATCCCTGTCTATACCATATAGCAATGCACCCAAGGACAAGCCCCGGCCAGCGTAGAACTATTGTAGGAAATGAGGTCAAAAAGTACCGGGCTATTGGGGTGAACTGCTAGTGGTGCTAGGGGTCTGGGAATATGAGGACTATGGCGTCTGCCCGTCGCAATGTTCAGGGAACATGGAAAAATAGGCAGACGGTGACTCGCCACTTCCTGCATGGGCCTCAAAAACTGCCATAAAGACAGGGGCAACATGGGTGTGAGTGGCTAAGGGATGTAGAGAGGGGGGCTGCAGGTTCACCGAAGCTACTTCTGACGTGATGCCATTTATCACTTCCACCCATGGAGCTTGAGTCTTAGCTCTAGCGATCTCCACTCCGTGCCGGCTGGCTAAGGCAAGCACGGAGGCGGAGTCAGGTACGAGGTGTCGCTACTCACCTAAGGCTTCGCCACAAAGCCCTTCTGTAGGCTTATTATTATTATTATTAACTTTATAATAAATCGTGAAGCAAAAACCTTTTTGCGAAAATTGCGCGGACGGAGGAGTATGAAATTTCGCACACTTATAGTTTATATAGAGAAGAAGCGACGAATGCTAATATTTTTTTCTAAATTATGTTAAAAAAATACATTAAATCATTAAAAAAAAAACGTGTGCGTCTCTAGTAGATAAGTTAAACTAATCTAAGTTGAACTATTTAATATTGAAATTGTTTAACTTGAGAAAAGCTTAGGTTATTACTTAAATTATATTTTATTTTATTAATATGATTAATGTAAGGCAAGGTTATTTATTAATAAAATCTTTTATTGATTATAAAATATATATTATTCTTAGTTACAATTCTTGAGGTACAATATAATTTTACGTATGTACATTATTGGCATAATTATTTAACCTAATTACCGAAATACGGCTAGCGCTGTGGGTTCGAGTGAGAGAGGAGGAGCCTGCCTACCGCTGCCATATGCGTGAGAGACAGGGAAGCAAGACAGACTGGCGCCGTAACGCGTTACGAAACGAAGCGGTTTACCCTCCCATAAGAAGTTATCACTACAAAAACTATAATCTCACAAAAAGAAGGCAAAAAGAAGTTATTTGTTTGGGTCACTTGTGACTTGATAGAGGCTGGTACTGAAAATCAGCGCTGTGTCAGTTCTTGACACAGCATAATGCTGAGTTACCAGCCTTATTGCCGTGAGTGTTACGTACATTGATATTTTAAAGTTGTATATTTTATAAAATTCTAACGGCTTTGTGTTTTATGAGTGATATTCTGTTAATTTAGTTTATTTTTTAATTTTATGTGCATTCTTTCGCGACAATAAATATTTTTCTTTCTTTCTTTCTTAAAACGACCCAGACTCATTGTTTGTACAAGTGACGTTATAATTTAGTATAATTAAAAGAAGTCGGCATTAATTATTGTTTAAAGAGTTGATCTGAGTCTGAGTCTAAATTATAATTTTCATTGTGCTGCTAGCCGTACTGAAACTTTATTATCTCGGCACTGTAAACTTGTGAAGTGTTTACATTCCGTTCATTATGAAAACTGGATGGCGTGTATGTCTCTACTTAAGTACGATAACTTGTAATACTCGTCGTCGTCGTGTATATACTCTTTTGATTATTGTTCAAGTCAAATTAACAGTGTAGCCTTGGCGAAATCTGCGACTATAGACAGAAGTATAGTATTTGACATTAATTTTTATAGTCGAATATTAAGCACGGGCGTCCACTAGTTATTATTATTAGTTAAGCTTCCTTCACTGTACTAACTTACTGTTATAATGAAAAACAAGTACTACACATTTTCGTTTTACTGAACATTCTTTTTCGACAGCAAATATTTTCGTACAACAAAAAAAAAATCGTAATTTTCGCATGCTTACTTAACTTTCCTTTCAGCTTTTAAATTCTTCCTAATTACTTAAAAATTCCAAGCAATAAAACTTTACAAGATTATTCCAAAAGTGTAACAGTAATTACTGTCCAAAATACTCGAGCGACGAGCGCGTAAAATAATTAATTTGGCTACCTTTTGAATTCACCGCTTAAAATATATTGCAAAAACAGCCATTTCACCAAAGACAATAAGAGACTAGCCGTATATGGCAAAACGGCAGTGTTGCTGTCAACTCCAGCCGCCATATTAGGTGCGCGGGCGCAAGAACCAAAGTATCCGACGCTGACAAATCACCGGGCAATTTGTTATCTGTTTCTCAAAAAAGCTTAGCCACAGGATGTGCTTTGAAAGTTTTCAAACTGATTAAAGCTTTTATCAGGTCAAGCGATTACGTCAACTTTTACGAGCGGAATAAGTGTTGCCACATACAATAATTACCTACAACTAAATCGACTCTCAATGTTTTTTTTTATTGCAGGAGTTCAGCAGATAGGCAGACGACCCACTTAATGGAAAGCGGTTACCATCGTCTATGGACATTTGCAACACCAGAGGTGCTACAAATGCGCTGCTGCTCTCTTAAGGGAGTCTGGAACCTGGTCACCTGGTAACATACTTTAGACCAGGGTGGTAGTCATCCAGTCGGGCAAATGCCCTTCCACCTGGCTGTCGATTGTTTTGTCGCCTCTTACGACAGGCCGCCCGGCCGCAGGAATTAGTAGTATTCTTCTTCCGTTCCTGCACGGAGAGAATGGTACCGGTGTTTTGAATAAAACCCGTTGAAAAGTTATTAAGATGTAAATGTATTTTAAAGCAAATAGTTTTTTAAAGTTGACGTTCGTTATAAGCTTGAGCGGTTGGCGGAATAATAGGAGTCGCTTTGTGTATTGAATATAGCCAATAATCAGAGCTTTTGGAACGAAGTTCCTTATCGCGCGTTGTGAAAGGGGGCTAGACGGAAAAAATTCTTACGAAAAGTTGTCACGACACTTTTTGCTATAGTAAGCTATTGTAAGCTGTGCGGCGTCGCATGTTTGTCTGTCTGTCTGTCTGTCTCTCTCTCTCAATTCCAATTACAATTCCTTCACTAATTAATCGAAAGGAACTTCGTTCCATCCGGGTGTCCCTTGACACCTTTCAAGTTTTTTTTCGGGGCATGTGGGGGCACGCAGTGCCCTTAAAGGAAATTTCGAAAAATTGCCACAATAGCAGAAAAAATGAAAAAAATAATTAAAAATCAATTTTGGTTGCCTTTACAAAGAAATCGTTTTTTTTAATAGGTCAAAATTATCCAAATACAAAATCTAATCTATCTTTCCTGAACAGTTACCGCCACGCTTCATATGAAATGTGCGATGCTCTTCAAGAGCTAAGTGAGCCGAGTTTAGATTTGCAAAATCGTGATATAAGCCTAATGAGTGCTGATCAGAAAATTGAAAATGTGGGTCAAATATTTGAACGAACAATAACTGAACCTGGTACGTACTATGAAAAGGCTTTGGAAGCGGTGAATAAACTGTCATTTTTTGGAGTGGAGCTACAAACAAATAGACCTCGAGAATTAGCGTGCCCCCCAAAAAAGAAGCGACAAAAAAAGGCCTGCAAATAAACATTAAATAATACATACCATATATAAGTTAATATGGTATGTATTATTTAATCTTTTTTAGTATGATTAAATTCTGTTAATCAGACATAGCTATTTGTGGACAAATTTTTAAGATTAAAATAACAATTAATAGCAAACTAAAACTAACTTAAAACATATAATTAAATACTAAAAATAAATTAACTTATAAATATAAATATAAACTTAAAAATAAACTTCAAACTACATAAAAACTAAAACTAAATAACATACATACATACATACATAACTTCACGCCAGTTCCCTTGCGGGGTAGGCACGAACAACAGAGTGCCATTTAGGCTTATTCTTACACACCTCACTTGCCTCTTTGACATTCATAACTCTTGTCATGCAAGCTCGTCTGTTCTTAAGGCTCCTGACATCACCTTCTGCTAGTACACGATCAATTTGATCATGGAAGGTGTGTCGTGGCCTTCCACGACTTCTGCATCCATCCACTTTTGCATTGTATATCTGTTTAGTCATTCTTTCATCATGCATTCTTTCCACATGCCCGAACCACCGGAGCATTCCTTTCCTTACCTTCACCCCGACACTCTCTTTCAGACCAACTCTCTTTCTTACTTCGGTATTACGAACGCGGTCCGCGAGCGTCACTCCGCAGATTTTGCGCAGTGCTCGCATCTCGACCGCGTTTACTCTACTTTCATGCTCTCTCTTCCATACCCAACTCTCGCATCCATACGTAAGCGTAGGTACCAGCACCGCGTTGTGTATGGCGAGCTGGGCCTTCTGGCTGAAAACTAAATAAAAAAGGGAAAGACGCCTAAAAATAAGCTAATGGTCCCAAACCACTGTCATTTGCCGGGAACGCTCCCAGATGGCTGGCGGCGTTACCACGTTTTATAGCAACGCTTAATCTTTGAGCAAAAATATTTTTTTTTTTTTAATTTAGCATCCTATAGCCAGATGAACACAATAATGAATATACAACAATGAAGAGCTTAAAGTAAACAATACCGAATAAAAGCTACATACATACATGTATGGATATCTACACATCAATCAGTTCGCCTAATGCCTTATACAGATAACATATGCGCTTGCGCACAGAATAGACGACACACGAAGCGAACGTTCGTTTAATCTTTCATTTATTCATTTAGACATTTGCATTTAGGTTTATCATTAATCCGTGCAGGAACGGAGAAAGAACACAATTTTCTGCGGCCGGGCGGCCTGACGTAACAGGCGATAAAACCACCGACAGCCCGGTGGTAAGGTATTTGCTCGTCTGGATGGCTACAACCCCTGGTCTAAAGTATGCCGCCATAATAACCTTGAGTTCTGTTCCGGCATTAGTGACCAGGTTCCAATCTCCCTTAAAAGAGCAGCAGCGCATTTGTAACCACTTTGGTGTTGCAAATGTCCATAGGCGATGGTAACCGCTTTCCATCAAGTGGGCCGTCTGCCCACCTGCAATAAAAAAATATATATATACAACTAATTCAATAAAAGTATTCTAATTATTTGTAAATAATAATTAACAAGCTATTTTGCATACTTTTAATGCTTTAGTATAAGCAGAATATACAAACAACCAATATATAAATGATTACAAATAAAATTAATTAATTAATTAAAGAAATAAGTAAACTAAAAAAAAAGGAGAAACTACGGTATATTTCAATAATTATATATGACAAATAAACGCAATAAAATATTTCCTCTTAAAAATACATACATACATACATACATAACTTCACGCCAGTTCCCTTGCGGGGTAGGCACGAACAACAAAGCGCCATTTAGGCCCATTCTTACACACCTCACTTGCTTCTTTGACATTCATAACTCTTGTCATGCACGCTCGTCTGTTCTTAAGGCTCCTGACATCACCCTCTGCTAGTACACGATCAATTTGATCATGATTGAATGGAAGGTATGTCGTGGCCTTCCACGACTTCTGCATCCATCCACTTTTGCATTGTATATCTGTTTAGTCATTCTTTCATCAAAAAAGTCTTTCTTTCTCTTAAAAATAAATGATATATATTTATTTTCTCATCTATTACAACACATATTTTTTTCGACAATGCAGGGGGAATAAATTTCGTACAATACCGGGCCCTTTGTGGGGGTTAGACCTTACGCGGCGAGAATAAGCGCCGCACAGCTTGTGGGAGAGACTGATACAGTCGTTCTCAACTACTGCACTAAACCTGAACCTGCCTCCATATGCCCGCGCTTCAGTTGGAAGAATATGAGGTTTAGAACATAGTTACACCCATGTACATCTACGCATCGAGGCCTGAATTGGGAGTTTTTGGCGGGAACTGAAAGGAGATGTCGTGCTCGTTCCACAAGGCGACCGCGGTCGTTGTGGTCGTGGCGAAAACGTCACTAAAGACGTCATTATTTTCGATCACACTACGCTCACAACGACCCACGTCAAGAGGTGGGTCGAACAACCGTTCCACTTGGGTTTACGATTGTAACGCCGGCAAGCAAGTGGAACGGGAAAAATCGCGGTCGTGAACGTGGTCGTTGTGAGTTCCTAATGGAACGTAGCCTAAGTCGACGAGGTTGACAGTTTTACATATATAGTATTATCTATGGTTGACAGTTCAGCATATTCTCTTAAGAAGTTTTTGGCGGGAACTGAAGGGAGATGTTGTGCTGTGCAGTTTTATTTTCTAAAAATGTGTAAAATTACTCTAAAATGAACAATAGTTGTAGGGTATTGATAGTTTTTGAGTAGTAATTATGTGTTTTTGTGAGAAATGTGAACTGTATAGCCAAATGTGGCCTTTCGAGTTTTCACAAGAACTCCGTTGAATGGCGTCGATTGTAGCCTACAATACAACTGCGCCTGGCTTAAAGGCCTAGTTGCCAAGCCATAAACATAAAAAAGGGTCTGAATCACCCCGGGAAGCAGAGTGACCCACTTCACCAAGAGAGGTTAGTTCTACCAGATCTCCAAATGCTGATGGACCCCTGTGATCTATTACAACACATGTTTCAAGTTCAAAGAGACGAGAGATATCTCAAGATTTATCTATGGTCATACATTTGCAATTATAATTCTGTTAGAATCTCAGATATGTAGGAAATGGGCATGTTATGTAACTTGTTTACGATATATCGTGTTGCTGGAGCTTCCCACGCGTCTTCGCTCGTGTGAGCATTAAATCTGTATCACACTTTCCGGGATGAAACGTATCCTGTATTTGTTCCCGCTGTTGAAAGTACAGTCGCGGAACGAAAATGTTCGTCACCTTAAAGTCGACTTTTGCTTGCACGAGTACAAGAAACAATACTGCCAACATTTTAATAAAAATATAGAAACGTGAAAGAAGAAAATTGCAATGTTGACAATGACAGACGCTGAGATTAACAATAAGAAACAAAGAGGATATTTAAAACCAATTAAATGGTTTTACATGTCTAAACAATCTTTTTAGACAAAATAGAAAATCAAACAACTTTGATCTAAACAATGTTAAACTTTATTGTCAAATAGTTAAACATATATTTTTTTTGTGGAACAGTCTGTTCTGTGACTTAGTTTGAAAAGTTAACATGTACTCGTGGAACTTTAAATCAATCAATTTAAAAACTGGCGAATAATATTTTCATACCACGACTGTACATATTTACATTTGAACCTTTTGTAATAATTGATTAAAGCTATTAAGAAACCCAGGCCTTGAAGGTACAAACAAAAACCTATAGAAATTACTTTTATTGCATCGAAATAGAGGTCATTTTGATATTGAATTATAAATTATAAAATCAATAAAAATTACAATGCCATAAATAATCTAATACAATAAAAGAAAACTTAACTTATTTATATTATATTCTACCCATATTCCCTCAAGACTATAAGTAGAATACTGTGCCTAGATCACCGTCATCTATGGGTAAGGTTCCCAGAAGTCTGGCTACATTTCCTCGTAAAATATATATATATTTCTTTTTTATTATTTTTTTTATTGTAGGAGATCAGCAGACAGGCAGACGGCCCACTTGATGGAAAGCGGTTACCATCGCCTATGAAAATTTGCACCACCAAAGTTGCTACAAATGCGCTGCTGCTCTCTTAAGGCAGAGACAAATAAATGATCACCTATTAGAAACTAAATTAATTTGTAATTTTTTTATTACACCATGCAAAAACAATACAGCGATTGACGCCCAATAAGAAACGTAACCCATAAACCCGTAAAAATAACGTAACTTACGTAACGTAAAACCTTCTAAATCCTGCTTTTATAGAGGGCGCCACAAGATTTCTTCTCTTTTTACGAAATCAAACAAGTTAAATTAAATTTTAAAAAATATTGCAGCTTTAATTGTTTTTAAATCTAACATCTATTAACAAAAATTAAAATATCCTATAAATAAACTTAACTTAAAAATATATATACAATAGTAAAAAAAGTATAATTAAAATAAAACCTATATTAAAGCCCGTCCAGCCCCACCAGGCCACTGTCGCTGGGCATTGTACCTAGAAGGCTGACAGCATTACCTCGCTGGATACAAAGGCTAATCCTTTGAGCGAGGTAACCTCCAGCCTTCCGGTCTCCTGTTTTGTCGACTAGGCATTTTTTAATTTTTTGAAATAATTTGTGGGTACTTGGCCCCCATGGGCCCAGTCTCCACCCCAAACGGCTCAAATATGTTTTTGTTTTAAATTTGTTATTTGCGGTGCCTATATACCTTTGGGTTTGGAATTTTGTGATAGCGAATACCGAAAAGCACCAAACTAATATAAACTTAAAGATAATAAATATACTTTGTATACTATGTATACATACTAACAAACAATTGTACTAAAATAATTGCAGTAAAAACACGGCGACATTGAGACAATTGTCATTATCATTCAATAATATTATTCAATTTTATGGGAGCACATTTGTTCAAGGTGGGAATATACAGGATGCTCATCAATCAATACTTATCTCACGTACTTTTCATCTCGTTAATGTTTATACTAATTTAAAAGCATTAAATTCAAATTAAATATAAAATTGAATTTAATAACATTATTGACATGAAATTATGCCTGTATTTCGGTTTTTGCTGAATTTTTATCAGCATAAATTTTGATTGTGTATTATAGGAGAACTCTTAAACCATCCAGAATAAATATGTCCTAAGTTCAGTTCCGATCTCTAAAGATAACGCGTGTATATCAACATTCGTGAAAATCGATTCATACATAGTAGCTTGGAAGATGAAGCAATAAATACTCCTAAACTTTCAATGATGGATGACACAATAGTAAAATAAGTAATATTTTAAGAAGCACTAAAATACTAACGTATTATAAGTAAGCTTACAAACCCTAAACCAAAATATCTAAGAGACATTGAATTTAAATCAAGAGAAAAAATGGCAACATTGGCGCTAAAAATAAACGGAAATAGATACAGCCTATAGGAGAAACAATTATAAATTCCAAGCGCGCCACAACAACCGAGTGCAAATGGAACAAAATACCTAAACAAATTGCTGCCAGCTTGAGAGAGTCCAGTTTTTGCACTAATTCGGCATACCGAAATAAACATTCCAGACTCCTTAACAGAATCGGCAAAAAGCGGTGGCACTCGGCCGTCTTCGGCGAAAACCGAGTGATTTCAAATATGGAATCGTAAAAACCGTTGTGAAACGGAGACGCGAATGTATTTGTATTCAGAACGTTACGAGTAATCGTTTTGGATGTAAGTTAATTTTTTTTTAAGCTTTTTCCTTATTACTGGCGTCGTTAAATTATGTGCATTCAATATTGCTATCATGTAAAATTACTTGCTAAGTACTGGCTGTTTATATGGTTCTATCTTAACTTTTTTTATGAAAATGGACCTGTATTACATATTCTACATGTGGCTCTAGCCCATACTTCTCCAGCCAAACAATGTGCACTGATGGACGTAGCTTTCCCTCCTTTCGCATCTAGATCCTGCCGGCTTGAGAGCCTCCTACACGAGGTTTACCGAGATGGGATCTCCACTCCAGGATACATTTGCTCCATCGGCCGTCGGTCCTCCGATAGACGTAATCGGCCTACTGGTACTACAACTTGTCAGTTTTTCGAGTTATAATGGTTACCTTGGTTCTCTTATGGTCATTTTTGATTCAATCCTGAAGAATGGATTTATATTCATACAAACTTTTTAACAGCAGATGTTAGTAGATTTTAGGCTGCTTTCGCTGAGAAGTAATCGTGTTCTGATCAGTTTGGTGCCAATAATGTATTTTTCTTATGTAGCAAGCTGCTTGATTCATTTTAGTATAACTGAATTCAATAAAAATGTTTAAGTATTCTACAAAAAGCGAAAGTAGAATAAATAAATGACATTTTAGGTTAAGGTAAAAATCAGGGCAAAGCAAACAATGCTAGGCCAATTTCGCCGGACGATAAAATCCAACCCAAATATGCCAACCCGTTTCCCGGCCAGACTGTAAGACTACGAGCCGTAAAAGTGACCTCGTAACCTAACAAAACACCGTGGGGTAGCCACGATAGGGAAGGATCGACCCACTTCGCGAAATGTCACTTTGGTTCATGGTCTGATAACTGCAAATACAACATGGCCTAATAAATCTTTTCTTCAATTTACATAAATTCATTAGTCATTGACTTACTTCATTCTCTTTTGTTTATATATATATTTTATTTTAATAGCAAGATTTCAGCAGACAGGCAGACGGCCTGATAGAAAGCGGTTACTGTCGCCCATGGATATTAATAACACCGAAGGAACTACCAATATGCTGTCGGTTTCTAAAGGGAGATTAGAACCTAGCCACTAATGCTGAAACACAACTCAAGGTTCTTATGGCGACATGCTTTAGACCAGGGGTGGTAGCCATCCAGACGGGCAAATGCCCTACCATCTGGTTGTGTGTTGATTGGTCACCTCTTACAATAGGCCGCCTGGCCACAGAAAACTGTATTCTTTTTCCGTTCCTGCACATATTTTGTGCTTTCAAATCATAGGTGTTCAACTTGCAATAGGTATTCTATACCTAATTAGCACACAAGTATAAAATACATATATATTAATTTTCATTAACTTTGACCAATACATTTTAGTCATCAATTAATACCAGCAACAAACCTGACCTGATGTCATTACATTTAACTTCCCCGAAGAGATTACAATGTCTTTTTACTGCCATTGGACCTCATAAAAGCTTTTATAGGGAACCAAGTGAGCAATCAGTGTTTGTGTGACAATATAATCGGGCGGGGCGAAGCCGGAAGGGTGTGCCCTAAGACGTCCCATAAAGTTTATAGGTCACTGTTACGTTTATGTGAGGTCGGCGCCTTGAACAAAATGTCAGATAGTCTGGTAGCTATTATGTTGCCCCTTACCAAAAAACTGGATTATAGCAATTCTATAACAGGATCATATGGAATAGGAGTGCTTTTGTTAAGAATTATATTATAAAAATATTTAAAACGAAAAATATGTTTTTTTTAATAATCCCAAAAGCGAGCAAATAGCAGACGGCCCATTTGATCAGCATTGCCTATGGATGTTTGCAACATAAGAAGTAATACCATTGCGTTGCCTGCTTCTAGGATGGAATAAGGGTGATAAGAAAGGAGATATTTTCATCCGTGCAGGAACGGAAAAAGAATACAATTTTAGCCAGGTTGTAGGGCATTTGCCCGACTGGATGGCCACCACCCCTGGTCTAGAGTATGCCGCCATAACAACCTTGAGTTGTGTTCCGGCATTAGCGACCAGGTTCCAGTCTCCCTTAAGAGAGCAGCAGCGCATTTGTAGCACCTTTAGTGTTGCAAATGTCTTTAGACGATAGTAACCGCTTTCCATCAAGTGGGCCATCTACCTGTCTGCTGAACTCCTGCAATAAAATAATAAAGATAGAACAGAAAAGGTATCATAAAAGGAATAGAAAGAATGAGATAACGGATTGGAACGATAGCTTATTGGGCGGCCTAAATATACAACAATCAGGGTTAGTGAGGGTTACTGATTTATGCATTTTACTTAGAATCCTCAGGCCATGAACCTCTATAAAGAGGTCTCAGACGCATAATTAACTCTTCGGGTTATTAGGCGGCTGGTGTCAAACTTGGATATAGCAGTTCTAATCAAATTTTTATTTCCCTTTAGTAGTTACTTTAGGATGCGTCTTGCGTGGATACTCTGGCGGCGTTCCATCATTCAGCGACTAGCATATCTGTCGGTACAGCTGCTGCACAACAGAATGCTCTAAAATGCCGCAAATGTTCCGACATCGGGCGGTTTTTAGAGTCGAGACGCTTGGACCATGGGGGCCTGAGTCTCACAAGCTTTATCGAGACATAGCGTAACACCTGGTAGACGTCTCACGTGACCAAAAGACTGGTCAATACCTTTGACAACGCTTTAGCGTTGCCATTCAGCGAGGTAATGTAGTCAGTCCTTTGGCCACTTTTACAACTGACAGCGGTCTGACACTAGATTTTATAGTATAATTTTAATTTGTATGTATATAGTTTTATTTAGTTTGTTTAATTAAATTCTTATAAATTAATAATAGACTGATCCACACAACACAGGATTATGTAAATAAATAAAACTTGCATTAGGCTTCATGCATGCATGCATTTTTGCATTAGGTTAATATTTGGATTGCGAAACCATGACCATGTTTCTGATTTCGTGAAAAAGTCAAGTGGCTCCCTATCCGCTTTCGCCGGAATACTCACATTCTCACACTACTTTATAACATATTATTTATTCCTAGTAGTCCTCCTTACCTTAAGGAACGTTTTCAATTCTTTCGCCTTTCTACTTCCCACAATTTGCGCACTCATACGTATCGTAAACTCACTACACCTGCACACACTTCATCTTTTTATGATAACTCTTTTACAGTGCAGGCTGTCAAACTTTGCAATGCGCTGCCCTTAGATCATATAAACGTCATATCTCAATGTCGCTGCCTCTTACTGTCAGAGAGGCCAAAACATCGCCTACATTTAAGAACGCACTCAGAAAACACTACTTTTCCTTAAATAATTATTCCTAATTCTTATATTATAGACTATTTAGTATATACATATGTATGTATTTAATTTATAAAGTAATTTAAGTATGTGTATTTAATTTGTAAATTATGTAGTTTAAGTATGTTTATTTATGATATACCTACTTAATGATCTGCACCACCTACATCGCCAGATTAGGTTAAATTATTCCTTAAGTTAGGTTGCCTGGAAGAGATTGCTTTAAGCGATAAGGCCGCCTATTGTTTCTACCATGACAATATTGTAATTGTGTATTTTTGATATTGTATATTTGGTGAGCAATAAAGTGTTATCTATCTATCTATCTAAAACTTGATCATATAAAGGAACTTACCACTATAGCACCGTTTCTTCCCGTACTTGTCAATGTGGCTCCAAACCATTGGTTTGACTTCTCGTCTATCTGGCGACCCTGTCTGTCTGCATTGTTGGCTGAAAAGAAAGAAAAAATAAATTAAGTAGACTGATAAGACCTGTTAAGGATATCCCTTCACTTTCGACTGGATGCAGCAGAAACAAAAGTGAAAGAGAGTTACAGATGAGGGAGTTGGAACTGAATCTTTTGATGTGGCTGCGTGTGTTTGTAGAAATGTTAGTAGAGCCAGCTTCAAAAGAAAGAAAGAAGAAACGTACTTATTTTATTTGGAAGATTATACAGTAGACTAATTGTTAACAAAAAATCTAAAATAAAGGAGTATCAGTCTCGACATAATGCTGATTTAGAAACCAGCGGTGATCTTGCGCTAAGCCCTTAAGGTATCATCGCTGTAGATATTATACATACAAAAGAGTTTAGTTTATTAGCTAATCCATCATTTGAAATTAGAAAATAATTTAAGAGTATTGTACCTTTAAGAGAATATGTTATTATTATTATTTAAGTTTATGGCTTGGCAGCTAGGCCTTTAAACCAGATCTTAGTTTACAATATAGTTTCTTCATTTTCTTAAGCCTATGTGTTGCACAGCTGAACTGTAGGTAATCAGCTAGTGCCATTCAACAGAGTTCTAGTGACAACTCAAAAGGCTACATTTGACTATACAGTTCACATTTCTTACAAAACACGTAATTACTACTCAAAAACTATCAATATCCTACAACTATTGTTCATTTTAGAGTAATTTTACACATTTTTAGAAAAAAAACTGCACAGCACAACATCTCCCTTCAGTTCCCGCCAAAAACTCCTTAAGAGAATATGCTGAACTGTCAACCATAGATAATACTATATATTTAAAACTGTCAACCTCGTCGACTTAGGCTACGTTCCATTAGGGACTCACAACCACCACGTTCACGACCGCGATTTTTCCCGTTCCACTTGCTTGCCGGCGTTACAAGCGTAAACCCAATTGGAACGGTCGTTCGACCCACCTCTTGACGTGGGTCGTTGTGAGCGTAATGTGATCGAAAATGATGACGTCATTAGTGACGTTTTCGCCACGACCACAACGACCGCGGCCGCCTTGTAGAACGGCTAACGGAGCATTTTGGGCGTTGTGAGCTACTAATGGAACGCGCTGATGATGGCAATGTGAAAACTCCCAAAAATGTAAAGCAAAAACAATGATAGACTTAAAACACATGTCACTATAAAAAAATATCAATTGACTTGATTGATTTGCTCTATTTATTGTCATTTATAACACGCCAATTGCGATCGAGTATTGAATAAGCAAGAATAACGACAGTATTGCCAGGTGGTAGGGCATTTCCCGACTGGATGTTTACCACCCCTGGTCTAAAGTATGTCGCCATAACAACCTTGAGTTGTGTTCCGGCATTAGTGACCAGGTTCCAGTCTCCCTTAAAAGAGCAGAAGCGCATTTGTAGCACCTTTAGTGTTGCAAGTGGGCCGTCTGTCTGTCTCCTGAACTCCTGCAATAAAAAAAAATAAAAAAATGACCACTATAACTTAATATAAGAGAGTAAAGAGATTTATCTCCGAAGAGAATTCAATTTTGTAACGGCAAAAATGTTAACAGTGATAAATGCACTGCATATCGAGATAGTAGTTTGTGTCCACTGACTTTTTATTATAGACATTATGTAGACTAAATTTTACTTGTATGTATTTATTGCTAGTATTATGACTAATAAAGCTACGTTTTAACGGTTTTAAGCGCGGTAATTTTATTTGATTTTGGTTTTTCCGACGTTTCGGCCACTTTTCAGTGGCCGTGATCAACGGAAAACAAAGATGTCAAGTGTCAACGAGTATTGTTAAAGTTTTATTTAGCCTACCGCCAACTTGTTAATTTTAATTTTATTTATGGTTATTATTTTCTCTATGGGAGCCTAATCTAATTTACTACAGCTTCGCAACTTGTTATGGCTTGAAGAGAAGAAGCGGCGCAAGAAACTCTTCAGCAAACATGTCTAGCTCTAATAATTTTATATAATATTAAAATGGGTGGAAGGAAAAATAAAAGTAATTATCAGTCAAGTTGGTTTGTGTTCCGCCGAAACGTCGGAAAAAACCAAAATCAAATAAAATTACCGCGCTTAAAACCGTTAAAACGTAGTTTTATTATGTATACAAGTCGCGAAAACTTAAGAAAATAGTATTATGACTGTTTATAATTAGTAATTGTTGTGTACACCATTTGTTCTTGTAATTTTTTTTCATCAAATATGGTAGAGCATTGTCAATACATTATAAATTTTAAGATCTATATATTCTACAGTATACTTAATATCTTTCACAAAATAATTGTTAGCAATCATATTATATATTTTTAATTGTATTGTAATAATGGCTTTGTAGTAAAATGAGGGATCCGTGCGAAGGCACGCGTTTATAGAGCGCGATGTGAAGTTTGCTGCGCGCGAAATGGTCTGCGGCCATTTTTGTTTTCGCTTCTTGTTAAATGTTCTTATGTAATTCATTGCGCACGCTATCAGCCATTGTAATATTTTAAATAAAGTATTAAAAACCACGAATCAGCACAAACTGACAACTACAATAATATTATACTTTCTAATCTCATATTATATTTAATGGTATCATAATATAAAGTGTGTAAGAATAAACCTAAATGGCGCTCTGTTGATTGTGCCTACCCCGCAAGGGAACTGGCGTGAAGTTATGTATGTATGTATGTATGTATAATATAAACTACTGCTGCCCTAAAACCTTAATACCTTTTTTAACCAAATTCCTTATGAATGAAAAACTCGATGATAGCAATTTGATACGATTTGACAAATCTTAAATTTACGCCAGGAAAAGTTTTTTTTATTGCAGGAGATCAGCAGACAGGCAGACGGCCCACTTTATGGAAAGCGGTTACCATCGCCTATGGACATTTGCAACACCAAAGTTGCTACAAATGTGCTGCTGCTCTTTTAAGGGAGACTGGAACCTGGTCACTAATGCCGGAACACAACTCAAGGTTGTTATGGCGACATACTATAATATACCATATACAATGTTTAGCTGATTATTTTTAAGATTTTAAACAAAAGTCAATCATCAAGATAACCAGTGGTAAAACCCACTTAGCGGCCTTGGCCCACTATGGAGGGTATATCGTTCATACCCCTAATAAAAAGTATAATCCAGAAGTTGAATGATTGTCAGTTACTATTGTAATCTTTTATCCATGCATAACCTTTATCCGTGGAGAAATGGAGAAAGAATATCATTCCTGCAGCCGAACGACCTGTTGTAAGAGGGGTAAACAACCCACAGGTGGTAGGGTATTTGGCCGACTAGAGTATGCCGCTATGACAACCTGGAGTTGTGTTCCGGTATCAGTAGTAGCACCTCTAGTGTTGCGAATGTACACAGGCGACGGTATATCCACCGACTGCTGCACTCCAGGAATAAAAAAAAAATGTAACGTCGTAGTACAATGTAAACAGACCCGAAGCGTGTCTCGTCCCCATCAGATAGCGGAGTACAACTTACAACGCGATCCAATGGCAAACCCAAACTTAAGTCTGCCCAAATTAATTATTACTCGACCAAAGACTATCATTACTTTCAATTGTTCGGTTTAATGCTCTCTCTACACGCATGCTCTCTTACTCATAATATCATAGCTACGATGATGATAATTATCTCTGGATATATGCAAAAATGACCATGTTTCAGATAAATTACTTTGACTTTGACGTATCCGTCGATAAAAAGAAAGAAGAAAGAAAGAAAAAAACGTTTATTTGGTCTTCACGTAGCCGGACATATTGAAAACAAAAGAAATGGGATAGGTATTAAACTATGTAGGTATATAGAAAAAAAAACGTCTCGCGATGGTACCAAGTAGTTCAGCATATGCCAGGCAACGGGTGCCTGGATTTCAACAGCACCCTAGGACGGACGGATGTTGCTCTGTTTTTATTTATAGTGGAATAGTTAAAAAAAAAGTATGAAAGTATGATATACAGCCTATAGCCTTCCTCGATAAATGGACTATCTAACACTGAAAGTATTTTTCAAATCAGACCAGTAGCTCCTGAGATTAGCGCGTTCAAGCAAACTCTTCAGCTTTATATATTACTATAAGATATATTTAGTATGAATAATAATAAATTACATACATATATGTACACATAATACATAGCATTCCTATAAACATAATAATAATTAGTACTGAGAAAATTAGAAAAGATTCCGATAAAATATGTAAGAGGATTTTTTTTAATTGCAGGAGATCAGCAGACACTTGATGCAAAGCGGTTACCATCGCCTATTACAAATACGCTGCTGCTCTCTTAAGGGAGACCGGAACCTGGTCACTAATGGTCGTAAGTTATTTATCACACAATCCATTCACCTCTTTTTTGATCTAGCTTTACATTTGTGCCCGTCAATCTTCTAATTTAAAATACTTTTGTCACGTAACTTTCATCCCTACTCATCACATGTCAATATCACCTCAGTCTTCTTCCTCTCAATTTTTCAGTCACGGGTGCAACTTACAAAGATCCCCCTATATCTCATTCCTCACTTCATCCATTCTTGTAACATCACCCATCCAGAATGATTAAGAAACCCCCTAAATGTCTTAAGAGTACTGCAGAGTTGCATATGTTATAGTCAAACATCGAAGCTCTGGCCCACCTAGGTTTGAGTAGTCAAATCTCAGGTCTGACATAAAGTCTTAGTCGAACTCCAAATAAATTATGTCTTTCTGCCTTTGACTAACGAATTTTTGTCTAACCTATGGGAGACTAATTTATACAGTCATTAAAAATGTAACAAGTGCAGTAGGAATCGCCGTTTGACCGAGTCTGCCTTAGTCGCTTCTATGATCGACCAGGCAAAGCCCGAAACAGATTATTCTACATTCGACGTTTGACTAAAAAATCAGGTAATTCTAGGTTTTACTAAAAATACTTTAGTTAAAGGCCGAAATTGGAATTTATTTCGGGTCTTGTCGAAAGGCCTTGGTCAACATACATACATAACTTCACGCCAGTTCCTTGCGGGGTAGGCACGAACAACAGAGCGCCATTCAGGCTTATTCTTACACACCTCACTTGCTTCTTTGACATTCATAGCTCTTGTCATACACGCTCGTCTGTTCTTAAGGCTCCTAACATCACCTTCTGCTATTACACTATCAATTTGATCATGGAAGGTGTGTCGTGGCCTTCCACGACTTCTGCATCCACGCACTTTTGCATTGTACATCTGTTTAGTCATTCTTTCATCATGCATTCTTTCCACATGCCCGAACCACCGGAGCATTCCTTTCCTTACCTTCACCCCGACGCTCTCTTTCAGACCAACTCTCTTTCTTACTTCTGTATTACGAACGCGGTCCGCGAGCGTCACTCCGCAGCCTTGGTCAAACCTAGGATAAACCAGTTATTCTGGGACGAGACTGCATATCAACCTTTGACTATAACAGATACACTGTTCTAAATGCCATGCATTCCAAATCCAATAAGTATGAGTCATGGTCTCCCATTGGTGAGACTGATGTCGACGCAATTAGTAAGTGTCGGGCCCATTAGCTGGCCGTCTAATACTTATGCGTAAGTAGGGTAATAAAAAATAGAAGAAAACCCAACATGTTTTGATATGTAGTAGCCAACAAGACAGGCTTGTCATCCTGTACAGGGATGATTAAAAGTGGATGGTATAATTTTAGACTCTAATCTGTCACAATGACTAAATCACTTCAAATTATTGTCAAACCCTTATTAATACTTCGATAATTTTATACAAGTTTTTTGAAGCAAGTACAGTTCCCATCTTTTTATAGAGAATTGCTCCACTTGAAAAATTAGCGGCCAGTAAAGTTATCTTAATAAATATAAATTACGTGTCACGTTGTTTGTCCGCGATGGACTCCTAAACTATTTGACCGATTTTAATCAAATTTGCACACCGTGTGCAGTTTGATCCGACTTGAAAGATAGGATAGCTTACATTTGGACCCGGTAGGTGGCGCTGGAATCGGGTTCTAAATTTTATTTCTTCAGGGCAGAACAACGTCTGCCGGGACAGCTAGTTAATACATATAATACGTGAAGCAAAAACTTTGCAGCCCTTTTTGACGAAAATTGTGCGGACGGAGGAGTATGAAATTTCGCACACTTATAGTTTATATAGAGAAGAAGCGACAAATGCGTTGGACAAATGCTAATATTTTTTAAATTACTTATAAAAGATACATTAAATCAATAAAATACATTACACACACTACCATGTATTTGACACACATACGCATATAATATACATTGCTTTGGCGAAATCTGTGATTATAGAAGTATATAGTCTTTGACATTAATTATTATGGTCGAATTTCGAGCACGGGCGACCACTAGTCCTTCCTAATAGGTAATCAAATACAGTTTTTGGAAAAATAAGAATAGTCTCAAAATAACTTGCGAATCTTAAAATATAAGACCTTTTGTGATTGTAAAATAAGTGTGAAAATCAACAGTGCCATCTACTTTTGAGACATCAAAAGTTAGTATCCTCATATTAGGGAAGATTTATATTAGACCGGGCCGTGTCCGGGGCGTGCCGTGTACGTGGCCCGGACGGGGCACGAATTTGAAACGTTACATACATTTTGTATCGCCCGTGATTTATATTAGACCTGGCCGTGTCCGGGGCGTGCCGTGTACGTGGCCCGGACGGGGCACGAATTTGAAACGTTACATACATTTTGTATCGCCCGTTTAGCACCCGGTGTAATATAAACGTGCAGCACGGAGTGGCTCCGCTCCGGCCCCGCCCCGGCCCGGACACGGACCGGTCTAATATAAATCTTCCCTAACTCTGCTTGCCTATGTAGCGATATTAGCTTAATGTATGGAGTTTCCAACTGTACCCAATCGCTATAAAAGCCTAACCGATTGAGATTAGGTGTACAGTGGGCAAGAGACAGGGGGGAGGGTAAGCGGCGAGGGTACAGGGGGGCGATACGACGGTCATTAACTCATTAACGACTGTTGTCATTACGACAAGAGACATGCAATATCTCTAGTGAAACGAGTGTGTGGTCATCCTAGTTAAATAGATTTGTTTTCATTTAAGGTTTAGCAATGACTTACGGGTATCAACAACATTGTAGAACAGTATTATTCAAAGTGAGCGATGGCATCCCTTTATGGACACTAAAATCCTACAGAGGTAGTAGAGGTCAATACAAGGCTTCAAAGCCTAGAATGACTTACGGGTTCTACACTTACTAGTATGAACAACATTGTAGAACAGTATTATTCAAAGTGGGCAATTTCGACCCGTTATGAACACTAAAATCCTACAAAGAGGTAGTAGAGGTCAATACAAGGCTTCAAAGCCTAGAATGACTTACGGGTTCTACACTTACTAGTATGAACAACATTGTAGAACAGTATTATTCAAAGTGGGCAATTTCGACCCGTTATGAACACTAAAATCCTACAAAGAGGTAGTAGAGGTCAATACAAGGCTTCAAAGCCTAGAATGACTTACGGGTTCTACACTTACTAGTATGAACAACATTGTAGAACAGTATTATTCAAAGTGGGCAATTTCGGCCCCTTATGAACACTAAAATCCTACAAATAGGTAGTAGATGTCAATACAAGGCTCCTAGGCCTAGAGCATCGATGCTGGGTTGCTAGTCTATCGGTATTCTGTAGTATTCATATCAGAGAGTGTGCGGGTGAACTATTTGACTTGATTCCCCCTACACCATGCCATCTTCGGACGATAAGGCGGTCTGTTCTACGCGATCGTTCGTTTCACAGTAGAAACACCACCAGTGCGAACGGAACGTTTTGCCTCCACGTTCCTTGAAAATATAATCTAGGTGCTGTTAAGCACGGCTGAATTTAGAAATATGAAGCCTGTAGGCTATTCAAATTTTACCGTCCCTACCGATAAATCGATACCCTAATTCACAATCATATTAATTAGGTATTTATTTTTTGTCAATGAAATTGTAACTTTATGATTTGTGTACTATAGTCTTGAATTAGGCCTCCTTTTTACCGTAGTCTAAAGATTGAGTAAGATATAATATATAAAAAAATTGGCCCCAAATCTGCCGCCCTAAGCTCCAGCCTACTCAGCCTATTGGTAAATCCACCACTGCCATTAAGTCTCGCGTGATCGGGTATCTTCTAGGTAAGCGTGCTCCACCTTAGACTTCCACCTGACATCAGGCGCAATGTCAGTCAAACGCGAACCTATTCACTTATAAAATAAGAGAACCTACACACGCATCTAGCTATACTGCTAGTCGTAAAACATAGCATAAAGTTCCACTTAATTTTAATACTTGTCAAGTATACAGCTTTTAGGGCTGGTGCTTACCTCGGCCAACGGATCAGTATGGCGATCCAGCGAGGAAACGTTGCCAGCCTTCTGGGCACCTTACCCATAGAAGACGGTGATCTGGGCTCAGTATTCTACTTATAGTCTTGAGGGATTATGAGTAGAATACAATACAAACAAGTTAAGTTTTCTTGCATTGTATTCTTTAATTTTATTAGTAGATATTTAATTGTAAATAAATATTATTATTTATATTTTCAAAAAAAAAAATACTTGTCATGTTTACCGTTCGAATCTGCGAAAACAATCTCTTCACGCCCTCAGTACTCCATACATGATAGTAGTACCTAATAATTTATTCTAAAACGACAAGCACTTTGGGCACAGATGCAACGAATACGTCATGCACTTCCGTTGCATACGCTAGTAATTTGTTTTGTACATCGTGAGCGCCACCCGAATATGTCTTAACTCACAATTTATCGGCACGGATATTCTTAATGCCTTTCCTTATACGTAATAATGGTTCATCAGAAATTATAGCTCGACGAAAATATCTTATTATAATGTATCAAGCATGTTATAAGGGACTAGTCTGTGCCGACGGTTTCGCTTGAATTTCACTTCTATATTTTTTGTATTTTCCCAAGTAAAGCACATTAACTGTAATACATACTACTACTTACATAGTCTTATTACCTAAGAATTGTTGTAAAACCTCATTTTATTTAATGTCATAGACAAATATTTCATTATTACGTGGAATGCATTTTTTAAACTCACTTCATTTTTTTTTAATTTTTTTTATTGCAGGAGTTCAGCAGACAGGCAGACGGCCCACTTGATGGAAAGCGGTTACCATCGCCTATGGACATTTGCAACACCAAAGGTGCTACAAATGCGCTGCTGCTCTCTTAAGGGGGACTGGAACCTGGTCACTAATGCCGGAACGCAACACAAGGTTGTTATGGCGGCATACTCTAGACCAGGGGTGGTCGCCATCCAGTCGAGCAAATGCCCTACCACCTGGCAAATCAATAAATCAATCAATAAAAAATGTGGAGCTGAGAGCACAATCTTTTATTTAAAAGATTTTCCAACATACATTATCAGCACGAAGCTCTGTAAAATGAGCTAATTGTCCCATTTTTGATTTCAAAGTTGTTGTGGCATTCTGTTTAGTAAATAAGTACGTCTGACGAAGAAACAAAACAAAAATTTCAATATGTCAGGGGATCATAAGAAAACAAGATAGATGAAAATTTGTGGAATTGCATAGTTGGATACCCTGGCACTGATGCCACTCCCATTGACGTCAATACTTAAAAGATTTTCTAACAAGAATAACCTTTAAGTTAGGTTGCGGGTAGATAATATTTTAAATCATAAACCCATTTTCCAAAAAAAAAAATCGTAACTTATTTTGTATTTTTCAATTTTGGTGAGCGTTAGTGTTATTTAATGAAATTACAAAAGTAAGTATCATAACAATAAAGGTTGATTTAATTCAATGAATTTTAAAAATACGATTTCCGCTTAATATCTATCCTACGAGAATCCTCCTAATCACCTGGAGCGATTTTGGTGATTTTGTTTTTGTGTGTTTGAGTGGGTACCCGGATGGTTTAGATTCGCAATTAGAACCGGTACGTGGCTCTGGGATCGGGTTCTAGAATTTTATTTTTTAAAGGCAGGACAACGTCTGCCGGGACCGCTAGTTAATCTATAATATTATACATTTCAAAATATGTGGTGTCTGTACATTGAAGCCCTTAAAAAAAAACTGGAATACGCTATATAAACGATAGAGACCACGATGCATTTTTTTTTAGATTTCTTGTCTGTTTGTTTGGGATTCACGTAAAACCTACTGGGCCGATTTCCATGCGATTTTCGTTGATCGGCAGTGAATTTTTAGACTTAAAATCTACGCTACTTTTTATCCCGGGAATCCCGCGGAAATTTTTCTGGGAATTATTTGAAATGGCCAGATTAAAAAAAAAACGAATTCTAAAGTGATTTTTTCACTGATCGATAGCAAATTATATGTAATAATTCGCAGGAACGGTTTTCTAAATGCTGTCCCGGAAATCCCGCGGAAATATCAAATCAAGCATGGACAAAGTCGGGGGCATATCCTAGTTTTTTTTACTTTTTTTATTGTGGAAGCTCAGCAGACAGGCAGACGGCCCACTTGATGGAAAGCGGTTACCATCGCCTATGGGCATTTGCAACACCAAAGGTGCAAATGCGCTGCTGCTCTCTTGAGGGAGACTGGAACCTGATCACTAATGCCGGAACACAACTCAAGGTTGCTATGGCGACATACTTTAGACCAGGGGTGGTAGCCATCCAGTCGGGCAAATGCCCTACCACCTGATTGTGGGTTGAAAAGTCGCCTCTTACGACAGGCCGCCCGGCCGCAGGAAATTGTATTCTTTCTCCGTTCCTGCACGGATAAAAGTTTATATATATATATATATAATTAGTAGGAGCCATAGATGTATTTAATATTTCAATATTTACATTGATTCCGTGAACCCCAAAACAAGCCTGTCCAAAACCAATATGAAGAAATGACGGATGACCGGTCATTTTGCTTTTATATTAAGATATTATGACAGCATTTATTTAAGTGTTACGGTGGCCATAATTACGGCGTATGACGGATATGGCCACTAATGTTATTGACCAATGGCCAGAATTAACGAGATACCATCTTAAAATTATTGATCGCCCATGTGGAAAATTGCATTGTTTCTTCAGGTTGAACTTTTGAAAATTTATCGCTTAATTATTGTAACGAGTTTTAATTGGAGTTTTTCGAATGTAGGTTGTTTCTTGTGAATTGCTCAATGAAGGAGTGAGTGAATGGATACAAGGGTAAATATTTTCAACGTTAACTTCTTAAATTTAAAACATTCTTTGATGACGTAATTATGTCACATAGCTGGTATTTGTATGTATCTTTGTATTTGTAAGTGGAGACAGGTAACCGGTGTGACGTGGCGACAAACTAATGCCACTGAAACTAAAAGGTCAAATATATAAATCTGTTATACGACCAATCATGCTATACTGGTCCGAATGTTGGGCCACTAAAGTGATAAACTACGAACGTTTCCACTTAGTGGAGATGAGAATGTTGAGATGGATGTGTGGTGTTACAAGAATGTTACAAGAATGGATAAGGTGAGAAATAAGTACATAAGGGGATCTTTGAAAGTTGCACCCGTGACTGAAAAATTGAGAGGAAGAAGACTAAGTTGGTATGGGCATATAATGAGGAGGGATGAAAGTCACGTGACACTTACGTTATCGCTTTGACTCACGATCTCACCATTGGGCCATTGCTTTATAATGCCTGATGCAATATGTCTACCTGGCAAGCGTCGACGCAATTTCCCAGAAAACGTAATCCGCACACCTGCGTAATTATGCCTGCGAACGGCCATAAACGAGTACAATACACAATAGGCTGTTTTCTAATTACAAATTTTTAAAACAAAGTAAACAAAAGAAGATAATCATAAAACAGTTTCAATGTTATTAGCTCAAACGCCCGGCGGGTAATAAAGTGTGTATTTTGTCTATAATTATGCAGGTGGCACAAATTGTAACAGTAATAATAATTTAATTAGAAAGTAATTTTTAATTTGTAAATTTTATTATATTACTATGTTTTATGTACTTAATCATGTGTATATAAATCTGTATGTATATTTATATAATAATATTAATATATAAAATATGTAACACTTTTAAAATATTGTGCAGCAAACCCTGCCCTAGCTTTTGTGCCATATTTCTCTCTCCATTCCAAGGTTGTCTGGAAGAGATCGCTGTCAGCGATAAGACCGCCATTTGTACCTAATTCTAAGCTATATTGTGTATTATTTTATAAATTTTATTGTACAATAAAGTATATTCTATTCTATTCTATTTTAATTTAAGTAAGTTTATTTAAATTAAATTCATATATTTGTACGCCCGATGAATGTGTAATGATATTATACTCTATAACATATAATATAAAATCTTAATTAAGTGCACCTTCTCATTGACAAATAAATTTCATCCGTACAGGAACGGAGAAAGAATACAGTTTCCTGCGGCCGGGCGGCCTGTCGTAAGAGGCGACAAAACAACCCACAGCCAGGTGGTAGGGCATTTGCCCGACTGGATGGCTACCACCCCTGGTCTAAAGCATGTCGCCATAACAACCTTGAGTTGTGTTCCGGTATTTAGTGACCAGGTTCCAGTCTCCCTTAAGAGAGCAGCAGCGCATTTGTAGCACCTTTAGTGTTGCAAATGTCCATAGGCGATGGTAACCGCTTTCCATCAAGTGGGCCGTCTGCCTGTCTGCTGAACTCCTGAGATAAAAAAAAAAATATTGTTATCTATATAATATTTTAACGTTCATCTGAAAACGAACTGATATCAAATAAACAAAATGAGTTTTCGGATAGTTGTGTAAAAAAGCAGGAAATAATCAATACAATAAACCATTCGTAGCAATAAATACGTCAAAATTCGAATACTAAACATTACATGCAACGTAACTCAGTGAACCATGAAATCGTAGAAAACAAAGACTTTCTGACGTTTTGGTCCGGCGAGCGCGTAATATCTGCTGACACGTCCCAATGCCTATTATGAACACCCTTATATAATATACAGTGTGGATATAACGTCACGGCTGAGCGCCTTCCTGTATTTCTACCGACATAAAAAGGGTGTCATTATAATGGGAAATGACAGGCATTTTTATTAAAGAAAAAGACATTAAAATGTTTCACGTATTCTAAATTAACGTTACCTTTCCTACAAACTCAAAATTAAACCATGTAAATTTACTAAGAAGATTAAAAATGATTGTCGGTTTTGTAAAAGTTTAATTAGATTATATATTTATATAATTTAATAGATATAACAATCTGTATTTCAAAGGTATGAATTTAATACGTGTATTATGACTGGTCTACCCTGGGGCAGTCGTAGTACCGCGCAATTCAAAGTAAATTTCGTAAAAGCCATCTCTAAGCCATGCCATGTATCTATGAAATTTCCGAGTTCTAATAAGAAAATCACAAAGGATATCTTCGCTGAGTCAGGGACTGGCAAAGCTGCCTTATCAGCTAAAGTTCTCAAACCAACCTTAAAAAAAGTTACATATTTTTTCCGTTTAGACTTAAAATATCAGGTCCATGGGGTCCATTGGCAAAGAATCTCTTCGAAGAAATTCACAGAGAACTTTTTAATGCTACCCGTGATAAGACGGCTGCTTCATATTTGACATACCAAATTAACATTGCTTTACAGCGTGGCAGTGCAGCCAGCTTTCTGGCAGCAATTTGGTACATAATCTATACTATTACTATACTATACTACTAAATTATTACAAAAGACTTTAAATTAAATATAAAAATGTTGAGCCAAAAAGCCATGAAAAGATTTGCACGTGGATAATAATTAGTTTATTCAGGCCCAAAATTGTCAAATTCGATAAGACTTACTATTACACAAAAAATATTCTATTCTATCCTTCATTGTACACAAAATAGTTACATATAAAACTACAAAATAGTGGTGATGTACAAAGGGAAGCTTAACCTTAAAAAGAGTTTTGTTGCAAATGTATGGGTTTAGCGAGAGTGGGAAAACAAGAGGCAGGGTTATGTACATTAAAGTTCATATGCATAAGTGTTATAGGTTCTTATACCTAAATGTACATTTACTTGTTGAAAATATTTTTATACATAATAAAATACATACATATATACATATGTATATACATGGATATATAAAATACACATATATCAGAAAATTAGAACAAATAGTGCTCTTTAACTTTTCTTATTATTTTTTATTATTTAATTTTAATAGTATTATATTTATCTGGTTACAAATATCTTAAATGTATTGTTACCGTACAGAAATGACGCATGTCACGGTAGGGTGATTTTACCGTTATATCTAAAATTATCAAGGTAAATCAAAAGCTCCCTCACAATTATTACAAAAGGGAAGGGTCCACCAACTACTAATCACCATTACATTAATTACTTTCATTACATTTTTTAAACTCAAAATGTATGATGATAAGAAATACCTATTAGGCAATGAAAAGTAAACAAATGCAGCTGTTTAAATCCTTCATGTTATACAGCTATATTATATATATATATGTGTATATATATATATATATATATATATATGTATATATATGTGTGTATATATATATGTATATATATATATATATATATATATATGACATATATTATTGTACATGTGTGTATATATATGTATGTATTTGCATATTCATTTCTTAAATTAGTTTGACTATTTATGCACCTACATCGCCTGATTCAAATTTCTTTGATTTAGGTTGCCTGCAAGAGATCGTTTCGAGCGATAAGGCCTCCTAATGTATTGCCTAGAACATATTTCTAGTTCTAAGAAATTCGGCCCACGCGGTCAGGCAGATATGTTGCATCTGTGCAGTATAAAGCAATGCCCCAATGGAGAGATCGGCAGTCAAGCGATAACCACGAGCGAAGCAAGACTTATGTACATTCGGTAATAATTAAGTGACGGACTTTGCGCGTGTCATTGAATCGGCAATGCGTTTGGACTGGTTGTGTTCAATTATATTTGTACCTGTGTTATACGTGTTTGTATAGTTCTAATAAACTCTATAATAATTCCAACGGCATTTTAATTCGAGTCGTGCCAGGTGTCTCGCATTTAAAAGTACAAACTGATTCTAAGAAATTCGGTCCACGCGGTCGGGCAGATATGTTGCATCTGTGCAGTATAAAGCAATGCCCCAATGGAGAGATCGGCAGTCAAGCGATAACCACGAGCGAAGCAAGACTTATGTACATTCGGTAATAATTTAGTGACGGACTTTGCGTTCAGTTTGGACTGGTTGTGTTCAGTTATATTTGTACCTGTGTTATACGTGTCTGTATAGTCCTAATAAACTCTATAATAATTCCAACAGCACTTTAATTCGAGTCGTGCAACTCGTACCAATATTGTAAATATAGTCTGTTTTTTGTAATTGTATATTTTGGTCTGTAGTAAAATGTTGTCTCTCTCTTTCTCTCTCTAGGTTTTGAATTTCCACAGACCTCTAAACGCAGACCTTGCAAATCAATCAGTCTTTTTAATAAATCGGGCCACTGTATACAAGCAAACAGGACTAAAGAATCAAACGAATTGGTCCGGACCACTTGTGGTTAATTGGCCAGTATTAGTGGACATCCCATGTTATTGGTTGATTGATTCGATCACGTAGGGCCCATAGGTTTCACAATTGAATTGTATTGTGTACGAGGAATTAAATTGAATTTTAAATTAATTTGTAAAATTGAAACTTTTTTTTATCCGTGCAGGAACGGAGAAAGAATACAATTTCAAGTGCAAGCGAAACCCGCTCACATTTGGGGACGGATAGTGAGCGTGCGAAAGGGATGAAGCTATATTTGGAAACAAAATAAAATATATGTCCTACACGAGGAACTGTTTGGATCTGGTGCCAACGCCTCCCTTTTACAACCGCACCGCTCGCCAGCGACGAGATATTCATCCCCATTTCCTTGAGCTCCCACGCTCAATTACGCAACGGTTCTCTAGGGAAATTCCCGCCGCGGTTTTCCCTTTGTGCTATGACATGAGATTCTTTAAGAAGGGCGTTATACAATTTGTTAGAGGTCGGCAACGCGTTGGCGACAACCCTGGTGTTGCAAGCATAACGTAGGCGACGGTAACCATTCCATCAGGTGGGCCGCCTCCCTGTTTGCCTCCTTCAGGCAATAAAGAAAAATCACGTCCACGTATGTACATTTGTGAAAAAATAGCCTTAACGAGAGACTTATTAGATAAAAATATAGGCGAGCGGGAGCGGCATATTTCAGTTTTTGCCGCCCCCCCCCCCCCCCTAGAAAAATTCAAGATCCGGGGCTGAGACGGACAAAAGAACAGATGACCGGACATGGCGATTTTACAACGGCTCCATTTATACCAAAACGGATATTTATCTTATTCTTGTTAGGTCAAGACAAGATATGCCATGGTTCGCAGAACCAACGGCATAGAATGATAAAATAATACTGAACGTGTACCCAAACCCTCAACATTTCCAACGCCTCTAAATTCGATTACAATGCAAATATTATGGAACTATCGCAAACAATATTGCTGTGAAATTAACCCTTCTTGTATGTCTGTAACCACTTGACATAGTTTTATCCGACTGGTTTTGGTAGGTATTGGATATAAAACACGAATTCCATCACGCTTGCATTGTCAATATTGATTGGAATGAATGTTTTATTCGTAACTAGCTGACCCGGCAAACTTCGTACCGCCTCAGAATCAATAAAAAAAATTAATGATAATTGCGGAATGTTTCAACGTTAGTGAAAAGTGTGGTCAAAACTTAACCGGAACGAACATCAAACGTTTGACATTCAAAATCAAAAAGATGAAAAAAATCCACTTTTAAATTTAATTTGATTTCTGAACGACTTTTAAATTTAATTGATTTCTAAACGACGGGACGAACGTCAAACGTTTGACAGGTAGGAATAGTTTCTAAGGGAAAGCGAAATTGTTGTTTTTACTATATTCCAAGCATTTTTTCATATTTACTCACCTTTTAAACCTTCCCTGGACTTCCACAAATAATTCAAAAACAAAATTAACCAAATCAGTCCAGCCTTTCTCGAGTTTTAGCGAGACTAACGAACAGCAATTGATTTTTATATATGTAGATGAATAAGTATAGATACTAATTATACGACACACCTTCCATGATCAAATTGATCGTGTACTAGCAGAAGGTGATGTCAGGAGCCTTAAGAACAGACGAGTGTGCATGACAAGAGTTATGAATGTCAAAGAGGCAAGTGAGGTGTGTAAGAATAAGCCTGAATGGCACTCTGTTGTTCGTGCCTACCCCGCAAGGGAGCTGGCGTGAAGTTATGTATGTATGTATGTATGTACTAATTATGCGAATGCTTTAAATATAAATTCTACTAGGAACTTCTCCTACTTCTCCTATTACTGCTTTTATAAGCACAAACTCTTCCTTTAGTGATTAGTGCCTAGATACTTTATTATTCAACCCAGAAAACAATTAACGTGGATATTCAAAATCAAATATATCACTGAAAATCGATCCATACCGTATCAAAAAAAAAGTATAAAAGGACTGTCCCAATTTTTGTTTGTTCTCTCTCACTTTTTAGGTCAGATCAGATTTTTACAAACAGCAATGACATAGGTAGTCAAATACTTAAGCATCGAAGATGAAGAACATGCAATAGATATTTACTTTTTATTTTGAAATTTCGAAGATTCTCCCGAAATATAGCAAATATTTATGTAAACGAAGTCAAATTCAAAGCTTCAATATTTGATTATTATAGCAAAATCCGTGCAGGAACGGAGAAAGAATACAATTTCCTGCGGCCGGGCGGCCTGTCGTAAGAGGCGACTAAACAACCCACAGCCAGGTGATAGGGCATTTGCCCGACTGGATGGCTACCACCCCTGGTTTATAGTATGCCGCCATAACAACTTTGAGTTGTGTTCCGGCATTAGTGACCAGGTTCCAGTCTCTCTTAAGAGAGCAGCAGCGTATTTGTAGCACCTTTGGTGTGTTGCAAATGTCCATAGGCGATGGTAACCGCTTTCCATCAAGTGGGCCGTCTGCTTGTCTGCTGAGCTCCTGCAATAAAAAAAAAATAAAAAAATCTTGGATACAATCTTAATCCCGCGCTAAGACTGAAGCATTAACCACCAACATTAGATGAGTAACTCAATAAACACTAATAATTTCTTAAAGCCAAGCTTTTAAATACAAGCAATGAGTCACAAATGTCAAAATAATTCATATAACGCATTTGCAATACCATATATTAAGTTTGGACAAGCAAAAGTACGCGCATATGTCGTGGGGTCGTCGAACCTGCGTACGCGCAGCCAAATAAATGACGCTACAGGAGCGAGCGCCAACGCATAAAATTTAGTATTGAAGAGCCGAGTTTAAGAGGACCATGATTTGAAGTATGTTTTTTTGTTGTATGAGTTCAGCAGACAGGCCCACTTGATGGAAAGCGGTTGCCATCGCCTATGGACATTTGTCACACCAAAGGTGCTGCTACCAATGTGCCGCCGCTGTCTAAAGGGAGATTGCAACTTGGCCACTAATGCCAGAGCACAAATCAAGGTTGTTATGGCTGCATACTCTAGATTAGGGTGTTAGCTATCCAGACGGGCAAATATCCTACCACTTGGCTGTGGGTTGTTTTGTCGCCTCTTACGACAGACCACCCTTTTTTTTTTTTATTAACCAGGGGAAATCCGATTGAGGACTAAGCCGCGACAAGGGCAGAACCTTGGGGGGATAATTCGCGACCTAGTGTGGGATTCGCCAGATCGGGGGTGGCACTAGCATGCCCAGTCAGAACTGGTGCCATGCTATTGCCACTCCCGGTTAGGGATACCCACTAAAACCCCTGGGTGTTCCGTCCTTCGCCTTATGCCAGGGCTACGGGTATATGACCTGGCCTCTCCGCAGCCCTGGCAGGCGTGGGCCCCGCGAGGCCTCTTCCACTGCCAGGGGACTACTTTACCCCCGGCATCTTCAGTTTCTCTAGGCGTGGGGCGGTCTGTAACTCGCCCCACAGGAGGAGAGGTGAGCGCGCGCGGAACACGCCACGCCCCCATCTCGACGGCATGTGCAGGTGAGTGAGAACCTCTATACCCCGACAGACCACCCTGCCTCAGGATACTGTATTCTTTCTCTGATCCTGCACGAATAGATAGAAAGCACCGCTCGCTACCAACAGGTTGTTGTATGCAACGGTTCTCTGCAACGGTATGCAACAATGATGTGGAGGGAACCTATCGCCGAAAATTACTTTTTGCGCTACAACATGGGGTAGTTTAAGAAGGGCGTTATAACATTTCTTAGAGACTGGTAACGTATAGGCAACATCTCTGACGAAGTAATTAATAGGTGAGGGTAACCACTTTCCATCAGATGGGTCGTCTGCCTTTTTGCCTATTTCGGGCAATCTTAATATATATAAATTACGTGTCACGTTGTTTGTCCGCGATGGACTCCTAAACTACTTGACCGATTTTAATCAAATTTGCACACCGTGTGCAGTTAGCAGATAGGATAGCTCAGATTTGGACCCGGTAGGTGGCGCTGGAATCGGGTTCTAAATTTTATTTCTTCAGAGCAGAAGAATGTCTGCCGGGACAGCTAGTAAATATATATGCTTATATACGTTAAAAAATATTTAATATTGAAGCTATATTAAGATATACAATTTTATTTCATTAATTGATAAGTATAATGTAAGTAGGTACATATAAGTATAATAAAATCAGCGAATGGTTTTTTTTAATCTAGGGTTTTCTACGCGGTTTTGCTCGCAGAAAAAGAGATGACATATAAACACAATTTGTTACGTTTCTAAGCTAGGTAAATTATGATTGTGTTATATGCAGGTCTAGGTGTTACATCGAACAAATCTGGAGCAGTTTGTAAACTTTAAAAAAATATTGGGAAAATTGTCTACAAAGTTTTTTATATGTTGCCACCCCTGAGAGACGGCGCTCGCGCATCGATTTATGCTTTTATCAATTGTACGATGCGTTAATGTACTGCGATGCATTGGTCCGGTTGTAAGCCACAGATTGCGGTATAATACACACCGTGCCGCATGCCGCATTGATTGGCTTAATTCAATTACTTCCATTCGAGTGCTTTGGACCTTGATTAATCAGAACTTACGAGTTCAACCTTCTTCTTATAGATACAATAGGAATTAGATAATACTGAGTTAACGTTAATTAGTGCCTATGGAGTTCATAAATTTTATTCAATTAACTTCGTCATTACGTCACGTTAGGCGATGACAATGTAAAGATAATTATCATTATATTTGATCATTATGATTAATGAATATTACTTTTTAATTTAAACTAGCTGTACCCGGCAGAGGTAGTCCTGGCCTTAAAAAAATAAAAATCTAGAACCCGATTGCAGCGCCATATACTGGGTCCAATTGTAAATCTAAACCATCCCGGGACCCACTTCAACACACACAAAAAAGTCATCAAAATCGGTTCAGTCGTTTAGAAAGAATTCAATGACATACACACAAACAGAAGAATTTTATATATAAATATTTTTGGGCCAGAAATCTTCGTGAGTGTCCTCAAAACGCCCTACCAAAGTTTCATCAAAATCTGATCAATAGTTTAGGAGCGCATCGAGGACAAAGATACAATACATTGATTTTTATGTATAAGAATAGTTACTACTTCTTTACCTTCCTTAGACTTAAATATATAAAACCAAAATTTGGCAAATCAGTTCAGCCATTCTCGAGTTTTTGTCAGACTAATAAACGTCAATTCCTCCCGATGTACCTGCGCAGTAGACCAATTTTAATAGACAAGCACATAGTCACATTGTAGAAATGGTGTATAGGAAAAAAGTTTTTTCGCTTCGATACAATTTTTAAAGGTAAAATTTTTTTCTAAATAAAACTACTTTTTAACGGTTTTAAGTGCGGTAATTCATTTGATTTTTATTATTCTGACGTTTCGGCCACTTTTTAGTAGCCTTGATCACGGAAGACAGACGTTAAGTGTCAATGAGTGTTGTTAAAGTTTTATTTAGCCTACCGCCAACTTGTTCATTGTTAATTTTTATGGTTATTATTTTCTCTATGGGATCCTAGTCTAATTTACCACCGCTTCACAACATGTTGTGGCTTGAAGAGAAGAAGCGGCGCAAGAAAGTTCTCGGCAACATGCCCAGCTCTAATAATTAAAAATAATATTAAAATGAGTGGCAGGTAAAATAAAAAGAAATTTCTCTTTTGTAAAATTTAATTTTTCAAATTAACACATAATTGGAACAAAGAGGCGACTAATGAATGTAGCTAATCATTAACGGCGAAATTTTTAAAGATATAAGTAAATCGCATTAGCACAGTTTCTAACACTAACAGTATTCCAGGTGTAGCAGAGACATATGAAATTACGACTGTCATATTTGACTAAATATTAGTTTTTGATGTAGCCCAAATGCGGTTGTTATTTAAACCTTGCATGTATTTTCACATTGTGTTTAACATTGAGTTGCGGTTAACCAATGTACTTTGATGAATGAATTCTTAATATAGTGCAGTGAAGCTTACGGGCTTCAGTATGCAAGATCTTCTGGGGAAAAAACTCCGGGAGGACTTCATTAAGTTCGCAATCAAGGTAGTCACTAAGGTAGACAATAAATATTTAGGCAAGTAAAAACGCTGCACGCATATCACGTGATATTAGAGTGAGGTCCCAGTCACCCCAGACTTACGTGATTTTAGGAAAGATGAAATTTTTAGGATCGGTAGTTTAACATAAACTTAGAAAGGAATGGATACTCGCTAAGCTGAAAGCGGGGCCGTTTTTCAGGTAGCTGCTATCAAAGCTGCTACACACCTTCCATGATCAAATTGATCGTGTACTAGCAGAAGGTGATGTCAGGAGCCTTAAGAACAGACGAGCGTGCATGACAAGAGCTATGAATGTCAAAGAAGCAAGTGAGATGTGTAAGAATAAGTCTGAATGGCGCTCTGTTGTGCGTGCCTACCCCGCAAGGGAACTGGCGTGAAGTTATGTATGTATGTATGTATGCTATCAAAAGTGGAAAAAAACCATGTTAACTTACGTCAAAGTAGAAAGGCTAGTTTTTACATATGTCATATATGATATCTTATATTAATATATAAACCTAAAGAGTTTGTTTGTTTAAACGCGATAATCTCAGGAATTACTGGTCTGATTTGAAAAATTCTTAGAGTGTTAGATAGCCCATTTATCGACGAAGGCTATAGGCTACATATAATCACGCTAAGACCAATAGGAGCGGAGCACCAGTGAAAAATGTTTCAAAGTCGGGGAGTATTGAAAACAAATTCCACTTGGACGAAATCACGGGCACAGCTAGTTGTTAATAAACAAAGTTATACCGTTGCCAGACACTTCCTGTGGGCCATAACTTTTGACAGACACTTTAAAAAAAAGTGGGAACTTAAGTCATTTTAGGAAGGCTGAATTTTGTATATATTATCTAGTATAATATTTTTAAATATTTTCCAATGAGCCAGACAAGTCTGACGGGCCAAACATCTTCCCAGACTCGTTAAGAGTTCCGCTGTGCGAGGAAGTGCGAGAGCATTATTGGACCTGAAGGCCCACTTGAAACATTTATCTGTATACTACTTAGAGTTGGTCTGAAAGAAAGTGTCGGGGTGAAGGTAAGGAAAGGAATGCTCCGGTGGTTCGGGCATGTGGAAAGAATTACTAAACAGATATACAATGCAAAAGTGGATGGATGCAGAAATCGTGGAAGGCCACGACACACCTTCCATGATCAAATTGATCGTGTACTAGCGGAGGGTGATGTCAGGAGCCTTAAGAATAGACGAGTGTGCATGACAAGAGTTATGAATGTCAAAGAAGCAAGTGAGGTGTGTAAGAATGGGCCTAGATAGCGCTCTGTTGTTCGTGCCTACCCCGCAAGGGAACTGACGTGAAGTTATGTATGTATGTATGTACTACTTAGAATATTTTAGTTACAATATAAAAACATAACAACAGCCCATAAAAGTCCCACTGCTGGGCTCGAGCCTTTCACTATAAGGGAACGGACAGTATACCCCGATCACGCTTGTCCGAGACGGCTTGGCAGGTTTGACACGTCGGATATCTTAATGTGCAAGTTTCATCACGATGTTTTCCTTCACCGTTGTTAGCACGTGGTAATTGTGACAATATGCACATTAGGCCAGAAAACTGCCTAAGTGGTGCATGCGTTCCAATCAGGATTCGAACCCGCGCCCTTTGAGTTTAGAACGCGTGCGCTTGCCATTACGCTACCAGATTTGTTTTAGTTTAGTTACAATATACTAAGGCCAACACTACACATGCACTTCCTCACTACACCAGCATGTAACAGATACACTCTACATAAGTATAAGTTTAGTATTAAAATCAGAATACATTAATATAATAAGTTATTATTAAGGTACACCAAAACATAAAAATTACTACATAATGTCACATACACTAACAAAAATAAACAATAAGCGTGTATGGAGTCTCAAATTTTTCATAGAAATTAAGTAGTAAATAAGGGTACGGAACTCGAGTCCGTAGAGATATTAATAATAATTAAAAAAAAAACAATATACTAAATAAAACAATAAGAACCCGCTTAAAGCGACTTCTTCCAGGCGACCTGACTTCTCTGTATTCTGTTTTCATTTCCTGTAGCGGGAAAACACAGCAATGTAATTTTTAACTGTTAGTAACAAAGTAATATTTCGTAAAATTTGTTTAAATAAAATAGATATATTTGATGTGAACAAACAACAAATTTGAATAAGTGTATGACCGGTTTTCTAGGTGATGTCACTTCGCAAATAAATTGATGTTCTGACCTTTTAAGAGGAAGGTTTATCATTCAAAAAGCTGTCGACAAAACGGTTATAACATTAAGTTTTGTGAATGGAACTATTATTTTACCTACATACATAACTTCACGCCAGTTCCCTTGCGGGGTAGGCACGAACAACAGAGCGGCATTCAGGCTTATTCTTACACACCTCACTTGCTTCTTTGACATTCATAACTCTTGTCATGCACGCTCGTCTGTTCTTAAGGCTCCTGACATCACCTTCTGCTAGTACACGATCAATTTGATCATGGAAGGTGTATCGTGGCCTTCCACGACTTCTGCATCCATCCACTTTTGCATTGTCATTCTTTCATCATGCATTCTTTCCACATGCCCGAACCACCGGAGCGTTCCTTTCCTTACCTTCACCCCGACACTCTCTTTCAGACCAACTCTCTTTCTTACTTCGGTATTACGAACGCGGTCCGCGAGAGTCACTCCGCAGATTTTGCGCAGTGCTCGCATCTCGACCGCGTTTACTCTACTTTCATGCTCTCTCTTCCATACCCAACTCTCGCTTCCATACGTGAGCGTAGGTACTAACACCGCGTTGTGTGTGGCAAGCGGGGCCTTCTGGCCATTTTAAATAACTCGTAAATAATCATTATTTTCTTTCTTTCTATCAAAGTCTGCTAAACTAAAATTACCATTGGCTTTACTAGGTCGACGATTATAATTGTTTTATAGAACGACCCGATGAATAAAAGAGTGGCAAATTATAAAATAAATAAATGTTATTCATCTTGCCCTATCATTGGTTGAACTTTGGCATTACTTGCATGTAGCTTATGTCAAATTTTAACCGATAGTAGGGCAAATGAACGGTTGGTAAGGTATAAGAACCGGTCCTGAGGAATAAACGTATATAAATATAAATGTAAGTAAACTAAATAAAACATTATTCCCTGCTCTCTTGCATTTATTTTCTCTATTTCTTCATATATAAAATACATATTTATAAGTAAATATTTATTTAGGTATGTAATTATAGTATAAATAAAAATAAATGTTAATATTGTGCATAAAATATCAAACTATACGTGCGCAGAATGTTATAGCCTCATGATGTCACGCGTCGATGGTCAGTAGGGTTGACAAAAAAGATTACATAAATAGTTGTTGCGATAAATTTATTATTGTATATACTTTACATAAGTATATACAATAATAGTATGTAGACATCGGCAAACCTTCTGCGCCCGGCTTATAAAATAGTGGTGAAGTAAAAAGACAAGTTTAACTCCAAAAAGTTCTTTAGAAAATGCATTATGCATTGAGAGGTTGAAAACAAGAGGCAGTTTTGTACACTAAATTTTGTCAGTATGTATAAGTATATCTTACACATAACTGTAAATTATGATGGCGCAAAAAAACCGACAATTTTTTTTGAGTTTCGAGTGAAAAAATCTCTAGTTTTTGATGTTTTAAGTACTCCCTCCGAAGGACAGCATTTTTGAAATCTTAAAAAATTTGGAGCTACCTCTTAAAATTTTTATGAGCCGTTTTGGAGAGAGTTTTTAAAACATCAAAAACTAACATTTTTTCACTTGAGACTCAAAAAATATAGTCGGTTTTTTGCACCACCCTACATTTAAAACTGTAAATACTTATTAAATAACAATTTTAAATCATTATATTAATTCTAATATAACCTTAAAAAATACAGTAACTCCCAAAAGATAGTAAGTTAAAGTGCACCCAAACGAAGCTCAAAGCAACGGCCAATATTTAATCAGCAATAACTCTAAAGCGAACGGTAATCGTCGAACCATAACAAAACAAATCTAAACAAATAAAGAAATCTCGCAAACTAGTTATAAAAGTGGTTGACTTGACTGTGCCGGAAATGGCTAGTTGTCGAAATTCTTGCCCACGCTCATCAATTCGCTTCAACATACAAACAGACGTATGTACATATTTGTATATGTCGCATGTGGGTGTCCTGCGGCAAATTGAGTTGTTACAGCAGAGATATGTTAATTAAGTAGATTTGTTGTTATAGAAAACTGTGAAAGTATGAGGTACAAGTGTGACCTGTTTTTCTGACCGTAAGATGATAAATATATATATATAAAATTTGACTCACATCTGTATCACTGATAGAATTGATTAACTTTGCATTCCATAACCGCGTATCTTTAAGTACTTAATGTTACAACCTAGGCGTCGACAAAGAGAAATTCCACGTACAGATTTGTAGAAGCGCATTTATTACCCGTCGGCATTTGAACTAATTGTAATTCTTTTATGATCGTCTTCTTTTGTTTACTTATTGACTGGCATACGTTTCTAGAGAACAGCCCATTGTTTTATCGTACTCTTTTATGGCCGCTTGCGGCCGAATCATTAGCCAGGTGTTGCGGATTAAGTCGACTACGATACGGGCACATTGCATTTGTGCAGTATGAAACAATGACCTGATTGAGGGAGGGGGCAGTCGAGCGAGAACCACGATCAAGGCGAGACGTGTGTACTACAATCGGGAATCTAATAGTGACGGACTTTGCGCGTTTTATTGAATTACGACCTTCTGCATTACGTTTGGACTTGTTGTGTTCGGTTATATTTGTACCTGTGTTATACGTATTTGTATAGTTCTAATAAACTCTATAATAATTCCAACGGCATTTTAATTCGAGTCTCGCAACTCGTAACATTAATAAAACGGGCTGAATCTTTAAACTTTGACGAAACGAGACTTTAAGAACTGACGATACGAAACTTATCTTTAAGAACTAACGAAAGGACGTATCTTCAAATATTAACGAAGCAGGCCAAAAATTTAACCTATATAATAAACAGAATGGCATATTGTTATGTCATTGTAAACGGATGGTTATACTTTAAAGGCCGCTTGCACAAGGTTGCTTAAATTTATTTAAGAAACACAAAACGTATTTAACACCCTTAAATACAATTAGCGTCTTGCACAGCGCAAAATTTGCCGCTAAATATGTTTAAAGAACTGTCAATACGTTTTGTGTAAAACGTATTTAGGCAGTTTAATATGATTAACTAATTTTATTTAAAGGCGATAATTATGCAAGCGGCCCTAAATGTAAAACTACTAAAAAAATAGAGCCTAATGGGATGCTGTAGTACAGCATATAATATATATAATAACAGCCCATAAATGTCCCACTGCTGGACTTGAGCCTCCCACTATAGGGGAACGGACAGTATACCCGCCACGCTTGTCCAAGGCGGCTTGGCACGTTTGACACATCGTTTACCTCGATGTGTATGTTGCATCACGAAGGTTTCCTTCACCATTGTTTGCACGTGGTAATTGTAACAATATGCACATTAGGTCAGAAAACTGCCTAAATGGCGCATGCGTTCCAGCCAGGATCGAACCCGCGCTCTTTGAGTTAAGAACGCATGCGTTTGCCATTACGCTACCAAGACTTCTAGTGGAGCATACTTTGTGTTAATTATAGCCATTTATGCAAATCCCAATAGCTACAATAATAACGGTAGAAACTTTGTCTTTCATGCACTAGATGGCGTGTCTAACGTGGCGACGTCGTGAGGGCATTAGTTGAACTTGAGGTCGTGGGTATGGTAACGTATTTGGAAGCTCATGAGATCCTGAGATCTATTTTTGTAATTTCAATTAATAATACTACTGTGAGTATGTATTTTTTAACTTGTACTTAGTAGATCAAGGAATATCCTTTCATTCTAGATAATATAAATTAAATATATATATATATATATATGTGTGTGTGTGTGTGTGTGTATATATATGTATATATGTGTTATGACATTATAAGTAATTAATGAATAGTCGTTTCATAACAATAACGGCGAAGAAATTAAATTGCAAGCAGTGTTTACCTATAATTAGTTTTTACATAGCATTGTAAGCCTAAGTCATAAGTTCATTAACTGTTCGAATGTAAAAAACTATTGGTGATCCTTAATAAATGAATAAAGAATTATTCAGACACAATACGCAATTCCGTATCTGGCTTTTTGGATAGTTGCCTTCGACAACAACAACCACACAATATACGTAAACGTCACACGTCACATTAGCAGTGACAGATAAAACGTCACGAACTTCAAGTCACTTCATACTTGATTACTTCATTAGTATACGTTTAGCGTAACGAATTTGTAAAAAACGAATTATACGAAATTTATACGAAAAAAAACGTTTCATCATTTTGGATATCCTCCGTTCCTGTGTCTACAAGAATGATGATGGCTTCTTTGGTTAAGTGGGCTAAACCTTTGCTGGATTTCCTCCCTCCCGCAGCAGACCTGGATTCGATTCCCGGTATCGTAAGATTCGTAAACGAACTTTTCGTTATCTTCTATGTCTGTGTCTGTGTCTGTATGTCTGGGATTAGCCCCAGAGTGATTCCGTATCCATAATACAAGTAAAACTTGTTGGGTTTCGAGAGAGAGAGAGACATATATATACATATACATATATACATACATAACTTCACACCAGTTCCCTTGCGGGCTAGGCACGAAAAACAGAGCGCCATTCAGGCTTATTCTTACACACCTCACTTGCTTCTTTGACATTCATAACTCTTGTCATGCACGCTCGTCTGTTCTTAAGGCTCCTGACATCACCTTCTGCTAGTACACGATCAATTTGATCATGGAAGGTGTGTCGTGGCCTTCCACGACTTCTGCATCCATCCACTTTTGCATTGTATATCTGTTTAGTCATTCTTTCATCATGCATTCTTTCCACATGCCCGAACCACCGGAACATTCCTTTCCTTACCTTCACCCCTACATATATATATATATATATATTTGTGTTATATTTGAAACCTAGAAAAGCCTAACTTTTTAATCAAACGTCGAACGTAGAATAATCTGTTTCAGGCTTTTTATTTTTATTATAGAAGCGACTAAGGCAGACTCGGTCAAATGTCGGTTCGTACTGCACTTGTTACATGTTTAATGACTGTATAAATAGGTCTCTCCTAGGTCAGACAAAACTTCGTTAGTCAAACGCAGAAAAACGTCATTTATGTGGCCTTTGACTAAGACTAGGTCAGCCCTGAGGTTTGACTAGTCAAACCTAGGAGCGCCAGAGCTTCGACCTTTGACTATAACATATACACAGTTTTCAGATTTCAACTTTTATATTTTAATGGAACGAAGTTACAAAAGTCTATATAATCCATCAACTGTTATAATATAAAAATACCTGCAATTTACAACGCATAGAAAGAGCTAAAACAAGGTGCGACAAGCGGAGTTAGGATTTCGGCTGTGGGTAGAGCCCACGGCCACGCGTGGGACGGACCCCGATTCCCTTAATATAATAACTTGACCGGTAACTATTGGTTTGGTCGACATGCTGATTTTGGTTTGTGATTTTTTTCTATTTATAACAGACTTTAAAATCATAGTGTCTGTGTAATAGACTAGCACCTAATGTGTGTAGTTTAACATTTGTCACGTGACTTTCAGCCTTCCTCATTACATGCCTTAGTTTTCTTACTCTCAATTTTTTAGTCACGGTCCTCTCGATGTATCTGCGCAGTAGACCAATTCTAGTATCGTAGGAAAGTGTACGAATCGTGTAAGCGGAACACAGCTAAGAATGCATAGCAAGCAACACTGCGATTTCCGCTTACGAATAAAGTTTGATATAGATTGTTCAATATTGACCTCATGTAAATTAAATAGACATTTTACACGGGTGTATATTTAGAATTTAGGAATTTACATAGGACATTTGCCCGTCTGGGTGGGCACCAGCCTGGTATGGGGCATGTCGCCGTAATAACCTTGACGTATGTTTCTACACCAGTGACCAAGTTCCTGACCGCCTTTGAGTCTAATAACTCGTAGGTACCTTTGGTCTTGCAAATGTCTAGGCGACGGCTCTTTCCATTAGTATACTTGAGTAATTAAAAAAATATAAGAGAATCGCAAAATTCGTGGTTTTTTTTATAGCAGGAGATCAGCAGACAGGCAGACGGCTCACTAGATGGAAAGCGGTTACTATCGCCTATGGACATTTGCAACACCAAAGTTGCTACAAATGCGCTGCTGCTCTCTTAAGGGACACTGGAACCTGGTCACTAATGCCGGAACACAACTCAAGGTTGTTATGGCGACATACTTTAGACCAGGTGTGGTAGCCATCCAGTCGGGCAAATGCCTTACCACCTGGCTGTGGGTTGTTAAGTCGCCTCTTAGGGCAGGCCGCCCGGCCGCAGGAAATTGTATTCATTCTCCGTTCTGCACGGAGGTGCAGGTGGTGCAAAGGGTGCGCGTTCGAATCCTGACCGGAACGCATGCACCACTTAGGCAGTTTTTTGGTCTAATGTGCATATTGTTACAATTACTACATACTGACAACGGGGATGGCAAACAGCGCGATAAAACCTGCACATCGAGATAACTAATGTATCAAACCTGCCAAGCCGCCTTGAACATGCGTCGCGGGTATAATGTCCGTTCCCCAAAAGTGGGAGAACCGAGCCCAGCAGTGGAACGTTTATAGGCTGTGTTATTATTATTAGAGGTTCGTATCCAGTAATGGCTTTTTCAATCAATCTATATCATTATTTGTAAGAATGTAGTTTATACAGGTGTTATAACCATTGTTGATGCACAGTAAATTCTACGACATAGTGGTGTACAGAATGAATTAAAAATTAAAATTAAATTCACATAAATATTTAGTACTTTAGTAAAATATCAATTAAGCTTTGGTAATAAATAAGCAATTAATGTCAAAAGAAAAAATAACAAATAGAGCACTAAGATCTCGCATATAGATAATAATGACAAGCACTTTTTTGAGCAATTCATCTACAGTATCGAAACACTCCTTGATCAGCCACTTTTTTAAAACTACAGTGAACTTTCTTGAGGGTACGTTTATAATATCAGTTGGCAAAGGGTTATAAGTAAATATAGTTCCTTCTGAAAGATCCAGAGAAGGCACAGGCATCTTTAATTTTATTTGCACCACAAAACTCGCTTTAACATTATATTGTTACAGGCCGTCAAAGGAATGCGCACAACTGCCTGTCGTAAAACGCAGTTTATTATCTTTCCTGCATTTGGAGTTCTTTTGTTTACTTCGTGTTTAGAATTTGTAATTATGAAAAGCATCCTATTGTTATCGTACTTGTTTTATGGCCGCCATTGGTGTCGAACTAATCCTTGTTGTTATTGATTGCATTGCGTCGAAGCTTGCCAGGTGTGCGGATTAAGTGAAAGCGGTCCTTTGTCGGTATTATATAGTTTAGTATAAAACAATGCCCGAACGGAGGGGTGGGACAGTCGAGCGAGGATTACGATACGAGTAAGACGTACATTTCGACAAGCGATATAGTGACGGACTTTGCGCGTGTTATAGAATCGTGTAGTTGTACTAGTAGTGTCTAGCTATATTTGTACCTATGTTATACGTCTTTGTATAGTTCTAATAAATTCTATAGTAATTCCAATGGCATTTTAATTCAAGTCCTGTGTAGCTCGTAACAATATTATGTATTTTATAAATAATCGTACATTACGCCATACAACAAGTTCATAAGAAATCAAACACAGCAATCGAACTATATGTATTTTTATATACAGGTTGTATATTAAAACAGTATGCTTAGATCGTCGTAAACCTATTTAGCTGATAACAGCGACTGCATACACAGTGATAAGAGTAAAAAGTCGTTGATAAGCGAAAAAGTCGTCGGCGAATGTTTACAGAAGTCATAGATTACAACAATGGAGCTTGTGAAATAATATACTATGACGATAAGATGTGTAGGGATGTGAAAGAGAGCGATGAAGTATCGATTATAATTTTTATCGACACCGTGAACTGTATAATTCAGAAAATATTTAAATAATACCCCGGTAAATGATGGTAATTATTTTTACAATTTTAGGACAATACCATATAAACAAAAAGGTTATATTACAAAAATCTTATTCAAAAATAAAACTACGAACGAATTCGTAACATCACCAAATTTAACGTTATGTTATACGAAGGAATTTATCCGTGCAGGAACGGAGAAAGAATACAATTTCCTGCGGCCGGGCGGCCTGTCGTAAGAGGCGACTTAACAACCCACAGCCAGGTGGTAGGGCATTTGCCCGACTGGATGGCTACCACCCCTGGTCTAAAGTATGTCACCATAACAACCTTGACTTGTGTTCCGGCATTAGTGACCAGGTTCCAGTTTCCCTTAAGAGAGCAGCAGCGCATTTGTAGCAACTTGCTGTTGCAAATGTCCATAGGGGATGGTAACTGCTTTCCATCGAGTGGGCCATCTGCCTGTCTGCTGATCTCCTGCCATAAAAAAGGTATATTATAGGGTTATCTAGCCATTTAAATAAAAATGTAACCCTTACGAAATCATCATGTCCGTCCTTCAATCTATCCTCTCTGTCTTTGAATGCTACAGTCATTTTTTTTCGAAAACTACTGGGTCTATATACCTTTTATGTACATGCTCAGATATCGATTAAATGTTATGAGCAATAAACGTGTAATTGCCCATAACATTTGAAGCTTTTAATTCTGGGAATGTTAGCAACACGAGCATATAATTTTTCAATCGACATGCTTTTCCGAATAACCTGAATTTATAATTTTTTTAAATTAATTTTGGCACTCAGAACCTATACCCTAACCCGTAAATGTATAATATAATTTCTTTGTGTAATTAATATTGTTATAAACATAGATATTAATAAATAAATAAAACAATCGGAATAAAGTTTTATCGAAATCAATAAAAATATGACGAAATTAATTATAGTGTAATAGAAGATGTATGCCAGAATATGGTATGGAAAAAAGATATATTGTGCCGACCCAAATGATTCGGATAAGGCGAAAAAGAAAAAAGTGACATGACGAAATACTAAGACAAATAATATAATATACCGCCCTCCCCCCTAAAACAATAACCGTATTATTTTTTCTTTTGCAGGAGAATCCGCACATAACGATGTTAATATATCGATTAATTGGAAACGGTTTATGTCCCAACCCTACCTATTTGCATGCTCAGCAACGCTATCACATTGAACCGGGTTATCTTCATACAATGCTTCGATCCTGACTTCTCTCTGCTTGTAAACAGTGAACTATGGCCTTTAGATATTAGAACAGGAACATTTGAATGTCGGTGATAAGCTTACAATGAAAAATATATTTTAATGTCTCTAAGCGTTGATGTTTTAAAAGGTGTCTAATTACAACCGATCTAAATCTTAGTTTATTAATAATAAGTATATTTGAAAAAAATAAAATGATGATCACCGTGATCACATTGAAGATATTTTGAAGAAAAGTGTCGGAATTGGTATTAATATTTGAATTTAGTAAGCCAAAGCTAGATGGCGCTGTACCCTATTGGAACGCACTATGTTTTAAATTATTATACAATACAAGTTTTATGTCGTTTCAATTTAATTCGTCGCCAACTTATTGTAGGCTTCGAAGAAATTTCATGACGTCCTTCTTAGAGGCTCATCTATGTTATATACAGTGTATTATCTATGATAGTAGTCAAACAGAAACGCGACGCGGAGTTTTTGGCGGGAACTGAAAGGAGATGTTGTGCTGTGCAGCTTTATTTTCTAAAAATGTGTAAAATTACTCTAAAATGAACAATAGTTGTAGGATATTGATAATTTTTGAGTAGTAATTATGTGTTTTGTGAGAAATGTGAACTGTAAAGTCAAATGTGGCCTTTTGAGTTGTCACAAAAACTCCGTTTAATGGCACTAGCTGATAACCTACTGTTCAGCTGTGCTACACATAGGTTTAAGAAAATGAAGAAACTACATTGAATCTAAGATCTGGCTTAAAGGCCTAGCTGTCAAAGCCATAAAATCCTTAAAAAAAAAAGCGACGCGATGCTAGCGGGAACATCACGCCTGCAGTGTGACACAAGCCGCGACGCTATCCCGCTACCGTCGCGTTGCCGTCCCGCCCCGTCCGCTGTTCGACCAAACCTTTAAAAATAACCGAGAGATAGAAAATATGCAAACCCATTATCCGACTACCCACATTCCCAATTACAAAACTACTTAACACTGCACTACTGAACGCGTGCGTACCATTTGATCACATTAGCCGGTGATTAGCGTAAATAACCGGGCATTTTGAAACGTCACTGGGTCACGGTGGTTCGGCGTGGGTCGATGGTGGGCGACTAACCTGTACCTTTGGTATACCTTCAATTGGAAAATCTTGTTCAGGTTACTCTTTGCAATGTTTACTAAGGTCATGTTGACCATATAAGAATGTACCGTTTGACAGAAAACTTTTTTGATGTTAGGTATTAACGGCGGGTCGTCCCGCATCGTAGTTTGCGAAACTAGTATTACTGAATTAATAATACATACATACATACATACATAACTTCACGCCAGTTCCCTTGCGGGGTAGGCACGAACAACAGAGTGCCATTTAGGCTTATTCTTACACACCTCACTTGCCTCTTTGACATTCATAACTCTTGTCATGCAAGCTCGTCTGTTCTTAAGGCTCCTGACATCACCTTCTTTCTGCTAGTACACGATCAATTTGATCATGGAAGGTGTGTCGTGGCCTTCCACGACTTCTGCATCCATCCACTTTTGCATTGTATATCTGTTTAGTCATTCTTTCATCATGCATTCTTTCCTTCTTTGAATTAATAATAACATTGGTTAATCACCTTACCGATATTATTATTAATCTGTGAATCAGTGTGATTTGGTTATTTCGATCTTTAACATTTTTGCGGACTTAAATAAATGAAATATGTGTTAACTGCATAAAGTGTGGTTTATTACTAAGCATGTTACTAACTTCGCAACCGTTGTGAAAACACCTAAGTGAACAATGATATAGGGATTCAAAAAACTATATATCGTAATTTGCTCTACAACAGTCAATTTTATATTATAAGTACAGAAAAGAATATATTAAAATAGTCATCATCATCATCCGAGCGTTAAATCCCGGTTGCGTTCGGGGCGTTCACTCCGACGCCCAGGGTCCGCTTTCCTACTTTTTCTACTCCACTTCGCGCATGTCACCCTTCACAACGTCAAGCCAACATTTCTTGGGCCTTCCCCTTCGACCGGGTCCTGCCGGAGGCGACATGTCTAGACATTTATTCACCACATAATTAGCCGGTCTCCGTAAAACAGGTCCGTTCCAGCGTAAGCGACACTCTTGCAGTTTGTCTGCTATGTCACGGGCATGACGATTGCCGCGGTTGCGGGAGTTCCTGACCCGGTCTTTCCGCGTTACTCCACACATTCATCGCAGCATATTCATCTCCGTGACACACAGTTCTTGCTTGTGTCGCTCAAGTACAGGCCACGCTTCACTGTCATACAAAAGGACAGGACAGGATTTATAATCCTGTCCTTTTATATATTAAAATAGTATATGTCGGAGGAAGCTATGAGTCGGGGTGATTGATGTCTGCGTGTATAATGCACAATATTATTTGTTTACATCTTAATTACTTTTAAAATCCTTAATTTAATTTAATTTGATTTTTTAAATCTTTATATAACGTAAAAATGTTCTTAATCTAATAAAAGTTATGAATATTGTAATCTGACCAACGACCAATCAGAGCAGAGCACGTGCCTCGAACGGGGTCGAGGCGCCATCTGTACTTAAGATAGACGGGCGAGTTTTGCGTCACATTTGAGCTATAGTAACGGATCGAGTTGGATTGTTGAGAATTTAAAAGGAAGGGTTAAAGTAAGATCGGTGCCCGGAATCCGCTGCTCGGTCTTAACTTTGACGAAATATAGTTTAAATCTAAATTAAAAGTGTATATAATCCATGACTATTGTGTTTTGTGCTCGCATTTTACCTGATGATGCCCACTAAACTCGCAACCATTAAAGACGATGTCACCTAGAACAATGCTTCTCCGACATATATATGTATAAATATAATCTATCTATATATATAAAATTCTCGTGTCACAGTTTTCGTTGCCATACTCCTCCGAAACGGCTTGACCGATTTTGATGAAATTTTTTGTGCTTATCCGGTATCTATGAGAATCGGCCAACATCTATTTTTCATAGCCCTAAATGTTAGGGATAGTCCACCCCTAAATTTTATTTTTTATTTTTTAGACAAAATTTTTAATTTCTATTTTTCTATGATACAACATACAAAAATACATACAACCCTAAATTTTCACCCCTCTACGATCAACCCCTATTTTTTATTTGTTAATTATAAACTTTAAAATCTTTTGGCAAGATTTTTAATCTTATTTTGTCATGACCTAGAATAAAAAAAATATATTACTCTTTTAGATTCACAATTAGAACCGGTAGGTGGCGCTGAGATCGGGTTCTGGAATCCTCCTAATCACCTGAAGCGAATTTGGTGATTTTGTTTTTGTGTGTTTGAGTGGGTACCGGGATGGTTTAGATTCGCAATTAGAACCGGTACGTGGGTCTGGGATCGGGTTCTAGAATTTTATTTTTTAAAGGCAGGACAACGTCTGCCGGGGCCGCTAGTATATTATAAAACTAGCTGTGTCCATTCGCGTTGCCGTTACAACGACGCGTTTGTAAGTGAAGTGAAACGTAGAAAAAAATATGCTCGGTAATGACGTCATTTACCGTAATAAAAAGTATTCAAAGTTATGACCCGGGATATAGTAAGCTTGCCCCGTGTCGAGTTTAATTTAAATCGGTTCAGTTTTCACGTGATACTCTGACAGAAAAGCAAACAAACAATCCAAAATTTCAGGACGTCCAAAATTTTCAGAAATTTATGTTCGGAATGACTCCCATGATTTATTTATCTTTTTTAAATTTATTGTATAATTTCGACCCCTCTACATTTATAATATTGTCGTATTATTAAATTATATTATAGGATATATTTTAATTATTTTTATAAATAATTGACATTAATTAAAATCAGTGAAAAAGGTCGCACGGGTCTGGGCGTTATGCACTAATTTCATGATAAAACATTTCTGTGATAACGTTCCATTTACGCAGAAGAGTCAACCACTGAATGTAATGTATATAAAATAAGTATACCATAGATAACATTTTCAGGTAAAAAATTGTCCATTCATTAAATTTATGTATCAAAGAAATGATGTACCTACTCATTTTATTTAAAACATTAAAAATAAAACTAACTTAAAAATATATATACAATAGCAAAAATCTATAGTAAAGCCCGTCCAGCTCCACCAGACCACTGTCGCTGGGCATTGTACCTAGAAGGCTGGCAGCATTACCTCGCTGGATACAGAGGCTAATCCTTTGAGCGAGGTAAGCTCCAGCCTTCCGGTCTCCTGTTGTATAAACCACGTTTTTTTTTTCAAAGAAACTTGGATATGTATTTTCAAATATGCCGGAAAAGTTATAGACTATACAAATCACGATACTGTCTGACATCGACTTAAAATGTCGTTTTGTCAGACTTCTTACCAAACAACAGTCTATTAGTTTGACTGGAAATTATCCATACATTGTCACATAAACCTGGGTGTACAAGTACATACAATCAAATTATAAATGATATTAAAAGATTTTTTACATAGAGAATATATTTGCGTGTAAAACTTCACGCATGTAGTTTAAAGGCGGCATATCAAATTTCACATATACAACATGCAGCATGTGTTTACGTTTGCCCTTTGATGTGTGAAACACCTGCCGAAATGAGTACGACAAAATTCTTTGGTTCTACATTAGCCATTGGCGCGCATATTACCAATATAACTGTTGCTTTGTTACAGAATTTAAAGAAATTATTGAATTAAACAAATTGGATTATAATAACATCGAATTTTCTTCAGGTCAAGCATCAATAAATGCACTTGGGTAAATTTTAATTCGTACATGCACTTTTCCTCACAACACCAGCATGTAACAGATACACTCTAGATTCGTATAAGTTTAGTATTTAAATTAGAATAAACTAATATAATAAGTTATTCGTAAGGTACACTACAGCACAAACATCATTGAATAAATGTCACACACAATAACAAAAATAACCAATAAGCATGTATAAATTCTATAAACTTTCTTCTCAATTAAGTTGTAAAAAAGGGTACGGAACTCGGGTTCGTAGAGTTGTTAAAAAAAAACTAAAAAATATCGCAAATTAATTACTTGCACTGATGTAATTTTTCTTTTCTATCTTTCTTAAATTAATGAATCTATTAAGAAAGCTGTTAGGCCACCAAACAAAAATGATAAAATAAAATATATTATAATTATCGACCAGCTACAGGCAATATATCATGTATATAAATTTTGCATGAACGAGAGAATAGCTGATAAGTCTTGTTCAAACTACAGGCATGTGTATCCCCAGCTTTAGACCGGCATAAACTGTTTAGTCTTGAAAAAAATCAATTTCAACACCCAAGTGTCTTCCTAATTCTTTACATTTTTAAAAATTGGATCATCGTTGACTTTGCGAAGCTATTACTCATCAAAACATCAAGTACAGTGCATAATGTGCATCTGCTCAGACGGTGGCGCTGTTAGCAGTCTTTGTTTATGCGCCGGGCGGGATGTCACGTTGCGCTTGCTCATAGATGTGAATATTTGAGAGAAAAATCAGAACGAACACTTCATTTTCATACAGACCTAATCAAAAGTTAGAAAAAAATACGTTTGAAATCCGAATAAGTCGCCGTAACTAAATTGAAAATTACTAAATCACTCAACATATTACATAATAAATTATAAAAAAGATGATTTAATTTTTCAAAGGTTATAATTGCTATTTTGGAGTCAATTTTTTATTTATAGATTTATGTTATTTTGTAAGTATAGCTTTATTTATAGTTTAGTTTAGTTTATATATTTTTAACATTTAGTTTTAATACTTAATTTTAAATAAAATAATTATTTATTTGAACTTTGAAATTATATTTATGATTATTATTTATTTTAAAAATTTAATCATTATATCATAGTCTTACTAAAATAGTTGTCATTTAGTATGATATCAACTATTTCTGTCATACATAAAAAAAGAAAAATCAGGGCTAATTCTAACCAGGAGATTCTAAAAATATAAATTTTCGAATTTTCGTCTGTCTGATACAGCATCGTGTAAAAACTACTGAACGGATTTAAATGAAACTCGACACACAGCTAGCTTATATTCCGGGTCAATACTTAGGATACTTCAATCCCGGTAAACAACATCATTTTCATGGGACAGATGTTGACACTGCAGTTGCCTCTTTTTGATGGCACCTTTGCAAGTCACTACCAATATCTCAAGAAAGAGGCATTCTGTCTGTTAATTTTTATTCTATGCACACATGGTCCATGTTAGGCTGATTTTACACAATATAGCGGAATGTTGTTTAGTTTCATAAGATAACTGTTAACCTATTTTTTTACTTTCCTCGAGTACAGAAATAAACTTCGTTAATTTTTAACCAAATTTCACACCTTATACTACACATATAAAAGAGCTACATGGAGATTTAAGATTTGGATCTCTAATTTATTTTAGATACTAGCATTTGCCCGCGACTTCGTCCGCGTTGGACTGGTAAGAGAGAGAGAGAGAGAGATAACACTTTATTGCACACCAAAATATACAGTTACAAACACAGACCATACTTACAATATTTTCTAGGCAATACAATAGGAGGCCTTATCGCTTAAAGGGATCTCTTCCAAGCGACTTAATTTATTGTTACAATTACCATGCGCTAACAAAGGTGAAGGAAAACATCGTGATGATACCTGCACATCGAGATATCCGATGTGTCAATAAAACCTGTCAAGCCGCCTTGAACAATCGTGGCGGGTATATTGTCCGTTCCTGTATAGTAGGAAGCCCGAGCCCAGCGGTGGGACGTTTAGGGGCTGTTATTATATTGTTACGACCTAGACGCCGACAAAGACAAATTCACACCTGCATACGTGTATCTTTTGTTTACTTTGTGTTTAAAATTTGTGATTAGAAAACAGCCCATTGTGTATTGTAATCTTTTATGGCAGTCATTAGCCAGGTGTGTCGGATTTAAAGTACAAACTGATTCTAGGAAATTCGGTCCACGCGGCCGGGCAGACGTATTGGATCTGTGCAGTATAAAGCAATACCTCGATTGAGGGACGAGATAGTCGAGCGATAACCACGAGCGAAGCAAGACTTGTGTACATTCGGTAATCTATTTAGTGACGGACTTTGCGCATGTTATTGAATTACGACCTTCTGCATTAGGTTTGGACTTGTTGTGTTCGTTTATATCTGTACCTGTGTTATACGTGTTTGTATAGTTCTAATAAACTCTATAGTAATTCTAACGGCATTTTAATTCGAGTCTCGTGACTCGTAACAATATTATTTATATGAAACTTCTTGTAAAGCCGAGAGAAGGCCTTAGTTGGTATAATAAAATCTTTAAGAAATCTATTTACTTGACATTGGTTTAGAATCTGGGAACTCATAATAAAACCAACTCTTCTATTTAGAAACTCCAAATCTGCTGTCACAAGGTCTAACGTTATTTAGATACAATTATAAAGAACAGATATATCCAAAGTAACAGATATGTCCATAACTCTTATATATCACTATACAAAATATCATAAATAAGCAACATATAGAAAATCAATTTAATTTCTAATTCTCCATTTATAGTAAACAATTAATCAATTTCATAATGTCTCCTTGTGAGGGACATTAATGTCCTACTTGCACATGGCAATGTATCAAGGAAGTGAATTAATGGGACTTCATAAATGGCTGGGCTTTCTATTGGTTTTATTCGTTGAGCAATATGATGTGAACTGCATTGTTGCAGGGATGCATTTAGAGAATTAAAATGGGGGCCATTTCTATCCTACCTGTTTCAGGTGGGGTCTTGACTAAGTATTATTCTATTATATAACTGTTACTACATTATATTGTTTTGTTTTACATTTAAGGCTGGATGCAAACAGGCCACCGACCACAGCCACCAATGGCTAGCGACAAGCAGTACATACGATTTTTCATACATTATGTAGGGATTCGTTGCACAAGTGTGGCTGTGGTCGACGGCTTGTCTGCGTGCAGCATTATTATTATCATTGTATATTGGTTATTTTTATCACATATTACATCAAATACAAAATAAAATTAAACTCATGATTATTATTATAATAACGATGACAATTGAAGACATGAGTAGATGAAGGAGTTTTGTGACATTAAAAAAATACGTTAAAGGAAAATGTAATGTGTAAAATATGTAACGTAAACAGGCAAGGAAACCATATTAGAACTTAAAACAACGGTTTTTGAATTTGATTTTGAAAATAGTAAATAATGAAGGAGTTATATGTGTAGCAAAGTGATAGTAAAAGAGCTTTGTAAGCTAATTTATCAATATTTACCTATTGTAACATATCCCTTTCATTCACTCATGTCTTCAATTAATATATTATGTTATAGAATAATCGAATTCAGAATACTAAAAGCAACAGAGAAAAATATTTTTATTACACAAAACGGGTTGAGAGATGGAAGTTATGAAACGAGTTTAGTATGCCGCGATAATGGTTATTAATGACCGGTTCCTATATTTTATTATCTATTCGCTTGCCTTTACCATTCGTAGAAATTTGAAAGTACTTGTATGGATGGAGCTTATGTCAAATTTTAAATAGTAGTACGGCAAAGGAATGGCTTGGAAGATATACGAACCGCAGGAAACGATAGGTCTCTAGTGAGCCGCCTAAAACTTGTCCCTGAATACAGCTCTGTCACGTTATCTGTTAACCGCAAGTTATTAATAAAGTAATTTATTGCTACATTGAACATACGACTCCTTAACTGAGTACGGCAACATTTTATCATACTAATGTCACTATCTATAGTCGTGTACTGAGACACTACGCACAATATGTTGAGCAACGTATACACGATCTTGTTGTTTGTTCAATGATAATAATTAATCACTATGAGTTCTATTTTTACTTGTTTTTATTTCAAGAGTATATCTAAATATACGATCTCCTATTAGTAACTGGACGTAAAGTAAGTACTCTAGTAAATATTTTGACATTTATGATGTCATATAAATCTAAGTCGTGGTAGCGTAATGGCTAGCGCACGCGTGCCAAGCTCAAAGGGCGCGGGCTTAATCCTGGTGGAAACGCATGCACCACTTAGTCAGTTTTCTGATCTAATGTGCATATTGTTACAATTACCACGTGCTAACAACGGTGAAGGAAAACATCGTGATGCAACCTGCACATCGAGATAACCGGTGTGTCAAACCTGCCAAGCCGCCTTGGATAAGCGTGGCGAGTATACTGTCCGTTCCCCTAGTGGTAGGCCCGAGCCCAGCAGTGGGACATTTATGGACTGTTGATTTTTATTTTTTTATTTAAACTACTAGTTATCTATTGTGTATAATAATACCTATAGCTATTATATAAGTATACTAGCTGTTCCGGCAGACATTGTTCTGCCCTGAAGAAATAAAATTTAGAACCCGATTGCAGCGCCACCTACCGGATCCAATTGTGAATCTAAACCATCCTCGAATCCACTTGAACACACACAAAAAAATTCATTCAAATCAGTCCAGCCGCTTAGGAGTAGTTCACTATCAACACACGTACAGAAGAATTATATATATATAAAGATGTATGTTTGTATTGTCATATGTATATATATGTGTGTGTCATATTATTTATTTATATTTATTATTTTCATCCGTGCAGGAACGGAGAAAGAATACAATTTCCTGCGGCCAGGCGGCCTGTCGTAAGAGGCGACAAAACAACCCACAGCCAGGTGGTAGGGTATTTGCTCGACTGGAAAGCGACCACCCCTGGTCTAGAGTATGCCGCAATAACAAGTGTTCCGGCATTAGTGACCAGGTTCCAATCTCCCTTAAGAGAGCAGCAGCGCATTTGTAGCACCTTTGGTGTTACAAATGTCCATAGGCGATGGTAACCGCTTTCCATCAAGTGGGCCGTCTGCCTGTCTGCTGAACTCCTGCAATAAAAAAAAATGTACTTATATGTACTACGCTTATGTTTATTTATTTATTAACTGCACCACCGTCTGTATTAAAATTCTGTCAATCCCTGCCAAGAGTTTAGTGGAAGAGATCCCTTCTTAGCGATAAGGCCGCCCGTTGTATTATCTATCTTTTTCTACTTCTGTTTTTATATGCTTTGATGTACAATAAAGTTATCCATCCAACTATCCGTCAATCTATCTATCTATTTCTACTTACTAGGGTTTCGGTCGAACACCAACTCAGGACAATGCTCCAACGGCCGCGCCCCTTCTGAATAGACGCGCCGTCCAGGCTCGCACCGGTATACGGCGCCAGGCCGGCTGATGTTGTTGTACTTTTGGGGATACCTATCTGCTTCCGGGGCTCCCACTAGAATCCTGAAATAGAATAAAGGTGTTAATAAATGTTAACCAAACCATAGTTACGCAATGAGAAGATAAGAATAATGTAATATAGGTATCAAAATTGTACCATGTTTTAGATATCATTGTCATGTCTTAGATCGTTGGACTTCCATTGGCTGATGATTTCAATGATATTTAAATATGACTTCTGTCCCCGACTCTATGTGTAAGGAAGTGAAATTATAAATGTTTATAGTAGTTAAATTGTTTTTATCCATAAATCGAGATGTAAAAGAAAACATATTAACATATCGCACGGTTCTTGGCGCCAACTCTCCCATACCTAGACTATGTAAACTAATAAACCTTTATAGTGATATTACTGATCTACATGCAAATTCATATTACAAATTTCGTCGAATTATTGCATCCCACATTGCTAATTAACTTCTCTTTTTTTTTTTTTTTTTAATTTCTTTGTTTGGAACTTAATAGCTATTAAAGCCTTATATTTTTTTTTTCTTTTTCTTTAAATTAATTATATTATAGTTTATTCAAACTACAAAATATTAAATTGCATGTAGTGTTTGCCTATAAGTGATTACTGCATTTGTCATGTCTTTTTTTTTTATAAAACAATGTACATCCTTTGTATTAGTGTAAGTAATTGTTGGTAAACCAAATAAATAAATAAACATATCGTTCAAATTCAAAACCCATATATACATACATAACTTCACGCCAGTTCCCTTGCGGGGTAGGCACGAACAACAGAGCGCCATTTAGGCTTATTCTTACACACCTTACTTGCTTCTTTGACATTCTCGTGCATAACTCTTGTTATGCACGCTCGTCTGTTCTTAAGGCTCCTGACATCACCTTCTGCTTGTACACGATCAATTTGATCATGGAAGGTGTGTCGTGGCCTTCCACGACTTCTGCATCCATCCACTTTTGCATTGTATATCCGTTTAGTCATTCTGTTATCATGCATTCTTTCCACATGCCCGAACCACCGGAGCATTCCTTTCCTTACCTTCATCCCGACACTCTCTTTCAGACCAACTCTCTTTCTTACTTCGGTATTACGAACGCGGTCCGCGAGCGTCACTCCGCAGATATACAATTTTAATAATAAGACCAATTTATACAATATAGGAGCAAAATACAGAACGTACGGCTGATCTTAAATTTTCAGTTTAAATTAATTAATATGCTACAACTTATATTAAACATTATAATAAATGAATAAATAGTCTTTATTGTGTGTTAAAGGATATAGTTAAAAAAAAATAAAAAATATTACAATATTGTTACGACCGACAAAGATCAATTCACACCTGCAATTTATTACCTTCCCGCATTTGAACTTCTTTTGTTTACTTATTTAATGGCATACGGCACATTGTCCTATTGTACTCGTTTATGGCCGTTTGCAGGCATAGTTAGCCAGGTGTGCGGATTACGATTTCTAGGAAACTAAGTAGACGATACGGGCGGGCACACTTATATTTGTGAAGTATAAAACGACGGCAGGATGGAGAGGGGAGGCTGTCTAGCGAGAACCTCAGTCAAAGCGATAACAGAAGCGAGGCAAGGCGTGTGTACATTGGTGACGGACTTTGCGCGTGTTATTGAATTGTGCATTACATTTGGATTTATTGCGTCCGGTTATATTAGTACCTGTGTAATACGTATTTGTATAGTTCTAATAAATTCTATAGTAATTCCAACGGCATTTTCAATTCGAGTCCCGCATTCGTAACAATATAATAGGCGCTCTTATCGCTGTTAGCCAAATCGCTCTGTTAGAATGGTAATAATTAAATGCATAGCAAATATATGCATAGATGTATATATGATATTAATATATGTGTAGATGTACATAATATATTATACCAATCATTGTAAATTATCTTCTAGAAGACCTGCAATTACAGTACAAAAATAACCATAAATCGACCAAATATAATCTGAAAAGATTCTATATCGATTCCCAAAGTGGACCATCAGGCTCACATGTGCAGACCTGGGTCTAAAGCAAAACCATATATGTACTAGAATGATGATAACAATTACTCGCCTCTGCTCCTATTTTTGATATACAGTCAAACCTGGATAAGTGACAGCTCAAGGGACCGCGATCTCTTTCTCTCTTATAGAGGTTTCTCACTAACCCGAGTTTCTAGCTTACAGAGTTACAGAAGGGTCTGTCTTACTTATAGAGGTCTATAAAAATACGGCAAATATGACGCAATTAAAAACAAAATACGTGTATGTATGGATATTAAATATTTATTGAAATAATAGCTGACCGTAAATGTTTCATCTAAATAATATTATAATAACATTTACTTGAAAAAGTCTGTTAATTTCTTTTGCGATTCTGTTTCTAAATTTTTTGTATGTTTTTAAGTTTATAAATTTTATCAAATATGGTTTGATCAACGGCCGCAAATTCATAACATTTGTGAAGCGTCTCCAATGCCTTTAAAGCTTCTCGTTTTGTTGGAATTTTCTCCACCGCCTATCCAGAATGTGTGATTGGAGGGCTTCAGTTTTTTCATGAGTTCCTCGAACTATAATAACAAAACAATAAGACGCACATTTGGTTTGAATTAAATAATATATGACTCATTTAAGAATGAGCCATATATAGCAAAAGTTACGCGTTTAACTGTCGCTTGTAGAGGTATCGGCAAGTATCAATCTCACTTAAAGAGGTTCATGGATGGAAAATGACTGTCACTTATATAGGTTTTATGTTTCTCACTTATAGAGGTATTAGGAGGGCAAAATGACGGGACCTGGTAAATACTCTCATTTAATAGAGTTTTTCGCTTACCCAGTTCTCACTTACCCAGGTTTGACTGTAACAATATTGTGTACACGACTCTCTGCGGCACGTATAAACCCATGACGTTTCTGTGCCATAGTCAATTGTGTTTCTAATGTATTTGAATGTAAGTATATTGGGCAATAAATTAAAAAAAAAAATGTTTGCTGATATTCCCGTGAATTTTTTAACGCTTATTAAAAACCTCAGTGCCTACCAACAAGCGCTCCAATTTGAGAATCTGAAGTTTGTAGCTAACAAAATTATTTCCAATCATCAAATCGTAGACATTACAAACGTCTTCACGCACTTAGCAGCAATCGAACCGAGCATATCGCTTCCATATTGGATACAAAGCAGTGATCGTCGGAAACTGGTGGAACAATGTGCGACTGCGCTGGCGCAACGCCAACTCTATTCTTGGAACGGGGTTCGAATACTGACTCGCCAAAACGCATTCATATTGTGAGTAACGTTTTGACGTAGTTTACGATATGGTTTGTTAAAAGATAGTTTCTGTTAGGATTTCATATTAGCGTAATCTCACTACAAGCTTCGCACATCTATAACGTATGTCGTTGTGCAGTTCTTTCTTATCATTTACTACATTGATTGGCGTATTTATTAAAATTCTTCGCCTTATATTAATAACATTTATAATCTTTCGCAATAATTTCAAAATATCAAATTATTTCCACAACTACCCGCTTTCCTAGCCCCGTTATCCAATCACCTTTTCCAAGCCGTCATATTCCGTTCTATACGACTATCCTTATCGTACTTACCGTTGGTCTAATACTGCTCGTCTTTACGAGTCAGTCTGCTGTCAACCCTCGCACAACAATCCGCACATCTTTTCTGCCACAACTTGCCTTTAAGTGCAGTCGTACCGCGCCGCGTGTGTACAATTAATAACCGAAGGTCGCAAGAACGAGACAAGCCAGAAAATTTGCTGCAAGGCTCACGACTTGGTGATCATCACGCATAGTTAGTGAGGCCCAGAGGCACGCAGGTTAGTCTCCCTTCTTATCCATACCAGCAATCCTACCACCGCCATTTTGGATACGTATTCACTACCTAGGACTGGGCTGCCGCGTCGACACTAATTTCTTATATAAGATAAGATAGACTTATGAACTGGTAGATTCTTAATTTGACAAGTGTCCAATTTTCTCTAATACACCTATATTCATCCTCTATAAAGACAAGATATATACAACTTCTATGACAAAAAAAGTCATCTTTACATTTCTATGTTACATTAATAATTACAATTATAAAAAGTTACACTTACATATTCATATTTACACTTATCCACATATAAACACAATTTATAATTTCATTATACTATTATGTATAGCGCAACAGTGCCTAATGTAGGTACAGTCTAGCCTACTGCCTATCAGCAATCATCGCCAGGACGGCGTTGGTGCTGGGCCGCACCCGACGCATCAAAAACTATTTTGCTTATGACTTAATCACAACATTTCTGTTTATTTATTTACACTATTGTTATTTTTTTATAGTTTGGTTCGCAAACTGGCCAACTCAGCTTACGTACTTTTAAACAAATCTAGAAGACAATGAATGTGGTTGCTGAATGGCCTTCTTGATGCGAACACAGCATGCATTAAAAATAGACATCGTGTACATAGGAGGTAATAAGAAGTAAGAAAAAAAATTAAGTTACAATAAATAATTAACAAAGAGTGTGAAACTTCTTGATATGCTTAACCGATGCATTGAAGATATCGAGCTCATGGCAGATATTGTTATAGGCAGCACGAAGACGGTGGAGTGATGAGTACACAGTGCGACATGCTGTTAGAGCGAATATTTTACGATTGTGCAAACGGCATCCAGGTCGTGGTACAGCGAATTTTAATTAGTCGAGAAGTTCGGGGCTGTCAATTTTGCTATCTAAGAGTTTATAAGGAATATATGCATGTGAGATGGTTACTACATTAGTTTTTTTTTTTTTATTGCAGGAGATCAGCAGACAGGCAGACGACCCACTTGATGGAAAGCGGTTACCATCGCCTATGAACTTTTGCAACACCAAAGGTGCTACAAATGCGCTGCTGCTCTCTTAAAGGAAACTGGAACCTGGTCAGCAGTTAATACGGAAACATGCATTTTGCGATCCAAATTGAAATCAAGAGAACAAGGAAACCTGGTTGCCATCAAACTTTGTTATCACCGGGATGGATAATGAAAGGTATCGACATCAAAGTCCAAAGTCCCCTGTGACAAATCGCACGCCGTTCTTGAAATAGACCCTTTCCGGCGGACGGTGACAGAAATATCCAGACTGGCTCAGCCGACGCTTCGATTGGTCTATGATGAGACATTATACTAGAGAGAGAGGGAGACAACACTTAATTGCACACCAAAATATATAATTACAAAAACAAACTAATACAATAGACGGAAATTTTTTTTGTTCCTGTCTTCACGTGGCAGAGATATGCTGGAAGCGCTATTTTTTTACAGCTCTTAAAGCCGGCTGGATTGATGTGATACCACGATCTTATAGTATATATCGGATTGAAATAGTTAGCTTTGAGCTAGCTGAGTTTCACACATTTCGTTTGGTGAGTATTTACTAATAGTCCAACTTCTTATTCTCCCCCACCTATCTATCATATCTCACCCCCGCAGGAGCGTAGCTACCGCCGTATCAGCCGTATCAATGATCTTTTTTTTTTATTGCAGGAGATCAGCAGACAGGCAGACGGCCCACTTGATTGAAAGCGGTTACCATCGCCTATGAACATTTGCAACACCAAAGTTGCTACAAATGCGCTGCTACTCTCTTAAGGGAAACTGGAACCTGGTCACTAATGCCGGAACACAACTCAAGGTTGTTATGGCGACATACTTTAGACCAGGGGTGGTAGCCATCCAGTCGGGCAAATGCCCTACCATCTGGCTGTGGGTTGTTAAGTCGCCTCTTACGACAGGCCGCCCGGCCGCAGGAAATTGTATTCTTTCTCCGTTCCTGCACGGATAAAAAGTTTAACGTAGCTGTTAAGATTTCTATATATATAGTCTTCAGTTTAATGTTAAATTAATTAAACAATAATTACATCTAGAGTACAACACTCGTCTTTTTTTGTACTCCCCTCCAGCGGTTGAGCCTAGCTCCCGCGGCGATGGAGTCATGAGCTTTCGCCTAGTGGTGCAATACCCAGTCCAACGGGGTATCTATCATTGACGCGCCACTCAACTTATTTAAACCCCCACATAGTACAATATCATTCATGTCATTATTATAACTATAACATTATTTTTCTTTCCTTTTATTGTCTTGGTCTTATTGAGTATGCATTGTTTGCTACAACACCATGAATTCTTCAAAAAGTAATTCTGTAACATACTTCTGTACAAATCTTAAAAAAAAAAGAATTTGAGATATAAATAGAATATGAAATATAAAGAAAAACAATATTTAGCTAGACGTGTTGCTGGGGAGTTTCTTGCAGCTTCTCCTTTACAGCATCAACACGTTGCGAAGCGGTGTACATAGAATAGGAAGTAAAAATTAAATTTTAACTTACATGTATGACCTTCAAAAAGTGTTCTCCAGTGGAACTTATTTTGAATAAAAACTTTTGAATTTGAATTTGAATATCAGCGCATAAAGGTTCTCTTATAAAATATGAAATTATTGTAATAACAGCTGATACAGTAACCAAAAATCAATAAAAATATTAAAAACCAGATGTCCTGGCAAAGTGCCACATGCGGGCAGATGACTCACGCACCTGCTTAATTAAAGAACCCTTATTTCGTTACAGAGACAACAACCTGACGCACAGACTGACATATTTACATATCTATATGTTTACTACACATGTTACACATTTACAACTGCCTGCTGCTGCGTCTGAAGTACATAATAACAAAATTAAATCCATTTTAGAGTTTCGTAGGCATCATGAAGTCGTGCTAGCGTAATGGCTAGCACACGCGTCCCAAACTAAAAGGGCGCGGGTTCGATCCTGGCCGGAACGCATGCACCACTTAGGCACTTTTCTGACCTTATGTGTATATTTTTACAATTACCATGTGCTAATAACGGTGAAGGAAGACATCGTGATGCAACCTGCACATCGAGATAACCGATGTGTCAAACCTGCCCAGCCGCCTTGGACAAGCGTGGCGGGTATACTGTCCGTTCCCCTATAGTGGGAGGCCCGAGCCCAGCAATGGGACATTTATGGGCTGTTATTACTAGGCATCATGGAAGAAGAATACTAAGACTGCTTGTGATTTGCCAGTGCAGCAGTACGATTCGTTCAGTAATGTGCCGCTCGCGCATCGATACCGAGCGAATCAGGAAACACGCATAGAAATATGGATGCGCGGTATGCCTTCGCTTACGCAAGCCTATGACTGGCAGGAGACAGCGCTGAACAGAAAGGAGTGGAGTATTCTAATTTCGGAGGCCAGGACTCATTTTGGGTCGTTGAGCCGCAGCAGTTAGTTGGTAAGCTTTCGAGGGCTTACTCTCAAACGCCTTTCGTCGTTCGTTGTCGTTTTAAAACTTTTTGAAATGAAACTTCTTTAGAATTGTTGTGATTTGAAACTCGATGAAACGAAAAAGAGATAAACATATAAATCTATAGTACTAAGCCTGCGAGGGAATGAGATACAAGTTTTACATTGTGCAGCACAGATTAGAGAGTCCATAAGACCGATGATTAAATATAGGTCCAATTTGGACCGAAATAAACCTATAATATTTTTTACACTAAAACTGAAACATTGAAAGTGATACTTAAGAAGTTTATTTTGAATTATAATATGTTAACAGATGTAGGCTAAAGGAATTACATTATATTAGTAAAAGTTAGAGAAAAATTATAATATTGTTACGAGTTATAGGACTCAAATTAAAAATGCCGTTGGAATTACTATAGAATTTATTAGAACTATACAAACACGTATAACACCGGTACAAAAATATTTGAACACAAGCAGTGCAAACGTAATGCACGATTCAATAACATGCACAAAGTCCGTCACTAAATAGATTACCGAATGTACCCAAGTCTTGCCTCTCGGCTGGTTATGGCTCGACTGCCGGTCTCTCCATTGGGCCATTGCTTTATACTGCACCGATACAATATGGCTGCCCGACCGCGTAGATCGAATTTCTCAGAATCATTTCGACACACCTGGCTAATGACTGCCATAAAAGATTACAATACACAATTGGCTATTTTCTAATTACAAATTTTAAACACAAAGTAAACAAAAGAAGTCCAAATGCGGAAAGGTAATAGAGTGTGTGTTTTATGGTAGGCAGGTATGCATTCACTTTTGTCGGCGTGTAACAATATATTCTCTGAAGTTTCACTTCTACTGCGTCTGAACTACTGCACAAACATTTTTGTCTTTTACATGCTATATTATTGCAGTTTTAAAGAAATCTTTGTTCTTTCTTTCTTCTATTTAAAATTTCATTGACCCTTTCACCAATCCATTCTTTCTTTCTTTCTATTCCTTATTGTACACAAAAAGTTACATACAAGATTATACAATAGCGGTGATGTATAAAGGCGAGCTTAACCCTAAAAGAGTTTTCTTCCAACAAACCTATGAATCTGGCGAGAAGGGGAGAAGCGAAAGGCAGGGTTGTTTACACAAAAATATTTTTTGATTTAACTACGTAATATATAATATAAACATATTAACAAAAATAAATTACATACAAGATATGTAAAATATATTATAAAAATATAAGGATAATTTAAGACAAATTCCGTTCTTTCTTTTATAGAAAATCTCAATTAAAACATTCAGTCATTAATTTAAAACATAAAACGTTTTAAACTTATATCAGTCAACTTGTAAGTCCTAATTAGATCCTTTTCTATATCATCAAACTTACGAAATTTAGATACAAATTCTGAGATATTCTTTAAATGCACTCCCTATTTAGGCATAAAGAGTTAAAAATATAAGCAGCTAAATCCTAAGTAACAGTTAGTGCTAGATAAGTAGTAAACATAAGGTATAAAGCCTTCGGTCGTCTGTAAGTGCGACTAATCGCAGTACTAGAGGCAAAACTGATCGCAATCTGCAATTACCATATCTAGCTCCATGTTTCCACGCTTCATTCTCAGAGTTAAGATTAAGATAATCTTAGGACAGAGAAGGATATACTATCCGGCCGATAATGTCTGCTGGTTTGTCTGTTTTTACAATCCATTTCTTTGTAGCTACAGCCTCAGGGACAGCAGAAAAGTTCAAAGAATTCAGTGATACATCTATCAGGGAAATTTCGTTGGCATAGCCATGGTGAAGATTTATTTGTGACTGAATGGTAAAGGCTGCATCAAAAAAGTATCCTAAGTATTGACTCGTGATACAAGCTAGCTCCGTATCGAGTTTCATTCAAATCCGTCCAGTAGTTTTCACGTTATACTTTAACAGAAAGACCGATATACAAAAGTTGCCAGTTTCATCGAATCCATATATTAATACGTGAAGCAAAAACTTTATACCCCTTCTTACGATAATTGCGCTGACGGAGGAGTATGAAATTTCGCACACTTAGGGCCCTACTTATAATCGTTTCTTAAATTTAAAGAAACTGCTCAGCAACTGATTAGTGAAAATCTTACCCATAAACTCCTCTTTAGTCAAATATTTTGGGTACAACCTATGTTAATCATTCAAATTTCGTTTATCTGTGCTCCTCTTAGGTAAACAACAGGTAATACACGTTTATAAGTGAAAAAAAAGATATTCATTGATTAGGGTCTGATTTTGATTCTCTTACTTAAGAGATGGCTAATCGTTTCTTAGCGAGATTATTATAAGTAAGGCCGTTATACTTTATGTAGAGAAGGAGTGCAGAATGGTAATATTTTTTTTTAATTGTGCATAATCAATACAATAAATCAATAAAAAAAAACATTACACACACTACCATGTATTTGATACACACACGCACATATACTTATATACTCTTTTGTTTATTGTTAAAGTCAAATTAACAGTGTAGCCTTGTCGAAATCTGTTATAGAAGTATAGTCTTTGACAACAGAACCTTAATAATATTCAAACTTATAATTTACATACATACATAACTTCACGCCAGTTCCCTTGCGGGGTAGGCACGATCAACAGAACGTCATTCAAACTTATAATTTAAATTAATTATTGTGGTTGAATTTCGACCACGGGCGAACACTAGTCATCATTGCTACATAATTAGCAAGGCTAAAACTGAGTAGTCCATGTACGTGCCAAAATCTGTCAATACAGAAAACAGTAAACCTTCGGAGATGCAACTACGAAGATGTTTAGGTTTTACATATTTTCACGTAGCATTTAAGATTTCTGTATATATAATCCTAAATTAATTAAGCAATAATTACATCTAGAGAATAACACGTCATCTTAGTTTGTACGCCCCTCTCAAGTGGTCGAGTCCAGCTCCCGGGTACTAGCCAGTGGTAAGTCACCCTATCCAAAGGGGGTCACATCATAGCCCCACACAACGTATTGTAACCCCTACAGTATCACTTTCGAAATCTGCTGGTCCAGATTAGCTATTTTTTTCTCATATTCAAATTCAAAACTGGACACCTTCAATAGATTTATTATATTACTAGCTAACCCGACAAACTTCGTACCGCCTCAGAATCAATAAATAAAAAACGTTGATTTCTGAACGTCGGGACGAACATCAAACGTTTGACATTCAAAACCAAAAACATAAAAAAAACTTCACTTTTAAATTGAATTTGATTTCTGAACGACTCTTAAATTTAATTTATTTCTAAACGACGGGACGAACATCAAATGTTTGACAGGTAAGAATAGTTTCTAAGGGAAAGCGAAATTGTTGTATTTACTATATTCCAAGCATTTTTTTTTCTTATTTACTCACCTTTTAAACCTTCCCTGGACTTCCACAAATAATTCTAAACCAAAATAAGCCAAATCAGTCCAGCCGTTCTCGAGTTTCAGCGAGACTAATGAACAGCAATTGATTTTTGTATAGTATATAGACAAACATTTAATTTTATACCTGAAATTAGATTAGCATATACCATCGTTTAATTCTCAGTCAGAGAACTAAATTCATATTCACTGCCTCATTAGATTTGTCAATCATTCATTTGATCTTTCTATTGTTCGGAATATTTGTCGCCAATATTTGGTTCCAATAGTCTATTATTTCGATTCATTGAACTTTGTCAGGGTACATTGTCCCGATCGGTGGAATGCGTATAGAGATTATGCGTTAGATCGCTGAATAAATAGACGATTATGAATATTAACAACATTTTTAGGGTCTCGTAGATATTATGGCAATAATAAAACCCCTATACAATCGTCATGTTCGACTGACCGTCTTTCTTATTGCGTTTTTCTCAAATTCAAATTCATTTATTTGTATAAACTTATTTCTAGGCCTTATATAATTATATCTAAAACTTATAAAGTAGTTAAAATTAAGGCTACAAATTTTTTTGGCGGCGGTTGCTGCACTAGAGTCTAGGTCTGTATCGCAGCACCCAACACAATTTTATTATAGAAACTTAAATATAATTGATTTATTAATTAATTAACCTAAAACTATGAGTGCTTGTGGTTTTGTGTGTGTGTGTGTGTCGGCGTGTGTGTGTGTGTGTGTGTGTGTGTGTGTGTGTGTGTGTGTGTGTGTGTGTGTGTCGGCGTGTGTGTGTGTGTGTGTGTGTGTGTGTGTGTGTGTGTGTGTGTGTGTGTGTTTGTGTGTGTGCGTGCGTGTGTGTGTGTGTGTGTGTGTGTGTGTGTGTGTGTGTGTGTGTGTGTGTGTGTGTGTGTGTGTGTGTGAGTGTGTGTGTGTGTGTGTGTGTGAGTGTCGGCGTGTGTGTGTGTGCCCTAGTGTTGTGGTCAGTTTAGTATTGTGCTTTCTGTGTCACTGTAATTTTATGTTTTTAACCATTTACTAACTTGGTGTTTAAACTTTGTTGCTGACATTTCTTTGGCGGAGGGTGTGTTTTGGCATACTTTATTATAAATGGATATATGGATATATGGAGGAAGGCGTTTATACTACTGGTTTTATATGCTTTAGTATATCATATTATATAGAACAGTTTTAACTGTTGGATTGATGGGTACAAATGTAAAGGTAGACCAAAAAGATGAATGGAGTGTGAGAAGGATGAAATGATGATGTGTGGTGTGACAGAGGACGTATACCAGAGGCGAGAAATATGACAGGAAAAGACATATTGTGCCGACCCCAAATATTTGGGTGAAAATCAAAGAAAGGGTATAGCAGGGTAGTATACACATAGACACACACATTATATAGTATTAACCGATTTTTATGTTTATTTTTATAACAGAACAACGTTTGCCGGCTAGTATATATATACATACATACACACACACACACGCACACACACATATAATAGATACAAATATATGGTGGTCACCATAGTCAAGTATTTACCCGATTAATTTTTGCTTCAATGTCCATAGTCGTGTAGAATTCTGTTAAAAAGGTGTTAAAAACAATAAAGCGATATTTCTTTGTGGCTATTTATGTTTGTAGGTGAGAAAATCATTTACTTTCAAAGCCCAGAAGTGTCTATCCGCTATAGCTATACCCATAAATTAAAGGATGGTAATTTTAAGGAATATTTTATACTGGTTAAATAAAAAAATAAAAAATATTTTTTAAATCAAATTAGTCATTACAATGAATTGCAAGTGCCTCAACCACTGACCGCAACTTAAATACTAACATTATTATGATTTAATTACAACTATTTATAAGAACCACGTCTATTAAATCACCGTACTAAAATATACAGTAGTGGCTTAAAATTAAATAAAAGTCTAACTCATAAGTCGATAACTCTCATTAGGTGACATTACGAAATCTAAAGAGCATGATCACAAACGACCTCTTAACCGTTTTAATTATCTCGAAAACAGTTTAATTAAACAGAATCTTGAAAGTCAACTCGTATATTTATGTTAATACTATCAGTTTCGTATAATATTTACATCAAAATCGCTGGTGAAAGGTATTTGAAATAACTTTAGCCTCTCCACGCTGCAATAGAGAAGCACTGTGGTCTTAAAACAGGTAGGTATGTACAGCCGCGGAAGGAAAAGGTTCGTCACCTTTAAGTGGACTTTTGTACGTATGAATACAAGAAATAGCCAACATTGTATATTACAGCCAACATTTATACAAAGAAGAAAGAAGATATTGTGTTTTTTTTTCATCTTTATTTATTTGGGACTTTTGCCACATAGGCATGTCAGCCCCATCATCTCCTAAACATACAATAACTTATATATTAAACGTTAAATAATGAGCTGGCTAACAAACTAGCCTTCTTTGAGGCTGGCTCTGCCAGAATTTCTATGAAAATACCTGTATCAAAACGATTCAGTCCCAACTCCCTCGTCAGTTGTTCTCTGCCATCTTTATTTTTGCTGCACTCCATTAAAAGATGTTGGACATCCTCACGAGTTCCACACAGTAGGCAGTTGGGAGAATCAACTTTGGCCATGAGGTGGCTTTGATAGATAGGAGGAGATATTGTGTTGTTTTAAATCAAATAAAATATGTATAAGGCACCAAATTAAATATTACATTTTACAGAGATAGGTTAAGTAGCATTAATATTGCGATGCTATTAAAGGCCAACTAAGTAATAAGTTCCCAGTTATATTGTATAAAACCTATGTAACACTTAGTTCGCAATAAAAATAATTTAATTTGATTTGATTCAAAAAAGAAAATTGCATTGTTGACAACGACAGACGCTGAGATTAACAATAAGAGATATAGAAAATATAATCACTACGCTTCTCATAAATATTAAAACCAATAAGGTTATCTCTAATCAATATTCTTAGACAAGATAAAATGTCAAACAAGTTTAATGTGATTTTCAACTTTATTGTCAAACAGTTAAACATAATTTTATGTGGAACAGTCTGTTCTGTGACTTATTTTGGGTACCTAAAATGCAACAATTTGAAAACTCGTGAACCTTTTCATATCACGACTGTACTATAGGAGACTTTTAAAATTATTTTCATATAAAAGAGCGGCACGCCAAATACTGAACTGTCACTTATCAAGAACGTTCCCAAAAGGCTGGCGCCGTTGCCACGTTGTATAGCAACGCTTAATCTTTGAGCAAAATGGACGCCAGTCGCGTGAGACGTCTACGAAACGTAGCCGTGAATAGACTGTGTTAACATAGTGTTCACTTAAATTTTCGCATTAATTTTACAATCAACAAACAGAAACTGCAATTTTATCATCATATGCTTGCTGAACAACCATTTAGATAGGTATACATCGATAGATAGTATCTTTTCTTTTTTTTTTTTTATTGCAGGAGTTCAGCAGACGGGCAGACGGCCCCCTAGATGGAAAGCGGTTACCATCGCCTATGGACATTTGCAACAACAAAGGTGCTACAAATGCGCTGCTGCTCTCTTAAGGGAGACTGGAACCTGGTCACTAATGCCGGAACACAACACAAGGTTGTTATGGCGGCATACTCTAGACCAGAGGTGGTCGCAGTCGAGCAAATACTCTACCACCTGGCTGTGGGCTGTTTAGTCGCCTCTTACGACAGGCCGCCGGGCCGCAGGAAATTGTATTCTTTCTCCGTTCCTGCACGGATAAAATACACGGTATCTATGTATATTGTAGCTTTACACTTTTGTCGTTATAATATACGAGACCTCTCAACGCGTCTAATTGAAGTCTCGCGTGACTAAAAGGCTGGCTTGCACCTAGGGCAACGAATCAGCGTTGCCATCCAACGCGGAAATGCGGTCAGCATTTTGGGCACGCTCCCCACCGACAGCGATTTGAAGTCAATTTTTTACTTATAGAAATTTTTTATTTATTTTTTAATTAAATTCTATTAAATGCTACTAAAGATAATATACTAGATGGCACTGTAATATTTTTAATGGCAGTATGGTTTGACATAACGTTTCACCTCGGTATCTACTGTCTTACGAAATATATGGTTAAGGTTATCATCTGTCATTCTAATAATAAATTCTCATTTTTTGGTAGGAACACGTAACTGATGAAAGTTACGTTAACCTCTAGAATATGCGGGGTCCTCCAGCATCAGGGGAGCGGAGGATCAAACCCCTGCTGACGAAGTGAGTCTGCCCTAGTCATGGGAAAAATCACTTACCAAAAAGAAAAGAGTGATATATATCTTTTTGATACAAAGATATATCTGTGAGTGATATACTAAATACTGATAAACTGATATGAAAAAAATATAAGCAAATAGACTATAGAGTGAAAAAATATAATAAAATTAATTACATTAAAACAAAATTACACCATAAAACTATAGTGCTACGATTTATTTTGCCTGCTATTATATTCGGTTTGTTCGATCACTTACTACCAAGAAGCTTTTCTTGCTTACTACGCATGCGCCGTACGCGGGCTAATCATTCTTTCTCTTTTCTTTCTAGTCTAGTTTCTTCTCATTCGGATCTATAGTCATCGCGTGGAACAGGAATGAACTAAAGGGTTAAAGATATAAACACACATTTTGAACGCAAGTGATATACAGTCTAATCACTCTTCGCGTCGGATATATATCTTTTCAGTTAATCACTCAGGAGTTACACACCGCTAGTCTGCCCTGCTTCCCGGGGCATTCTCGAGCAACTGATGCGCTAGGATCAGCTTGGGCGTAACTACGTTCAAGTCGCACGCTCTTCCTGCCATAAGCGCGGGGCATATGAGAGGAAGGTGGTTTTAGAGGGGATATGATGATGAGTTACCTCTCCACATAGAGAGGGGTACCTTGCTGAGTCCCCACACATGCCGGCAATCGACTCTGTTATCTGCGCTATCTTCAGTGGATAACTCTCATTGCTTTGGTCTAATCCGAGTAAAGGACCCAGTAGTGTACGAAATGTATTTCCCCTTCCTCAAAAAAACCTCTAGATTATATATACATACATATATAACTTCACGCCAATTCCCTTGCGGGGTAGGCACGGACAACAGAGCGCCATTCAGGCTTATTCGTACACACCTCACTTGCTTCTTTGACATTCATAGCTCTTGTCATGCACGCTCGTCTGTTCCTAAGGCTCCTGACATCACCTTCTGCTAGTACACGATCAATTTGAACATGGAAGGTGTGTCGTGGCCTTCCACGACTTCTGCATCCATCCACTTTTGCATTGTATATCTGTTTTGTCATCCTTTCATCATGCATTCTTTCCACATGCCCGAACCACCGGAGCATTCCTTTCCTTACCTTATATTATATATAAATATACATATTATTATTGTGTAGAGCTCTATAATGATCGTCGTCGCATGACTGGTCTCACTAAATTTTAGCAGCCGCGTCAATTTGTAACGCTAATTGCGCCAGTTAAGCCACTCAGACCGGTGACGTGGAAACCATCACGATCTCTACAATAACTATATTCTCAGTGAAATGATTCACGAAATAATTGATTTGACGAAACGTATTCATTCGATTGACAAATATGTTCATGTATCATAATGTTCCACGTATCACATATGTATCATGTATCATTCCTGACCTTATAAAGCCTTACGGTGTTTGAAAGAAAAGAAACCAGAACGAATGCAAGGATAATGGTCGATGATGTTATGCTGGATCAAGTGAATGAGTTTGTATATCTTGGATGTGCTTTTAGCAGGGATGGAAGGTACACCGCTGATATAGAAAGAAGAGTGAATTTGGGGAATAGTGTGAATGGAGCGTTAGGTAATCTTCTAGGCGCTAAGAACCTCAGCCAGAAGGCCCAGCTTGCCATACACAACGCGGTGCTGGTACCTACGCTCACGTATGGAAGCGAGAGTTGGGTATGGAAGAGAGAGCATGAAAGTAGAGTAAACGCGGTCGAGATGCAAGCACTGCGCAAAACCTGCGGAGTGACGCTCGCGGACCGCGTTCGTAATACCGAAGTAAGAAAGAGAGTTGGTCTGAAAGAGAGTGTTGGGGTGAAGGTAAGGAAAGGAATGCTCCGGTGGTTCGGGCATGTGGAAAGAATGCATGATGAAAGAATGACTAAACAGATATACAATGCAAAAGTGGATGGATGCAGAAGTCGTGGAAGGCCACGACACGCCTTTCATGATCAAATTGATCGTGTACTAGCAGAAGGTGATGTCAGGAGCCTTAAGAACAGACGAGCGTGCATGACAAGAGCTATGAATGTCAAAGAATCAAGTGAGGTATGTAAGAATAAGCCTGAATGCCGCTCTGTTGTTCGTGCCTACCCCGCAAGGGAATTGGCGTGAAGTTATGTATGTATGTATAAAGCCTTACTAAAAAGACAATGTGTATATGAAAGCAAAAAGCATCAGCCTTAATAAATGATATTCATATTTATTTCAGGTTTACTTGGTGTTTCCTTCATTTATTTCTAATATAAGCATCAGGTTATACGCGTCAGGACATATTGGTATATATAGGGTTTTTTATTGCAGGAGTTAAGCAGACAGGCAGACGGCCCACTTGACGGAAAGCGGTTACCATCGTCTATGGGCTGTTCTCTTAAGAGAGACTGGAACCTGGTCTTTCACCTGTAACCACTCCCATGGAAATTTTCGCGGGAATCCCGGGATAAAAATTATCACACATTTTATTACATAAAATTTGCTATTGATCAGTGAAAAAATCGCATGGGACATAGTTTAATCTGACCAGTTTAAATAATTCCCAGACGAATTTCCGCGGTATTCACAGGATTAAAAGTAGCGCAGATTTTTAAGTGTAAGAATTTGCTGTCATCAGCGAAAACCGAAGTTAAGTCATTCCCAAACTTGGGCAGTATTTGAATTACTTGTAATTAAAATACGTAAATGAAATACAAATACATGATTTCTAATTGTATTTCAATTACTTCTTAAAAATGTAATTTGTAATTAGTATTTGAAATACTTGAGGCTGAGGTATTTTGCAGTTAGTATTTCAAATACTTATGGCTTCAAAATACATTTGAACATAACATAAAATGTAGCTATGTATCGTATTGATGGGTGAGTTCTTCAGAAAATAGCGCTCGATAGCTTTCGTAAGCAAATTTTTTTCCCATAGTTTCCTTAGGATTACTCTGATTATCTTAAAAAAATTTCACAGCTAGGTCCGAAAACTATCCACTTAAAGCTGCAATTTGTTTTTTTTAATGTACGTCCATTTTCCTCTGAGTAACGGCCTGTCGAAAATCACCCAAATTTTATTATATTGTATTTTGTATTTTATATTTCAAATACACGACTTAAAAATGTTTTGTATTTCGTATTTTAAATACATGCTAGATAGTATTTTACACCACCCACAGCCAGGTGGCATTTGCCCGACTGGATGGCTACCACCCCTGATCTAAAGTATGTCGCCATAACAACCTTGAATTGTGTTCCAGCATTAGTGACCAGGATCCAGTCTCTCTTAAGAGAGCAGCAGCGCATTTGTAGCACCTTCGGTGTTGCAAATGTCTATAGGCGATGGCAACCGCTTTCCATTAAGGGGGCCGTCTGCCTGTCTGCTGTACTCCTGCAATAATTTTTTTTTTTTTTTTTTATTTCAATTAAAGCAAATCATGTACTTTCTCTAACTCTGGTCATTCCTGATAACAGGGTGAAAGGGACATACGCATTTGATTTCTAAGAACACTACTTACATTAGACTATTAGCCTGAATTTGACTAATATTTCCTCTACGTCACATTATCGCTTCCTGTCTTCGTCATTTTGAGGAAATACAACGGAAATAGATTGCCAATAACATGTTTACAGCGTCACCGGTTCTGACGTTATAATGTTAGTAAGACGCTATGTAAAGAATAATACAATGCATTGTTATTGAGAATAATAAACGCACTATATTAATGTATATGATGAATGAGTAAACAGTGATGTGCCCGTGCTATATCCGAGGTAATGTTAGTGTTAGCTACTGCGCCACGCAGACGTAGCCAAGGGTTTAATGCGTAATTTGAGATGCGACGAAATGGATTGAATGAATAATATTGATAATGACTTAATTAGGACTTTAAATTTATGACTGATTTATGTTTAAAAAATATGTATTAATCATGCTGGGGCCAGAATCTTCGACAATGTTTAAATTATTGACTGTGGCCGAATGCGTCTTTTTTATAGTGTGAAAAATAACGTCGTTAATGAATAGCCACATTAGTTTATATATATATACGTTATCTGTCAATACGTAACGTCATTAAAAATTAAAAACAATGTCGCATTATAAGTAACGCATTACACCCATCGCCACATGTGCGTGAAACAGCCTATAACTGTAATAATATCACAGGTGCGCCCCAAGCATTAAGGTTTGTATGAACGCCAGTGTCCTCGAGGATTTTTCGGGCGATAGCGAAGGTTTCTCAGATGTATTATTATTTTATTGTGAATAAAATAAATTAATATTAAAAAAACCAAGTTACTTGTCTCTCTTTTATAAAGAAACAGATTTATTATTTTGTTTTAATAAAAATTGAAGAAGTTAACAGGTTTCCTGACAATAATTTAGGAGGCGATTTGGTGAATTATTTTCTTAACTTAAAGAAAACTATAGAAAAATTACGAATAAAACCACGTTACCTCTCTTATCGTGAAGGTTTGTATTAATTTTTTTGGTAAATTGATCAGTAAATCACGACGAAGTTATATTGTTTACACCCCATTTTCGACCTTTTGCGGGAATAGGAGCCTTAAATAATAAAACGTTGATTGAAAGTTTTAATTGAGACCTACTATAAAAACAACAAGGAACGGGTGGCGTCACATGTATAGCAAGTATGTGTTACGAGTTACATTATTTTTCCTGGGACATTTTCATATGTCACATCTTCCATGGCTATAAAATTCAGGATATAACTCTCGACGGTCGCGACTCGACCCTCCTTCAAATAGGTTGGGATTAGTGTAATGTCTTCGGCTGGGCGTAACTATGTTCTAAATCTCAGCCTTTCCAACACATTCAAAGCGCAGGGTCGTCAGGGAGGAGGGGGTTTTTAGTGGGTATTGGGGTTGCTCGCCCGTGCAGCAACGCTCGGAGTCTTCCACACTATACTGTGACGTCGATCGCGGACGGAGCGCTGCCAAGAGCATACTATTGCTGCAGTGTTATCGCCCCCGACCGACGCGTGTCGTTCCCCTAGCAACGACCCAGTTTGTGCGTAAATCGGTTAAGCATTTTCCCTCGCCTCAAAACCAAAAAAAAAAAAAAATAGTGTAATGAAATGTCTAACAAAATCTAAATAAACGACCCTCAAGTATTGTAAGGTTTCAGTTTATTAAAAAAAGCTTTTGAAGGACTTCGCAATCATTTCGCATGATTGAAAATCCCGGTACGTCAGATTGTATAAACTTGAGCAATAGATTTATTATATCCTTATATCTATATATATAAAAGAAAGTCGTGTTAGTTACACTATTTATAACTCAAAAACGGCTGTACCGATTTGGCTGGAAATTGGTGAGGAGGTAGGTTAGAACCAGGAGACGGACATAGGATACTTTTCATCCCGTTGGAACCGGTAGGTGGCGCTGAGATCGGGTTCTAGAATCCTCCTAATCACCTGGACCGATTTTGGTGATTTTGTTTTTGTGTGTTTGAGTGGGTTCCCGGATGGTTTAAATCCACAATTGAACCGGTAGGTGGCACTGGGATCGGGTCCTAGATTTTTATTTTTTCAGAGCAGGATAACGTCTGCCGGGGCCGCTAGTATGTATACAAAATTCTTCTGTTCACGTGTATGTCACTGAACTCCTAGACGTTTGGAACGATTGTGATGATTTTTTTGTGTATGCTCGTATGGGTCCCTGGATTGTTTAGATTCACAATTGGATCCGGTAGATGGCGCTGAAATCGGGTTCTAGATTTTCATTTTCTTAGAACAGAGGAACGTCTGACGGGCCCGCTAGTATTAATAGATAGAAGAAAGATTTTAGACGACAACAAAACTTGTGTATACTTGTGTCTTTATTTCTCTTCTTTTCTTCTCTAAATCTTAAATATTGACAACACTTAAGCACTCAAAAAATACTATTATTCTTAAATAATTATGCCTAATTCTCATATTATAGGGCAGGTATAGACTAACTAATACATTACATATCTTATAAATATATTTGTATGTATTTAATTTATAAAATATTATAAAATATAACAATAATCGGCAGACAAACACACACACATTGTATATCCCCAAATTAAGCAAGTTACGCTTGTGTTATGGGTAATATACAACGGACTACTCCGGGGCCGATCCTAGACACCCAGACCATAGTAAATAACGGAGAAATACGTTTACGAAATTTACTATACCAGGAATCGAACCCGGAGCCTCTGCGTTACAGTGAGGTAGGCCTGCAAAGGCTTAGCCCGCTCAACCACAGAGGCCGTCTCGTCGTCAAATATGTAGTTTATATATGTCTGTTTAAGTTCTATCTATACTAATATTATAAAGCTGAAGAGTTTGTTCGTTTGTTTGTTTGTTTAAACGCGCTAATCTCAGGAACCGCTGGTCCGATTTGAAAAATTCTTTCAGTTTTGAATAGTACATTTATCGAGGAAGGCTATAGGTTATATTATATTTTCAAAAAAATTGGGATTCTTACGAAAAGTCCAATAATGTAACCCAAGGTGTAAAAAACTTACCCGAAAAAATCGTTACACGGCGTGCGCTGCGAAAACTATTGATTATAGAACAAAATAATGTACTACCACTTTGCAGAACATGTAATTGTCTACAAAAAATATCGCGTAACCATATGTTTTCTTTTATTTTTTTAAATAATTAAAATGCCGTCGCTTCAAAAACTTTATTTTGTACCTTGGTGTTAATCCTTATCAAAATAAATTACTCCATATTCAAGACGAATTCAATACCTTTCTAGAACTTTTTGAATTATTCAATTCGGACGTTTCATTCAAAAGATATCGCGATATTTAAAATGTAAGTATTAGTTTTGTAGCCAAATATACTAATATTGTTTGATTGAACACGCTAATCTCAGGAACTACTGGTCTGATTTGAAAAATTCTTTCAGTGTTGCATAGCCCATTTATCGAGGAAGGCTATAGGCTATATATCATCACGCTAAGAACAATAGGAGCGGAGCACCAATGAAGAATGTTTCAAAATCGGAGGGTTTTGAAAGCAAATTCCACGCGGACGACGTCGCAGGCACCGCTAGTCTAATAATAATCTGCACCTACATCGCGAGATTAGGTTAAATTATTCTTTAAGTTAGGTTCCCTGGAAGAAATTGCTTTAAGCGATAAGGCCGCCTATTGTTTCTATCATGACAATATTGTAATCATGCAGTTTTGTCATTGTATATTATGTGACCAATAAAGTATTTTCTACTTTATTCTTAATCTTAATCCGTGCAGGAACGGAGAAAGAATACAATTTCCTGCGGCCGGGCGGCCTATCGTAAGAGGCGACTAAACAACCCACAGCCAGGTGGTAGGGTATTTTTGCTCGACTGGATGGCGACCACCCCTGGTCTAGAGTATGCCGCCATAACAACCTTGTGTTGTGTTCCGGCATTAGTAACCAGGTTCCAGTCTCCTTTAAGAGAGCAGCAGTGCATTTGTAGCACCTTTGGTGTTGCAAATGTCTATAGGCGATGGTAACCGCTTTCCATCAAGTGGTCCGTCTGCCTGATTGCTGAACTCCTGCAATAAAAAATAAAAAAAAATCTTTTCTTTTAATTATAAATAAGAAGAGAAGAAGTAAACCAGTCCGTCAATGTAAATAAACGTATACCTACTAATAAATATAGAACAACATGATCGCGTGCTGCTAACCATTCGCACGGGTGCTCGTGGCAGGGTCAGAATGAGTTGGCAATCTTTCTATTGAGACAATCTGCAAGACGCGAGGGTGCGCCATGCGGGCACCGGGTTAGCGCGTCCAACTCTATCTTGCTTTCATTGTGTTTTGTAACAAAGTGTAAACTAGTTCAAACAGATATTTAAAAAAAAATGTCTACTTTTAAAATATACATTTAGATACGATAATTCCATTCGTTAAGAACATAAACCAAAATCGAATAGTGCTGCTTATTCTGTATGTATTATGATATATTTTGTTTGTAAAGTACATAAAGTTTATTATTATTTATTTATTGAATATTTCATGTTATTTATTGTACAAACGAACCAACTGAATTATTATTATTATTTTTATTTTATTTTTTATTGCGTGAGTGCAGCAGACAGGCAGAGGGCCCACTTGATGGAAAGCCGTTACCATCGCCTATGGACATTTGCAACACCAAAGGTGCTACAAATGCGCTGCTGCTCTCTTAAGTGAGACTGGCACCTGGTCACTAATGCCAGAACACAACTCAAGGTTGTTATGGCGGCATACTCTAGACCAGGGGTAGTAGCCATCCAGTCGGGCAAATGCCCTACCACCTGGCTGTGGGTTGTTTCGTCGCCTCTTACGACAGGCCGCCAGGCCGCAGGAAATTGTATTCTTTCTCCGTTCCTGCACGGATAAAATTATGCACCCACTTTGCTAATAATTCCTTTAAAACCGTCAAAATAGTAAGGGTTATCGCGTGTTGCACTTAGGACGTTTTAAAAATTAATAAAAATCCGTCGCTAGGCTCAGAGAACTACGCAATTTTAAACTTTGTTATCATTGTACTAGATATGTTTTAGATAAAACAGTAATAATTTGAAATAATTTGAATCTCGAACTGAAATCTGTCTTGTCAGATGTTACACACGAGTATAGTCGAGTCTCTCAGATCTGTTTAATACAACGTAGTCAGTAACTGCCAATGTCTAATAAAATGATAACAAGTTCGTTACCAAGGAAATGTATGTTTAGGCGAATTTCAACCTAATTGTATTTCACAACTGTAGGAAAATGACCTTATGGTGGGTCATGATTCAGTTGGTTCGATTGTACTACACCGCTGTCATGTTATAATATTTTGCTTAGGTAAGGGGGTTTCCTGGAAGAGATCGCTTTGAGCAATAAGGCCGCCTTTTGTTCAACATTTGTTGTACAATAAAGTGTTTTCATTTATTCATTCATAAATCTTTCTGTAAGAATAAAATAGTAGATTAGTTTTAAAATGCAATTAGGTAACGTGTTTGCTATAGGCTAAATTTTTATTGTTGCCGGGTGGAAGTGCTTTAAGAGCACATCACTGCATAGAGACAAACAACTAGATAATGTGAATCTCACAGCGGCTGCTGGACATCCACTAAAACTACCATAGCTTCTATCTATGACCAGACGTAACTTTTTTATATTTTTGAATGGTTTGTGGGCACTTGGTCCAAAATCCTCCATCCCAAATGTATCAACAATCACAAGACATATTTGCGCCGTTTGAGAAGTTCGGCATAAGTGGCAGTACATCTCTTAGTCTATGTTCAAAGATGATAATGTAAACATTCCATCTCCACTCACTCCACTCACATCAAAACCCGTTCAAGGCTTATGAATGCAATTCAAAATCTCTCGACACTCCTCATTCTTCGACAGTACATAAAAACAAATAATTATTATGCAACAGAATTTTCGTGTATAAAAGTATGATACTGTAATATTTCGAATGCCCTTAAGAATTTAATTAAAACCAACCATAGATAAGTTAGCCTTAATAAACCCTTTCAACAGTTATCTTAAGGTCATCAACACGCCCACCTTACAAATTACTGTGTAAATGTCTCAAGTCTTGCTTCGAGCCCTATCTTACACATTAATTTTTACATGGATTAAGCTACTCAACTCGTGGTCAGTATGTAGTACTGGGCAAAGAAAACACGACTGGATTGGAAAATTTGTGGTCACATTATGTGGACGAGGATCGTATTCCACATTTTTAAAATGCATACCCTCAACTAATTAAACGATACGATTTTTTTTTAATTTTTAGAATTTCGACACCTGATTGACTTTGAGTTTCAGGGCATCGTTATATAAATACGTGAAGCAAAAACTTTGTACGCCTTTTTTTGCGCGGACTTAGGAGTTTGAAATTACGCGCACTTATGGTTTATATAGAGGAGTGCAGAATGCTAATATTTTTTTAAATTATGCATAAAAAATACATTACATCAATAAAAAAACATTACACACACTACCATGTATTTGACACACACACGCATATATACTCCTTTGTTTATTGTTAAAGTCAAATTAACAGTGTAGCCTTGGCGAAATCTGTGATTATAGAAGTATAGTCTTTGACAACAAAACTTTAATAATGTTTAAACTTATAATTGAAATTAATTATGGTCGAATCTTGACCACTGGGCGACCACTAGTCTGTGTAAATGTGTTGAATGAGTGTTTTATTTTTCTTTACGGCTTTCCTAATGTTAGCGAAACTGGCAGTACCTAATATTGGTAAGTAAGAGAGATACAATGATAAAATTGTTATAATCTCAATTCCATCTGACGGCCTCTGTGGTTGAGCGGACTAAGCCTTTGCCGGCGTACCTCACTGCAACGCAGAGGTTCCGGGTTCGATTCCTGGTATAGTAAATCTCGGAAACGTATTTTCTCCGTTATTTACTATGGTCTGGGTGTCTGGGATCGGCCCCAGAGTAGTCCGTTGTATATTACTCATAACACAAGCGTAACTTGCTTAATTTGGGGATATACAATGTGTGTGTTTGTCTGCCGATTATTATTATTATTATTATAATCAATTCTTTTTAATATAATTTATATTTTAAACATTTTTATTAAAAAAGTAGGATTTGCCCGCGACTTCGTCTACGTAGGATGAGCAACAAAGATCAAAGTTGTTTTACGCAGAGAATATGAATCAGTAAAAATATTGCATCGGAATTAGAATTTTTTCGACCTGGCCTCTTTAAGCCGCTCCCAAAAAAATTCCCGCGGGAATCCCGGGATCAAAAGTACAACAGATTTTAAGTCCGAAAATTTGTTGTCGGTCAACGTAAACTACCTAGTAATTTTTATGTGATTCCCGAACAAATAGACAAGCACGAAAAATATAAAAAACTAAAGATTACACTTCTACAATTTTATAACAGATTACACTGCTAGCGAAACTTCGTTCGCGTTGATATGTCGACGTACATATTTGTTAGTGAAATACAACGGTGATACTAAAAAATATGACATTAGCGCCGCATTTTTTTCTATCCCACGGAAACAACTTTATTTATCAGCATGAAAGATATTCTAATTGTTGACTCAGGATATAAGATAGATCTATGCCGAGTTTTATTTAAATGCGTTCAATAGTTTTTACATGATGTTCTAATAGGCTGACAAACAAAAATTCTAAAAGTTGTATTGTTCGGTCTCTCTCTCTCTCTCTAATAGTCCGAATTAGTTCTCCTGATTTTTTTTTTAATTCATTGTACAAACTTAACTCTTCTACAGATTTATTATAGGTATACGTAGATAGATATTAATTGCAGTATATTAGGTCAGCTCTTTTTAAAAGGTACATGCGAAACCTTTACAAAACATTACGTAGGTTTGTCATAACCTAATAAAATCTACACCCACGTGCACTTTCGGCTTCATTTGCATTTGGGCCCAACCGAAAACTTCTTACGCAAGTGTCGCGATTGACTTTAATCGTACGCCCTAGCAGTTAACACACGCAATCTCTGCGGTTTAAAAAGTCATTTTGATAATCGGTTCATGAAAAAAGAACAAACCAAGATCCTGTGTTAGTTTCACATCAATAAGCCATTGAAAGAGAGAAAGAAGCACAACTTTATGTGAAGAAATAGTGATGTAATTACATTCCTTATACATCATTATACATAGAGCATATTTTGAGAATTTGTACGCCGTATTTTCAGCTAACAAGGTTTGCACTCAGCATATTATTATGCCGGAATTATATCCGACACGACGTTAATTTTCAGTCCATACCTTGCTTTTGGCCTAAGACCAAAACAACCCAATTTTGGTAAATAATAATAATAATAAATAATTAAGCGATACGTGTTATATTAGGTTGTGATCTCTCACAGAGGGCTTATTTTTGTTTTAGAACTTTTCCGTGTTTTTTTTTATATTTAAGTGCAATTTGCATGTTCTATTTATTTTTGTGTTATCTATAATACTATAAAAGTGTAGGTAGTCTTTTGTTTCTTACATTGTGTTTGTCTGTTTGTTCGGGATTCACGTAAAAACTATTGGGCCGATTTCGAAACAGTTTTCGCTGATCGATAGCAAAAAAAAGCGGTGGTAAATTAGATTAGGCTACCATAGAGTAAATAATAACTTTAAACAAAATTAAAACTAAATAATTAAAATGACCAAGTTGGCGGTAGGCTAAATAAAACTTTAACAATAGTCATTGACACTTGACATCTTTGTGTTCCGTGATCACGGCTACAGAAAAGTGGCCGAAACGTCCGAATAATGAGAATCAAATAAATTATCGCGCTTAAAACCGTCAAAACGTATTTTTATTAAGTAATTTATTCTTACTAAAGTGTAAAATTATATATATCACAAAAAAATTCATAATTAGCCCGTTTGCCTGGAAATATTTACCAAACAGTAAGAAGCTTAACGACAATGGGTCTTTCCAAATAAGTAATAAAACCTGGATAAAGCTCTATACGCGCCTTTCAAAGAAAATCTCAAACTAAGACGACACAAAATGCTTAAAAGCTTGTTTAACATAGGCTGTAAATTTAATCTTAGTGTCACAACGCCGAAAGCTTTATTATTACCTTATCTAAATTAGTATCGGCTATCTTGAAGATTATTAACGTTGTAAATAATTAGTAATGTACCTATATTTGAGTTTGGTACAAGTTAAGAGGAAATTAGTCCAAGTATTTATTTCATGGCAACAATTTTGCTGCTGTAGGGGAACAGGGACATGAGAAGAAGAAAGAAAGAAAAAAATTATTTGAAGAAATAACGTCGTAATTACATATTTTATACATAACTAGCGACCACGGCAGACGTTGCCCTGGACCCGATCCCAGCGCCGCCTACCGGTTCCAATTGTGCATTTAAACTATCCGGAGACCCACTCAAACACACAAAATCAACAAAATCGGTCGAGGTGAGTAGGAGGATTCTAGAACCCGATCTCAGCGCCAGCTACCGGCTCCAACGGGATGAAAAGTATCGTATGTCCGTCGCCTGGTTCTAAGCTACCTCCCCACCAATTTTCAGCCAAATTGGTAGAGCCGTTCTTGAGTTACAAATAGTGTAACAAACACGACTATCTTTTATATATATAGATTATATACAGAGCATGTTTTGAGAATTTGTACTCCGCATTTTCAGCAAACAAGGTTTGCACTCAGCATATTATTATACCGGAATTATATCCGACACAACGCTGATTTTCAGTGCAAACCTTCCTTTTGGCGTAAGACCAAAACGACCCAATTTTGTTATGAGAAAAAAAAAATGTTATTTTGTTATGAGAATATAATATATTGGTATTATTTTTAATAACAGTAATAATAGATTATATACAAATTAAAATTAAGCACTAAATATAAACTATATATACAAATAATACTAATATAAACTATTTAAAAAAATACTAACTAATATGCAAATTAAAAGGGCAAATAGATATATAAATCTAAATCAATAAATAAAATAAAAATATAATCAGACATAGATTGTAAGTCCTAATTAGTTCCTGTTTAATTTAATGAAATTTACGAAATTTAAGGGTCTAAACACCGCGGCGTCGCACCGAAAAGCATCAGCGTTAGGACTCTCCATCATGATATTAATACGTGAAGCAAAAACTTTGTACCCCTTTTTACGAAAATTACGCGGACGGAGGAGTATGAAATTTCGCACTTATAGTTTATAAAGAGAAGAAGTGCAGGATGGTAATATTTTTACAAATTATGCATAAAAAATACATTAAATGAATAAAATAACATTACACACACTACCATGTATTTGACACACACACGCATATATACTCTTTTGTTTATTGTTAAAGTCAAATTAACAGTGTAGCCTTGGCGAAATCTGTGATTATAGAAGTATAGTCTTTGACAACAGAACATTAATAATGTTCAAACTTATAATTTAAATTAATTATGGTCGAATTTCGACCGCTGGGCGACCACTAGTTTATACAAATAGATGTCAAACAATAAAGTAATTAAAGAGGTTGAGTCCAACCAAACTTTCAATCAACGTTTAAATATACTGTTAGTAAAGTAACATTAGCGTTTGTTTGTTTTTCAAACAAGGTTGAAATTGAAAGTTTTGTCGGAATATTGTTTCAATATTTGTCGTATTTCTTTTGTTTTTTCTTTATTCTCTTTTTGTCCTTACATACATTGTGTCGTTGTATAATTAAATATTAATATTAAGTATATATAAGAAAATTAACATAATACTTCATCTCCACTAAGGACCGATTTTTCAATCACTGTACACTGAAAGTAGGCCTCCCAAAGTACGCGCCACGTATCTCGGTCTCCCGTCTTCCTCAACCAGCCCCTGCCGGCGACCTTGCGCAGGACATCAGCCCATTGGGTTAGCGGTAGCTACGCTACGTTTGCCGAGACGTGGTCTCCATTCCAGGATTCGTTTGCTCCATCTGCCGTCGGTCCTGCGACAGACGTGACCGGCCCACTGCCAGTCAGTAATATCCGCTATGCGCTTATGATTATAACACCACCGTAATGTATTTACGATCTAGTAAGTATGTAAATTTATGGAGTGCATCGGGATAGACTTTATTATAGCGTGCAGCGCAGCAAACCCATGGACCACCTGTGTTCTCGCTTTTATCACACTAGTGAGTTTTTAAAAACTAACATGTATGGCATCAAAATACTTATTACTGGATCAAAAGACGCTATTAAAAATTAATTACTAAAATTTATATGCAGTAAATAACTAATTATACGATCCATATCCTATATATTGTTACATACCGACAAAGAAACTCGCACCTGGTTTATTGCCCCTCCCGCATTCGGAGTTCTTTTGTTTACTTCGTATTTAAAATTGGCAATTGGACAACAGCCTATTGTTTTTCTACTTATTTTATGGCCGTCATTAGTGTCGAACTAATCTTTATTGTTATTGTTTTCAACTTTGTTGGCCGTTTGCAGGTTTGCAGGCTTTGAGAATAGACAAATTATTATAAGATTAATTGTATATACCTGCATATACATAGAAGATCATATTATAATTTTATCACGGAAAAATAGACGAGATATAGAAACTAAAATATTAGTTCACAAATCTAATTTTTGTTCAACTTAACTAGTAAGAAAGAAATAAATAAATAAAAATATTTACTGTCGCAAATGGATGCACCAAAAACTAATAATTCACTAAATTAACAAGATATACCTACTCATAAAACATGAAGACATTAATTAGAATTTTATAAAACATACAAACCATTTAAAACAAAAGTACAATGGACCAAAGCGACGGTGAACCACCCATAAGGCTAAAATCGCCTGGCAAAAACTTTCGCTAACAGCGCAAACGTAAAACATCAATTTTAAGGGGCGGTATTTTATTATTAACTGTTATGGGTTTTACAAGAAGACAATTAAATCGAAATCCGTAAACAAATCGAGAACAGAATACGAAAGAAAAAGGGCGTCATCAATCGGCAAAGTGCATATTGCAACTAAACAGTATTTATTTCCTTTAGTTTAAACATTTCAGAAAAGTCCTGATTCGATCGATTGATGTCGACGCTTCCTAAGTCGTTCAATGCAATAGAGAACTGATTAAGGAAGAATTTGGCTGACCGTACATACCATTCACGGCAATGAGGCTGGTAACTCAGCATTATGATGAGTCAAGAACTGATACAAACTATTGTTGTTAAATGTTTCTCAATGTGAATGAACTTTTAACTCGCTTAAATCTATTACCGATACGAATTAGAGGAGCTTAGTTACAATACTTAACCAAAAAAAACTTAACGTAAATCATAATTTTACGGAGATTACAGACCTCTGTATTTTTCTCACACCTCTAACTGTATATTATATTTGTACAATGGTGTAATTGAATATACGCCTTTACAATCGGCAATAAGTCAATAAAAATGTTTGGTATTATTTCTAAGTCATAACCAAATTATACAGATGCTGTATCCATGTACTCAGGCACCTATTTGAAATTATGATTTGTATCTGATGCGCTTCGTGATGAATCATATGTACAATTATTATAATCTCCGGCACGATTCTTGAGCGGTCACCTTGGCCTACGCACGAGTGAAATTTCTGATATACTCGTAATAATCGGCAGAGAAACACACACATTGTATAACCCCAAGTAAGCAATTTACCAACATATAAGTGGCCAATCCCAGACACCCAGACCGCAGTAACTAACAGAAAGTTTGTTTCCGAAATTTACCATGCCAGGACTCAAACCCGGAGCCTCTGCGTTCCAACAAGTTCGGCCGACTAAGACTGAGCCCGCTCAACCACATAGGCCGTCGATATTTTTGGAAGTATGAAGTATTGTCACAGCAATAAGCTGAGCTCAAACCTTGTTTGCTGAAAATGCGTACAAATTCTCAGAATGTTTTTATGTTTAAGATACATGTTAGCAATATAAATACATCGCCATTTCTTCAAATAATTTTTTCTTTCTTTCTTTCTTTTTTTTTGTCACTTTCCACTAAAGGCAGAAAAACGATTATCGATATGTTGACAAATGGCATCACACTGGCTGCGTTCAATACGCAAAGCGATCGCTACTATTTTGCCAATCGCTCAAGATCCGTGCCGAAAAGTGAAGGACATTTTTATTTTGACTATGTTTAGCCTACAATATAATACATAAGAATTTCAATATCAATTTTAATTCACGCAATATCAAACTAGATAAAATGACTCACAAGATCTGACGTTACTTATCATCTACCTGACTCATGCTATGATTAAGTTCGAAGATAACTTGAAAGATGCTTACCTGAAACAAAAAGGAAATAGCGGTTAGAAATAAAAAAAATATACCATAAATCTAGCTTAATTTAAAACTTCTATTTAAGAAGTACAATGAAATATAAACAGAAGCTTTATAGTCGTTCAAATCATTCACTTAAACAACCTTTTAATGTTTCTAAGGCGTCCACAAAGTTGACAATGTGACTTCGTTGGGTCACCAGTCATCATCTTGATGCTCTGAACAGCTGAGAAGTCAATCAGACGCTTTAAGCTCTGAGTCTCTGAATGCTAGTCGTTATCAATAAAATAGAAAATAAATCAAAAAAGAACAATACTGGTAAAAATCTAACTCGAAGGACTAGCAATGACCTGGCTGTAAACCCAACGTGACTCATATTCTGACACAAAGAAATAATAAAGCCTCAGGTCAGCGCAAACCCTATCAAAAACGCATCTAAAATACATCTCCCTCCATGCATAAACCATAATTAAACCGAAAATAACCATCAGGAAGGGATCTAAAACGGGGACTACATAATTACTCGCGCTTTAGACGCGAAGGCAACACGCGCCGGCGTGGATCTGTTAAGTTTTCAATTAAATCACTCGCCACCTGTCCTTCCTCCTCCTATCCAGTGTTGCCCGGTTATGATGAACACGAGATTCAAATAATTTTCATTATCTTCTTAAGTATATTCCTTCGCCGGAATGCGCATGTCCTGTCTCTTCTTCACAACATTTTGTTTAATCCTAAGTCCCTTGATTATCTCAAGTAACGCTTTCAGATCCTTAATTACAGTGATTCAAGATTATTTATGTTGTCATAGAATTTGAAACTGAAAACGTCTGTCAACAGAACAAGATTTTACAACAAGTCTTTTACCGTCCAGGCCATTCAATTCTGGAATGCACTACCACTAAACATCAAGCAGACACGATCATTACCTTCTTTCAACAAATTAGTTAAAGATTACTATCTCAAGCTATAGTGTTATTGTTTAATTTTGTATATATTGTTTTGAGTGCGGGACTCAAATTAAAATACCGTTGGAATTACTATAGAATTTATTAGAACTATACAAACATGTATAACACAGGCACAAATATAACTGGACACAAGCAGTACAAACTGCACGATTCAATAACACGCGCAAAGTCCGTCACTATATACCTTATCGAAGGTACACGTCTTGCTCGTATCGTAATCGTCGCTTGACTGCGGTTCTCGCTAGACTGCCTCCCCTCTCCATTCTGTTGTCGTTTTATACTTCACAAATATAAGTGTGCCCGCCCGTATCATCGACTTAATTTCCTAGAAATACGTAATCCGCTTAATTATTTAAACAAAAGAAGTCCAAACGGATGGGAAGGTAATAAATTGTGCTTTATGGCAGGCAGGTGTGCATTCACTCTTGTCGGCATGTAACAATATAAGGTAGGTACAAAATTATGTATTATTATTTATAATAATAAAATTATCTTATATATTACTATTTATTTCTTAATAAACTAAATTATTGTACTAGTGCTGGTTTAGCAACTACCGACTTTTGTTGTCCTACTACTAATACTCCATCCAAAGGTTGTCTGGAAGAAATCGCCATGGGCGATAAGACCGTCGATTGTATTTATGTGAAAAAACAACCTGCTTGATTTCTTCAACATGGGCTTTAAATTAAGATTTTAAAGTGATACATCTTATGGGACGGCAAACCGCTTCGCTACGTAACGCGTTACGGCGCAAGTCTGTCTGACTTCCCTTTCTCTCACGCAAGTTATCACTTCTGACGGGGGTCCCGAGACGCACACGTTTTTTTTTATTTACGAGATTTAATCTATCGCTAATCAAACATAACTTAGTGGAAAGCAAATTTGCGTCCTAATGATCATAATGATACTCGGTTACGGAGTATATCTGCAGCTTTTTGCGGGGAACCTAATATTTTTTTTGAGGCGAGGGAAATACATTTCGTACACTACCGGGTCCTTTGCTAAGGATTAGACCAAAGTGATTGGAGTTAGCCACTGAAGATATCGCAGCTAACAGAGTCGATCGCCGGCTTGTGTAGAGACTCAGCAAGGTGCCTCCCTCTATGTGGAGAGATAACAAACTAATGCAAGTCAACTGATGTGATAATTTATTTTCTCGCTATCTAAGCTTACATATTTGAAACACTGTTTATTACGTAATGTGCGATAGGGTACGTATATAGATGCAATACTACATAAGCAAGTAGTCCATGGGAAACAGGTGTGTAAATAATATGTGTGTGTATAATATGTAAATGGTAGGTATTTCACATCTTTACAATAATTTTGCAGTTGTAAGTAAAGGTTTCATACCAAACCTTGTATATTTAACCTTGACACCCTGGCAACCTTCCCTAAACCGGCCAGCCGCTATGCACCGTCGCACGAGACATGTGCGTGCGCACGTGTTGTATACCTGTCTTATATAAATCGTTTTACTGTCAAAACGGAATTTGAAGTGGATTGAAGGTTTAAAACAATTAATGAAAACTATGATTTTTAAATTATTTTTTCCATGTTAGAATCAAGTTTAATAATTTATTGTTAGTTTCATATAATCTAAATAAACTATAGACTTTTGATTCACACATTTGTCTAACGTTATAATAAATATATTGGCAAATATACAACCATAAGTTCGTTGACTAAAAACTTTGTTCTAATTTGTTAGTTATTTTTGTTAGTTTAGTTGTTAGTTATTTGCTAGGTGATAGGGCATTTGCCCGACTGGATGGCTACCACCCCTGGTCTAGAGTATGTCGCCATAATAATCTTGAGTTGTGTTCTGGCATTAGTGACCAGGTTCCAGTCTCCCTTAAGAGAGCAGCAGCGCATTTGTAGCACTTTTGGTGTTGCAAATGTCCATAGGCGATGGTAACCGCTTTCCATCAAGTGGGCCGTCTGCCTGTTCGCTGAACTCCTGCAATTAAAAAAAATATTTAAAAAAATAGTGTTAGTGACAGTTTCGCACAGATGTTGCCACGGTTTTAATTCATTATTTGTTAGGTGATATACACACTAATGTTGTATTAACGTCGTTATTTTTAACGCTATAAACAAGACGCACTTGGCCACAGAACATTATCCCAGATGGAGCAGGGACATGAAAGATCAAACAGTAATCGTTAAATGCTCTCCAAACAATTCCAATTTGTGTAATATTATCAAAAGTGACAGACAAGCTGACAAGCGCATCTTACAAATGACAGATGCAAATAACTTCATAGCTGTGAATGGGGAGCATAAAATAAATTCAATATTACGTGATCCATCATGTAGTAGTATGAAACATTATAATTTTAAAACTCCAAAAATAGACCTGTGAACGCAATGGAAGTTACGACTTCCTTCCCCAAGTTTATACCCTGCCTATATTTAGTATTAGGAGTCGAGTGTATGAAAGTTATTGACTCACCTAAACCGTTCACGGGATTACACATTATAGGTGTATTTAGATAAGGAATAGTTCAAGTGCGTCGTAGTTTATCAATGGATTTAAAAATTTGAATTTAGCATAGTACAGAAATGCTTCCGACTTACGCAGCCCCGACTTCTCAAACTAAGAGTTACGCGATTTAGTGCCTGATCTATCTTTATTTTTTTATTTAAGTTTATGGCTTGGCAGCTAGGCCTTTAAGCCAGGTCTTAGTTTACAATATAGTTTCTTCATTTTCTTAAGCCTATGTGTAGCACAATTGAACTGTAGGTAATCAGCTAGTGCCATTCAACGGAGTTCTTGTGACAACTCTTAAAGGCCACATTTGACCATACAGTTCACATTTCTCACAAAAACACATAATTACTACTCAAAAACTATCAATATCCTACAACGATTGTTCATTTTAGAGTAATTTTACACATTTTTAGAAAATAAAACTGCACAGCACAACATCTCCTTTCAGTTCCCGCCAAAAACTCCTGATCTATCCTGACTGTGTTAATTATGGCGTGTGTTACATGTTGTATTTATTTAATTTCTTTTCTATCGCTCTTTTTAAATTTTACAGATAGCTAATTATCCCAATTTATATAAGGAACTAGCGGCCCCGGCAGACTTTGTGCTGCTCTGAAAAAATATAAATCTAGGACCCGATCCCAGCGCCACCTACCGGTTCCAATTGTGGATTTAAACCATCCGCAGACCCACTCAAACACAAAAACCAAATTACCAAAATCGCTCCAGGTGATTATGAGGATTCTAGAACCCGATCTCAGCGCCACCTACCGGTTTTAATTGCGAATCTAGACCATCCGGGAACCCACTCAAACACACAAAAACAAAATCACAAAAATCGCTCCAGGTGATTATGAGGATTCTAGAACCCGATCTCAGCGCCACCTACCGGTTCTAATTGCGAATCTAAACCATCCGGGAACCCACTCAAACACACAAAAACAAAATCACCAAAATCGTTCTTTCCGACTCCGACTTTCTTTTATATATTATATAGATGTGTATATAGTTATGTTGTTATGGTTTTTTTTTCTATTTTAATTGTTGTATGTTGACTTAGTTTCTTTGTCTTATGTGCCTGTGTCCGTGTATGCCACTAATGGCCCTAGCGGAAGATCAGCGCTGGTTATCTCAACCAACAATTTGCTGTGCTAGGACCAATTTAGGACTCCAAACTATCCCCTCCCCAAATATAGGTACATTGATGGATATTACTTCCTTTTCTTTTACTATAAACCTGCGCTTGGGTTTTCGCATATATGCACCACACACATGCGTCTGTGGAACAGAGGTAATGATGTCTTACGGATAAAGGATGTCTTACGGAGGGCGCTTGCCACCGCTAACGTGCCGGCTTTATTGGAGCCGAACGGTATTGCACGTGACGATGGTAGGCGTCCTGACGGAATGACTCTAATTCCCTGGCAGCGTGGCAAGCCTTTGGTGTGGGATGTGACTTGCGTAGACACGTTGGCCGAATCCCATTTACCAAACACATCCAGATCAACTGGTTCGGCGCAAATATGCAACCCTCAGTGAGAGTTATATGTTTACGCCGTTTACTGTGGAGTCCTGAGGCCATGAGTCTCTGCCAAAATTTATCAAAAACGACTCATTGACTCTTCAGGTGTTCAGAGGGCTGGAGCCTACCTCGGGCAACGGATCAGTATGGCGATCCAGCGAGGAAACGTAGCCAGCCTTCTGGCACCTTAGCCCTAGAAGACGGTGATCTAGGCTCAGTATTCTACTTAGTCTTAGAGACTATGAGTAAAATACAATACAAATAAGTTAATACTTTAATAATTAGCCACATTCTAGTTACAGCTAGATTATGAGACGAAAGTACAGCGCTATGAAAACACAAAAAGAAAGTATCCACTATGGGTAGCAATTTCTCGACCCGTTACATAAATTAGTTCAAATTCGAGTAAAGACAAAGGCTTCCTCATTGTAAAGGCGTTAATAGATCTCTTTAATAGTGTTAAGTTACAGTGAAAGGTGCAAACATCTGTACGTTTGTTTGTCTGTAACAAGCAGGCGTCATAAAACAATACTTATATCTTTTTGAATGCACAGTTAGCGAGTTTAAAAATAGGTATAACTATAACTAAGTATATACTACCTCCTCGTGGAAATGCGGCCAGCATTTTGGGCACGCTCCCCGCCGACAGCGATTTGGAGTCAATTTTTTTATTTATAGATTTATGTTATTTGACGGTCTCTGTGGTTGAGCGGGCTAAGCCTTTGCCGGCCTACCTCTCTGCAACGCAGAGGCTCCGGGTTCGATTCTTGGTATAGTAAATTTCGGAAACATATTTTCTCTGTTATTTACTATGGTCTGGGTGTCTGGGATCGGCCCCAGATTAGTACGTTGTATATTACACATAACACAAGCGTAACTTGCTTAATTTGGGGATATACAATATGTGTGTTTGTCTGCCGATTATTTATTTATTTTATTTATTTTGTAAGTATAGCTTTATTTATAGTTTAGTCTAGTTTATTTATTTTTAACTTTTAGTTTTATTACTTAGTATGAATATTATAAATAACTTGTTCAGTAGCATCCCTAATAAACACATAAAAAAGTAATTAAAAACTCATCACTCATCGGGAATAAAAATTAAAATTTATTCAACTGGCTAATAGAACGCCCTTATGATGACAACGAGAAATTGCTAAGCTGGCTACACTAGTATAAGTAATCGCACACTCACTCGTTCACTTTTACACACATCACATAACATATACACAAACATATATATACACAAACATACATATACACAAACATACATATACATAAGCATACATATACATAAGCATACATATACACAAACATACATATACACAAACATACGTATACAGAAACATACATATACACAAACATACATATACACAAACATACATATACATAATAAAACTACGTTTTAACGGTTTTAAGCGCGGTAATTTTATTTGATTTTGGTTTTTCCGACGTTTCGGCCACTTTTCAGTGGCCGTGATCACGGAAGACAACACTCGTTTAACAATACTCGTTGACACTTGACATCTTTGTCTTCCGTGATCACGGCCACTGAAAAGTGGCCGAAACGTCGGAAAAACCAAAATCAAATAAAATTACCGCGCTTAAAACCGTTAAAACGTAGTTTTATTATGTATACAAGTCGCGAAAACTTAAGAAAATATTATACATATACATAAACATACATATACACAAACATACATATACAAAAACATACATATACACAGACATACATATACACAAACATATACACGTACATTCACAAGCATTTCGACTTACATTACAAATGTCAACACGAAGTGATTTCCAAATGTATAAACTAAGATAATTTTCTTTTTATAATCTATAACAATCTAGTTCTTTGGAAGTGGGCACTAATAACTGCATTACAATATTATACTACAGCAGTTTTTTGCGATACCATATTGTTTTCTGTACACTTATGTCAACGGTTTTGAATAAGTTCTTTAATTCCAATACTTTAATAGTAATTCCTTACACAAGTAAACAAGGGCGTTGTCCAGGGAGGGTACGAAGAGGAAGCTACCCCAGACCCCCCCTCCCCAAGGTTAAAAAAATGTAGCTATATGCAAAGAAACCAGAATTCGAAGTCCACTGAATTAACTTCTAAACTTATTCTATTCTAAGTATTCCGACTGTATTTACAATCTCCCATCCTCCATGTCCATATATCAAAATGCTCCTTCTTCTGGGTCTTCGGCTGACGACTCTCTTGCACGTATAGTTAGAAATTCTTGCTAAAATTTTCCACGTACATTGGTTTACATAAATGAAAGAGAAAAACTTCAAGAAGTATCTGTATATCATTCGAAAAACAAGTGGGTTAAGTTAATTCATGTTACAAAAACTTGAAGTGTCGAAATTTGAGAGCTTTCTATTCATAAATAATTCAAATATTTCAATGCTTAGTAGAACTAATAAATTCGACGAATCAAAATAACAAAAATGTATGCATCGATTAAGCAGCTTTTTTTATCAGGGCCTAAAGCGGCCGCTTTTTCAGATTCGTATGACGAACATGACAATTATCAAAACAAAGTGGCACTTTATACTATGTCTTACAACTACCATTGTATCTAGAGACGTATCAATTTCACTAAGCGCTTCTCTAAAAGCAACTGCTCTAGGTCCTCTGTGCCTATATAGTGAAACTACTGCTTACTGACGCTAAAAACAAAAATCGTAATAAAGTCTGTATATCAAGATAAATGTGTGAAACCTTTTACTCCGCTTTAGACAAGCGTGGCAGCATGGCATATATTGTCCCTTCGTTTAAGGCAGTGATCCTCAAACTATTTTGTCTCATAGACCCTTACCAATTTTTACTGATTCGGTGGACACCTATCTTTATAACCGACTTGAAAAAGAGGAGGGTCTCAATTCGTTATATAATTTATATTTTTTTCAGTTTATTCAGTTCATTTCTGATTAGTCCCATATAAATTTTATGGCTTGTATATAAAAGTACAAACGCGCACTCTCATATTTTATTATTGTAATTATATGGAGAAAGTTAATAATGTCTTCACTACTTGATTAAAGAGAATTTACTATCGTAGATCCCTATTTGCAACTCGCGGATCCCCAGATTTTTATCCACTTACGTGGAGCCCTTGAAGTTCTATATGGCCCTCAGGGGCCCACATGAACCACTTTGGGAACCTATGCTCTAAATATAAAGCTCAAGCGCCGGGCTGCGATAATCAGCTTGCCCTTGCCAACAATAAAGCAGCAGTTAAATTTTTAGTTTAATTTTGAAAATTCTCTAGCCATTTCAGCAAAAGCGGAACCCTAATGTATTTGGCATGTACGCCCATCCGTCTGTTTTTGTATGTCATAGTAATTTTTCTCAAGAACTACTAGGTTGACATAGTTTACTTAAAACTTGACAGGAAGATGTAAGTATAGGGCGCTACACATGGGTCTAGTGCTAAGTTGAGAGTTTATTTATTTTTTAATATATATACTGTCCAAAATACCACATATTTATAATAAAGAAAAGTCTTAAGTCATTATTTAAATCACATTTATGTTTGCGATGTACGTTACTAGATGGCGTTGTACATTTTCGATGCACACAATGGTTTGGTGATCGCCGCCTCTTTGGACTTAGGATATTTTTCGTAAAATTCGCTCGTTTTTAATATTTGATAAATAAATAGATACTCCATAAATAAATATTCGATTGGGGTGTGTTTAGTCAGATCTTGAAAAACAAGTAGGATGTCCTTTAATGATTTTTATTAAAGTCTATCGACTCGCGCCCCTGGGTCCTTGCGTCCAGATGTTACGAATCCTTAGAAGATAAATGAGCAATCATAGTTTACAAGGCAGAGAGTAAAGTAGCATAGCCGTTACGATCAAATGTTAAAAGAATCAACGTTCAGGGTCTTTGGTGGGCAGTTGTAAATAACAGCAGTGGGCCGATAGCGTAATGGTCTAAAATAAACCGCTGATTGGTGCCGAGGTGAGCTCGCTCCGGCTGTTTGTTGATGATACTAGATGATGCCTTGCTTACATTAACTATTGGTGAATAATTTTAAGACCAATTAAAAATTATTTTCCTAGATTTCCAGGCTCTTTCCTATTCAAAAATCATCGGGTATTTAGGCACAAGTGCTAATATAAATAACTTCGATATAAAACAAGAACTTGAATAATATGAAACTTATTTCCAATAACAAAACGTTGCACGAGTAGACGTTCGTTTCAATTTTTATGACTACCTTAATCTCAACCTAATACGTAGATATTACTATATGTAGATACGTTTTACCTTATCCTATTTTGGCGATATTAAAGTAAGGTAATTACCATGTGTTGCGATTGCACGTCGTTTTATAAAGTATTATTGTAGATATAGTGTCTATCTATGCTTAGAAATACTGAACCGATACACTTACTAATATAATAATTGTAAAAGGACTAGAAGGATATAGAACTAAAATATATTTTTACTCTTGCTTTTAATTGCAATTTAATCATGTGTCATTAATCTTGATAAGATAAATATATAATTTAACTGGGCATATATACACTTCGTGTTCTGTCCCTTTCTTCGTGTACAGTATGTATTATAACGATATTTTAAAAAACTACTGCTGTTGTTTTATTGGCGCCATGTTGACGCGTCTATACATTATATAAAAGTCATAGATCCAAAATATAATGAATTATAATATATCACGGAACTATGATAAACGTTTACTGAACTCATTGAAATATTAATCATTGGCATAGTAATTTATCTGCGTATTTCCGTTATAAATCCGTGCAAAATAATTATTATTAAAGAATTTAAATGCTATATAATCCCTTGCTCTTAATTTCAAATACAGTTTCATAAAGACATTTTTCATTACATTCTATAGTTTCAAATATCGGATTTTCACCAATTTATAAACTCCAAGGTTCAACTTATCAATATGCATAATCATTAAAAAAAAAATAGATTGTCTACAGGAGATAAAAAGAGCTTATATCTACTACTCTCTCTTCTTCTTTAGATCTCGAAAGTTTACCCTTTATCATTATTTACAACTAGGTACGTGAAGCAAAAACTTTGTACCGCTTTTGACGAATATTTCTTGGCTGAAGGAGTATGAAATTTCGCACTTTAACCGCAATGTCAGCTTTCCAATTTATTTAAGTTCCTTCTACAAAACTGAAATGGACAATAGCAAAAAACAGCATGTCAGCAGGAATCAAATGTCCGAAACGGTACAGGGTCAAGTAGCCCGTGAAGCGAGGTGTCGAATATCTGACCTATCATGTTACACTTACGGATGGATGGACCACCGGGGGATGTGGCCTGCAATAAGTGTTTCTTCTATGTATTTATGCAAATGGTCGCTTACTTTTTATCTTTAATATCATAGTAGCTCTTTTTTTATTATATATACTTTTTATTCTGAAAAATAACGTTGTATCTGTGGGGTAGAGGAACCAAAACTAAAATAACTCTGAGGTCGCGTTTTTTATAGGATGATGAACTAGTACAATGATTTTTTTTTATTGCAAGAGTTCAACAGACAGGCAGACGGCCCACTTAATGCAAAGTGATAACCATCGCCTATGGACATTTGCAACACCAAAGGTGCTACAAATGCGCTGCTGCTCTCTTAAGGGAGACTGGAACCTGATCACTAATGCCGGAACACAACTCAAGGTTGTTATGGCGACATACTTTAGACCAGGGGTGGTAGCCATCCAGTCGGGCAAATGCCCTACCACCTGGCAGCTCTAAATTAGACACTATTTTCCGCAAATAACTGTGTGATTAACACAATATGATCATGCTATTATATATATTGCAATTATGTATTTTGAAATATATAATTGTATATGTGTGTGTATATATCACTATGTGTATATGTATATAGGACTATGCATATATGTGTATATTTAATTATTTATTTTATTAGATGATGTATTATTGTTTATATTCATTAAATTATCTTATATTTATTAATTAATAAATTACATTATTATAGAAGTGCTGATTTCGCAACTACCGAGTTGTTGTCGATCGTATACTGCATCCAAAGGTTGTCTGGAAGAAATCGCCATGGGCGATAAGACCGCCGTTTGTACTTGTAAATTAATATTCTTGATTTTATGTAGCATTTTTGTACAATAAAGTATATTCTATTCTCTTCTAGATGAGCACAGGATTCTCATCTAAGAAAGTCAGAGCTCTTTTGGGATATATCCGTGCAGGAACGGAGAAAGAACACAATTTCCTGCGGCCGGGCGGCCTGTCGTAAGAGGCGACAAAACAACATACAGCCAGGTGGTAAGGCATTTGCCCGACTGGATGGCTACCACCCCTGGTCTAAAATACGTTGCCATAACAACCTTGGTTGTGTTCCGGCATTAGTAAAAAAGCTCCAGTCTCCCTTAAGAGAGCAGTAGCACATTTGTAGCACCTTTGGTGTTGCAAATGTCTATAGGCGATGGTAACCGCTTTCCATCAAGTGGGCCGTCTGTCTGTCTGCTCATCTCCTGCAATAAATATATATATATATATATATATATATATATATATATATATACATATATATATATACGCAAGTAGTACAAAAAATTATAGTATAGAAAAAGCCACGTACGTAATTACATTGGCATGAAATACGTTTCATGTTGAATTTAAAATTCAAAGGGCCCATCATAAACGGTTAACTTTGCCTTTACAAGTCCTTAGGAAACAGGTCAAATTAGCCTTACAAGGGCATCATTGTGAATTCTCAGCAATGCATATGCGGTCAGCATTACAAATGTTAGGCGATAAATGAAGTTTGGTCATCACAGCTGTGAGGCGATTTGTCATCGAGTACCTACATATAGTTTTATTCGTATTTTTTAAAGTTTAAGGCTTGGCAACTAGGCCTTTAAGCCAGACGCCGTTGTATTGTAGGCTACAATCGACGTCATTCAACGGAGTTCTTGTGAAAACTCGAAAGGCCACATTTGGCTATATAGTTCACATTTCTCGCAAAAACACATAATTACTACTCAAAACCTATCAATATCCTACAACTATTGTTTATTTTAGAGTAATTTTACACGTTTTTAGAAAATAAAACTGCACAACACAACGTCCCCTTACAGTTCCCGCCAAAAACTCCTACTTTTATTCGTAATAAGTTCAAAAACAGACTTCAAAACAAAACTAATCATTTTCACATTATTGTCAGATTAATAAGTTACATGAAATTTCATAATATATTTTATAATCGCAATTTTTTTTTCTTTCCACAAACTATTTATAATTAAAGTAACTTAAATTTAAAATGCAAAAAATGCAGTGTCTTCAATAACAATTCAAGCCTACTAATATTATAAACGCGAAAGTTTGTAACGATGTATCGATGTATGTTTGTTACGTTTTCACGCAAAAACTACTGAATGGATTTTGATTAAACTTTACAATAATATAGCTTACACATTAGAATAACACATAAGCTATAATTTATAAAGATATAGTGTGAATTATCAAAAATATAACGATTTTCCATCACCTACCTACCCTCGCCAGGTGGTAGGGTATTTTCCCGACTGGATGGCTACCACCCCTGGTCTGGAGTATGCAGCCATAACAACCTTGAGTTGTGTTCCGGCATTAGTGACCAAGTTCCAGTCTCCCTTAAGAGAGCAGCAGCGCATTTGTAGCACTTTTGGTGTTGCAAATGTCCATATGCGATGGTAACTGCTTTCCATCAAGTGGGCCGTCTGCCTGTCTCTGCTGAACTCATGCAATAACATTCTTTTTTTTTAAAACCTACGTCACCATTTTAGCACCGCACTGCCCCCCGGCGACTGGGAGTTCATCCACACTTCCTTAACACCTGGAAGTTATCCACTGTACTCCTTTATGCCATACGTGAGCAAGCTGTGGAATGAGCCCCCTCCCGCGGTCTTCCAAGAGCGCTACAATATGGGGCTCTTCAAAAAGGGCGTAAACAGATATTTAAAGTCTCAACGAGGTAGGCAACGCATCGGCTCCCTTAGTGTTGCAGATGTCCATGGGCGACGGTAGCCACTTGCCATCAAGTGGACCCGTCTGCCAGTTTGCCTATAAGCAAACATAAAAAAAAACCACGCGGGTGAAACCGCGAGGCGCAGCTAGTACTTAGATATTTTGTGTTGTTCTCTTTAATGTCACTTTGCAGGGCGAATGATACTCGATATACTACATTAAACTTATAGTTAGTGAATTCTCTCTTTAAGTGAAGTGTGTTCTTTAAGAAAAAAAAAATCTAAGTTGCTGACCGGTGTTACGGACTGAATACATTCGCAGCCTACATCGATGTATTACGCCTCGTAACACAGATCAGTACCGACTTTAAATCTAACGTTGAAATTAGTTTTTATTATGCTAAGTAAAATGTAAATTTCTTGTTTAAACCCCTATTCGTATAGATAGGTATTTGAAAAGAAATAATTGATAGAAGAGTTTTAAATAAAAATCACAATGTAATTAAATTTATATAGGCTATGCTCCAAATAAAGCCTGCACTTCGACGACAATCCGCCCACTGGCGCAGCAGTTGTTGAATGGATGATGACGTCATACAACTATGAATGGATTGCCCACGCGCATTGGGAAAACGACAACACCATATGGCGCTGCATATTGATAGGCTTCCAACTTTTTTAAATAAAACATTCTTATTTTATCATTTGCTTGGTGACTCACTAGCTCGCATATTAATTATCTTAGCATTTTTTCTTATAGAAAGAGATAATATATTTTTCAACACACTTGCTCATAAAGTGGCTCTATGGTCACCGCAATTAGGCACAGAATGACACCCATAACCAAACTGTGAGTAAAAAACATTATAACTCACTAGTAAGTTATAGATTTTTTTTTAAATTTTATTTGTTGAGTTGCTTTGTTCTTAAAAAAGTTTTTATTAAAAAAAAAAGATCGTGTTCTATAGAACAAATAAATTAATGTTCCTATTGCTTGCTCATTTCATGCAACTTCTTATTTAAATAGATAATTTTAACTCGTACGTGTTTAATAAATAAAACTTTCACTCATATATAACTTTTTTTTATCTACTAAATAAAATGAGTTTTTCTTGTTATTTTATTCACAAGTGTGTTGAAAAATGTCGTATGATACACGTGTGTATTGATGATTACCGTCCTCGGCTCTCTTAAGACCCTCGCCTACGGCTCGAGTCTCAATGGCGCCTCGGCGGTAATCACCAATGTTACACACTAGTACCATAATGTACTATTCCTATACTATCTTATGCTATATTATTGACAAAAACTCAAAATAAATAAAGTTAATTTAACATTAATAATTAATTAAAAATTAATAAAGTTAGTTAACATTCCTCCACCTATAAGAAACGCCTCATCAGTGTCACTCTTTAGGGTCACACTAAAGAAATTCCTTTGCGAACACCAAAACGCACAAAGTAACTTAAGGCATGATACAAGTGCTTTATGACCATTTTTACCAATATAATAATCTGTTTGTTTTATTTACATACTTGTTTTTTGTTCACGTATCTCACTATGTTTATATATCTATGTATGTATGTTTATTATTATCATTTCGATATAAGTATGTGTAATAACCCGTTTTGATATATTATTTGTGTTTAATTGTCCTCCGTGACTCTAAATGCTGGTTCCAGGCGGAAGAACAGCGCTGGCCCTAGCAGCTAGCATTACGCTGAGTTTGGGTCCAATTTTAGGACTTATATTGATGCAGTTATCTTTTATTTTACTCAGTATTGTTAACATGTTTATTTGTCCTAAATAAAATAATTCTTTCTTTCTTAATTGTTTTTTTTTATTGTCTGAAGCAGGCAAAGAGGCGGGCGGCCCGCTTGATAGAAGGTGATTACCGTTACGTAGTCAACGCGTTGCGGGCCTGGAAGAAATTCTATAACGCCCTTGTTAATGACCCCATGTCTTAGGGCTTAAGGAAAACCTTGGCGGGAAGTTCCCTCCAGATCATTGCTGTACGCGGTACAAACATTCTAGAGAATCGTTGCGTCGTTGAGCGTGGGATCTCCAGGAATTGGGGGTGAACATCCCGCCGATGGCGAGCGGTTGTAAAAATGAGGCATTGGCGCCACCAGATCAAACAGTGGGATTATAGACACAGAATATGAGATTATAAGCCATATAACAAATCGTTGCCAGCGGGAAGCATGCCTAGAAGGCTGGCTGCATTGCCACACTGTATAGCAATGCAGATGCATTTCAGTGGGATACAGAGTCCCGAAGGGGAGAAACCCACTTTCCACCAGGGCCGTCCACCTGTCTGCTATACGTACTCTAGCAATAAAAAAACAAACTATTCTCAGTAGATGATTTATTATACTTACATGCGTTACTTATTTAAGTGTAAAAAATTTTGTTTCCATTTGTTTTGAGCATCATCGCCTCTTAAGAAAACATTAGTTCATTGATGACATAGCAATCAGTTTCCTGAGAATTATATTGATTGACTCATTTCTAACGTCATGACAAACGATTAACGTAATTTACTGTAGTCTAAGGAAAATGAGTATTGCGATTAGTAACTTCATAGTTCTCGGCACGGATCTATGGTGATGGTACTTGTAAGCCGCGCGCAGAAGGTTTGCCGATGACTATTTACAATTATTATTGTATATATTTATGTAAAGTATATACAATAATAAATTTATTGCAACAACTATTTATGTAATCTTTTTTGTCAACCCTACTGACCATCGACGCGTGACATCATGAGGCTATCGGCAAACCTCCTGCGCACTGGTAGCAGTAAAAACATATACGGTCTTATTCGTATTGAGTTAGAGTCAGTTTGTAGGCTTGTTTAAGGACCTTATATGAAACTAGACATTTCTGTAGTAGGTTTGGGAAAATATTGTTACGAGTTACAGGACTCGTAATAAAAATGCCTTTGGAATTACTATAGAATTTATTAGAACTATACAAACACGTATAACACAGGTACAAATATAACCGGACGCAATAAGTCCAAATGTAATTCACAATTCAATAAAACACGCAAAGTCCGTCACTAAATGTACACACGTCTTGCCTCGCTTGCTTTGACTTTGACTGCCGATCTCTCCATTGGGCCATTGCTTTATATTACACGGATACAATATGTCTGCCCGACTGCGTGGACCGAATTTCTTAGAATCAGTTCGACACACCTGGCTAATGACTGCCATAAAAGATTACAATACACAATGGGCTGTTTTCTAATCACAAATTTTAAACATAAAGTAAACAAAAGAAGTCCAAATTCGGAAAGGTAATAAAGTGTACTTTTATGGTATGCAAGTGTGAATCTACTTTTGTCGGTCGTAACAATATAAAAGATTAGGGGTGGCCGTTGTAAATGTAGTTGAAGCTAAAAAGAATTTTTCAGTGTCCATAGTCGTGTCGTCCCTTCATAACTTTTTCTCTATATTTAACTCAACAGATGGCGAGATGTTTGAATTTAAAATCAAGAAAATTGTTCTCAAGTATAAAATTTACAAAAATTAAGGTGATAGGTAGATCTTCAAATGTTAATACAAAGAAAATTTGTTTTGTGTAATGTGTGTCACTTTTTATACTATATAAATAAGGTAGTTACGAATATTTTAGTCCGGCAATAAATACGTCTGCGAACAGTCTGTTTTATTTATGTATCAGTGAATCCTTATTTAAATATCAGTATATAGCAAGCTAGTGCCTGGATATATATCAGTTTGACCAACATCATCTGAATATTATTCGTAGCAAATAAATACACCATTTAGAATCCTGTAACCAAATAACACAGGACCGATTTTTTTCTATTAATCACAAAAACTACCACAAATATGCTAAATATGGTAAACAATATAAGGACACAGTTGACTTCTAATGGTAAAGCGCTTTTCAATGATTCGTCATAGAAAAACCCATGGGTTGCGTGACAAGTGACATTACACACGGCTTTTAATGATATGAAAATGCAAGATTTGCTTGCAATAATGCAGGGGTGTCCTGTAAATCCTTTAAAACCGGTTATTTATATCTTACTATTACAACTTGAAGTTCGGACATGTACAAAGAATGCATGATGAAAGAATGAATAAACAGATATACAATGCAAAAGTGGATGGATGCAGAAGTCGTGGAAGGCCACGACACACTTTCCATGATCAAATTGATCGTGTACTAGCAGAAGGTGATGTTAGGAGCCTTAAGAACAGACGAGCGTGCATGACAAGAGTTATGAATGTCAAAGAAGCAAGTGAGGTGTGTAAGAATAAGCCTAAATGGCGCTCTGTTGTTCGTGCCTACCCCGCAAGGGAACTGGCGTGAAGTTATGTATGTATGTATGTATGTACAACTTGAAGTTGCTTATTACTGATTATATATATATACACTAGCTGTCCCGGCAGACGTTGTTCTGCCCTTAAGAAATAAAATTTAGAACCCGATTCCAGCGCCACCTACCGGGTCCAAATGTATCCTATCTTTCAAGTCGGATCAAACTGCACACGGTGTGCAAATTTGATTAAAATCGGTCAAGTGGTTTAGGAGTACATCGCGGACAAACAACGTGACACGTAATTTATATATATTAAGATATATATAGTATATATAACTAATACAGTACAAACCGATTTCGGTTTTATCGACCGCTATGTACATACTATGGCTGTTAGCACGTGGTAATTGTAACAATATGCACATTAGGTCAGAAAACTGATTATAACCCGCAAGAGTTAACTTGAGACTTCGCACTGATGACGTAAGCGCGAGGTACCGACTCGTCGATGGCGAGAGCGGTAAGAAGGCGGGTGTCGGGAGGGCGAGAGCGATTACAAGGCGAGGGTCGGGAGGGGAGCGCGCATTCCGCTCAGGTCTCAAGTTAAATGTTGCGGATAGTAAGCGGCGCATGCGTTTCGGCCAGGATCAAACCCGCGCCCTTTGAGTTTGGGACGCGTCAGCTGCCACGACTTCCATTACTGTTGCCAAGCCATAATTGCTTAAAAATTGCCCGTATAAGAGCCTTAAGAAGTGACAATCGCCAATTAAAATACGTAACTGATAACAGACTCTGCACTCGCAAATAACACCCCGTTCTTTTTTTTATATAAAATCTCACGTTTTATTATTTAAATTTTTATCCGTGCATGAACGGAGAAAGAATTCAATTTCTTGCGGCCGGGCGGCCTGTCGTAAGAGGCGACAAAACAATCCACAGCCAGGTGGTAGGGTATTTACCCGACTGGATGGCTACCACCCCTGGTCTAGTGTACGCCGGCGTAACAACCTTGATTTGTGTTCCGGCATTAGTGACCAGGTCTCCCTAAGAGAGCAGCAGCGCATTAGTAGCACCTTTGGTGTTGCAAATGTCCATAAGCGATGGTAACCGCTTTCAATCAAGTGGGCCGTCTGCCTGTCTGCTGAACTCCAGCAATAAAAAAAACATATTTTTAAACCTAAAGAATCTCTTAAAAGTTATTTAAACACGTCTTTCTAATAAAAGTAGATTAAGGGCTGCTTGCATAACGATCGCCTGTAAATAAAATTAGGTAATCATATTAAACTGCCTAAATACGTTTTACACAAAACGTATTGACAGTTCTTTAAACATATTTAGCGGTAAATTTCGCGTTGTGCAAAACGCTAATTGTATTTAAGGGTGTTAAATACGTTTTGTGTTTCTTAAATAAATTTAAGCAACCTCATGCAAGCGGCCCTTAGTTTATCTAGTTAATTTATCGTCTAGCAGAAGCTATTTGAAAATAGTATGGCCAGTCTTTTGGGCACGTTTCCGACTGACAGCGGTCTAGAACTAGATTTTATACTTTAATTTTAGTTTGTATATATAGTTTATTTTTAGTTTAATCTATTGTATAGTTTAATTTATTTATAATTTAGTTTATTTTTAATTACCTATATAATAGTATTTTTAAGATAGTTTAGTTTATAATTTTATTTTATAGATTCATCATATCTAAGATTCAAAATAGTATTATAAAGTTTACTTAAGATAACTAATTCACTAATTAAATTATGGTAAAAACACACTTTGATAACTTTCGCTTCATCATATTTTACCACCGCCCACGTAAAAGTGCATACGTGCAAAATGCATATTGTTAACAATACCCTAACACGCATACACAATCCCAAATGTGTGGGCATTGCCCTCTTATACATTACTAAATTAAATATTTTATTGTAATAGGGATGCGGACACAATATGTTACAATAAATTTTAATTTTTTTACGTAATAAAAGATCAGGATCAAGCTCAAAATAATATTCGGAAACTCGGAACTTTATATATATAGTACTAGCTGCGCCCCGCGGTCTCACAAGCTTTTTTTTATTGGACTTGACTTTATGTTGTTGGTCCGAAGACCTTACCGGGGGTTTTGGGGCGAGTTTTACCTCGGCTGGACTGTTGCCATGAGAGGGGGATGAATTTAATGATGCCCACCATAGGGCGAGGTCTCACAAGCGTGGTGATGGAAAATCGTTATATTTTGGATAATTCATACTATATCTTTATAAATTATAGCCTATGTGTTATTCTGATGTGTGAGCTATATTATTGTAAAGTTTCATCAAAATCCATTCAGTAGTTTTTGCGTGAAAGAGTAACAAACATACATCGATGCATCATGTATGCATAGCGGTACAAATAGGTGTTGTTATTTTAATAATGATCACATTTTTTTTGCCGTTCTGCGTACAATTTTTAAAACTTATACAGGTACATATACTATTCTTACTCCAATATTTATTTAGTTTTAATTATTATTGCTAATGTTTAAATTTTTATATATTTTTTATTTTTTATCCGTGCAGTTTTATATAAGGCTTTACCACGTCAGGAATAAGGAGAGGGAAGGAGTGTTTTTATGGGGAACGGACAGCATACCCGCCGTGCTTGTCCAAGGCGGTTTCGATATTTTGATATATCGGTTATTTAGATATGAAAGTTCTATCACGATACTTACCTTCTCCGTTAGCACGTGGTCAGACAATAACCTAAAGGTTAAGAAAAGTCGCTGGGTCTAAGCAAGAATTCATGTCTTTTCTGCATACTGTTACGACCTGAATGCCGACAAAAGACAAATTCACACCTGCGTCTGTAGAATCACATTTTATTACCTTTTTGACATTTGGACTTCTTTTGCTTACTTTGTGTTTTAAATATGTAATTAGTAAAACAGCCCATTATGTATTGTAATCTTTTATGGTAGTCATGAGCCAGGTGTGATTCTAAGGAATTCAGTCCACGCAGGCGAGAGACATATTGTATTTGTGCAGTATAAAGCAATGCGCCAATGGAGAGATCGTCAGTATAGCGATAGCCACAAGCGAAGCAAGACGTTAATGACGGACTTTGCGCGTGTGATTGAATAATGCATTACGTTTGGACTGGTTGTGTACAGTTATATTTGTACCTGTGTTATACGTGTTTGTGTAGTTCTAATAAATTATATAATAATTCCAACGGCATTTCTATTTGAGTCCTGCAACTCGTAACAATACAAACTGTATATATTGCTGCAGCGCCGAAGAAAAAAATCTTATCTGCGCTAAACGCGACTAGGCACTCTGTGTGGTTGCGGCAAAGCGAGGGGCGGAGTAGATTAGGTGCTTCAGGTAATTTAAGTACGTTTGTATGCTGCGTTGTTAGCATGTTTATATATCCGTGCAGGAACGGAGAAAGAATACAATTTCCTGCGGCCGGGCGGCCTGTCGTAAGAGGTGACAAAACAACCCACAGCCAGGTGGTACGGCATTTGCTCGACTGGATGGCTACCACCCCTGGTCTAAAGTATGTCGCCATAACAACCTTGAATTGTGTTCCGGCATTAGTGACCAGGTTCCAGTCTCCCTTCAGAGAGCAGCAGCGCGTTTATAGCACTTTTGGTGTTGCAAATGTCCATAGGCGATGGTAACCGCTTTCCATGAAATGGGCCGTCTGCCTGTCTGCTGATCTCCTACAATAAAAATATATATATATAATTATGTTATATTATTACCTTAAAATTTAACAAAATACCAAACGATACTCAATGTAATAAACATATTTAAACACTTACGGTCTCACTCATAGAGAGTTATAGTAAGTTTGAACGCTTCTTTAAGAACCATAATGCAGCGTTCAAACTCTATATGAATAAGGCTGTTACATTCTATCTTATCACCAATATTTAAAACTTATCATTAAGGAACTCCTAGCTAGCTAACAAGCTAAGCAAGTTACGCTTGTGTTATTGGTAAAATACAACGGACTATTCTAGGACCGATCCCGAACCTAAACCGTGCGTAAATTACGGAAAGTTCATTTACGAAATTAACAACACCAAGAATTGAACCCGGAGCCTCTGCGTTGCAGTGAGGTAGGCTGGTAAAAGCTTAACCCACTCAACCACAGAGGCCGTCGTGATTGTACACGACCTTCAAAGAGCTTAAGTAATAACAGTAACACACCTTCCATGATCAAATTGATCGTGTACTAGCAGAAGGTGATGTCAGGAGCCTTAAGAACAGACGAGCGTGCATGACAAGAGTTATGAATGTCAAAGAAGCAAGTGAGGTGTGTAAGAATAAGCCTCAATGGCGCTCTGTTGTTCGTGCCTACCCCGTAAGAGAACTGGTGTGAAGTTATGTATGTATGGATGTAATAACATATTTTAGTAATCTTATCAAACTAGAATTTACAGACATTTTACAGGTAGAAAGCATTTGCTCGCCTGGTGGCTACTACCCTTGGTCTAAAGTATGCCGCCATAACAACCAAGAGTTGTTTAGTAGCCAGGTTCCAGTCTCCCTTTAGAGAGCGGCAGCACATTAGTAGCATCTTTGGTGTTACAAATATCTATAGGCGACGTTAACCGCTTTCCATCAGATGGTCGGTCTGCCTGTTTACTGAACTCATGCAATAAAAAAAAAAGATAATTGAACTGACACGAATATGTGAATTTGTGTCAGAGAGGCTTACAAGTTAAGGGCTAAGACAAAGGCACCGGATATTGCCGGCCAGATGTGGCGCCGCGGGCGCAGGCTTTTATATGCGCGTGCGCATGTCTAGCCGGACGCACCGCCATTAGCCGGAAACCCCATAAAATTATAACATAATTGATATTTAAATACGGTACTCCGCTTTTAACGCTTAAGAATTCTTATTACAGTTTGATTTGGTGCTAATTTAAAAGCATTTAGCCGTAATTAGCGATGAGTGATTAAGAGTCATTTAAATGTCAATTTAGAAATATAAGATTTGAAAAATGCGTTATCTATAATATTATTACAAGATTAAATATATGCACATCTAAATATTCCTGTAATTCCCCTGCTTCACCTCTGTTAGTGTTAATGACTGCGATCAAATGCGACTTGTAGCGTTAAAGATAACACGTTAACATTTAGCTAGATTAGTATATACAGTTTTTTTTTTTAAATGACTAAACAGATATACAATGCAAAAGTGGATGGATGCAGAAGTCGTGGAATGCCACGACACACCTTCCGTGATTAAATTGATCGTGTACTAGCAGAAGGTGATGTCAGGAGCCTTAAGAACAGACGAGCTTGCATGACAAGAGTTATGAATGTCAAAGAGGCGAGTGAGATGTGTAAGAATAAGCCTAAATGGCACTCTGTTGTTCGTGCCTACCCCGCAAGGGAACTGGCGTGAAGTTATGTATGTATGTATGTAGTTTTTTTTTAATACTTGAGACTATAAGTTGATAGTTTGCTGTCAAACTAGGACAAGCCTGTATTTTGGGGGGCACATTCGGCCATGATATGTTCTAATTTTTTTATTGTATTGATTGGATGAGTTAAGCTTATTAATTAATTTAATAATGTTACGAGTTGCGGAACTCGGATTAAAATGCGCTTGGATTTATTATAGAGTTTATTAGAACTATACAAACACGTATAACACAGGTACAAATATAACCGAACACAACAAGTCTAAACTTAATGCAGAAAGTCGTAATTCCATAAAACGCGCAAAGTCCGTCACTAAAAGATTCCCCATTGTAGTACACACGTCTTGCTTGCTCGTGGTTATCGCTCGACTGCCCCGTCCCTCCATAGGGCCATTGCTTTATACTGCACAGATGCAATATGTCCGCCCGGCCACGTGGCCTGAATTTCCTAGAATCAGTTTATACTTTAAATCCGTAACACTTCGCTAATGACTGCCATAAAAGATTACAATACAACAATGGGCTGTTTTCTATTCAAAAATTTTAAACACAGAGTAAACAAAAGAAGTCCAAATGCCGAAAGGTAATAAAATGTGTTTTTACGGGTATGCAGGCGTGAATTTGTTTTTGCCGGCGTCTAGGTCGTAACAATAATTAGCATTAACAGTTTTTTGGTTTTTAATAATTTAAGTGTGCATTATATTAAAAATTTAAACGTATGTTGAGTGTGTGTGTGTGTGTGTGTGTGTGTGTAACAAGTACGTAAGCAGTTCCTCTGTTTCATCATAACATAAACCTTGCAGCCAGGTGCTCACTTTAATAGTGTGTCCCATCGTTATATATTTTTGAAGTAACAATGTTTGTACATAAAAATCTACATTTTTTTCCAGATACATCCGATGTTACGGTTAGGAATATACTTAATAAAGAAAGATTTCGTATGCACCCTGCACCAACAACGTCACTGTACAAAATTATAGTATGCATGGCCTCAAAAATAAATAGTAAAATTCTAAAAGAGCTAAAAGTTCTAAAAAGCTCAACTGACAGCGGCCCTAGATTTTATTGTTCAATTTTAGTTCGTATATACAGTTATCTAGTTGTATATATAGTTATCTAGTTGTATATATAAGTATAGTGTTACAATTACCACGCGTTAAGAACGGTGAAGGAAACCATCGTGATGCAACCTTCACATCGAGATAACCGATGTATCAAACCTGCCAAGCCGCCTTGGACAAGCGTGGCGGGTTCGTCCGTTTCCCCTATAATGGGAGGCCCAAGCCCTGCAGTGGGACATTTATGGGCTGTTATTATTATATATTAATATTTTTAGTTTAATTTATAGTATAGTTTAATTTATTTATAATTTAGTATATTTTGAAATAAAATTAAATTATTTAAATCACAATTTTATAAATATGTACTAATAAAAAAGATACTACAGTGTAACGGAGAACACAGAAAATGAAACTATGTGGATAGACCCCAATTGATTAATATAAAATATGCAACTAGAACTAATTATTCCAAGTATTCCAAATTGGCTTCTATATAACTTTATGATTCATATAAAATCAACGTAATTATCGTATAAGACCTTTGAGTATATAATATACATATATAATCAAAGTATAAGACGTTGTTAACCTAAATTAAGTCAAACGATACGCATGCAGCTGATATAAGCGTGATGGATTAGGCAAATGTTCATTAATTAAATAATTTATCAATCTGTTAATTGCTTGAGATGATATGTCAACTTATATAAACAAGTTTCCAGCTATGAGGACTCTAATACAGTACAGTTTAGATCCTAATATTTGAGAAGCAATGAATGCTGCAGACTAAGATCGGTACAGAAGGCGATATCTTGAAGGCGTTCAAGAGTTAAATGTATAGTAATCAGCCAATAGACGTAAATGAGATGTTGAAGGTCGTGTAAAGTGGAATGGATTGAGAAGGAAGGCTGACGCTGGCCATAACCGGTATAGAATAGAATAGAATAATAATTTATAGCTAGAAATGTATATGTTAAGGCGTGCAATTTTCACATCTTATTAACTAATGGGGCACACCCATGTTGCCCCTGTCTTTATGGCATTTTTTGGGACCCATGCAGGGAGTGGCGGGTCACCGTCTGCCCATTTTGTCCATATTCCCCGAACATTGCGACGGGCAGACGCCATAGTCCCCATATTCCCAGACCCCTAGTACCACTAGCAGTTCACCCCAATAGCCCGGTACTTTTTGTCCTCATTTCCCACAATAGTTCTTTGTCGGGGCTTGTCCTCGGGTGCATTACTATATGGTGTAGACAGGGATAATCGCCAGTCAGTGTCACGCCACATTTAAATTAAATTTGTCAAGGAGCCTCTACGTGTTGGCCTTCCCATGGCCCCACGGAAGCCCTCCAAAAGTCCGGGCCATTCTTACGGCCCGTGGTCTCAAAAGACGTACAATAATAATAATAAATTATAATAATATTAAATGTCACGCAAAGCATTAAATAAATAAGAATACATTAATAATAATCAGACTATATCACTTAAATAATCTTCGATTTTATAATAGCATTTTATTATTAAAAATTTCTTTAGGTATCTCTTAAATAATATGATTTTTTGCCTCTTTATACTATACATACATACATAACTTCACGCCAGTTCCCTTGCGGGGTACGCACGAACAACAGAGTGCCATTTAGGCTTATTCTTACACACCTCACTTGCCTCTTTGACATTGAGACTCTTTATACTGTCAGGTAATTTATTGCATATCACTGGCGCCAGACATATTACACTTTTTTGCATTGGTCTTGTTTTGCTACTATGAATGCAAAGGCTGTCATTACCGCTTCGATGGCGTTTCATAATCTGACCTATGCTTGGGAAAAAATGAAGATTATTTCTAACAAACAAAAAAACTTCTTAAATATATATACAAGGAGTCTATAAAATAATAGAGGTAACTGACAGTCAGTCAGAACAAATAGAATTCCGATAAAGAATCCATAACAATAAAATTATCGACTTTTTATACACTTACATTATTATTTCAAAATAGTGTTTTGTTTTCTAACTCACAGCAGAATTATATTCTCGAAAGAATTAATGAACGTTTTTTATTACATATATATACCATTAAAATATATATGCAATATTTAAATGAAGAGTAACTTCATTCGATTTGAATTTGGCGCGCATCGTGGTATTTATGTATGTCAAGTGTCAATGTAATGTCATTTGTATCACACTTGTCAGTAATAGAACACATTAACAAAGTGTTATTTTACAATTCCTACACGTATTATAATAATAATAAATAATAGCAGCCCATAAATCTCCAACTGCTGGGCTCGGGCCTCCCACTATAGGGGAACGGACAGTATACCCGCCACGCTTGTCCAAGGCGGCTTGGCAGGTTTGACACATCGGTTATCTCGATGTGCAGGTTGCATCACGATGTTTTCCTTCACCGTTATTAGCACGTGGTAATCGTAACAATATGCACATTAGGTCAGAAAACTGCCTAAGCGGTGCATGCGTTCCGGCCAGGATCGAACCCGCGCCCTTTGGGTCTGGGACGCGTGCGCTAGCCATTACGCTACCACGACGTCGCACGTATTAGATTACTTGAAATTGTGAATTAATTAGCTTTAAATGTTGTTTCTCTTTTCAGATAAGTTGCGTAATTATAAATTCACGTACAAAAACAGTGTGTATCGTATTGTATTTAATAATAAAACTCTCTTTTCAGAGCAACCGTTAGTTTTTAATTAACAAATAAAAATGAAATGTATATACATATATATATTAATCATACATATACAACAAAGTACTAGAGTTTAACTCGCATCAATTGAAATCACTGCAACTATTGGCCGGCGTTACACCAGCAAGTTTTGCTGCTACAATCAATACTGGACTCAGCTGTGAAAGGATGATTTCGATATTGACAATCATAACGCGCGCTTAGCCTTAGAGGCTTACCCGAACTAAGTTATCCTGTTATAAGAACAGATTTAGACAATCTTAGACAGAGAGAAATGATAATATAAATATTGTTCTATAAAGACAGAAAAACCCAACCGCGATTTCATGCAAAATACGCTAGATGTGTTAATATTTCCTGATAAACTATGTAAAAAAAAGTGTGTATGCAGTTCACACGCAGTAGAAGTGAAACTTCAAAGAATATACTCACAGATAATTCTTCTCTAACTTTTATTAATATGAATATAATTCCTTCAGCCTACATCCGTCAACGTATAATTCAAAATAAACTTCTTAAGTATCACTTCCAATTGTTCACTATTTTAGTCTAAAAAATATTATTATCAGTTTTATTTCGGTCCAAAGTGGACCTATGTTTAATCATCGGTCTTATTGACTCTCTAATCTGTGCTGCACAATTTAAAACTCGTATCTCATTCTCTCGCAGGCCTATAGATTCATGTGTTTATCTCTTTTTAGCGTCGCATTTTTCGTTTCATCGAGTTTAATATCACTATGATTCTAAAGAAGTTTCGCTTCAAAAACAAACCATAAGAAATGTAAGAAAAACTTCATGAAATATTAAAAACTTGACGCTCAATAATAAAGTAGATTAAATTAAAACACGTGACTTCTCGCTACATAATGTAGATTCCATTATAAAGATAAATATAAAATACGCTATTTCTAATAACAAAGTCTGCCTCACCTGCGCCTGAGTCACCTTGACTCACTGTCATTCGACGACTTATGACATAATGCTTCCGAGTTTAATTTCGTATTTGAAATCACAACGCGATCACAAATCATGATCTTCATACAATTGTAACGTAAAAATTATGCAAAAATGCAGACTGCATATGCAGGTCTGTTCCTTTATTGTCTAGCATTATAATATTCCACTCTTGAAGATGACAGATCGGTTGACTGTCATTTTGTAAACATTGTTGTCGTTTCTTCCCATATAGGGCGTGTTCCTCTAGAAGCTCACAACGCTCAAAATGCCGTTCTACAAGGTGACCGCGGTCGTTATGGTCATGGCGAAAACGTCACTAATGAAGTTATTATATTCGATCACAGAGCGCTCACAACGGCCCATGTCAAGAGTTGGGTCGAAGTGGCCGTTGACCACAGAACATTAATTCTCTCTAACAATGAGATTGAAAAAGGCGCGATTTTCAAACCAACCAATGATATTTCTGTATTTCGTCGCTAATGACATCAACGCTCCATAATCCGTTCCACTAGAGTTTATGATTGTAACGTCCGCCGACCGCCACCGTCCGACAAGCGGAACGGGAAAAATCACGGTCGTGAACGTGGTCCTTGTGTGAATCTAAATCTAATTTTGCGTCGAATTTCATTTAAATTCATTCGTGAGATTTTACGTAATGCTCTAACAGACAAAAATTCCAAACGTTGTATTTTCGGAATCTGCTTGTCCAAATTAGCTTCCCTTATGTTTTTCTCTTTATAAATCCATTGTACAAACTGGACACTTCCACAGATTTATTATATTATAAATAGATAAATAGTTAACACTTTATTACTTGCTAGGTTGTCTGGAAGCGATCGCTGTCAGCGATAAGACCGCCATTTCAACTAATTCTAAGCTGTATTTGTATATTGTTTCATTAATTTTATTGTACAATAAAGTATAATTCTGTTCTGTTCTAAATATACAATTGTTCCAAGTACAAAAGAAAGTAAACATATTCGTTTACAATACCTACTTGTATTCAAAACGATTCTTTCCTTTATGCTTCTTATTGGAAATAGCTTTAACACAACAAGGATGATATTATGGGTCTTACTAGAACTCAGGACTAACGTCATCAACTAGGTCAATGTCAGAACAGTATATTTTCCCTTTAAACTGATTCATAACAATCTTAATAGGTTAGCAGACGTGTTACATAGTTCTCCTTGACCTAAAATGCGCGGGCGCAGTTGCTTAAAGCTCTGCATGCCGAGTTATATGCACAAGGTGATCTACGTTACAATTTGAATCGAAAGCCTGCCGATTAATAGACAGATTTATTTTGTTCACAGGAAATGTACATAGCCCGCATACGTCTATTGCTGGGCTTTGGTCTCCCTGTTTAAGAGGAACTAGATTGACGAATTTGATACATTGTTTACACAAATGCACATTAGATCAGAAAAACTGCATAAGTGGTGCAAGCTTCCCGACCAGGACTCGACACAATGTTATTTAAACCGAGAGTTTGAAAATAGTGTGTTAGTGATTAATCTACCACTACTTATAGAACACACACCAGCACATCTATAGTATATTCTAAGTAAATAGTCAAGATTTAAAAAAATCCACACACGTTGTAACGGATGCAGAAAAGGTGATAACCGCTTTTATTAGTTTCATATTAAGTACCTGCCTATAAAATATATAAAAAGTATTAGTTTATTTGTTTATGTGCTGACCCTACACTACTACAAACGAAAAACGCCTCGACGCTAATTTATCTATATTGTTATAGAAAAATAAAGCTAAAAGATGAGTCGAGTTTTTGGTCATGGTCGTCATGGAAAACTGCAATGCCATAATGACGTATTTCTGCAAGATGGCGTAGACTATCTGTTATTCAGAAAATATGTACTGTTCCCGGCGTATAGAAAAGTTTGAATTGATTGGCGGGCGAATTCGCGGGCAACAGTAGGCATAGGCTACGTTCCATTAGGGGCTCACAACGACCACGTTAACGACCGCGATTTTTCCCGTTCCACTTGCTTGCCGGAGTTACAATCGTAAACTCAAGTGGAACGGTTATTCGACCCACCTCTTTACATGGGTCGTTGTGAGCGTTGTGTGATCGAAAATGATGACGTCATTAGTGACGTTTTCGCCACGACCACAACGACCGCGGTCGCCTTGTGGAACGGCGAACGGAGCATTTTGGGCATTGCGAGCTACAAATGGAACGCGCCAGTAGTGTTATGACATACAAATTCTATCAAAATTATGGAAACGCAAAACCCAAGGTCATAATATAGATATAATCAAGTTCAAAGTCAGTCCTAGTTAAAACATGCCAACAAATAATTAAATGACCAATTAAATTCAGTCTAGTACATAAATGACTGTTTTCTGTCTATTTTTAAATATGAATAAACTAGAAATTTCCTGTCACTGCACTTGAGTAAATTTTATTTATTTAAAATTTTATTCAAAAATGTCATGACATTAAAAACAAGGTATCCGTGCAGGGACGGTGAAAGAATATAATTTCCTGCGGCCAGTAACCTGTCGTAAGAGTCGAAGGGTATTTGCCCGTCTGGATGGCTATCACGCCTGATCTAGAGTATGCCACAATAACAACCTAGAGTCGTGTTCCAGCATTAGTTGCCAGATTCCAGTCACCCTTTAGAAAGCAACGCAGTAGCACCTTTGAGTGTTACAAATGTCTATGGGCGATGGTAGCCGCTCTCCATCAGGTGGGCTGTCTGCCTGTCTATTGAACCCGTATATAATAATAATAATATAATAACAGCCCATAAATGTCCCACTGCTGGGCTAGGGCCTCCCATTATAGGGGAATAGACAGTATACCCGCCACGCTTGTCCAAGGCGGCTTGGCAGGTTTGACACATCGGTTATTTCGATGTGAAGGTTGCATCACGATGTTTTCCTTCACCGTTCTTAGCACATGGTAATTGTAACAATATGCACATTAGGTCCGAAAACTGCCTAAGTGGTGCATGCGTTCCGGCCAGGATCGAACCCGCGCCCTTTGAGTTCGGGACGCGTGCGCTAGCCATTACGCTACCACGACTATATATTATAACCCGTGCAATAAAAAAATAGTACTAGTCGTCCAGGACATGTATTATTATAATAATAATATTTGAATCACTTGTCTTTATTAGAACTTCGTAATGTCTCAGCAGGTAACAGATGTGTCTTTACTGTCTTCATATGCATATGAATTCCTGACTATATTATAAGTGAACGACATGCCAACAATAGCGTTTTATTGACTGTGTAAAGTAAATGAGTCGTGAGGTCGGCGCGAGCGCCATATTTGTAATGAGGTCACGGATACTGCGCCGGCGCAACACATCGATCAAGAAAACATTTGGATCTTCATTTCACATTTAATAACACGATATATCAATAATAAAATTAGTTTTCTTTATAATTCATTTTTCTACAATTTTTTACCTAGATGTGAACTATAAATCAAATATCTACCTACATGAAGATATAAGGAAAAGATTGTTAAACTATTTTTATATTATAAAAACAAAATAATTACAAAATAATATTCTAGTTGAGGTGTTTCTAGTAACAATGAAGGAATCATATTTTCTTAAGTTTTCGCGACTTGTATACATAATAAAACTAAGTTTTAACGGTTTTAAGCGCGGTAATTTTATTTGATTTTGGTTTTTCCGACGTTTCGGCCACTTTTCAGTGGCCGTGATCACGGCCGCAAAATTACCGCGCTTAAAACCGTTAAAACTTAGTTTTATTAACAATGAAGGAAACTTAACTTATATTGTATCTCTTAAAACTATAAGTACAATGCTGAGCCTAGCTTGTCGAAGTCAATGGGTAAGATTCCCAGAAGGCTGGCTACGTTAGCTCTCTGAATCGCCATATTGATCCGTTCTCCGAGGTAGGAACCAACCCTCTGATCATCCGAAGAGTCAATGAGTCGTTTTGAAAGATCCGTATATAGAGGCTCATGGCCAGGGGCGTAGCTACCGCGGTATCAGCCGTGTCGATGATACGGGCCCCCCAGGCTATAGGAGCCCCGAAAATGTGAAAGCAAAAATTCTTAAAATGTTATCCATAATCTTTTACAGATTAATGACATTTTGAAGAACAACTGCTGGGCCAACAGAAACGGCTATCAGATTTCTCATTATTATCTACACAGGTGTAGTGGAACACTTACAAGCCAATAGATGGCGCTGTACAATAATTGATGTCACAAACGTTTCCCGAATTATACAAATTTTCAACTATAACAGATGAGCCTAGGCCTGCGAGGAACAATATTAGCCTCGCTGGAAGATCTTCCTTTGAGACGGAGGAGTATTCCATCCCGCTCCTCCATCCCGTACGGGGCACCCCCTTCACAGGCAGAAAATATAGAACAACTGAAATCATCTTCAGCTATAGATGATTTGATAAATTACCTTGCCAAAATTGATCGATTTAAATTGTTTGTCTAACTTAGCTCCTAGGAGTATAAAGTATAAATAATAACTTACAATCAATATATAATTATTTTAATTCAATTCGAACATTTTTTGTTTCTTTTATAAAAAAAAATTACCCTTCCTTTAGGGGGCCCAAACACAATTTGATACAGGGTCCGTCTAAGGCAAGCTAAGCCACTGCTCATAGCCTCAGGACTCCACTGTCCAATCCTTTCTCAAAATTCACAAATTCAGGTAGATATAATAGTAGATACTAAAAGTGACATAACTTTCATCGAGCCTACTGCCGTGAACTGCAAGATAACGGATATATTTGTTGTGTAAATTTTAAATTATTTAGCTGATATACAACAAATTATTTAATGCACCTTAGGGAAATGATTAACGTCTGTAGACATTTGCAATATATGTGTTACTAATGTCCTGTAGGCCAAGAAAGACATCAATGATATATTTTAAAAAAAACCTCGTATCAAAAACTAGAGTAATCGTCCGTGGTATACCGGTTTTCTGGTGATTTTTCCACAGAAAATTCGATTTTCATCGACAAATTCGAGTTTTTTTTCTATTGTCACCCCCCTCTTTTTTGGCATCGTCGGATAGTGCTCGTCGAGGGCTATCCGCCGACACCACTCTCGTCTCCGTGCGCCTAATAGCGCCTTCAATAATCGCATCCCAAATTCCCAAATTTCATAAATTCCCGTTTTTCCCCCTTAATTCCCGTTTTTCCAAGGGCGACCCCTGGTCCGCGACCACTGTACTGTAGGCCTCCTCAAGACCTACAGTTTGGTGTGCACCACATCTCGATCCGACCCAAATTCGGCCTGTTATCACTTGAAAACAGACCGATTTGGGGTAAATTAATCATATTAACACGTCAAATGTTTTGCATGTTTCGTGAAGACAATTTTATCTCAAGAAGCTATTTTACATTTAAATTAATTATCTTAATATATAAGGAAATCAAATAAAATGCTAATCCTTGTAATTACAATGCTATCGTTCAGACACTCTTTCAAAAACATAAGATAAAAAACACTTGCCTGATAAATACTACCAAGAATTGATGCAGAATCTAAAGATATTAATTTATCTGCAATTAGCAAGAAATATGTATTAAAAATAACTTTGTTTTCTTAAGATGCGCTCCTTGAGACGTTCATTGTCGGGTGGCCCCTGATCCTGAGTTCACGTTATCTCTTAGGGAGGTCATAGTATATATAATTCCTAAGATAATTGAAATTTCTTGAAAATGATTACTTATTCTTATTTTTGGCATATTAGTCTGGTCTGGTCTCAAAATGGGGATGCCGAAAACCGCGCAAAGTAGAGTAGAAAAAGTTAGAAAACAGACCTTGGGAGTCGGAGTGAACGCTCCGAAGACAACCGGGATTTAACGCTCGGATGATGAAAGCAGTAGACCCAAGAAATACTGGTTTGACTTTAAAAGGATGACCTTCGTGCCAAGTCACACAATAAGGGATGCCGAAGATAACGCGAAGCGAAAGTCGAAGCAAATGTTCCAGTTGATACTGAATATTAGAGAAGAATAGAACCATTTTGACTTTAAAAACCAATTTCTAATAAAGTATTTATAGTTATTTTAATCTGTGACGTCTTATTATGTAATAATTTGATATGAGGTTCTAATTCAAAATAATAAAAGGGATTTGTTCAGTCTACCCCGCGGCTATGCCGAGGGTCAACCTCAACTGCGTACCTCTTGTTTAAAGAGCAGGCGGTACAGATTACATTGTATTAAATTTTTTATGTATTTGCCCCCGGAAGATTCACATCATTTTATATCGCAAACTATTCCATCCCTCGTCTATCTGTAAACCACATAAATGGCAAAACTTGTCAAAAATGACAAAATGGACAACATGGACCAAATGGACGAAATGAACGAATTGGACGAAATGGACGAAGTGTGTGAAATGGACGAAATGATAAAATCACAAAACCTATCCTAGTTTCCCGTATAACCTTTACATGGCCACCCTCGGTATTAAAATTATATATGTACCGAAGATCAGCCCAATCGGTCCAATAGTCTTTCCATAAACGGATAATAAACAGAGAGATAAATATATTTTTATCCCGGAACCTATCCCATTTTTCGGGATAAAAAGTATCCTACATTCATCCTCGGCATCGATAATAGTAGTACTAGGCCCGTTGTTTTTCCGTGAAAACGGAACAGACAGACAGACAGATTTACTTTCGCATTTATAACATTATTAATATATTAATTAATAATATTAATAATTAATTAACAGGGATTTTCATTTCCCATAACGTTTAGAAACCTATCGACTTTTCGAATTAAAATCCTTAACCCGGTACAAAGGTGTGATCTATCTATACATTATGACTCCGTTTTTCTTATTATACCCCCTGATTTAGAGAAGTGCTCCCAAAATTACTAGTGTATTAACCGATTAAGAGATTTTAGGGAATTAAAACTGTGAAGGATAAAGAGGCAACACAACAACAATATGAAGTATAATAAAAAAATATTAAGCAGACATAAACAAGTTACGATGTGTGCGAAACTGTTAAGCAAACAACATAAGGTCACATTGTAATGAGTTCACGTCAGCATTTCTTGTAATACAAATAATAACGTTGAGTAAGTAAGTTTTTAAGGAATTGAGTTATGAATTTGTATTTTAATTTGTTTTCACACTCATAAAGCTTGTATGATTAACGGCGGTCTTCAATTGATTTTCGGGATCTTTTCTGAATGAAATATAAAGGATTTACAAGTGTAAGATACCTCATATCATATCTAAGCCCTGATTTTTCAGCCACACGTTTGCATTTCGAATACAGTCTATACCTATAGTCTGTTTTGTTCAGGACTCGATGACACTATGATGAACCAAACTATTGCTAAAATTGTAATAGGTTTTCAGGGTAATTCAGAAATGAGTCTTTATTTCGCACCAAGCTCCTTTACTATTAAAGTGTCTGGGTGTCTGGGATCGGCCCCAGAGTCGTACGTTGTATAATTACACATAACACAAGCGTAACTTGCTTAATTTGGGGATGTACAATATGTGTGTTTGTCTGCGATTATTATATATATCTTGTATGGGCTTGAGGGCTTACGTGGGGCCATGGGAAGGCCAACACGTAGAGGCCCCTTGACAAGTTTAATGTAATGCAGCGTGACACTGACCATATAGAAATGACTGTTGACAACAGATAAAAATGCACCCAAGGACAAGCCCCGGTTAGTGTAGGACTATTCTAGGCAATGAGAACAAAAGGTATCGGCCTATTGGGATGAACTGCTAGTGGAACTACAGATCGGGGACTATAGCGTCTGCCCGTCACAATGTTCGGGGAAAAGGAAAAAATAGGCAGACGGTGACTCGCCACTCACTGCATGGGCCCTTAAAAATGCCAAGATTTGCCAGGGGCACAACATGGGTGTGAGCAGCTAAAGGGTGTCGAGAGATGGACTACAGGTTCACCGAAGCTACTTCTGACGTTATGCCATTCATCACTTCCACCGCTGGAGCTTGAGTCTTAGATCTGGCGATCTCCACTTCGTGCCGGCTGGCTAGGGCAAGTGGGCCTTGCCTTATATAACTTGGCAAATATGCGGACGGCCCACCCAAATGGAAAATGTTTACCGTCGCCTATATAGACGTTTGTATCACCAGGGGCGAAGGCAAACGTTGCCAACCTTTCGGATGAAGAATGGGATAGAGAGGGCAGATGGAGGAATAGCATAGGGAAGATAGAATAGGGGGGATGAATTGGCTTTATCCGTGCAGGAACGGAAAAAGAATACAATTTCCTGCGTTGGGACGGCATGTCGTAAGAGGCGACAAAACAACCCACAGCCAGTTGATAGAGTATTTGCCCGTCTGGATGGCTACCACCCCTGGTCCAGAGTATGCTGCCATAACAACCGGCATTCCGGCATTAGTGGCCAGGTTCCAGCCTGGTAGCGCCCTTTGGTGTTACAAATGTCTATAGGCGATGGTAACCGCCTCCCAGCGAGTGAGCTGTCTACCTGTCTGCTGAACTCATGCAATAAAAAAAATTCAAAAAGGAGGAGGATATCAGAATACGAGACAAGATTAGCCCAAGTATAAAGTTGAATGGTTTCATGCCGATATTCTGTGAGAGCACGGTATTACACTGACCGAAGCATTTCATTCCAAAGCATCATAAAGTGCAATTTCGAAACGCGATCTAATACCCATGTACTTACTAAAAGGTTCGTGTGAAGTAACACAGAGTACATGACTGCGTGCCCCTCGGTGCTTGCTCATAATGCACTCCTTGTTCCGTTCCCGCTAATGACACATGTACTAAATAAAAAATCCTCAGTCATAAATCAAGCGGAAAGGATCTCACCCCCGTACGACTAAAATAGCCGCATTGACGGCTTGAATTATGTACAAAAAACGCTAGCCAAGTCAAGTTTGGAAGAACATGCAGTGTTCCGTGGATATGAGCTGAATAAAACGTACATGTATTACTATTTTTGACGGCCTCTGTGGTTGAGCGGGCTAAGCCTTTGCCGGCGTACCTCACTGCAACGCAGAGGCTCCGGGTTCGATTCCTGGTATAGTGAATTTCGGAAACGTATTTTCTCCGTTATTTACTATGGTCTGGGTGTCTGGGATCGGCCCCAGAGTACTCCGTTGTATGTTACCCATAACACAAGCGTAACTTGCTTAATTTGGGGATATACAATGTTTGTGTTTGTCTGCCGATTATATTCATTCAAGACTACACACACAATGTTAGATCACACACAATAATGTTATTAGTAATATTTTTCTCTTATATCTATTTTAGTAATTAATGACTAGCACTGGTTTAGTCCTCCTAATGAAGGACCAAATCAGTGGGCAGTCTTTATCAGCCCCTTAAGGATGCTGTTGCTGCTACCACGCAATCTGCTTAATAACGAAGCTGTTTTTTACGCCATAAAGTCATCAAAGTCATCTACGTGTGCTTCGGCGAACATAGACGACGCACTGCAGAAACGCGGTCGCCCCAACAGCACCCTGAGGGAATTATGGTATTGGACTCATAGGGCATTGTAAGCTCTTTGGGTATATTAGAACCACAGTTACCGAGTACAGTATACGGGTGCAATACTCATACTAGATTATGTATTCTATATATCTTTATTGAAAGATATATACATACTGTTATGAGTGCGGGACTCGAATTAAAATGCCGTTGGAATTACTATAGAATTTATTAGAACAGTAACTATACAAACACGTATAACACAGGTACAAATATAATTGGACACAACCAGTACAAACTGCACGATTCAATAACACGCGCAAAGTCCGTCACTATATAGCACATCGAAGGTACACGTCTTGCTCGTATCGTAATCGTCGCTTGACTGCCCCTCTCTACATTGGGCCATTGCTTTATAATGCACCGATGCCATATGTCTACCTGGCAACCGTCGGCGCAATTCCCAGAAAACATAATCTGTACACCTGCGTAATTATGCCTGCGAACGGCCATAAACGAGTACAATACACAATAGGCTATTGTCTAATTACAAATTTTAAACACAAAGAAAACAAAAGAAGATAGTCATAAAATAGTTTCAACGTTATTAGCTCAAACGCCGCGGCAGGTAATACATACAGGTATGCAGGTGGCCCAACTTGTAACAATACGTACATTATACATATTAATTACCGTAGTCGAGTTTCATTCAATTAACCAAAATTATAATTAACATAAAAATATAGATTAGAATCACATATAAATTCAAAGATCTCTATAGCACGGGGATTTCATGGAAAAATTAAGAAATATATCAATCAATACGCTCCAGCCGGCTTTGAATTTACAAAAAATTTAGTTTCCTCTTTGGAGCTAAACTTGGTTAACTTAGTTAAACTTAATTGATATATAAACTATTCTATAGAAGCAGGCAACATGATAAAAGAAAGCTTTGCAATTTTGGAAAGAATCTCCAAAAAAACTTGAAAAAGGGCATGGGCGGTCTGCGCAAGCGCATGTGTTGCACATCTGATGCACCGCCGTTGTTTCCGGACTGATTATTTTGCATTTTGACTGTCAAAAATAACATACAAAGTTCGTTATGGAACAATTTCTGTCACTCTTTGAAACATCTGTGTTCCGCGATGTCGCGCGTCTTTTCTCCTTTAAAGATAGGCAATCTATCTCTAATAATATAATAAATATGTAAAGGAGTCGAGTTTGTACAATGAATTCAAAAATAATAAGCAAATCAAGAGAAGGGGCTAATTCGATGTAGCAGATTTCAAAAATAGAAATTTTCGAATCTTTCTCCGTCTCACAGAGGCTACGTTCCACAAGCGACTCACAACGACCACGCTCACGACCGCGATTTTTCCCTTTCCACTTGCTTGCGGGCGTTACAATCGTAAACTCAAGTGGAACGGATTATTCAACCCACCTCTTGACATGGGCCGTTGAGAACGCTGCGTCAGCGAAAATCATTACGTCATTAGTGAAGTTTTCGTGGCGACCGTAACGACCGTGGTCGCTATGTGGAACAACTGAAGGAGCATTTTGGGACGTTGTGAGCTACAATAGGAAAGCGCCCAGAGTACATTGTATACATAAAGGGTCCATCCATCTCTCTGTTAGACCATTACGATGATTAACGTACAATAACGCCTTGGAGGAAGCATCTCGCCGCGATTACCCTCTGCGCTACGACATGGGGTCATTTAAGAAGAATGATATAAAATTTCTTCGATGTCGACAACGGGTTGGCAACGAGCCTCGCCTTGCAAATGTCCATACTTTCCACTTTCCATCACGTGGGCCGCCTAACTGTGCCACTTTTTGGGAATAATAAAAACTAAACAGAGCTAGGTTAATCACCTAGCTCATAGTCCGGGTCAACACTTTATCCCGATAAATCACGTCGTTCTCGTGAGTAAGAGCCGATTTTTCAATCATCAGATAAAAGTTATCAATGGAATAAAAAGATCCGGGCTGGAGGTACATGAGTAATAAAATAGAGAGAGAGAGAGATATATATATATATATAACACTTTATTGCACACCAAAATATACAATTACAAAAAACAGACAATATTTACAACATTTTCTAGGCAATACAATAGGCGGCCTTATCGCTCAAAGCGATCTCTTCCAGGCAACCTAAATCAAAAACAAATTTGAATTAAGCGATGTAGGTGGTGCAGCAAAAAGGCAATAGATACTCAAACTAATTTAAGAAATAAATATACAAATACATACATACATACATAGTCATATATTTCAAAATACATAAGTTATTATAATAAATGTATTAGCATGATTATGTTTAGTAAAACAGACATAGCCATTTGTGGACAAATAGTGTTTTCCGAGTAAATTTCTAAATGTTGGTAAGGTTTTGGTCTTTCTGACAGTAAGAGGCAGCATATTCCAAAGTTTGACAGCCTGCACTGTGAAAGAATTATCATAATAGGATGGAGTGTGCGCAAATTGTGGGCAGTGGACAGGCGAAGGCATTTAAAACGGTCCTTAAGGTACATACATACATAATTTCACGCCATTTCCCTTGCGGGGTAGGCACGAACAACAGAGCGCCATTTAGGCCCATTCTTACACACCTCACTTGCTTCTTTGACATTCATAACTCTTGTCATGCACGCTCGTCTGTTCTTAAGGCTCCTGACATCACCCTCCGCTAGTGCACGATCAATTTGATCATGGAAGGTGTGTCGTGGCCTTCCACGACTTCTGCATCCATCCACTTTTGCATTGTACATCTGTTTAGTCATTCTTTCATCATGCATTCTTTCCACATGCCCGAACCACCGGAGCATTCCTTTCCTTACCTTCACCCCGACACTCTCTTTCAGACCAACTCTCTTTCTTACTTCGGTATTACGAACGCGGTCCGCGAGCGTCACTCCTAAGTTCCTTAAGGTACTGGGGACTATTAGGAGTAAACAATAAGGAGACTCGAAACAAACTGGTAGAAGTTAATATCATTCTCGAACTATGTAGATTTGAATCAAATAGTTATTAATTCAATGCGAACTGGTAAAATAACTACAGTCTACAGCACGTAACGTAGGCGAGTTTGCGGCCACCAAAGCACTAAAATCGCACTTGTTAGCATCTTGGCTTGATGATGTCATGCACGATAAAATAACGACGTGATCTTGAATGTAAACGCTCAATGTTGTTGGCCTTCCCCGTATTCATTATGCTTTTGTAAATACTGAATCATGTGGCGAAAGTTATTAGTCAGATGTGTTAAAAACTTTATTTTTAACCGACTCAATGGTTTTAATCATTACAAAGGAAATAGCACTTTCCACTCTACTCCACTTGGACAAACGTCGGACCTGTATGTATCACGAGAAAACTATTGCCGAGATAAAAATCGATTCATTTAGCTTCACTCGTAAATATCCTAAGTTCGATCACAAGGAAAACATGACTTTCCTGATAACTACGACCAGGAAGGTAGAACAAAGTCACATACCTACAAATATGTAATGATCAGTGTAAGTATTTAATAAATTAAATTTTAATGAATTAGCTAATTACACTGTATTAACGTAATAAATGAACAATTCTGTAGAAATTGTTACAATCAATGAATTGATTGGATCAATAAAATTGACACTATACAATATTGCCAATAAATTGCTTGAAGACAATTCGCCTCAATTCGAATTTTCTTTACTTAATTACTAGTTCTCCACGCTACTTTGCTAAGATAAATTTCGAAACTCCCGGAGATCTGCCATATTCCAAAATAAATAATATTCTTTATACGTTCCCATTATCTTAAGAAATTAAAATATGTTTTCTTATGTCTACGATTTTTTTTTTATTACAGGAGTTCAGCAGACAGGCAGACAGCCCACTTGATGGAAACCGGTTACCATCGCCTATAGACATTTGCAACACCAAAGGTGCTACAAATGTGCTGCTGCTCTCTTAAGGGAGACTGAAACCTGGTTGTTATGGCGGCATAATCTAGACCAGGGGTGGTAGCCATCCATAGTCGAGCAAATACCCTACCACCTGGCTGTGGGTTGTTTTGTCGCCTCTTACGACAGGCCGTCCGATTGTTATAGAAATTAATCCAAACTCTTTAAAGTCGCTTCAATCGGTCATAAATTATTCTATAAATTATTTATCGGTCTTAAAAACATTTTTAAATTAATATTTCTAATCCACTGTAATACCAATTAAAATATGTACTAACACAAGAAAATCACTTACATTTTTCGATCTCCATCGATGTGCGCCTGGACTGTAAATCCAAACATGGAATTTTCAATCCCCCTGTAAACCACCCTTGAGGGGATGTCCACATTGAAACCCCGCGCACAGGCGCACACGCACAAAAACAAGCACACAGACAACATCATGTTTACAAAAAATACTTTTACACACAAAATATATTAACACTTAATAACATTCGTCCTCATGATTCGTTCGAAACGAAGTTCGTATTCGAGATTGCTCACACCGACGATACGTCTCTACCTCACGATGGCTTGAGCGGTACTGTCAGCAAAACGTATTGCGGTGCGAGTAATAATGCAACGCAAAGGCCACTATGAGGTAACTGTATGAAAATAGGAAACGTGTCGCTACGTGATGAGTTTTCGCGTGTTTTTCTTGGAAGATGAATGTTCTTATTTTGAAAACGACATAATGTCCTTGATTTTGCTAATTCAGTCATTCATGTTGGTGGCGCCAATCTTTTCTAGTAAAATGTTTATAACATGTTCTTTTTTTAAAAAACTTTCTAATTAACCAATCGCAGTGCATCACTATTTGTGCATCTACCTTCAAGTTTTCCTCGTTCCGTTTGTTTTGTTTAGCAATGTAAATTCCTGCAACTACCACGTTGTTGACATCTACCGGATTCCAAAATTTGGACTCCCAACCTTTCAATCTGCCGGTAACTAGGTGACCGATACTACAGGTGACCTATTTATCGGTAGTCACTCGGTTTCGGACTTTAAACCCTTCCCACACGATACGATTTCATTGCCAGTCAGATCGCCAATTTTAATTTTATTTTGTTGCCTCTGCTGAACGAACTTATGTTAAGCAAGATTTGTTTCCGTCCAGCATCTAGGGAGCGGAGGAGTCTTCACCCCTGTTGATGAAGTGAGTTTGCCCTGATTCCCGGGGCACTCTCAAGCACTGATGCGCTAGGATCAGCGTGGGCGTAACTACGTTCTAAGTCTCACGCTTTTCCTACCATGAGCGCGGGGCACATGGGAGGAGGGTGGTTTTAGTGGAGTATTGATTAGTCGAGTCTCCACACAAGCCGGCGATTTGACTCTGGTGCCCATTCGTGGTGTCACCTCTCGTCGCTTTGGTCTAATCCCTAGTAAAGGACCCGATAGTGTGCGAAATGCATTTCCCCCGCCTTCAAAAAGAATAATTAAATAAAACAAGATTTGTTTCATAACAAGAAGCACATGTATTTTGAAATATATTATTGTATATGTGTATATATATATGACTATGTATATATGTATGTATTTGTATATTTATTTGAAAGAAAGAAAGAAAAAGATTTATTTAGAACTACAATAAAACTCACTTTAACTATTAAAATAAAAACAATAAGTAAATGTAGTCCTAAATTTCTTACATTAGTTTGAGTATTTATCTATTGCCCTTTTCCTGCACCACCTACATCGCCTGATTAAAATTTCTTTGATTTGCCTGGAAGAGATCGCTTTAAGCGATAAGGCCGCCTATTGTATTGCCTAGAAAATATTGTAAATGTGGTCTGTTTTTGTAATCGTATATTTTGGTGTGCAATAAAGTGTTATCTCTCTCCCTCTCTCTCTCTCTCTGTCTCTCTCTCGCTCTCTTTCAAAAAGCAAAAATTGGGGTGATTTTGGCTCTAACTACAAACGTAGATGAGAAAACTGATAAGTAGCAAGACAAATCACAACAAAATTTTAACTTGAAGTTTTACGGACAGGTTTTCAAATTGGACAAGTACATTAACAATCTGCCCATAAAACTTCAAGTTAAAATTTTGTTGCGATTCGTCTTGCCACTTATCTGTTGCCATTCGTTTTTCCACTTGCCCGTTGAAGTTTCACTTCTACTATGTGTCCCAGCAAACATTTCGATTTTTCACAGGTTTAATGCAAATTATGATTTGTTTAGGTTAGGTACATTTTAATGAATGCATTTGTTATTTAACCATATTTTATTTTATTAAACAAAAAAAACTGAATACGATCCTGAAAGCAAAAACGCATCGATAGTATACTTAAATTATGCCGCCTCTCACCATGTCTAGTCTAAATTTATGCCGCTCCTCCACGCGGCCGTAACGCTTTTTCGTGACAGAAAAAACCTAAGACCCCCCGTTTATATAGAAGATTCACTTCAAAAATAATAAGACTAGACAAAACAATGGTTGTTAAAAATAAAGCAACTGAGTCACGTCAATAAAGTTAAAGAGCTGGACAGTGACGATTTCAGAAATTTTTTGAGATTTTTTTTTTTATTGCAGGAGTTTAGCAGACAGGCAGACGGCCCACTTAATGGAAATCGGTTACCGTTGCCTATGGACATTTGCAACACGAAAGGTGCCACAAATGCGCTGGTGCTCTCTTAAGGGGGACTGGAACCTGGTCGCTAATCCCGGAACACAACTCAAGGTTGATATGGCGACATACTTTAGACCAGGGGTGGTAGCCGTCCAATCGGGCAAATGCCCTACCACCTGGCTGTGGGTTGTTTTGTCGCCTCTTACAACGGGCTGCCCGGCCGCAGGAAATTGTATTCTTTCTGTTCCTGCACGGATGATGTTTCACGAAACCTTTCACGAATTATTGAATTTAGTCATCATTAATATAATTTAGTAATTAGTAACCCGCTGTGCTGATAACTACGTCCGAAAATTGACCAACTAGCGTCCACACCACCCGATTTGATTGGACAATCGAATCGAGCGAACAATTCGATTGTCAATCTAGTCAAATTAGTCGTAAAATTGTATCGTGTGGAAGCCACTATAGAACTGGCCTAATAATGCAGTCTTAAGAATTAATAAAAGAAGCTAAGTATGTTAGATAACAGCTTAAATGGTCCTCTTTAGAAAATCACAGCCTATTGGTGAAAGTAGGCTTCCTCAAAATACCACATGTCATAATAACTCGCCTCAAGGCACTTTTTACTAAGAGCGGGGACGGAGTTTAAGGGTAATGCGATTACAAGTAAGTACAACCAAATTTCAAAAAACCGTTATACCCTCTGCAGTTAGCTAGAAAGGCTTTAATGTTCACATAATAAAAGTATATAAAACAAAATACATTATATATTAATACGTGAGGCAAAAACAGCAAAAACTTTGTACCCCTTTATAAGAAAATTGCGCGGACGGAGGAGTATGAAATTTCGCACACTTATAGTTCATATAGAGGAGTGCAGACTGTTAATTTTTTTTTTTAATTATGCCATATATTTGACACACACACGCATATATACTCTTTTGTTTATTGTTAAAGTCAAATTAACATCTGTAGCGTTAGCGAAATCTGTGATTATGGGAGTATAGTCGTTGACAGCAGAACCTTAATAATGTTCAAACTTATAATTTAAATTAATTATTATGGTCGAATTTCGACCACGGGCGATCACTAGTACCTATTATTATATAATAGGTAACAAGTAACAAGTTATATAAATTAGATATTTGTTACGCTTCAACCAATCATCATGAAATTTTTAATACAGCCGTCAAGGGTACAGAAGTACATTAGGATACCTTTCCCTGCCTTACTTACTGCCCTTGGTTGCCAGTATAAATAAAACACAGACATAATACAATCATATAATTTAATATGCATACAATCACGAATTTCGTATAAATACAGTCAATGTCATTTATATTTTATCATTGGTGCCATCCTTATATTATTAACCTTTTCATTTAATTCCTTCCTTTTCGACGAGGAAGTTTAAATGAAACAAATTGTTTCATTTAAATTTCCTTATAATTTTGTTGTTTATAATTATTAGCAGCGCGTTCCTTTAGTATCTCACAACGCCCAAAATGCTCCGTCTGCCGCTCCACAAGGCGACCGCGGTCGTTACGGTCGTGGCGAAAACGTCACTAATGACGTCATGATTTTCGCTCACACAGCGTTCACAGCGACCCATGTCAAGAGGTGGGTCGAATAACAGTTCCACTTGAGTTTACGATTGTGACGCCCGCAAGCAAGTGAAACGCGAAAAATCGCGGTCGTTGTGACCTACTAATGGAACGCGCTGTAGGTCATATGAGATTTGACATTATTTTATTCAAAATGAATGTGATGATTGATCATTGCGTCACATATTTTAACGTTGCTAAATAATTCTGTCGTTAATATAAAAATTATATGATCTTTTTCACACAAATTACTTATTTTTCTATGGTGTTTTGAAGGGGGTGCCCCTAGTGCCTAGTGCCTAGTGCCCCGGTATAGGGTGAAGGAGCGAGATGGAATTGCTCCTCCTCTTCAAAGGATGATCTTCCAGCGAGGCTAGTGTTGTTCCTCGCAAGCCTAGGCCCATCTATTACTAGTAGAAATTTGTATATATTCTTTGTACGTTTCAGAAAACGTTTGCGACCTCAATTATTGCACAGCGCCATCTATTGGCTTGTAAGTGTTCCACTACAGGTTAAACAACATATTGCAGAACACTGATAGTTTCTGTATATCATTTAAGAGCTATGCTTTTGTCGGTAGAGCCTCCTCTAATATTTTCTATTTATACTGATAGTTTGACTTTATGTCATTAAGGAGACAGAGCGATTAATATTCACCTTTATTCAAAAGGGGCGTTCCAAAGAAAAACCAAAAAACCGTTACTAAAAAAAGGTTAATATTATACAAGATTACAATCAATACTGATATTACAAAAATATGTGGAATCATTATAAAACTCTTCTCTTAGAACTAAAAACTATGAAAATACTGAATGAAAATACATTTAGAGCTTTGTGCTGCAGAAAATCATCACTCGACGATTGAAAAACATAAATAAACACTCAAGGCTTAATTCATTAAATACATTACACAAAGTATTAAAAAAAAACAAACATGTATATAAATTATGTATATTTATAATTATTTAAACTTCACATCGATAATATTTCATGAATGAAAAATATAATAATAATAATCGCCAGACAAACACACATATCGTCGATTATATTACAACACCGCGAGTTTTACAGAACGATCAAAAAACGATATAATGTAACGACTAACTAACCTCCTTAGGCGTTATATTATATTAAGAAATATAATGATTTTAAATTCAAAGCGAAGAATGCCTCCCTTTTGCATCCGTGCAGGAATGGAGAAAGAATACAATTTCCTGCGTTGGGGCGGCCTGTTGTAAGAGGCGACTTAACAACCCACAGCCAGGTGGTAGGGCATTTGCCCGACTGGATGGCTACCACCCCTGGTCTAAAGTATGTCGCCATAACAACCTTGAGTTGTGTTCCGGCATTAGTGACCAGGTCCCAGTTTCCCTTAAGAGAGCAGCAGCGCATTTGTAGCATCTTGTTGTTGCAAATGTCCATAGGCGACGGTAACCGCTTTCCATCGAGTGGGCCGTCTGCCTGTCTGCTGATCTCCTGACATAAAAAAACAAAACCAGGGCAGACAGAATTGTATCGGCCCGCGAGCAGAACACATCTATGTAAAAGTGTCTCTTCATTGCTAATATAAATTTCATATCGTGAACCAGTCTCTCATCGAAGATCCTGGTCAGCTCTGAAACCGTTGGCCGTTACAATAATTATATTAAAAAAAAGCTAATTCTTTATTCAGTCATCATTTAATTTTATGAATCGTATAATCTCTAATAAATGATGACTGAATAAAGAACTGCTTTTTATTTAATTTTTTTATAAAATTATATAGTTTTTTGTTCGTCCTGTAAAGTTAGGAAACGCATATTCGCGCTGTTGTAATATAAACGACGATATTGTATATCTCCAAATTAAGCATCCGTGCATTTTATCCGTGCAGGAACGGAGAAAGAATACAATTTCCTGCGTTGGGGCGGCCTGTCGTAAGAGGCGACAAAAAAACCGCCAGCCAGGTGGTAGGGCATTTGCCTAACTGGATGGCTACCACCCCTGGTCTAGAGTATGTCGCCGTAACAATCTTGACTTGTGTTTCGGAATTAGTGACCAGGTTCCAGTGTCCCTTAAGAGAGCAGCAGCGCATTTGTAGCACCTTTGGTGTCGCAAATGTCCATAGGCGATGGTAGCCGCTTTCCATCAAGTGGGCCGTCTGCCTGTCTGCTGAACTCCTGGAATAAAATACAAAAAAATAAAAAAATACCAATTCTTTATTCAGTCATCATTTAATTTTATGAATGGTGTAATCTCTAATAAATGATGACTGAATAAAGAACTGGTTATCATTTAATTTTTTTATAAAATTATGTAGTTTTTTGTTCGTCCTGTAAAGTTAGGAAACGCATATTCGCGCTGTTGTAATATAAACGACGATATTGTATGTCTCCAAATTAAGCAAGTTACGCTTGTGTTACGGGTAATATAGAACGGATTACTACTCTAGGGCTGATCCCAGACACCCAGACCATAGTAAATAACGGAGAAAATTTGTTTCCGAAATTTACTACACCAGGAATCGAACCCGGAGCCTCTACGTTGCAGTGAGTGAAGTAAGCCGTCAAACGCTGTCAAAAATTAAACCTTGATTAAGTTTCAAGATTTTCAACGCTCTATTTAGGAACAACGCCTGCAACCGGAAATTAAAACTATTTTTTTTTTACCAAAGGCATTGTGCACCAGAGCTTGATGGCGTCAAAGACAAACATTTTTACAGTAGAATGAATAGTTTATGGAAACTTTTGTAGTGGTAACTAAGCGCACTCGCTTCCCATATTCCGAAAGCACGAATTTTGACCTACTATGCATATTGTTACCAATGTCGCTCGCACGTTACCATACTTATAAAAATAAAAAATGACTGTATTCTATAAATCTCAACAATAACATTACGAATGTTCCACGAAACAATCATATTGATTCAAACAAGCTTTTTTTCATACATAAATATAGATATTTTTTTTCACGAGAATTGATTTTTGTATGTAGAAATATATACATGAATCAAAACGTGAAACATTCTACTAATATTATAAACGCGGTTTATATAGATGTACGTATGTTTGTCACTCTTTCACGCAAAAACTACAGAATGAATTTTGATGAACTTTAGAATAATGTAGCTTACACATCAGAACAACACATAGGCTATAATTTATAAAGATGTAGTGTGAATTATCCAAAATATAACGATTTTTCCATCACCACGCGGGTGAGTTGTTATTATTGTTGAGTTTCATAGAATTCACAGACGGACGAACGGAGAAAGAATACAATTTCCTGCGGCCGGGCGGCCTGTCGTAAGAGGCGACTTAACAACCCACAGCCAGGTGATAGGGCCTTTGTCCGACTGGATGGCTATCACTCCTGATCTAAAGTATGTCGCCATAACAACCTTGAGTTGCGTTCCGGCATTAGTGACCAGGTTCCAGTTTCCCTTAAGAGAGCAGAAGCGCATTTGTAGCAACTTGCAAATGTCTATAGGCGATGGTAACCGCTTTCCATCAAGTGGGCCATCTGCCTGTCTGCTGATCTCCTGCAATAAAAAAAGAGCAATAACAGCCAATAAATGTCCCACTGCTGGGCTCGGGCCTCTCCTTATAGTGGGATCCGGATAGTATTCCCACCACGCATGTCCAAGGCAGCCGGCAGGTTTGTCATATCGGTTATCTCGATGTACAGGTTGCATCACGATATTTTCCTTCACCGTTGTTAGCACGTGGTAATTGTAACAATCTGCACATTAGGTCAGAAAACTGCCTAAGTGCTGCGTGCGTTCCGGCCAGGATCGAACCCGCGCCCTTTGGGTTAGGGACGCGTGCGTTAGCCATTACGCTACCTCGACTTCGTAATTAAATTCTGTCAACTCATATCTTCGAAAATGTAGTAATGCGCGAGCGAGATAAAAAATCATAATTTACATGGGTGATATCTATTAGGCCACGACACACCTTCCATGATCAAATTGATCGTGTACTAGCAGAAGGTGATGTCAGGAGCCTTAAGAACAGACGAGCGTGCATGACAAGAGTTATGAATGTCAAAGAAGTAAGTGAGGTGTGTAAAAATAAGCCTAAATGCCGCTCTGTTGTTCGTGCTTACCCCGCAAGGGAACTGGCGTGAAGTTATATATGTATGTATGATATCTATCAAATTAGATTATACCTTGTCCAGCGGTTTATTTAAAAACACTGTATTGTGTATTAAATAAGGCATTTAACACACACGTTTATATTTAAAATTGAAATAAAAGCAAAATTACGACTAGTTAAATCTCAATCGTATTAATTGTTTGAAAAAAAAATTTTTTTTTGTTCAATTTAAAATCGAGTAATTACCCAAAATCTATTCCATTATCCGGGATGAAAAATATACTTTACTCTCGGTATTAAAATTACATATACACCGAATTTCAGCCAAATCGGTCTAATAGTTTTTCCGTAAAAGGATAACAAAAAAGAGACAAATATATTTTTATCCCGGAAACTGTCCCATTTTTCGGGATAAAAAGTATCTTATATTCATCCTTGGCATCGAAAATATAAATATATATATACACTGAGTTTCAGCCAAATCGGTCCAGTACTTTTTCCGAGTTTTAGACATGATAACAATAGTTGATGGTCTGTGCAGTGGATGTCTCGCAGAACGTAACTATTACGTCGTCTGGAACAATGAATACTGACAATTGTCACATTTGTAACTTGTAAAATTGATTGTCAAAAAATGCGCAACTTGGGCTACGTTCCAGAAGGGACTCGCAACGACCACGTTCCCGACCGCGATTTTTCCCGTTCCACTTGCTTGTGGGCTTAAACTCTAGTGGAGCGGATTGTGGAGCATTGATGAAATACACAAATGTCATTGGTTGATTTGAAAGAGTTTTTGGCGGGAACTGAAAAGAGACGTTGTGCTGTGCAGTTTTATTTTCTAAAAATGTGTAAAATTACTCTAAAATGAACAATAGTTGTAGGATATTGATAGTTTTTGAGTAGTAATTATGTGTTTTGTGAGAAATGTGAACTGTATAGTCAAATGTGGCCTTTTGAGTTTTCACAAGAACTCCGTTGAATGGCGTTAGTTGTAGCCTACAATACAACTGCGCGACTATTATACGAAGACTTAAACATCAGAATTGGCTGTATGGACTAAAGATTCCTTTGCCTGCCTTTGTGGCGAATACAACTACTACTACTACTTGATTTGAAAATCGCGCCTTTTTCAACGTCAAGAGAGAGAATTCATGCTCTGCGCTCAACGCCCATTTCGACCCACCTCTTGACATGGGTCGTTGTGAGCGCTGTGATCGAAAATGATGACGTCATCAGTGACGTTTTCGCCACAATCATAACCACCGCGGTCGCCTTGTGGAACGGCAGACGGAGCATTTTGGGCGTTGTGAGATACTAAAAGACCGGGTCCCTGATAAACTTGCAAACGTCAAAAATAAAATAAATAGTTGGACATAGTATAAATATATTTTAATTGTAATAAAAGCGATTTTCATTACAGTTATATTTGACAGCCTTTTTGGTTAAGTGGGCTAAGTTTTTACGGGACGAGCTTACTATAACGAAGACTCCGGGTTCGATTTTTTTTATTTTGTTTTATTGCAGGAGTTCAGCAGACAGGCAGACGGCCCCCTTGATGGAAAGCGGTTACCATCGCCTAAGGACATTTGCAAGACCAAAGGTGCTACAAATGCGCTGCTGTTCTCTTAAGGCATACTGGAACCTGGTCACTAATGCCGGAACACAACTGAACGTTGTTATGGCGACATACTTTAGACTAGGTGTGGTAGCCATCCAGTCGGGCAAATGCCCTACCACCTGGATATTCCTGACATAGTAAATTTCGTCAACGAACTCTTTGTTATTTACTATTGTCTGGGTGTCTAGGATGGACCCCATAGTCCATTGTATTTTACCCATAATGTAAGCGTAACTTGCTTCGTTTGGCTATTATGTATACATTGTAATCTGTGTGTTTGTATACCTATTTATTCTATATTTCTATAATTTTATAAACTTCTAAACATGCCGTGTCTGTATATTGAAGCTATTAAAAAAACAACTGTAATAGACTATATAAACTAACAATTTTTTTTAGATTTATTGACTGTTTGTTCACGATTCACATAAAAACTACTGGGCCGTTTCACTGCGGTTTTCACTGATCGACAGCAAATTCTTAAGACTTACAATCAGCGCTACTTATTATTCAGGGAATCCCGCGGGAATGTTTTAAAATTGCCAGATTGAAAAAAATCGAATTTCAATGTGATTTTTTCACTGATCGATAGCAAATTTTATGTAATAAAATATATGAACATTTTTATCACGGGATGTTTTCCGGGGGCAATTCTCGAAGTTGTTCGGGTGCATTAAAATTAGCTTATTCCGACACAGTTTCCACTAAAACGATGGTTTACATTCTTTTTCAAATGCTGCGTCACTCTGTGTCCCGGGAATCCCGCGGGAATTTAAAATCAAGCGTGGACGAAGTCGCGGGCATATCCTAGTATTTTACAGTTTTCTATACGTCAGTGTCTAATAATGTGTTACTAAGCAACAAGCTGTGGTTTATAGGAGATGCAAAAGTATTTAATACATAATAGATAATTTACAAAAGCATATACTTACAAACAAAAAACAACTTAATAGTAATTTTGTCTTTCAATAGTCTTTTCAAGCGATTTCTACAATCCCTAATTATAATTAATCATTTCAAAGATTACAAATAAAATATTAAATTATACAATAAAATAATTAACTTCATTCATGTCATTATTGCACCAGTATATTGATCGAGGAACGATTTTCCAATGTTTACTTTTAACTATAATATATTTTACTACTGGATAAAGTTACTGTTATGACGTCATGACTTTGTACACTTGTACAAAATTGATTAGCAGCGACGTTTTGTATATCACTTCTTTGCTTCAACGATGTGTTATTCTGAAAATTGAAATTTTAGAAAACAGTCTTTCTTTACCTTCAAAAAATAATTACCTCGAAACGAGTAAAGTGGCATCTTTTAAAATATATGTACACACAACAATCCTACTAATCCCACCCAAATACCATGACCAATCCTACCCACAATCACATTCCAATCATCCACCAACTTCCAACCTAACCCAACCTGAACCAATAAATCCCAAATTGTAAGATTATGAGGTATAAGCAAGTAGTTAATAAAGAAAATTAAGTTAGTTTTGGAATAAAGAGATAAAAAATAGAAAAGAAAAGTTAAACCCTGTCTTAAACCATGACGGGGAGCCCGGCGAAAAAAAAATAGGTACATAATAGATTGATAGAAAAAACTTATTCGTTTAGGTACAATAACTTTTAATGTCAGGAGCCTTAAGAACAGACGAGCGTGCATGACAAGAGCTATGAATGTCAAAGAAGCAAGTGAGGTGTGTAAGAATAAGCCTGAATGGCGCTCTGTTGTTCGTGCCTAGCCCGCAAGGGAACTGGCGTGAAGTTATGTATGTATGTATGTATGTATGTACAATAACTTTTCGAAGGTTAAAAAAACTCTTTTCTAAAATTTCAAACAAACAATCAATATATTTATTTGTAAGACTGTAGGTTATAAAGGTTAGGGTGGCGCAAAAAAAACGACTTTTTTGTTTTTGAGTGTCGTTGAAAAATGATAGTTCTTGATGTTTTAAGAACTCCCGCCAAAGGACTTCAGAAACTTATTATTTTTTGGTCTATAAAATTATACCGTTTTTGGCGATTTTTGAAAAAATAAAAAATTTGGAGCGACCTCTTAATTTTTTTTTTGAGCTATCCTTTGGCGGGAGGTCTAAAAAAATAAAAAAAAACTATAATTTTTTACACTAGACTAAAAACCAAAAAAGGCGGTTTTTTGCGCCACCCTAATACAGGTGTTATAGAATTGTAGATGCTCAGTACATTCTACCACATAGTGGTGTACAAAATGACTTCAAATTTTAAATTAAATTTACATAACTATTCCAATTTAGTAAAATATCAATTAAGCTTTGGTAATAAATGAGGAATGTCAAAAGAAAAAATAACAAATAAATCACTAAGATTTCCCATATATATAATAATGACAAGCACTTTTTTTAAGAAATTCATCTACAGTATGGAAACACTCCTTGATCAGCCACTTTTTTAAGACTACAGTGAACTTTCTTGCGGGTACGTTTATAATTTCAATTTTCAAGACAACACATTATTGAAGCAAACTAGCGATTTGATGATAAAATGTGTCACAATTGCTTTAACTGTCACCTACCTTATTAGGCTCGATTCACACTATGATCCCGTTTACGGTTCAATCTCGGTCCGGTCTCGGTCCGTTTCCGGTCCGGTTAGTTATTCTTAAAAAGCAAAGAATCAGAGTATTCTTACTATCGTATATCGCGTCGTTACCGGTTCGTCCAAAATAATATTTAACTGGAGCAAGATGGAACGTGTCATTACTAATATCGACTGTGTGAATAACGATTTTGTTTTAACTTCTGACAAATAGTGCAGACATAGCGACAGGGTCTTCAGTCTCCAGATTGGAGTTTTTGTCCCTATTTTGGGGCATTATTTTGCGCATGAGAAACTTTTCGGGATGAAAATTTTAGCGTTGAAGAAATTGAGGAAGCATTTTATCCTCTTAGCCCAGTGGTCGGCAAAGTGCGGCTCCAGAGCCGCATGTGGCTCTTTGGCTCCTTAAGTGCGGCTTTGGTACAAATATCCACGGACGGCGCAATAATAAATCTTATTCATGAGAACTTGGTATCATGACTAAAATTAAAAACAACAACATACAAACCTGACTTACTCAAACTTTCCAAGGAGATAGAAGCACATTGTTCGCATTAATAAATATTTGTTAAGTACGAAATTTAGTTTTATTTAGTGTAATAAAAATTTACTAAAAAAGCAGATTTGGCTCCCATTTTTTTTAATTGTTGTAATGTTCATATTTGGCTCTTTGGCTAATAAGTTTGCCGACCACTGCCTTAGCCTTACTCAAAATTCCATAAAATATTCGACCTAGCAGCAAAATCGCTAATAAAATTTAAATCCAAACGTGTCTGCATACATTAATTGTAATGGTATTGATTACAAGTCGCTTTTAGTGGTGATTTAATTTGAATTGACACTACAAATTGAGAACGTTGTATTTTTATGAAGTCGGTTAAAAGTAACAAAAGTTTTTCGTAATAAAACTACGTTTTAACGGTTTTAAGCGCGGTAATTTTATTTGATTTTGGTTTTCCGACGTTTGTCGGTTTGTCGCCTCTACAAAATCCTTGAAGGTGTGTAGTCAGCACACGAACACGGACTTGTCCATTTTTTTCATCCAATGATATCTATGGGGAAGAGTTTCTGTGATAGTATTATTTTGGGAGAAATCTGCATAGTGACATTTAATCGGACCGAGACCGGAACCGGACTGAACCGTGTCGTTACATTACAGTGTGAGTCGAGCCTTATAAAACTTTATAACTACTGACATCAGATTCAAGTTATAAAAATCGCACGTCAATTTAATTCATAACATAAATATAAAAATAATTGTGATTTAATTAACGAAATGTATTTTCTGTGATCATTTTTAAAAGGGCCTACGTAAATAGAGTTCTCCGTCTCGCTCGCGCATTACCACATATATGAAAATATAAATTGACTAAGTTTACTTACGAGATATGCATTCTAGGAATCACAACAATAATATTACGAATGTTCAAAAACCATTTTCCCCGCGTCCAGCCGCGCACGTCATTGGCGGCAAGCAGATTTCTTTAAAAATATTACATCTTTTGATGAATCTTGCCATTTCAACTGCTGTATTGGTAACAATAATAAGTGTTAATCAGTAAATTGTAGTCAAACATGAATGATCTAGCACTAGTTTAGAAAAAACTCTGGTTGCGGCCAATAATGCGCGTTGGATGATCGTTCGCCAACAAAGATTTTATCCGTGCAGGAACGGAGAAAGATTACTAATTCCTGCGTTGGGGCGGCCTATCGTAAGAGGCGACAAAACAACCCACATCCAGGTGGTAGGGCATTTGTCCGACTGGATGGCTACCACCCCTGGTCTAGAGCATGCCGCCATAACAACCTTGACTTGTGTTCCGGCAATAGTGACCAGGTTCCACAGCCTTTTGTGTTGCTAATGCTCACAGGCGATAGTAACCACTTTCCATCAAATGGGCCATCTGCCTGTTTGCTGAACTCATGCAATAAAAAAAAAACAATTGCCATTATACATAAAAATGGAATGAAATTTTTTACATGAATAAATTTTTACATGTATGAATCAAAATTAAAAAAATTCTAAACGTGCCGTATATGTGTACGTGAAAGCTATTTAAAAAAACAACTGGAATACACTACATAAACGATGGAGAACACAATGCATTTTTTTTTAATTTCTTGTCTGTTCGGGATTCACGTAAAAACCACTGGGCCGATGTCGATGCGGTTTGCGCCGATCGAAAGCAAATTTTTAGACTTAAAATCTACGCTTATCCCGGGAAACCCACGGCAATTTTCCTAGGAACGATTTAAAGTGGCTAGATTGGAAAAAATGCGAATTCCGTATGACGTATGAGCCAAATGCGTAACAAGAATTATTTTTTTAGTGGAAACTTAGTTGATATGTGTATTAAGTTATGTGTTTTATATTGTAAGAATTATAATTATTGTATGTTTCCCAAATAAATTAAATAAATAATAAATAAATAAATTCCAATGCGATTTTTTCACTGATCGATAGCAAATTTTATATAATAAAATGTGCGATATGCTATGCTTTTTTAAATGCAGAGGTATTGTGCGTCCCGGGTATCCTTCGGGAAATTCAGGTCGAGCGTGGAATAAGTCGCCGGCATATTCTAGTACATAATGTTATTGATGAGATTCACAGATTTGTCATAAGTCAATTCTGTCAGTTTATATCTTGAAGAATGTGCGAGCGAGACAGAAAACTCCATTTAGGTAGACCCTTAATCAAAATACGCAAATAACTATGCGGTCAATACGTTAAGGTAATTTATAAAATAAATCTTTAGTGTTATTAATCGTTTCTCTCATAATTATTGCGAACATTGTCCAGTTTTATTAATATAATAACAATAATAATTGAATTATTGCAAATAATAATTAATTGCTTCAGCTTTAAGCTACGACTTTGAAAACTTGAATACGCTGGGTGAGCTCTTCTTCTGGGGTTTGTTTTCAGCGACCTGAAATATAATTGTCCTTTAGAATTATTATTTTTTAATCTCCGGACGGACTAGGTTATCCGGCCTTACTTGTCTTATGAGGGTTAGAGAGAGACAGAGAGAGAGAGATAGAGAGAGGGGGGGGTATAACACTTTACTGTACACCGTTACAGAAAACATAGAAAAACTGATAGCCTAGAAATATTCTAAATGTGCACAATGGGCGGTGTTATCGCTAAGAAGCGATCTCTTCCAGACAACCCGTGGCAGGAAAAAAAACAGGTTCAATTTGTCAAAGGTGGTATACGTAAATATTATACGATATTCAGTTACATTTTTTTTTAAATTAAATATGTTTGTGTTTGACCACGACCACGTCCAATGCCGGTCGACGATGCGGTCGAAGATGGAGCATGCTTACCTAGATAGTACCTATTCACACGAGACTTGATAGATAGACAGATAGATAGATAGATAACACTTTATTGTACACCATTACAGAAAAACTTACGAACTAGTATTAGTCTAGTTGGGTACAAAGCGCGGCCTTATCGCTAAAGAGCGATCTCTTCCAGACAACCCGTGGCAAAAATATTCTGATTAGGAGTGACGACGGTGGTATACATAATTATTGTACGATTACTTACATTTTAATAATAAATATATAACTATACTATATATACAAATATACACATAAGTTATATACATATAAAAGATATGGTGATAATATGCAACTATTTAAACATAATAAACATATATGCAATATAATATCTACTATATATATAAAAATACATATCATTATATTGCAGATAGAATTTCCTGACTAAGTTCTTAAATGTTACTAGGGATTTTGCTTGTCTGACAGCAACAGGCAATGAATTCCAAAGTTGGACAGCCTTAACCGTGAAAGAATTATTGAAGAACGTTGTATTATGAATAGGAGTAATAAGTATAAACATATAAGTATGTAAAATATTATATAAGTAAGAATAATACATATATATCTATTAATGTGTCGGGGTGAAGGTAAGGAAAGGAATGCTCCGGTGGTTCGGGCATGTGGAAAGAATGCATGATGAAAGAATGACTAAACAGATATACAATGCAAAAGTGGATGGATGCAGAAGTCGTGGAAGGCCACGACACACCTTCCATGATCAAATTGATCGTGTACTAGCAGAAGGTGATGTCAGGAGCCTTAAGAACAGACGAGCGTGCATGACAAGAGTTATGAATGTCAAAGAGGCAAGTGAGGTGTGTAAGAATAAGCCTAAATGGCGCTCTGTTGTACGTGCCTACCCCGCAAGGGAACTGGCGTGAAGTTATGTATGTATGTATGTAATATTACATACATACATATGTATATACATAATTACATATACATAAATATACGTAAAAATATCAAACGTCACTATGTTGCAGGTAGTGCTTCTTTGTTATGTCCTTAAATATTGTTAGTGATTTAGCTTGTCTAACAGTAACAGGCAGCGCATTCCGGAGTCGAATAGCGTGTACGGTAAAAGAATTATTGAAAGAAGACAAATAATGTTTGGGAGTATTAAGTCTAAGATTAGTAGAAGGTCGTAAATTGTGAGAGGAAGAGATGAATTCAAAGCGTTCTTTGAGATAATACGGGGTGGTGGGGATAAACTAGGATATACTCATATTCTTTCACTCCTTTACAGTGTATTTATAAAGGACTGAAAGAATATGAGTATTCCGGCGAAGACGAATTGGCAACCTATGTGATACCTAAAATGATTAATACTGTTACAACTTAGGTTCCGACAAAAACAAATTCCACCTGCATATCTGTAAAAAGACATTTTATGACCTGTCGGCATTTGAACTAATTGTAATTCTTTTATGGCCGTCTTCTTTTGTTTACTTATTTATTGGCATACGTTTCTAGAGAACAGACCATTGTTTTATTGAACTCGTTTATGGCCGCTTGCGGCCGAATCATTAGCCAGGTGCTGCGGATTACGTCGACTACTATACGGGCACATTTGTATTTGTGAGGTATAAAACGACGGCCTGATGGAGAGAGGGGGTAGTCGAGCGAGAAACACGATCAAGGCGAGAAGTGTGTACATTCGGGAATCTATTAGTGACGGACTTTGCGCGTTTTATTGAATTACGACCTTCTGTATTACGTTTGGATTTGTTGTGTTCGGTTATATTTGTACTTGTGCTATACGTGTTTGTATAGTTCTAATAAACTATAATAATTCTAACGGCATTTTAATTCGAATCCCGCAACTAGTAACAATACTGTAAGTAATTTCTGTGGTGGTTTAATCAATTCACTGCTTCCTTCAATCCAGGGGCATATTATATCTGATATTACTACCTCGTCAAAATCGCCAGACACTTATCGCCTCGAAGTAAGTTTGCCTAATTTCGGTATTCTGTTAATTACAATGGCGTGCCCGTGGCAAGCAACTCTACATATAAATGTTTATAACTCGCGAAATGTTTAAAATTTTGGTAGCTTTCTAATACCTATTCACTTCGGCTAACGCCACTTCTGCTGGTGATAATACCATTTTTTTCTACTGTTATTATGTCACGACGATAGGCAGAAATTGTGAACTTAGTAGAATACAAATTTTTGACACTATCGCAAAGGATTCGTACTTTGAAAATCTTCGCAACGGCAAGATATTGAAATAGAAAGAAAGAAAATTATTTAGAACTGCAATGTAAAACCACTTAAACTTTAAAAAAAAAACAATTAGTAAATGTGGTCCTTAAGTGGTCCTAGCTAGTGCGAAATAGCAGATTGAGCCTGTAGTTCCACGGTACAGTTCAAATAGATTTTTAGTGTTTCGCTGGAAGAAAACCCTAGATTTATCTTGCTTTTGTATAGCACCACCATGGTATACCATACCATAATTCAGACCAGGAGATTCTGAAAAGCAATTTTTAGAATATTTATCTGTCTGTCTGTCTGTCTGTTCCGACTAATCTCTGAAACGGCTGGACCGATTTTGACGAGACTTTCACTGGTGTATAGATGATATTATAAAGAGTAACTTAGACTACTTTTAAAATTAGGGTTCCGCAAAAAAATCCATGCGGTAAAGAATAAAAAAGAAGGTACAAGGGCTTACAGTCCTCTCTCCGAGGAGTAGCCTCGCTTTGTCCTCCTCGTGGGGTTCCGGAGCCGCTGCCGCTCTTCTGTGCAGCTGCAGTTTCTGTCTAATTGCTTGAGACAATATTACCCTGCAAAACAAATGTACATATGTAAAAGTTAGACACAGTCCTAATTCGCTGATATTGTATAATATGTATTTTATATCTATACTAATATTATAAAGCTGAAGAGTTTGTTTGTTTAAACGCGCTAATCTCAGGAACCGCTAGTCCGATTTGAAAAATTCTTTCAGTGTTGATTAGTACATTTATCGAGGAAGGCTATAGGCTATGTTATATTTTCAAAAAAATTAGAGATCCTTACTAAAAGTCCAATAATGTAAACCAGGGTGTAAAAAAATGACCCGAAAAAGTCCTTACGCGGCGTGCGCTGCGAAAACTATTGATTATAGAACAAAACAATGTACTACCACTTTGCAGAACATATAATTGTCTACAAAAAATATCGCGTAACCATATGTCTAATTATTGTAGTTATCTCACGATAAGTGTTTTCTTTTATTTTTTTTAAATAATGCCGCCGCTTCAAACACTCTTTATTTTGTACCTTGGTATTAATCCTTATCAAAATAATTTACTCCATATTCAAGACAAATTCAATACCTTTCTAGAACTTTTTGAATTATTCAATTCGGACATTTCATTCAAAAGACATCGCGATATTTTTTATTTTATTTAATTTAGGTTTATGGCTTGGCAGCGAGGCCTTTAAGCCAGATTTTAGTTTACAATATAGTTTCTTCATTTTCTTAAGCCTATTTGTAGCACAGCTGAACTGTAGGTTATCAGCTAGTGCCATTCAACGGAGTTCTTGTGACAACTCAAAAGGCCACATTAGACTATACATTTCATATTTCTCACAAAACGCATAATTACTACTCAAAAACTATCAATATCCTACAACTATTGTTCATTTTAGAGTAATTTTACACATTTTTTGAAAATAAAATTGCACAGCACAACGTCCCCTTTCAGTTCCCGCCAAAAACTCCAGATATCGCGATATTTAAAATGTAAGTATTAGTGTTGTAGCCAAATATACTAATATGTTTGATTGAACGCGCTAATCTCAGGAACTACTGGTCTGATTTGAAAAATTCTTTCAGTGTTGGATAGCCCATTTATCGAGGAAGGCAATATAGACTATATATCATCACGCTAAGACCAATAGGAGCGGAGAACCGATGAAGAATGTTTCAAAATCGGAGGGTTTTGAAAGCAAATTCCACGCGGACGACGTCACGGGCACAGCTAGTGTGTATATATATCTGTATGTATTTTATTATATAAATATTTTCAGATAAGTAAATGTACATTCAGGTATAAGTAGTTATATGCTTAAGCATATAAACTTTAATGTACACAACCCTTCTGAATTTTTGTTATTTAAGTATTCTTCAATAGTGTAGTATCCCTTTTTTAGCAAGATGCTTTTTAATTTAGTTTTAAATTTAGTGAAAGGCAGATCTAACATCTATTTAAATACAAGTTTTATTTATTACGAAAGTTTCTAATAGAAATGTATAAGCGAATAATTGAGCTGGAAACCCGAGCGTGTGGTAACCAGGATCGTGGTATATTAAGCAAAGTAAATAATATAAAACCATCGACAACTATAAACGTGGTAAGTGCATCCACTACATTCTCTTGTGTATTGCTATAGACGAGATATAAGAGACTTTCAAACAATAATTCATCGGCCCACAAAAAAAGTGGTGTGTACTTTTGAGCAGACTCATCACTTTCGATGCGTTGAATCTGAATCTTGGATAAGTTTGGTCCACACACTCTCAAAATTTTGAATAGATTGCAAAAAACCGCAATAAATGGCATAAAAATTGCGGTTTGATGGAATTAGATCAAGTATGAATTTTATGTATTTCTAATTTTATATTTAACTAGCTGACCCGGCAAATTTCGTACCGCCTCAGAATCAATAAATAAAAAACGTTGATTTCTGAACGACGGGACGAACATCAAACGTTTGACATTCAAAACCAAAATAATTTAAAAAAAAATTAAAAGTCACTCTTGAATTTAATTTGATTTCTGAACGACTTTTAAATTTAATTCATTTCTAAACGACGGGAAGAACATCAAATGTTTGACAGGTGGGAATAGTTTCTAAGGGAAAGCGAAATTGTTGTGTTTCCAAGCATTTTTCTCATATTTACTCACCTTTTAAACCTTCCCTGGACTTCCACAAATAATTCAAAACCAAAATTAGCCAAATCAGTCCAGCCGTTCTCGAGTTTTAGCGAGATTAATGAACAGCAATTGATTTTTATATATATATAGAATAACTGGAATTTTTAACAATATTCATCCCGTCATTTTTATCCCGAAGAATCGTATATTTTTGCTGGATAGAGACTCGAAATTCACAAAAACCAAACGGAAACTAGAGTACAAAATAGTTATACAGATTTTAAATACAGAGTAAACAGTCTTACCGCCTAGTATCATTCTTAGTGGCTAAAAGCAGATCGAGCCACGTCCAGGTGACGTTGTGGTATTCCAGAGTGGGGATGACCAGCGGAAGGTCCCTCACATCCTCAAGGTTCTTCTCCTTGCTGCCCTTGTACGACACACGGACAGGCACTTCAGGTATCTTTATGTATATGAATAGTTTGTTCTTCTCTGCTCTCTCCTGCACAAGCAAAGAACAAAGCTAATTAAGTAACTCGATTATCAACTGAGTGCTGTACAGTAAACGCCTTTATATACACGAGAAGACAAGTATTGCCTTTTGTATTTACTTTAAAATCTATAAAGTTGTTTTATTTAAACAGCCCATAAATGTCCAACTACTCGGCTCGGACCTCCCATTATATACGGGAACGGATAGTATACCCGCCTTGTCCAAGGCGGCTTGGCAGGTTTGACACATCGGTTATCTCGAAGTGCAGGTTGCATCACGATGTTTTCCTTCACCGTTGTTAGCATGTGGCAATCGTAACAATATGCACATTAGGTCAGAAAACTCCTAAGTGGTGAATGCGTTCCAGCCAGGATCGAACCCACGCCCTTTGAGTTTGGGACGCGTGCGCTGGCCATTACACTAACACGAAAAGCTATAAACTGATCATTTTTAACAATACTTCTCATCAATCAATCAAAAGTGTTTCTGTCTGATAACAGTTACAAAAAAATTGCGACACGTGAACGTTGCTCGGCCTACTGAATGCACCTTGCTCATGCGTCATAGATTCGCGGATACCCCCAGGTTTAATTTATTTTGGTATACATTATCTTTTACAAAACTCTGTTACCAATATTCTGTTACCTGAAGTCTATTACCGATAGTCTGTTACCAGAAGTCTGTTACCTGAAGTCTATTACCAAAATTCTGTTACCAAAAATCTGTTACCAATAGTCTGTTACCAGAAGTTTGTTACCAGAAGTCTATTACCAAAATTCTTTTACCAAAAATTTGTTACCAATAGTCTGTTACCAGAAGTTTGTTACCAGAAGTCTATTACCAAAATTCTTTTACCAAAAATTTGTTACCAATAGTCTGTTACCAGAAGTTTGTTACCAGAAGTCTATTACCAAAATTCTTTTACCAAAAATTTGTTACCAATAGTCTGTTACCAGAAGTTTGTTACCAGAAGTCTATTACCAAAATTCTGTTACCAAAGCCAACTAACAAGCAAACTAACAGCCTATGACTATAATTGTGTTTCCAAAAGTCTGTTATTACAAGTCCTGAAATAATAATTGCATGTTCTACTCTCCAATATTAAATTTTACGTATTACTTTAATCGTTATGAATGTCAAAGAAGCAAGTGAGGTGTGTAAGAATAAGCCTGAATGGCGTTCTGTTGTTCGTGCCTACCCCGCAAGGGAACTAGCGTGAATTTATATATGTATGTATGTATGTACTTTAATCGTAAAAAGAATTTCAAATCCTAAATTGAATCGTGACTAGCATTCGCTAAAATAATTATTTAAAAAAAGAACTCTGACAGAACAACAGAACTCTAATACTGAACTAACATTGACTGCTGTCAGTATGGAATGATCTCCAAAGACAAATCTCGACGCCATGTCATATATCCAACGAAATTACACACAGTGGCGAGAATGGTGAAAGAAGAAAGAAAGAGTTTTAAAGAAAAGTTTCAGAGTGTCTCAAATACTGCGCAAGAGTCTAATTAATACAAAAAAGTTATCCATAATTAATGAGCCATTTTTTGCTTTAACCCTTAAGACAATTATCGATATACCAAAAAGCCGCAAGACTAACACTATCACTATCTCGTAATATACCAAGAAAATATACCCATTTCATACAAATCATACATACATACATAACTTCACGCCAGTTCCCTTGCGGGGTAGGCACGAACAACAGAGCGCCATTTAGGCTTATTCTTACACACCTCACTTGCTTCTTTCACATTCATAACCCTTGTCATGCACGCTCGTCTGTTCTTAAGGCTCCTGACATCACCTTCTGCTAGTACACGATCAATTTGATCATGGAAGGTGTGTCGTGGCCTTCCACGACTTCTGCATCCATCCACTTTTGCATTGTATATCTGTTTAGTCATTCTTTCCACATGCCCGAACCACCGGAGCATTCCTTTCCTTACCTTCACCCCGACACTCTCTTTCAGACCAACTCTCTTTCTTACTTCGGTATTACGAACGCGATCCGCGGGCGTCACTCCGCAGAATCATACAACTCCTATACAAACAGAGTGAGACAACAACACGATTAACAATCACGTGCACAAACGCGATCTGCACTCTCATCGCGGACACATATATGCTAATAGTGAGCTAAAGGGTTAACCAGCCTTCAAACATACTAAGATGAAAAGTCCAAGAACTTTATTTTAAAAAGAATCGTTATTTGGCCCTTCCTTAAGTTAACTAACAACAAATAGCAAAATTCAACGAATTAGTCAAAAAAGAAAAAAATTGAAAAAATTAAACACATACATGGACAGCAGTTTTCATTTTAAGATAAAGCAAACTAGCACATACATGGTTGCGTAAGGTTAACACAATGTTTCCTGAGTTCGGCCTATGGCGGCTACACGGTGGATGCAATCAGGCCACAGCTGACGGAATGGGTCAACCGCACCAGCGGCACCCTGACCTTCAGGACGACACAGATACTTACCGGACACGGATGTTTCGATAAGTATCTGTGTCGCATTGTGGGCTGCTTGCCTTCCCCGGACTGCCGCCAGTGCGGCGCGCCCGACACGGCGTTACACACGCTTGTCGAGTGCGCCGCATGGGCGCCGCAGCGTTTCGAACTTGAGACGCACGTAGGTCCAGTCGACTCGCTCTGCGACTTGGTCAAGGCCATGCTGCAGAGCAGCGACAATTGGGGGGCTGCGGTTACTTTTTGCGAGACAGTAATGTCACTCAAGGAGGCCGCAGAACGAGACAGGGAGAGAAGTCCTGCAGCGCGTGCCAATGCGTCTTCTCGAGGTCGCCGGCCTTCAGCTGGCACCCGGAGAGGCAGGTACGCGCATTACTTCCCTCCCTGAGTTAGGTTCCGTTTACCGCGGGGGGCCTTTAGCTTGCTAGGAAGAGCAAAGGACCTTCTACCCCCGCACAACGAAGTGGGGTGTGTTCTCCCAGGGCACACTCCAGGCACTTTATTGCGCTGGATCGGCTGGGCGTAACCATGTTCTAAATCTCAGCCTTTCCAACACATTCAAAGCGCAGGGTCGTCAGGGAGGAGGGGGTTTTTAGTGGGTATTGGGGTTGCTCGCCCGTGCAGCAACGCTCGGAGTCTTCCACACTATTCTGTGACGTCGATCGCGGACGGAGCGCTGCCAAGAGCATACTATTGCTGCAGTGTTATCGCCCCCGACCGACGCGTGTCGTTCCCCTAGCAACGACCCAGTTTGTGCGTAAATCGGTTAAGCATTTTCCCTCGCCTCAAAACCAAAAAAAAAAAAAAAAAATGTTTCCTGAGTTTTACCGCTTCGGGGGCCTTTAACTATCAAGGGAGCAAAGGATTCATCACCCCCGCTGACGAAGTGAATGTGTTCTGATTCCCGGGGCACATTCAGGCACTTTTTGCGCTGGATCGGACTGGGCGTAACTACGTTCTAAGTCTCAGCCTTTCCTACATAAAAAGCGCGGGGCACATGGGAGGTTTTAGTGGGTAGTGGATGTTACCCGTGCAACTTCTCTGAGTCTCCACACAAGCTGGCTTGATTATTGTTCGGATTGCCCCTTATCTTTTTTTTTATTGCAGGAGTTCAGCAGACAGGCAGACGACCCACTAGATGGAAAGCGGTTACCATCGCCTATGGACATTCTTAACAACAAAGGTGCTACAAATGCGCTGCTGCTCTCTTAAGGGAAACTGGAACCTGGTCACTAATGCCGGAACACAACACAAGGTTGTTATGGCGGCATACTCTAGACCAGGGGTGGTCGCCATCCAGTCGAGCAAATACTCTACCACCTGACTGTGGGTTGTTTAGTCGCCTCTTACGACAGGCCGCCGGGCCGCAGGAAATTGTATTCTTAAGGTATTATCAAAGGGGCCTTCATGATCAACTATGGTCTAATCCCTTGCAAAAGACCCGGTATTGTGCGAAAATAGCATTTCCTCCGCCTTAAAAAAAAAACGTTTCCTGAGTGAATTTTTAAAAATGTCAAAGATTTTAAGCTTTTCTGAATCTGGTAAGAAAAGTAGGGTTTTTTCATGAATAATTAATTTTATTATGAACGGAATGATGAGAATTATAATATTTATATTGAGTTGGACGAGTATTGCTTAAAATATGAATCAATTCAAATGTTCGCGTAAAAGAACAACAATCTGAACATAGCGTATATGGACAATCGTTCATTAACCTTCAGTAACTTGTAAATATTATAAACATTTTCCTTGTATTCAATGACAATTGTTTCTAATAATTTCGTACGTAAACAATGCCTTCTGACAAATTACCACTCACATTCCTCTAACCACAGGATTACATATTATAATGATTAATAATCGACGTCATGTTTGTCTGTCTTACGTTTCATTCCATAGAAACTTGAAGGGCGTTCTCTCAGACATGACCCAATTTAGCCAATCGGTTTTGTATTTAAATTATTCTAAACCGCAAGTCCTTTAATAAAGAAAAATATAATACATACAGGAAAATATAACAAAACACTGTTTTGTTATATAACTAAATGTAGCCATAAGTAATAAAACTACGTTTTAACGGTTTTAAGCGCGGTAATTTTATTTGATTTTGGTTTTTCCGACGTTTCGGCCACTTTTCAGTGGCCGTGATCACGGAAGACAAAGATGTCAAGTGTCAACGAGTATTGTTAAAGTTTTATTTAGCCTACCGCCAACTTATTAATTTTAATTATTTATCTTTATTTTTAATTTTGTTTATGGTTATTATTTACTCTATGGGAGCCTAATCTAATTTACTACCGCATCGCAACATGTTATGGCTTGAAGAGAAGAAGCGGCGCAAGAAACTCTTCAGCAAACATGCCTAGCTCTAATAATTTTATATAATATTTAAAAAAAAAACAAAATCAAATAAAATTACCGCGCTTAAAACCGTTAAAACGTAGTTTTATTATGTATACAAGTCGCGAAAACTTAAGAAAATATTAGCCATAAGTAGTTTAGTGGCTAATGCATTAATGTTTCATTCCGATAGGTGTCGATTCAAAGGACGCTTTCCTTTAGTATCTCACAACGCCCAAGATCCTCCGTCTGCCGCTCCACAAGGCGACCGCGCTCGTTATGCTCGTGGCGAAAACGTCATCATTTGCGATAACAACGACCAATATCAAGAGGTGGGTCGAAATGGGCGTTAACCACAGAGCATTAATTCTCTCTATCTCTTGACATTGAAAAAGGCGCGATTTTCAAATCAACCAATGACATTTGTGTATTACGTCGTTTATGACATCAACGCTCCGTAATCCGTTCCACTATAGTTTATGGTTGTATCGTTCGCAAGCAAGTGGAACAGGAAAAATCGCGGTCGTGAGCCAATATGTTATAGTATGTAGAGATTAGGAAGTTTTGGAGTTTATACACCAAGAATCGAGTTTCATGTAAGGGCTCCGGTACAGAAATATTATGAAGATTGAAATAATACAAGCGTGTGAAACTTCTATATAGACGGGGTCTTAGGATTTTTATGTCACGAAAAAGCGTTACGGCCGCCTTGGAAGAGCGGAATAAATTTAAACTAGATGTGGCGAGAGGCGGCATAATGTTAGAGTAGACTATCGATGTTTTTATAGGTTCCGGATCGAATTCAGTTTTTTTGTTTAATAAAATAAAATATGTTTAAATAAAAAATGCATTAATTAAAATGTACCTATCCTAATCAAATCATAATCTTCAGTAAACCTGCGAAAAATCGAATTGATTGATTTGAGATTGTTAATGTCGGCCCTGATGGCATTCCAGGGCGTGCGTGGGTTCTTTCGTATGACGCCCTGGAGTCCCGACTATTGGGGCTCTTCACAACGTGCCTAAAGCAAGGCCAGTTCCCCCGAAAGTGGAAGACCGGAAAACTGGTCCTACTTCAAAAGGAAGGGCGCCCCGCAGAATCTCCGGCCGCATACCGGCCCATAGTGTTGCTGGACGAGGTGGGCAAACTCTTCGAGAGAGTCATTGCAACCCGCCTCGTCCAGCACCTATCAGGAGAGGGGCCGGATGTGGCCGATGTTCAGTTCGGCTTTCGTCAAGGACGCTCCACGATAGATGCAATCATGCGGGTGAAGAGCCAGGCGGAAGAAGCAGTCTCCAGAGGCGAAGTGCTCTTGGCGGTATCCTTGGACATCGCCAATGCGTTCAATAGCATGCCCTGGAGTTGCATTAGGGAGGCGCTTCGATACCATGGGGTGCCGATCTACCTCCGTCGCATAGTCGGGGCGTATCTCAGTGACCGGGCCGTCATCTTCCCGAGTCAAAACGACTGGGGACGCCGAGAAATGTCATGCGGTGTCCCACAGGGGTCGGTATTGGGACCGATCCTGTGGAATATTGGCTATGATTGGGCGTTGCGGGGCGTCCTCATCCACGGTGTGAGCATAACGTGCTATGCAGACGACACGCTCGCCCGGGGGAGGACGTACTCCGAGGCAGCCATTCAGGCAACAGCTGGGGTAGCACAGGTAGTCTACCGTATCCGGCGACTTGAGGTGGCCTTGCACAAGTCCGAGGCCGTGGTGTTTCACGGACCTCGGAGAAAGCCACCCGCGGGATCCAGCATCACAGTGGGAGGAATCCGCATCGATGTCAAACCGACCATGAAATACCTTGGATTGGTCCTCGACAGCCGATGGGACCTCTTAGCACATTTCCAGCAGGCGGCCCCCAGGCTCAAGAGGGCGGCGGGCGCGCTCACACGCTTGCTGCCCAACATAGGGGGACCAAACGCGTTGTGCCGAAAGCTCTTCGAAGGAGTCGTGCGGTCCATTGCCCTTTACGGGGCCCCGGTGTGGGCGGGCGCCCTGGCGGCTCGCAACGTCGCCACCTTGCGGCAAACACAGCGTATGCTAGCCGTCAGGGCCGCCCGAGGGTATCGTACGATATCCTTTGAAGCGTCTTCCCTGCTCGCCGGCAGTCTGCCGTGGGACCTGGAGGCCAGAACGCTGGCCTCCTTGTACGTTTGGCGAAAGGAGAAGGAGGCCAGCAGTGGCCGACCTGCACCCCGCGAGATTAAGGGGCGCAGAGAAGAACTCCGTCAGGTCCATGTGGCAGAATGGGCTAACCGCCTCAACAACCCCAGTGCCGGCCTCGCCCTCATCGAAGCGGTGAGGCCGATAATGTCAGAATGGCTGAATAGGCGCCATGGCACCCTGACGTTCCGCCTGACGCAGGTCCTCTCGGGACACGGATGCTTCGGAAAGTACTTGTATCGTATAAGACGGGAGCAGACGTCGGGATGCCATCACTGCGTTGGCGGCGAGGAAGATACGGTGCTGCACACCCTGCAGGTGTCCTGCTTGGGACGAGCAGCGCTGTGATCTTATCGCGGCCATTGGAGCCGACCTGTCACTCCCGGCCCTGGTCAAGGCCATGGTCGGGAGCGCCGACGCGTGGAACGCGGCTGTCTCTTTCTGCGAGACCGTAATGTCTGTGAAAGAGGCGGCGGAGTGGGACAGGGAGCAGACGAGCACACTCTCGCCCCGCCAAAACCGGCGGCGGCGACGGAGGGTCGTGAACGACGACCTCCAACCGCCCTAGGCTACGGCCGCGCGGGGGACCTGTAGGGGAATCAGGTCCCTCGTACACAAAGGCCGGAGAGGAGGGACGCGAACCGATCCGTGCGCCCCCTCTCACCTCGTGGTGAGACCCGAGGTAGTCGGAGAAGCCCAGCTCTCCAGCTTACACTTGAGGGGCCAGCCCGCGACCGGGCCGGCCATCGTCCGTCCGGGCTAGAGGTGAATGCGTGAGCGAGCCCACAGCCCGGACATGGGACGCAACGAGGGTCAGCCAGGGGTTTTAGTGGGTATCCCCAACCGCGGTGTGGCAATAACATTCCTGCGGGAGTGCTAGTGCCACCCCGACGGGGCGAATCCCACACGCCCCACCGCGCTTCCCCCGCGGCGGTTTGTCCTCAAGCGGATTTCCCCTGGGAAAAAAAAAAAAAAACTTGTCCAATTTGAAAACCTGCCCGTAAAACTTCAAGTTAAAATTTTGTTGCGATTCGTTTTTCCACTTGTCCGTTGAAGTTTCACTTCTACTATGTGTCCCAGCACACATTTCGATTTTTATTATACAACTAGGATACGCCCGCGACTTCGTCCACGCTTAATTGAAATTCCCGGGACGCAAAGTACCGCAGCATTTAAAAAAGAGTGTAACCCATCGTTTTAGTGAAAACCGTGTCGGAATAAGCTAATTTTTATGCACCCGAACAACTACAAACCGCTCAATTCCCGGGATAAAAAATATCACATATTTTTATTACATAAAATTTGCTATCGATCAGTGAAAAAGCCACATTGGAATTCGATTTTTATTTAAATCTGTCTATTTTAAATAATTCTCAGAAAAATTCTCGCGGGATTCCCAGAATAAGAACTAGCGCAGTTTTTAAATCTAAGAACTTGCTGTCGACCAGTGAAAACCGCATCGAAATCGGCCCAGGAGTTTTTTTTTAAATGAATCCTGGCACACTTCACAAACAAACCAAGACACACAAAGAGCCTAAAAATTAATAACCCAGACACAGAAAAGAAAAAACCAACACACATGGCACTAGATAGGACTATATATAAGTATAGATATAAGGCCAACACTGCACATGCACTTCCTCACAACACCAGCATGTAACAGATACACTCTACATTAGTATAAGTTTAGTATTAAAAATAGGATAAATTAATATAATAAGTTAATCTTAAGGTACACCATAACATATAAATCACTAAATTAATGTCACACGGTAACAAAAATAAACAATAAGCGTGTATGGACTCTAAAATTTTTCATAGAAATTAAGTAGTAAAAAAAGGTACGGAACTCGAGTCCGTAGATATGTTAATAATAATTTTAAAAAAATGAATCCTGAACAAACAGACAAAAATCTAAAAAAAAATTACATCGTGTTCTCCATCATTTATATAGTCTATTTTTTTTAAAGCTTCAATGTACAAACACGGCAAGTTTAGAATTTCGCAATATTATAGATTTTTGTTTATAAAAAAGTCGTGGTAGCGTAATGGCTAGCGCACGCGTTCCAAACTCAAAGGGCGTGGGTTCGATCCTGGCCGGAACGCATGCACCACTTAGGCAGTTTTCTGACCTAATGTGCATATTATTACAATTACCACGTGCTAATAACGGTGAAGGAAAACATCGTGATGCAACCTGCACATCGAGATAACTGATGTGTCAAACCTGTCAAGCCGCCTTGGACAAGCGTGGCGGGTATACTGTCCGTTCCCCCTATCGTGGGAGGCCCGAGCCCAGCAGTGGGATATTTATGGGCTGTTATTACTATTACATAGATTTATGAGCGGCAAAATTTTACCTTCATTTTCTCAACATCATCCTTGTCTTTCTTGTCTCTCTTCACATAGAAATTAGAATTCGAGTCCTTTCCCTTCTTCTTGACTTTCTTGGAGCCTGTCGAAACGAGGCTAGCTGATGAGGAAGGCCTCAGGGTGCCCTCCTCGTCTTCCACGTCGTCAATGGAGTCGGGATCCCGTTCGGGGAAGCAAAACTTCAGCATTGTGTTGAAGAATTTCTTCGTTAGGCCTGTATAATAAGGTGAACAATTTTTATTCATGCAAGAACAGAGAAAGAATACTGAAGATATACACTAATTCCTGTAGTAGGATGGAGTATCATAAGAGGTGATAAATCAACTCATAGCCATGTAGGGTATTTGCCCGTGTGGATGGCTACCACTCCTGGTCTAGTATGCCGCCATAACAATCTTGAATTCTGTTCCAGCATCAGTGGCTAGGTCCCAAAGTCCTTCCCTTCGAGGCCGGCAGCACATTTATAGCATTAAATTCGAAATTGTTGCAAAGTTTTAATTGACATTTTTACAGGAATAAGACCAGTTTAGTGGCACTAACAGAGATTGCAGAATGTATTAAGACTTACAGGTTGGCCAAAGAGAGTAGAAAATAACAGTGGCGCCACTTTCGCACATTTGTCCGAACTCTAACAAACCCAACTGGGAGAGCTAAACAGGCACCTAAGGAGGTAAGTCTGGTGCAGACTATTCCAAAGTAGAGAGAAATGGGCCCCAGGTTAGGAGGTAGGGACTATAATGTGTTAAACCGCGATGGTACTTTAATTCATAGACATATCGATCAACTAAGAAACCGGCCATGCCGTAGTCCTAGTGATACCACTAGGGTAGTGTTATGTCCTAGCGCTAGACCTCAACGTGACTATTTTCAGAGAGAGCTATCTGAATCTAAAGATGGTACGGTAGAGGCGTACGTAGAACCTGTGACTCCGAGAAACAGTGCAATGGACCCCCAACCGGGAGCCAATGGCTTGGTCCAGGCCCAGGAACGAATTATTATTCCGCAGCAATGTTTTGGTCCGGCAGCAAACTAGATAACTCAGTCTCAGCAAACCGCCTATTTATAAACATTGATTTTCCTTGAAATTTTCCATTTGTTAGTATTTGTTACATCACGTACATCGAATAATTTATTGCTAAATAATTAGTAAGATTATAAATGAGTAATCCATGTACGTGCCAAAATCTGTCAATACAGAAAACAGAAAACCTTCGGAGACGCATCTACGAATTTGTTTAAGTTTTACATAGTATCACGTAGCAGTTAAGATTTATGTATCTAAGTTTAATGTAAAATTAATTAAGCAATAATTACATCTAGAGTACAACAGTCGTAGTCTTATTTTGTACTCTTCTCCACCGATTGAACCTAGCTCTAGCATGGCAACTGAGCCATGGCACATAATAATAAACCCCCACAGTGTCTTTAGTTTTCGTAGGAAGGTCTGTGATGTTTGTACTTTAAAGGTTCGTTGTATTTTTATAATGAGTCCCTTGAAATGTCACGTCATGTCATTCGGTTATTAAATCGGGAGAATATCAAGATGTATTTATTTCCGAATATTACACCAACACTACGACAAAAGAAATGTTGGTACTTACTAGTAACTTTTAGTATTACCTCAAACATAGTGCAAGTATCAAGTTAGTTTGTTTACGACACACCCATTTTGTCAACATAACCTATGATGTTTACTTTAATAAAATAACGGCTATCAATTTTGTAAGCTTTATAACACCTTGTCCTGATAAACAGGACAAAATTAATTAATTCATTTGCCTCACTATCGATTATGAGCCATATAACATAAAATAGGTCGATCGCACCTGCCATTCTAGTCCAGATAATTAAAAATCAGATTATAGCCATTTTTAGCGGATTATAGACTTTTGACACAATATCAAAAATTGAAATAACATGGATAAATTAGCATTGTTTGCATTTTCCTGACATTGACTATAGATAAGATAGAATATTGTCAGAGGACAAAATTAAAATTAATTAGAGTTCTAAACATTATTGCCAGGCTGTACTCGTAGATGAGTGATTTACTTATTGGAGTTTTTGACCGGAACTGAAAGGAGATATTGTGCTATGCAATTTCATTTTCTAAAAATGTGTAAAATTACCCTAAAATGAACAATAGCTGTAAGATATTAATAGTTTTTGAGTAGTAACTATGTTTTTTTGTGAGAAATGTGAACTGTATAGTCAAATGTGGCCTTTCGAGTTGTCACAAGAACTCCGTTGAATGGCACCAGTTGATAATCTACAGTTCAGCTGAGCTATACATAGGCTTAAGAAAATGATGAAACTATATTGTAAACTAAGATCTGGCTTAAAGGCCTAGCTGCCAAGCCGTAAACCTAAATAAATAAATGGTTTACCTATCCTAATGGGCACGACGTTGACCTCGAAGTGCTCCTTGACGGCGATCCCGCCGACGGGCGGCCGGTCGCGGCAGAAGACGCGCAAGGCCGCGCGCCGCGCGACAGGCGCGCGCCCCGACGCCGCTTGCGGCACCAACACCTTACGCAAGCAATAATGAACATATTTACTTACTCTGTTGGCTTAGCGACCCAAAGTGGGTCTTGACCTCTGAAACGAGGACATGCCATTTTCCCTGTCCTGCGCAGTTTCTTGTCAATTATTAGTTCGAAGCTCCGACAGGTCAACCTTCACTGTCCTTCCAGCGATATTTGGGACGGCCGACCGGACGCCGACCTACCGGCCGTCCCCAATATGCTTTCCTCACGCTGCGATCCTCTACCATCCGTTCTACGTGAACGAGCCCGAATGATCCCGCGGAGGCGGTGAGCTTTTATTTCTCGTATATGTGAGGCTCGGCCACGACAATCTCGATTTCGAGGTTGGTTCGGATCCTCCAGCTACCATCCTCTCTTTTTGTTGGACCCAGAATCTTACGGAGAACCTTCCTTTCCGCTACTAAAAGCTGGTTCTCCTCCTTGAGGGTAAGCGTCCAAGCTTCGCACCCATAAATCAGGATGGGCCGTATGACAGTTTTAAAGATTCTGATTTTGCTTTTCTGTTTAGAAGCCTGGACACCAGTACCTTATGGAGGGCTGCACAACGCCTCAGGGCTTTTTATATACATATAAGTATTTCATCCTCTCTGGTGTTTGTGTCGATGACTGTGCACCCCAGATATTTGAATTTGACTACCGCTCTATATATAACATCTCCAACATGAAGGTTATGGCGTAATAATGAACATAAATAAATTTATTTCAAAATGGAATCTTACGAATTACTCATTGAAAGTCATTTTTTTTTATTTCAGATTTCAGCAGACAGGCAGGGGACCCACCTGATGGAAAGCGGTTACCATCGCCTATAGACATTTGTAACATCAAAGGTGCTACAAATGCGCTGCCGATATCTTAAGGGAGACTGGAACCAGGCCACTGACACCGGAACACAACTCAAGGTTGTTATGGCGGCAGTCGGGCAAATACCCTCCCACCTGGCTGTGAGTTGTTTTGTCACCTCTTACGACAGGCCGTAGGAATTAGTATTCTTTCATCGTTCCTGCGCGGATGGAAATGAGTCGACCACCACTTCTAGTTACTGTTAAAGGAGAAGAAGCAGCGCAACAAACTGCCCAGCAACATATCTTTACTTCATACATTATTATACCAACTTACTCATTGGTTAAATGAGGATATCGACCTCGACGTCAAGTCCCATATCTCAGCAGCTTGGGGGACAGGTATCATTTGTGACCCCAAAATGCCGGTTAAATTAAAAGGACAGGTCTATAAATCCATCATTAGACCTGTCCTTTTGTATGGCAGTGAAGCGTGGTGATGGTGTAGCAGAGATGAATATGTTGCGATGGATGTGTGCAGTGACGCGGAAAGACCATGTCAGGGACTCCCGCATCCGCGGCAGTCTTCATGTCCGTGACATAGCAGACAGACTACAAGAGCGGCGCTTACACTGGTATGGCCACGTTTTACAGAGACCGGCTGATTATGTGGGGAACAAATTTATACCCATGCCGCTTCCACCAGGTCCCGGTCGAAAGGGAAGGATCAAGAAATGCTGACTTGTCATTGTGAAGGATGACATGTTGAAGATCGCGCGAAGTGGAGTAGAAAAAGTAGAAAAACGTACCCTAGTGAACGCCCCGAACGCAACCGGGATTTAACGCTCGGATGATGATGACTCTTTGGTTAAATAACTAGCACTTGCGCGCAAACTATACCAAAATATTTTTTATTAAAGTGTGGAAGTCGACATTTTTAATTATAAAACAATTACCTCAGGGAATGGTTCATTTGGTAATAAGTTGGTGACGCGAACATATCCAACTTCAAGCTGATGTTCCACCGAATCGTCAGATCTTGATGTCTTCGTATACCTACAACAAAGTTACTGGTCAAGATAATCTAATAAAAACATTACAATACTAATCATATCACTATTAGAATTTCGAAATTATGTGCCTTGAATTAATAAACTATATTTTTCAGGGAAAGAAGTTTTATTTTATTTAAGTTTATGACTTGGCAGCTAGGCCTTTAAGCCAGATCTTAATTTACAATATAGTTTCTTCATTTTCTTAAGCCTATGTGTAGCACAGCTGAACTGTAGGTAATCAGCTAGTGCCATTCAACGGAGTTCTTGTAACAAATCAAAAATGTTGTTAGAGCTGGCCCGAATCCTGCAGAGCAACGAGGCAGCACTTTCCCTAACAACAGCGTAATAGTCGTCAACTCGTGCTTCTGCGAACATACCTGTTGCACTGCAGAACCTGGGCAGCCCGATCAACATCCTAAAAGCACGTAACAATCTCCGACGCCGGAGATACTCACAGGAAATTGGTGAGCAGCAGATCGGCGATTCCGAGCTGGCCGTCGGCGTCGGTGAGCCGCCAGCGGGCGCTCTTGAAGCAGATCTCGTTGTAGCGGTGCGGCGGCGCGTGGTGGCCGCGCGGCGCGGGCGCACTCGACGCGCGCCGCACCTCGCGCCACGCGCGCACCATCGCGTCCAGCTCCTCGCCCAAGGACCACACGGACTCCTTACATTCGTTCACCTGCATCGCGCAACAACAATTGTCAACGATGCCAAAATAGTTTGTGTATTTGGAATTGGATGAATAGCAACTCATAACCCGATCCGGCACCGGCTTCGGTTTCAAAATATACGCTAAGATTGCAAAATTAAACATACAAAAGAAAATACATCTTAAGTTAGGTGTCTGTATTTAGAAGTATAAGTTTTATTTACAAAAATAATTCAGTATGCGGTGGTTCGCCATTACGGCGTGCTTGCTTCTGAATTATTATAGTTATTTGTTTATTATTCACGGAATTTACTCAGTTTTTTGTTCATGCCGCTTCTTCTCCTTTGAACAGCGATAACACATTGCGAAGCGGTATAGAATAAAAAATCGGTTTAAATTTTGACTTACATATATGACCCTCAAAATGTGTTCTCCAGTGGAACTTATTTTAAATAAATAAATTTGAAATTGCCAAAATGGATTTTCTGCAGTTCTAAAAATGTTTTTTTCAAAGCCACTTTTATCTTACACCAAAGTCACTTTCATCAAATACTGTACTTTTTTATGCTGATCGTGGAGCCTTAATTTCTACAACAGCGATGTAGTTGACGCTTGCATCATACGATATGTCTTTTCAGCCGACTTAGCCTAGCCGAATTACCACTCCGCGACTGATACATAGACTCACTCACTAAAATAAACAATTACAAAAAAAACATAATTACAATACTTCTTGGCAAAACAACAGGCAGCCTTATCGCTAAAAGAAACCTAGCTTAAAAGAAATTCTTAACTAATCTGGCGATTAAAATCTGACGATTTAAATATATAGATACTTACGCTAATTTATAAATTTAATAATATTATTACGAGTGCGGGACTCGAATTAAAATGTCGTTGGAATTACTATAGAATTTATTAGAACTATACAAACACGTATAACACAGGTACAAATATAACTGGACACAACCAGTACAAACTGCACGATTCAATAACACGCGCAAAGTCCGTCACTATATAGCTTATCGCTCTTGCTCGTATCGTAATCGTCGCTTAGCTGCCTCACACACCCCCCTCTCCCTCCGTTCAAAGGATCGTGTGGACTGAAGTTTCCGAGAAACCGTAATCTGCACACCCTGCGGCCATAAACAAGTACAATAACAATAGGCTATTGTCTAATTGCAAATTTTAAACACAAAGTAAACAAAAGAAGTCCAAATGCAGGGAACGCAATAAACCAGATGTGCAAAGACGCTAATGTTATATCATAATACAAATTCCCGAAACAGAATATTTTAATTACCTGATCATCGAGATTCTTAAGCTCTTCAATGGCCACGGGATCATCGTCGGTTATAGAACGATTCTTAAGGTAGTACTCCTTCTCTAATCTTCTTAGTTTTGCTAGAGATTCTCTTACCTGTATATAGACACAAAATAAATTATACACTACGATCTTCACAGTAAATAGAATAAATCTGTAATAATGTGTAACCAAAATACTGTTCAAATCAATTTTCATTAACTGTTCTTCAAATTCTACAGTACGATAGAACAATAATAAAAAATCGGCCAAGTGCGTGCAAATTCTACAAATTCTACAAACAATGTAAGATTACACACATAGATATATATAACTAGTGTTTTCGGCCAGGGGTGGTAGCCATCCACACGGGCATATACTCTACCACCTGAGTTTGGGTTGTTTTGTCGCCTCTTATGACAGGCCACCCGGCCTCAGGAAGTTGTATTCTTTCTCGGTTCAAATGACACGAGCTACATAAACAACCGCACGGATATAACGATTTAACAACGGTTTTTTTTCTATTTATGAATTGGCCAAAATGGCTACGGAACACAAATAAAGCCGCAAGAAAAACAATCAATACTTAGTTAAATAAAACAAAATACTTATCTAGACTCATGACTTCAATCCAAACACAACATAATATAGATTCATTATCAATCATACAATTCCGATAAACATGATTTATTCTCATGACGTCATGAGAATAAAAACATTCTGCGACGATATAGAGTTCAAAATTTCGCATATACAATCATAATCCTCGGTAGTATAGTGGTAAGTATCCCCGCCTGTCACGCGGGAGACCGGGGTTCGATTCCCCGCCGGGGAGGATACTTTTTTTGGAATTTAAACAGTAAAAGTACAGTGCGTAGTTTACGTCAGTTATATCCGGTAAATACATAGCTAAAAATCTTCAGAATGATAATTTGAGCTTTATAAAAACTGACTTAAGTTGAGTGCAGCCCTTTTACCTATGTAAATAATCAATTTTTGCAATGAATTATACTATTTAACTAGCTGTGCCCGCGTCTTCGTCCACGTGGTTATTTTTTTCAGGAACCCTCATTTAAAAGTAAAAGTAGCCTAAGTTACTTGTTATAACATCAGCTATCTGCCAGTGAAAGTCCCATCAAAATCGGTCCAGCCGTTTCAGATATTAGCCGTAACAAACACACAGACAGACAAAAAGTAAAAAAATATTTTTTTATATAACTACCGTACTCGTATATCATTTCATATGCTTTAAGTAAAAAGCTGATTTTGATATTACAAACAAACCCTTCAATTTTATTCACCTGTATAGATAATTTTTAAATGTCCATAGACAACCTTAGTCATAATAGGTTGGGGAAAAAGTCTTTTCGCATATAGTACGTATGAACTTGTAATAAGATCTCTTTGGCTATACCATTCGTATCTGGCTGGTTTTGGTATCATTAAAAAGTTTTAATTTTAAAGAAGACAATTCCAAATTCAAATTAGGAAAATGTGTGATTTTCATTTGTTTTTCTTATTGTTAAAATGAGTGAATCTAATGAAGAAATTCGATACATTTATATGTAAAGTTAAATATTACACTACAAAATGTTTTATACTAATCACCTAAAGACACAACAACTAAAATTTTATCAAGAAGTTGACCACACTAGAAGAAGCTCGATAAGTCGTAAACCTCCCAAACTCGAAAAAAAATTGTGTTCCCTTCCCTTCAACCCCAGAACCTCAGTTGGTAGAAATCTGAACCCTCTAAAGTCGAAATAATTAGTGACTCCCTATAAGTAAATTCAGTAGTTATTTTCCCTATATAACTAGAAAAAATAAATTGGACCTCTGTATCTCGAACATAGCAATATTTGATCTGACATATATACATACACAACTTCACGCCAGTTCCCTTGCGGGGTAGGCACGAACAACAGAGCGCCATTTAGGCTTATTCTTACACACCTCACTTGCTTCTTTTACATTCATAACTCTTGTCATGCACGCTCGTCTGTTCTTAAGGCTCCGGACATCACCTTCTGCTAGTACACGATCAATTTGATCACGGAAGGTGTGTCGTGGCCTTCCACGACTTCTGCATTCATCCACTTTTGCATTGTATATCTGTTCAGTCATTGTTTCCACATGCCCGAACCACCGGAGCATTCCTTTCCTTACCTTCACCCCGACACTCTCTTTCAGACCAACTCTCTTTCTTACTTCGGTATTACGAACGCGGTCCGCGAGCGTCACTCCGCAGATTTTGCGCAGTGCTCGCATCTCGACCGCGTTTACTCTACTTTCATGCTCTCTCTTCCATACCAAACTCTCGCTTCTATACGTGAGCGTAGGTACCAGCACCGCGTTGTGTATGGCGAGCTGGGCCTTCTGGCTGATTTGTTCTGACAACCTTTACAACTCGATTATTTGAATAAATCTTAACCTCTACAAGTCGAAAGTTTCCTTACAAAATTCGATTAAATCGAAAACTCTAGGACTCGAATTTTTTGGCGTCTCCCTTCAAGTTCGACTTAATGGTTCTACTGTTCTACTGAACAAAAAAGTCATATATGTCAATTACCTAGGAAGAGAGTTGGGTATGGAAGAGAGAGCATGAAAGTAGAGTAAACGCGGTCGAGATGCGAGCACTGCGCAAAATCTGCGGAGTGACGCTCGCGGACCGCGTTCGTAATACCGAAGTAAGAAAGAGAGTTGGTCTGAAAGAGAGTGTCGGGGTGAAGGTAAGGAAAGGAATGCCCCGGTGGTCCGGGCATGTGGAAAGAATGACTGAACAGATATACAATGCAAAAGTGGATGGATGCAGAAGTCGTGGAAGGCCACGACACACCTTCCATGATCAAATTGATCGTGTACTAGCAGAAGGTGATGTCAGGAGCCTTAAGAACAGACGAGCGTGCATGACAAGAGTTATGAATATCAAAGAGGCAAGTGAGGTGTGTAAGAATAAGCCTAAATGGCACTCTGTTGTTCTTGCCTACCCCGCAAGGGAACTGGCGTGAAGTTATTATGTATGTATGTACTTAGGAAGAGTCATATATAAAAATCGACAATCACTTATTCACAAAATTTGTTCAATTTTATGCTTCAGACGAACAAATTAGTTTTTTTTATTGCAGGATTTCAGCAGACAGGCAGACGGCCCACTTGATGGAAAGCGGTTACCATCGCCTATAGACATTTACAACACCAAAGGTGCTACAAATGCGCTGCTGCTCTCTTAAGGGAGACTGGAACCTGGTCACTAATGTCGGAACACAACTCAAGGTTGTTATGGCGACCTACTTTAGACCAGGGTTGGTAGCCTGTAAGTATAGAGGGAGTCATTTAAAAACTAATTGGACATACCAAGGTCTGCAGTTTGTGGATGAGTTGTCGAGGGTCCTGGTCCTGATGAAGCTGCAGCTGGAAACGCATCCTCGCCCTCCTCTCCAGGGTCCTGCGGCGTTCCGGCTCAACGTGGAGGACCACGTTGTTCACAACGTCCAGCAGCATTGCGTACTATAAGAATATAGTATAACATTGTTGTTTCTTCAAGATCAGTGTTAACGATGCCAAAATAGTTTTCTACTTAGTTTTAGAAAGTTGTTTCCCACGAAAGTTTTTTTTTATTGCCGGAGTTCAGCAGACAGGCAGACGGCCCACTTGATGGAAAGCGGTTACCATCGCCTATGGACATTTGCAACACCAAAGATGCTACAAATGCGCTGCTGCTCCCTAGCTAGGTAATGCAGATGCTGGGATACAGAACAATTTATGACGCCTCCCGTAATGTCCTCCATTGTTTTATATAATTTTAGTGTAATTAAATAAGGTCTAAAATAATCCATAAATGTAACATACAGTATTTCGAAATTAAGTGGGCTTGTAAAACCGCCCTTAGTCGGCCACATTCGAGCGCTGTCGCCGCACACGTGCACATGTTTATGTATAATTTATTATTTTATAAAAAAAAATGTGTGTGTGCGTGTGTGTAAGTGTAAGAATATAATCATAGATAATTATTCTCTAACTTTTATTAATCTATAATAATATAAAAATCTTAACATTCCATGTCTGTACATTGAAGCTTTAAGCGATGCAATTTTTATAAAATTTCTTGTCTGTTTGTCGTTTTGTCTGTTTGATCGTCATTCGCGTAAAAACTACTGGGCCAATTTCGATGCGGTTTTCGCTGATCGACAGCTAATTCTAACACTTAAACTCTACGCTACTTTTTATGCTGGGAATCCCGCGGGAATTTTTCTGGGAACGATTTAAAATGGCCTGATTAAAAAAACGTTCGAATTCCAATGTGATTTTTTTACTGACCGATAGCAAATGTAATGTAATAAAACACTCGAATCTCATTCTCTCGCAGGCTTAGTCCTATATATTTGTGTTTATCTTTTTAGTGTCGCTTTTTCGTTTCATCAAGTTTCAAATCACAACGATTCTAAAGAAGTTTCACTCAAAAATATCTCAAAATAGGTACGGACGACTAAAAACTGCCTGCGCACACGCAGCTCCTAATTTCGGAACTCACCTGTAATGAGTTAGTACAGACGTCCAGGTCGTGGTGCATGAGCGTGAAGGAGTCGTACGGCTGCTGGTTGTTGGTCCAGCCACTGGCGCCAGCGCTCACGACGCCCTCAGCCTCCTCGTGCGATACGTAGTAGAACTCGCACGAACAACGGGACACTATCCGTTGGAGCTAACCAAGAGAGTTAATATTATTCAGACCTTGTCTCTCTTCATAAAATTTTACATAGACGTATTCATTCAGCCTATTTAATGTCTTCACTCAACATTAAGGCTGGCCGCATACGCTCGGTTTCCTGATCAGGAATTCAAATTCGGAATTCTATGAGACTAGCGCAAACGTCCGGTTATTTGTATTCGGAACTGTATACGGCCAGTGCGTTTCCAGACGCTGTCGTGAAAGTACGTTATCATGGACGGTGACGAATTGATTGCCGTTGCATTTTTGCTGGCGCTAAACAAGAAGAGGAATTGTCGTTATTGGGTGCACTCGATGAATACTCAGAGATTAACAGAGTCTATTCTATCTCAAAAGAGTAAAATTACGCGCACACCCAGAAGAAACCTAAGAGGCGACAAAACAACCCACAGGCAGGTGTTAGGGCGTTTGCCCGACTGGATGGCGACCACCCCTGGTCTAAAGTATGTCGCCATAACAACCTTGAGTTGTGTTCCGGCATTAGTGACCAGGTTCCAGTCTCCCTTAAGAGAACAGCAGCGCATTTGTAGCACCTTTGGTGTTGCAAATGTCTATAGGCGATGGTAACCGCTTTCCATCAAGTGGGCCATCTGCCTGTCTGCTGAACTCCTGCAATAAAAAATTTTAAAAAAAAAACCTTCGAATATTACAGGATGTCAATAAAATACTTTGATGAGCTTCTTAACGGCATATGAGTGAACATAAAAACAAACGTGTTGAGCTCGATAGACGACCACTCGGCACATCGCTAGGACGATTCTGAATAGTGATGAGTAGTACACGTGTGAAGCAGTACATTTGTCCCGTACAAAATAGATTTATACCTGATACGAGTTTAAATTTGTACTACTTCAAAAATGTTGTCCCGCTACTACTCACGCGTCAAATGTAAAAGGAATGACGGAACGAGGAGAACAGTACAATAACGCCTCTACGGATATTCACATGACAAAGAGGGACAAAATGACATGTACGACTGCTAATAAATTGAAGTAACCGAGGCCGATGACATCCGATTCTTAACGAACATATACGAAATAGAAGTTTTGTATGTGACAAATGAGGGAATGACGCTCACCGCCTCACCGGTCTCATCACTTCAAATGTACTGCCGCGGTACAAACCATACAAATCTCCTCGCCTCATTTGAAGTGGTACATTGCACTGATTCAGTACAAAATGTAATGTTACTCTTACAAACTAATTTTAAAATAATGTCCTACCCAACTCTAGTTCTGAATGCAAATTTCTGTCCGTGTGCAGCGTACGAGCCAAAATGTATGCGAGCACTGCATTCGAGATGATGTCATTAGGTTTTTTCCGTTCTTACGACCCGAACGCACGGCGAAAGTTTCGAACCGAACGTTAGGTTTTTTCCATTCGGAATAAACAAGAACATATACGCCTTGCTGAACATTTTGTATGTAACCAGAGCATTTAAGTTTCTAAAATACCTGAATTCCTGATCAGGAAACCGAGCGTATGCGGCCAGCCTAATACCAATTATCGATGTCGAAAACCCAGCAATCTTTTCTCTTCAAATGTATCGTAATAATACTTCTTATTTCAATCAATTAGTTCCAACGTATCGCCGTTATAATGTAGATACTCACCATATTAAACGCGGACATTTATATTTCTAATTGAAGTCAATCTAAGTTTATCAGTAAAACCAAAAAGAAATTCTCACTGGAGTAATCGGTAATAATACTATTGTCGATTTTTCACTCACTTTTGATATATTATTTATAAAATTAACTATGCGGGGGGGCAACTTGCTCGAGGGAGCTCCCTAAGGAGTTTTACCTCGGCTGGACTGTTGCCATGAGAGAGGGATGAATTTAATGATGCCCACCATAGGGCGACACAAAGCACTAATTGAGAACGGGCGACGGGTAATATAAAGCCCGAGGGGAAGGATCCCGGCGGGCCGGGATCGGCGGTTCGCGGCGGCCTACGCTATCTTACTGCCGTTTCGTAACGTGTTATGGCTGGGAACTAACTCCGTTGGCTCAGCGACCCAAAGTGAGTCTTGGCCTCCGAAACGAGGGCACGCCATTGTTGGGCCGAAGCAAATTGTAGAAAGTAAAATAATGGATTCATATTTTTTATTAGGCATTATCAATTGCTTACAAAAACTCTAAGGAATCTGTTTGTAACGCCGCCACGATATGTAAACAAGCTAACGCTTTCTTTTTTGTATTTTTTGCTACCTTTACAATTGTACAAAGTATGTACAATAATAGTCAGCATTTTACGAACGAACAACTGCGGCCTAATACTTAGCAACACATTATAGTCATATATGTTAAGTAATTAAATCAGTGTCATTACAGACATCCGGCTCGAAGGACCAAAAAACTGTAATGTGTATACAGTTTTAATATAGGAGGGAAGGGTAAAATGTAAGAAATACCAAACCCAACGAGCGCTGTAATGACACTGATTTAATTACTTAACATATATGACTATAATGTGTTGCTAAGTATTAGGCCGCAGTTGTTCGTTCGTAAAATGCTGACTATTATTGTACATACTTTGTACAACAATTTTACATTGCAAAATGCTGACTATTATTGTACATACTTTGTACAACAATTTTACATTGTACAACACGTTTCTCTTTGGTTATTGTCATTTTAAAGAAATAATGACTGATATAATAATGACCAAATTTATAAAGTTTTAAATACATGTACACATAATTATAAATCAGCGTAACATTTTTTTTTATGTCAGGAGTTCAGCAGACAGGCACTTGATGGAAAGCGTTATACCATCGCCTATGGACATTTGTAACATCAAAGGTGCTACAAATGCGCTGCTGCTCTCTTAAGGCGAACTGGAACCTGGCCACTAATGCCGGAACACAACACAAGGTTGTTATGGCGGCATACTCTAGACCAGGGGTGGTCGCCATCCAGTCGAGCAAATAACCTACCACCTGGCTGTGGGTTGTTTTGTCGCCTCTTACGACAGGCCGCCCCAACGCAGGAAATTGTATTCTTTCTCCGTTCCTGCACGGATAACCTGCACGGATAACCTGCACGGATAAAACATATTAATTAAATAATAATTACACAAATACAAGTAGGAGAAATAATGAGATTTATTATTAATGATTTAAATTCTACCTGTGCGAGGCCAGCGTCGGCACTAGGTCCCACTGTGCTGCCGATGACTCCCCCAGCGGAATGTCCACTCCCCACCAGCCTGGGCACGTCGGGCAGACTACTAATCTCCGCGCCCTGCCAACGCTCCTCAATCTCTTCTACAGACACCCATTGGATGTTTTCTAGTCATAGAAAAAATACCCATCTGTTCCTTATTCTTAGTAAAATAGTTTATTTCTTCACTTAGCGCGCAGTCCCCTTTGGCTAATTTAGATATTTTTTTTACTATGTAATTAATATGTATAGGAAAGTGAATCTTACTGACATTAATCTTGATATAGAAAAATGAATGTCTTTTATAGAATCGTAATATAGTTTACATCCGATTTTGATGAAATTTTGTGTGTGTGTTTGAGTGGGTCCCGGGATGGTTTACAGCCACAATGGGGATTGTTCAAAAAAAATTACCCTCTGATTTTATATTTTTATTATGTAAAATAGGGTATTTTAAGATACTAATTTGAATATTTTTGTATTTTAAGAGTTAGTTTTTTTTTTATTCGAATTTTAAAAAAAATATCCGATGACGTCATTGGGGACAACTTTACATTAATTCCTTTGCCTATAAAAAGAAAATAATCATATTAATCTGTGCTACTATTTAAATGTTACTGTCATTATTCATTATGACACATCGCGATCATTTTAGTGTGGCCAGCTTAGCAATTTTATCGGTAGATTTATTTTATATATTTTGATGTTCAACATTTATTATTTTCTAAAGTTACCGTTAAGTTAATATTTTCTTAAGTTTTCGCGACTTGTATACATAATAAAACTACGTTTAACGTAACGTAAACGTAGTTTTATTACCGTTAAGTTATTTAAAGTGACCTTTAGTGAAAAATCAATATAATATAACTTAAACTGAATAATGTACAGTTAGACTGAATACCATTAATTGATAATCAGGCATAAATTACCTATTAGACACCATTGCGATGTCATTACTTTTCTTAATTTTTAATAAAGTATTTTTTCGGCGATTACAACAGATAAAGCTCATTCGACCACTAAAATACTTTGATTTGGTATCACATTTGGGTTATCATTTTTAATGTCTGATACCTAGACATAGTCTCATTATCCAATGATGTTGTCAATCCAGTTAAAATAAAAAGGTTGTATTGTCAGTTTCAATTGAGGGGGGGGGGGGAGTATTATTAGTCAGACCTTTAAAAAAATATCAGTCGTTAGGACTGCACTTCAGAGATAAAAACTTGGTATCTGAGCGTGACGGTCGTGCGAATTCAGTGCATTTTCCCCGTCCTAGAAGTATCTACCGAAGTTTTCAATTTAAAAATCATGGCGATGTTCGATAAGGTCTTTTTTAAGTCAATATGTTGGGAGTTACTTTCCTACACACACGTGTGTACCTACAAGAATTACAAATTTTAGTAATTTCACTATTAACAACCTGGCAACATTGGGTATTTAGACTTTAGATCGGCGGTTAATGCAGCATTTCTAAATTCTAATATTATTCATTACAATCAATTTCGTCCTTAGAAAAATCTTCTAAAGTCATCCGACAAAAAAGTGAACTGTTTTATTAATGAAAATGTATTAAATATTTTCTCTTTCTAAACATGGCCGGATCTTCAAATAGGAGTGTTAATTTTGTAAAGGCTGATACGCTAAACCTACCTAACATGTAATGTTATTAGAGTACATAGCTATAGTACATATTGGAGAAATAAGAGGAGCTAAAGTCCTGATGTAAATAGTTTTGTGAAGGTTTCTAAATTCAACATATTCGTCCATAGATCTTCCTTCTTTCCTTTTACAACCTGTGTAGTATATTACTATTCCTGTCTGTAAATTTCATCCATATAAGAAAACAGTAATGTTAATTATTAGTTAATATATGATTGATGTAAGTATATTTTGTGTTGAAGTCAAAATTCATCTAAAATGTGCACATATTTATAGAAAAATAGCTACATGTCTCACCCATTCATTAGAAACTGATTAAAATAATATTAATTACTTATTTGATAATTTGGTACAATCAATAAATCAGCAACCTATATTACTTTCTTAATAATCTATAATACAAGAAAACTATCTCATATAAATACATACAAATAAAGGAACAGACATTGCACCACTGCCCTGGCGGTTAGATAGTGTGTTTGATTGCTAATGTATGTTATGGATCTGATCTTATACAACAAATTACCGGAAAATATGAAACTCTCCAGTAGTTTTAAATATATTCACTTGCCGGCTTAAAAGTGATTAATTAAGCACATCTATGGCTTGAAGGATTTCATGGAATATGAAGATTTGTGACAAATACCTTAATGATTGTAAATCTCTTAATAATATGATTTTGATGTGTAACATAGTTACTAATATGAAAAATTATGAGTTAAATAAGGACTATGCAAGTAATTAAATAGACACTTTATATCTTTTTTTTCAGGTTCAGAAAAAATTAGCAACAACTTTTCTGCATAAGCAAGGGTTATGCTTGGTCATAGAATTTTATGACTTATCTACGCAGTTTACATGAAAACTTTATGTATAGAAAAAACCAAATGCTAGCCTGCAGAAAAAAGAAAAAGATAAAACTGAACATTTTTGAAGAGATTATAATTATAATATGTCCTAAATTATTATTAATAAGTGTTTAAGTAAATAAACAAGTTTAACTGCTAAAAGTTATTTATTATTTCATCTTGCAAAATAATAAGTCAAAAGATATATTTTATTAATCAATTCATATAAATATATGGCACATACAAATTTATAACTCACAATAGTTTGCTTTCAGTATAGAAACCATCTTATTCTTATAATTCGTAATGTGAACTCTTAAGACATCAGTCAAAGTAAAGCTAAAATATTTTTGGAGGAATGTTAAATATTCATATATTGTTTACATGAATTATAACTAATAACATCTAGATTTATGTATATATAAAAATAAGTTATTTAAAATAGCCATCCTTGTTTTCAATTAATTAAGTTTTAAAGATATAGGCCATTCTTCTATGGTGGTACTAATCTTTTCAATCAGTTTCCATTTATTAATTTGGGCTCGCTTGAGATAAATTCTGGTTCTGGTGAACTTTTTGTATGCCATTAGCTCCAATACAGTTCATAAAGAATACTCCAAAGAATTCAAGTCAGAACTCGACGAAGGCCAACCTATGCTCTGAACAAAGTCGAACAAATTGGCTTGCAACCAATGTTGGATTGAATTAGTTCATGGGAGGGTACAGAGTCCTGTTGGAAAATCCACTGCTATCCAGCGAATAAAGTATCACTTAATGCTTAAATCATTGTTTCCAATATGTGATTTTGGACGTCCTTCTAACTTCTGGCGTAAGGTGTATTGTTTTGCCAGTTAAATTTTCTTCCACCGTGATGATCTTCTCATCAGTAAACAGGTTATTTTTTGGATCGTATTTCTTGAAAAGGTTTCGACATCGTTCCAATCGCCATTTACGAAGACGCTCGTTTATATAATGCACTTTTCTTTGACTTTTAGTTTGAGACCATATATAAGTATTCTCTTTACAGATATTTAAGAAATATTGGTCTGAAGAGATAATATATACATAATTTTATTCTGGAGTACGTCGAATAAAATGTTTGTTTATGTTGATGTTCTATGACATAACAATGACATAAAAAGGAAAATGTCGGTCCTTTTGTATTTTGAAACTGAATGGCTACGGTATTCATATGCATTTCACCAGACGTAAATGACGTCATAGGATTTAGTAAGGTCAAATAAAGGTCAAACGCATTTCTTTCAAAATACAAGGGGATTGTACGTTTTTTGGAATTTTAACTAGACAGAAATGATTAGGAACACTATTCCTCGAAATGGTTTTTCAAAAAGCTAAATTGAAAAAAAGTGAACAATCCCCATTGGAACCGGCGGCGGCACTGAGATCGGGTTCTGGAATCCTCCTAATCACCGGGAGCGATTATGGTGATTTTGTTTTTGTGTCATGGAACAGTCTTTTAGGAATTCAGAAAATAGGCGGTACGAAGTTCGCCGGGTCAGCTAGTTGAATATATAAAACTAAGCTGTACAATTGAGATGCGGACACATGTTATACATTGTAATATTTTGACATAGAAAACAGGCGTTAAAATAACATATTATCGTTTAATAGTGAGTAGTAGTGTGTAGAAACGTATACTAACGTACAGCAGGGAAATTTAATAGCGAGTAGTGACGTATAATAGCAAGTAGTAACGTGTAGTAACGAGCAGTAACACGTAGTAGCGAATAGTAACGTGTAATAAAGATTAGAAACATGTAGTAGCGAATAGTAACGTGTAGTAGCTAATAGTGGCGTATAATAGCAAGTCGTAACGTGTAGTAGTGAGTAGTGACATGAAGCAGCGAATAGTAGCGTGTAGTAGCGAGTAGTAACGTGTAGCAGAGAGTAGTTAAGTGTAGTAGCGAGTAGTAACGTGTAGTAACGTTTAGTAGCGAGTAGTAACGTGTAGTAGCGAGTAGTAACGTGTAGTAGCGAGTAGTAACGTGTAGTAGTGAGTAATAGTGAGTAGTAGCGAGTAGTAACGTGTAGTAGCGTGTAGTAACGTATACTAGCGCGTAGAAGTGTATTAGCACGTGGCAGTGTGCAGGTAATGCGCTTACCATCGAGCTGGTCTTTATCGTGGGCGCTGACGGTGGCGTAGTACTGCATGGCGGAAAGTGCACCACGCCACTCGACCGCGGCGGGGTGCCGGCGCACGCGTTGCCGCACCTCGGCGCGCGCCGCGCACAGCAACACGTAGCCGCGCGTCTCGCACCCCTTCAGCACCACTTGCGAGTTCACCAGTTCGACTGATACAGAGGACGATCAATAAAGGGTAGCTCGATTAGTTTATGAAGTAATTTTGTTTAAATATTGCTAATGAGATTATAATATTGTAATAATATTTTCTTAAGTTTTCGCGACTTGTATACATTATAAAACTACGGTTTAACGGTTTTAAGCGCGGTGATTTATTTGATTTTGGCTATTCCGACATTTCGACGATTATTATAATATTGTTTTATGATATTTATTTTAAAAAACTGTTCATAAAATATAAATAAAATTTATTAAGAAACTGAAAAGAAGTTATTAATTAATTAAATATAAAGAAATACGTTTCAAATAATAAGACATTGATTGAACGTTTTAATTGAGATTTTCTATGTAATAAAAACGGCCTAGTGCTGCCACCTACGTCTCTAGAGTGTTTTTCGAGTTACATGTTTTTTAGCGATTGACATTCCTTAGTACTCTTTGTTTCCACGTTAATAGTATAAAAGGGACAACATACTGAGGCAGGCGGTGTGCGCGTTGTCGTCGTCCAGCGCGTGCTTGGTGTGCGCGGTGTGCTGCGGCTGCGAGTCGGCCTCGGCGCCGCTCAGCTCGTCGCTGAACACGACGGGCGCCTCGCCCCCCGCCTCCGCCACCAGCGCCGCCAGCATCCCCCCACCGCACGGCCCGGGACCGCTAGTCGACTGCCAAGTGGGCGCAACACAATATTAAGGCTCCTATTGCCGCAAAAGGTCGAAAGTAGGGTGCAAACGAAACCACTGTTCGTTGATATTTATTGATCAATAATTTACCAAATATCATAAATCTTCACGATATGAGACGTAATATAGTTTTTGTTTTTGTAATTTTTCTCTAGTTAAAGTTAGGAGAAAAGTGCACCAAATCACCTTCAAATTATTGACATGACAATTTTACTCCTTCAATTTATATTAATAACGGAATACATTTTTTTTTATTTATGGAAAACCTACAGCTAAATAGATTTAATTAGATAACTATAATTAATAAAAGAAAGCCAATGACAGGATTTCATGAATAAGCTATTGGTTAAAAGTAACATGAAGACGTAAAATAGGCACCAAGATGCTTAGTCACTGTTGAAAAATTTAAACCTTAGACACCGTTTGGTTCTAAATATGTACTTCTTTATAAAAGAGATAAAAAATTTGGTTCTACTATTCTTTTAATACTATTTTATTTTAATCACAGTAATCCCCGTTATCACCCGAAAAATCTTCAAAGACGTCGGCGTGGCTACAAGCCTTAATTATGTGGGTTGAAATAAGTCGGTGCGTCGATGATAGCTACCCCGTTGGATAGGGTGACGCACCATTGGCGAAGAGCCCATGGCTCGATCGCTCGAGGGTTGTACTCTAGATGTAATTGATGCTCAATTAATTTAAGATTAAGCTTAAGACGATGGTTACGTTCCAGAAGAGACTCACAACGATCACGTCACGACCGCGATTTTTCCCGTTCCACTTGCTTGCGGACGTTACAATCATAAACTCTAGTGGAACGGATCATGGGGCGCTGATGTCATAAACGACGAAATACACAAATGTCATTGGTTGATTTGAAAACCGCGCCTTTTTCAATGTCAAGAGATAGAGAGAATTAATGCCCTGTGATCAACGACCACTTCGATCCACCTCTTGACATGGAGGTCATTAGTGACGTTTCCGCCACGACCATATAAGGACCGAGTTTTTGGCGGGAACTAAAAGATGTTGCGCTGTGCAGTTTTATTTTCTAAAAATGTTTAAAATTACTCTAAAATGAACGATAGTTTTAGGATATTGATAGTTTTTGAGTAGTAATTATGTGTTTAGTGAGAAATGTGAACTGTAAAGTCAAATGTGGCCTTTTGAGTTGTCACAAGAACTCCGTTGAAGGCACTAGCTGATAATCTACAGTTCAGCTGTGCTACACATAGGTTTAAGAAAATGAAGAAACTACATTAAATCTAAGATCTGGCTTAAAGGCCTAGCTGCCAAACCATAAAATCCAAAACAAAAAAAAACCATAAAGACCGTGGTCGCCATTTGGAAAAGCAAACGGAGCATTTTGAGCGTTGTGAGCTACTAACGGAACGCGTCCTATATATACAAAAATCTTAACTGCTGCGTGGAAATATGTAAAACCTAAACAGATTTTGGCACGTACATGGACTACTCAGTTTACGTGACGTCACATTAATCATCACCATCATCAATCGAGCATTAAACCCCGATTACGTTCGCAACGACCTCTTCAATGCAAAAGATACGCTAAATAAATGTTACTTGTGCAGAAGTGGTTGGTGGCGGCGATGTGACGTCAGCCTCTCGTTGGTTCTTTGGCGATGTTGCTGGTTCTTCTTCCTCTTTCAAAGCCTTCGTCGATAAGTTCTTTTTGAGTTGCTGAAAATATACATATCCAACTACATCACCTCATACATAGCAATCGTAAGTTAGTACGGATGCAATTTTTTCTTCAAAACCGCATTAGTCAAATTATATATTTTTTTATTAAAAAAAAACTGTAGTCAAAGTGCTTTAAATAAAGAGCTAAAAAAAGGTGATTTAAAAATAATCCCGGAAGTTCCTTACTCAAGAGTTAATAATTTCGATTTGTTTACAACAAAATTATAAGCAAAGACGAAAACACATTTGTACCTGGGTCTTGATATAAGTGTCGATGAGCGCAAACGCCAAATCCCTGTTGAGCTTGGTCCACGCGCCGCGTAGGTCGTGCACGGCCAAGCGGTGCGCAGGCGCAGCAGCGTTGCCGCAAGTCCCTCCCCCCGCCTCCCTGCCGTACGACACGCGCCGGACGGACAGCGCGTACCATTTCTCCATCGCACGCCCGGCCGTTGTCGACACCTACTCAGACAAAGCCCAGCCATAATATAATGTCCAGAACAAACTACTATTTTGCCTTCTTCGGTTCAGGCTTCATTTTTTGCCTCTTATCTGTAGTCAATGAATGAATGAATGAGTGAATGGCGAATGAATGGATGAGTGAATGAATGAACGAAAACACTATTTTTCACCAAAAATTAAAACCACGTACCACAATAAATGTTCAACAAAAGGCGGCCTTATCGCTCAAAGCTAAAGAAAATATTAAAATACTAGCTGATGCCTGCGACTTCGTCCGTGTGGTGCGGTTTTTTAACTAACCCACGGGAACTCTTAATTTTTCGGGATCAAAAGCATCCTATACGTTGACCAAGGATATAAGCTACCACCATACAAAATTTCATTTAACTCGGTCCAGTCGTAAATTATTTCTCTATTCATTGTCACACTGTATAATCGCTTACAAAATTCTGAAAAAAGAAAACTTTTTTGAAAAAGAAAACTTATTTATATTGTACTAGTGGTCGCCCGTGGTCGAAATTCGACCATAATAATTAAATTAAATTATAAGTTTAAACATTATTAAGGTTCTGTTGTCAAAGACTATACTTCTATAATCGCAGATTTAGCCAAGGCTACACTGTTAATTTGACTTTAACAATAAACAAAAGAGTATATATGCGTGTATGTGTCAAATACGTGGTAGTGTGTGTAATGTTTTTTTTATTGATTTAATGTATTTTAAAAGGGGTAATAAGTTTTTGCTTCACGTATTAATATGATGACTGTAATTAGTCATTAGTTAAAATTACCTTGTGTATCCTTAATTTGTGAAGGTTTTGATGATTTGACTTACACATTTGACACACACGCATATATACTCTTATATATGCGTGTGTGTGTCAAATACATGGTAGTGTGTGTAATGTAGTTTTTATTGATTTAATGTGTTTTTTATGCATAATTTTAATAAAATATTAGTGTTCGTCGCTTCTTCTCTATATAAACTATAAGTGTGCGGAATTTCATACTCCTCCGTCCGCGCAATTTTCGTAAAAAGGGATACAAAGTTTTTGCTTCACGTATTAATATATAGATTCTACCCATAGTCCTTCGAGACTATAAGTAGAATACTGAGCCCAGATCACCGTCTTCTATGGGTGAGGTGCCCAGAAGGCTGGCTACGTATTCTCGGTGGATCGCCATACTGACCCGCTGCCCGAGGTAGGCACCGGCCTTCTGATAACCTGAAGAGCCAATGAGTTGTTTTGATCAAATTTAATTATTTTATCATTTAAATACCTCATCTAGATCCTGATCCCTGGGCTGGGCAGCGAGGGTCTTGAGCCAGATCTCCGCATCGTTGAGGTCGCAGTTCATGTAGACCGTGGTCCAGTTGGCGCGGGGCCGCCGCACGAGGCCGTCGCTGGTGGGGACGAGGGTGAGGCGGTGCTTCGAGCCACACGTCACCCTCAGCCCCAACATCTCGATGCCTCTTTGCAGGGAGGATGACGACCAGTAGAACACCTCGAAGAGAAACACTCAAGAGTATTAACGGCCCATTCCGTTTCCAAGCGTTTATTTTACTTTTGACGTTTGCACGTCTATCAAGTGACATACTTTTTTATTTTTTGAACTGAAACTTCTATATAGACGGGGGGTCTTAGGATGTTTCTGTCACGAAAAAGCGTTACGGCCGCGTGGAGGAGCGGCGTAAATTTAGACTAGACGTGGTGAGAGGCGGCATAATGTTAGAGTAGACTATCGATGTTTTTATTGGTTCCGGATCGAATTCAGTTTTTTTGTTTGATAAAGTAAAATATGTTTAAATAAAAAATGCATTCATTAAAATGCACCTAACCTAACCAAATCATAATTTGCAGTAAAGTTGCGAAAAATGGAAATGTGTGCTGCTGCTAGTAGAAGTAAATCTTCAACGGACAAGTGGAAAAACGAATCGCAACAAAATTTTAACTTGAAGTTTTACGGGCAGATTGTTAATGTACTTGTCCAATTTGAAAACCTGCCCGTAAAACTTCAAATTAAATTTTTGTTGCGATTCGTTTTGCCACTTGTCCGTTGAAGTTTCACTTCTACTATGTGTCCCAGCACATATTTCGATTTTTTTTTTATTGCATGAGTTCAACCGACAGGCAGACGGTCCACTTGATGGAAAGTGGTTACCATCGCCTATGATCATTTGCAACACCAAAGGTGCTACAAATGCGCTGCTGCTCTCTTAAGGGAGACTGGAACCTCGTCACTAATGCCGGAACACAACTCAGGGTTGTTATGGCGACATACTTTAGACCAGGGGTGGTCGCCATCCAGTCGGGCAAATGCCCTACCACCTGGCTATGGGTTGTTTTGTCGCCTCTTACGACAGGCCACCCCAACGCAGGAAATTGTATTCTTTCTCCGTTCCTGCACGGATAAAAATATATAATATTTCTTGACAGTGAAGCTCATATAATACAAATGACATAATTGTTGTACTTTATTATTATGAGCGACGTTATAGTGATGTTCTGTGAGTCATGCAATTCACAGACTATTAAAACATCGACATTACACGTAAATAAATCGAAATCCACGCTTGTCCAAGGCGGCTTTGCCGGTATGACACATCGGTTATCTCGATATGCAGGTGTCATCACGAGGTTTTTTTCACCATTGTTAGCACGTGGTAATTGTAACAATATGCACATTAGATCAGAAAACTGACTAAGTGGTACAGGCGTTCCGGCCAGGATCGAACCCGCGCCCTTTAAGTTTGGGACGCGTGCGCTAGCCATTACGCTACCAGGACTGCTTTTTTAATAAAATAAAAATATGTGATGTCACTCTAGGGAGAAGGAGGAGTCTCAAGAGTGTGACCAGCTATGACAAGGACAGTCGAGAGGTCAATAAATCATGAAATTGATGTGACGTCATTTGTGGGTGACCCCTAATTACAATGTTATAAGACAAGAAAGAGAGAAAGAGAGAGACATAACACTTTATTGCACACCAAAATATACAAATACAAAAACAGATCATATTTACAATATTTTCTAGGCAATACAATAGGCGGCCTTATCGCTCAAAGCGATCTCTTCCAGGCGACCTAAATCAAAAACAAATTTGAATCAGGCGATGTAGGTGGTGCAGGATAAAGGCAACACATACATAAATACTCAAACTAATTTAACAAATAAATATACATAGTACAATAATATATTTCAAAATACATAAGTTATTATAATAAATGTATTAGCATGATTACATTGTGTTAATATTCCACATGAACTCGTAACTTAACTCAAATAAAATAAATGTTGCATAAATACCTGTAAATTATGCAACGTGACGGACACCCCGACGTTTCTATAGTGGCGTGAGAGTTGGGGCTTGCGCGGGCGCACGTTGCGGAATATGCGTCCGCGACGCGTCGGCCGGGTGATGCCCGACAGTATCAACTTCAAGCTTTCAAACCACCTGTAGACACATTTTCAAAATATTTTAGTATAATTAAAAACAACGTTCAAAAGGCTAGAGTTAACTTCACATTCTAGATTTAAATAACGAAATTAGATACTCGAATTATTCGCCGCACAATAGTTACATGGCAATGCTAATACAATTGTCAATATCATTTTACCAAAACATTATCGTCATTATGGTTATGTTTGTTCTTTGGTTTAATTAGGTCTTAGCATTTATGAACTTATAACACGTATAAAAAAAACCATTAAGAGTGATTGTTGTCGTTTTGCATGATTTGCAATTTCGAGAAAAGGTAACAGAAGAAATACGCTGAATTCAAAGAAAAATAAGTTCGTTTACATTTTGTATAAAGATTCTATGGTAATTTAGAGTTGCCAGTGATTTCTTTTATTCTTTGTTTTTACAAAGAATAAAAAAATCGCTGGCAACTCTAAATTACCTAGCCACAGCCCGGCTAAGTCGCCTTAATAATTAACAATCAACTTATATGCATAAGGGCTCTGCCACAGCCTACATCATATAAATTTATACCAATTCTAAGTTTATATTTTTCAAATTTTCTACGCTTATTCAGACTCTACCTTCATTAATCAAAATCTATTATCACTGATGTGTCAACAAATTTGCAGGACTGTGTTCACAAAACGACACATTGTAAATTGATCTAGAACGAATTAGAATTAATAAATTTATTATTATTATTAAATAGTTTTTTGGTCCTTCAAGCCGGATTCGAACCAGCGACCTATGGATTCACATCAGAAATAATCATTAAATTATTATATTAAGTCAAAAATAATATTCCTTTCGAATTAGTCAAAAACGCCAATAGAACTACTCAATAATAAAAACAGTCATTCTGTGAACTCTGTTATTTAAATGGCTCAAATCATTGAAATAAGAAATAAAATAAATAATGACTAAAATCGTGTACATATTTACATATACCAATCTTTCTTATATTGTTACCGAAACTTAAATCGATTTAAAATTCATACATCAAAGCTTACCTCAGCGTACTTCCATAGAGAAGTAAGACCGGTCCCGGTCCCTCCTTGTCAGTGGGTTTTGTCTCCATACTCAAATGAAGATCAAGACCCTGAGATCTAAATGCCCTATACGAATCGTGCTCCTATAAAAAGTAATATTAACTTGCATTAATTCTAATTATGCCTAATTCTTATACTATAGACTAATAGAATGAATGAATGAATGAAAACACTTTATTGTTCACCGCGTACAGATTAAATCAACAATTTACAGTAGTCACATTAAATAGTAAAGACAGGAACAATGGGCGGTCTTATAGCTTAGGAGCGATCTCTTCCAGACAAACCGAGCTATGGATTTTATAAACGGAATCACAAATGCATGACAGTGGTATGTACATTAAATACATACATATATAAATAGTTATATATAACACCAACACCAACAAATGAGCTGCTGCTCTCTTAAGGGAGACTGGAACCTGGTCACTAATGCCGGAACACAACTCAAGCTTGTTATGACGGCATACTCTAGACCAGGGTTGGTAGCCATCCAGTCGGGCAGATAGCCTACCACCTGGCTGTGGGTTGTTTAGTCTCGCCTCCTCCCACGACATGCCGCCCGGCCGCAGGAAATTGTATTCTTTCTCCGTCCCTGCACGGATGTTATATATGTTTGTATGTATTTAATTTATAAAATATGTAGTTTAAGTATGTCTGTTTAAGTCCTATCTAATAATAATCTGCACCTACATCGCGAGATTAGGTTAAATTATTTCTTAAGTTAGGTTGCCTGGAAGAGATTGCTTTAAGCGATAAGGCCGCCTATTGTTTCTACCATGACAATATTGTAATCGTGCATTTTTGTAATTGTATATTTATTTTTTATTGCAGGAGCTCAGCAGACAGGCAGACGGCCCACTTGATGAAAAGCAGTTACCATCGCCTATGGACATTTGCCACACACCAAAGGTGCTACGAATGCGCTGCTGCTCTCTTAAGGGAAACTGGAACCTGATCACTAATGCCGGAACACAACTCAAGGTTGTTATGGCGACATACCTTAGACCAGGGGTGGTAGCCATCCAGTCGGGCAAATGCCCTACCACCTGGCAATTTGGTGAGCAATAAAATGTTAGCTATCCTTTTCTACTAATTCAAACCTCCGAGGACATGATATAAAATTCTTTAAGCTCTTTTAATCTTATATTCAGACCTTATGCCCCAAAGCTTCTGGTGGCACTATTGTCATTCTACGATACTATCAAAGTAGTAGACACATATCACAATAAATTCTCAAACAGTGTTTATATAAAAGAGTCGGCGTTCAAATACAATGTCATCATCATGACTTTAAAATATCACGAAAGGTATAATTTTCATTACTGTTCAAATTATAATTAATACTCTATTTCGCACATTATACAAATTACGTCATAAATTGCAATGCTCGTAAAAAATCTAGGTGGCGTTAGCATTTTGTAAGGAATTATAAAAAGCATCTCAGATGATTTCACTGTCAACTACCCTATTCCGAAGTCTGTTTTATTTTTATTTCAACTCAAACGAACTTCTCTATATGATAAATTTACCAATTTACTAGTGGTCGCCCGTGGTCGAAATTCGACCATAATAATTAATTTAAATTATAAGTTTGAACGATATTAAGATTCTGTTGTCAACGACTATACTTCTATAATCACAGATTTCGCCAAGGCTACACTGTTCATTTGACTTTAACAATAAACAAAAGAGTATACATGCGTGTGTGTGTCAAATACATGGTAGTGTGTGTAATGTTTTTTTATTGATTTAATGTATTTTTATGCATAATTTAAAAAAAATATTAGCATTCTGCACTCCTCTATATAAACTATAAGTGTGCGAAATTTCATACTCGTTCGTCCGGGCAATTTTCGTAAAAAGGGGTGCAAAATTTTTGCTTCACGTATTAATATATACTCGTAGATATAATACATTTTAACAGTTTATTAATGCTTAATAACTATACACTGTTTTATTTGCGCTAATATTTTTTAAGTGTTTTTTTATTTGTTACAATTAATTTTAGTCAGTTGAAAAATCCACACTGATATGTTATATCTGACTTACACTAATCAAATTAGTAAAAAGTTTACTGAGCGTCTTATTAATTGAACTCAAACTTCACACCATACGATGATGTTTCTTTTTTGGTCCTTCGAGCCGGATTTGAGTGAGCAATCTATGAAATTATAATAAACATTACCTGATTACTAGAATACTCCGGCAGCCTGGTGGGCGCGCAGGGCGCGACTGCATGATGGTCGCGCGGGTCACCCACGCACTGCCACCCCATCTTGACTGAGAGGCGGAGGGACGGGATACGCAGCACTCGGCAGTCGTCGTACTTGCTCGCGGTGCGGACAAATACGTTCAGGGAACCGAGGAAGCATAACTTCCCTAGAATCGGTTTAAATGTATTCATTCTGATCTTCATATATAGTAAAAAGGGACTTTAGATATGGTCAAAAAACATTTATTTGTGATAAATTAGACTTACATATAAATAAAAACATTTTTTTTTATTACAAGGCACTTACGAGTTAATAAACTACTTCTTAAACACGCACTCTAACTCATACTCTGATTATTAATTACCCGGACTAAAATGACAGCAACGATCGACCTTTTTGAAGTGATAACTTCTTATGGGAGTGTAAACCACTCCGTTACGTAACGCGTTACGGCGCCAGTCTGTCCAGCTTCCCTTTCTCTCACGCATACGGCAGCGGTAGGCAGGCTCCTCCTCTGTCACTCTAACCCAAGCGCTATATATAAAATTTAAGTAATAACCTAAGCTTTTCTTAAGTTAAACAATTTCAAGATTAAATAGTTTAACTTAGATTAGTTTAAGTTATCACTTCTGTCGGGCGTCCCGAGACGAACACTTTTTTTATTTTGCAAGCTTCGATTAGGATTTAACTCACAGTGGTGAATTTTTGATTCCACTCGCACAACTCAGTGATGAATCAAAAAAAGTCGACCGCAGCTGTCATTTTAGTGCAGGTAATTAAAAATCAGAGTGTAATATAAATTATTAGACAGAATAAACGAAACTATAACTTTACCCTTGCAAGAACAGATAAAGTATACAAAATCCTGTGGTCGGGAGAATCGTAGAACCGTCATAAGAGGCGAAAAAACAAGCCAGAGCTAGGTGGTAAGGCATTTGCATTTCTGGATAACCCAGATCTAAAGCAAATAATGTTCAGCGAGATTCGGACATCATTGGTCAGGTTCCAGTCCCCCTTTCGGGGCCAGTAATACGTTGGTAGCGGTTTCGTTGTTACAGACGTCTATAAGAGATGGTAGTCACTTTGCACCACTTTTTATTTATGTCTGTGCCAACATATTTTTATCCGTACTTATATATCACACAATTTCTTTCCAAGAACAAAATTAATTTGCAGCTATAAAAGCAACCAAAAGAAATAGAGTTATAATTAAATAACATAAACATACTAAGAACTTAAAAATCTATCAAAACTAGTGATGCCACGAATGCTCGGCTGCTAATCGATATTCGGCGTATTCGATCACTTTTTTAACTGTTCGATATTCAGCTGAATACCGAATACCAAAAAAAACCGCACATATTGCTCAAAATTGTATATATTTCCACTAAACATTAAATAGTTAAAATACGTTTCAGCTTCTAAAATGTCAGTTCAGTTTTTAAAATGTCAGAATCAAATAAAAAAATCATTTAAAATGGCTCTCAAAACCGTCAGAACATAGTTTTAATTATGTATACCTATCATTCGCGAGAACATAAGCAAATACTTCACAAATTCTTGCTTCGATACTAACTTGCTACGCATTGCACCTATCTTAGGACGATCATTATTCGTTAGCCGAATATTCGGTATTAGGTATTCGGCCAAACCACAACTACTCGAGGCATCTCTAATCATAACCTCATACCATTAGTCCAATCCAGCACCAAATCGTTCCACGTGACTTCCATCTCCTCGGTGGTGTTATAAGGGTCTAAGGAGACGTGTAAAAGGCAGGTGAACTTGGAGCAGTTCACCGTAAGACGACCGTGCATCAACAGTCGGACCTTGTCCCACCAAGCTAAGGGCGCTGATGGGTCTAGAGATGGCCGAGATACTTGGTCGAAGGCTGAAAGACCAAATTGAGACATAGGTACCATCACAAATTTCAATAAATTCAAACTTCAACTAGGGTTGCCATCTCTATAATTGGCAACCAGGACAAAACGCGTGAAAACCCCGGATTTTGCAGCCCAGAACCCGAACATGTCAACAGGTTTTTATTTAACTTAGTCAGTATAATAAAATGGATGCAGAAGTCGTGGAAGGCCACGACACACCTTCCATGATCAAATTGATCGTGTACTAGCAGAAGGTAATGTCATGAGCCTTAAGAACAGACGAGCGTGCATGACAAGAGTTATGAATGTCAAAGAAGCAAGTGAGGTGTGTAATAATAAGCCTAAATGGCGCTCTGTTTTTTGTGCCTACCCCACAAGGGAACTGGCGTGAAGTTATGTATGTATGTAGTATAATAAAAAACAGTTCAAAATATCATAAATCAACTTTTTATTTTACGACTCACTGCCAGTGTCAATGCGGCGAAGTCAAAATGCGCACTGCTGTCGTGTCGCTCAGCATGGGCCCACGACTTGAAATTTTAAAACCTGGACTACAAATGAAACCCCGCCCGGACGCCCTCTAAACTAGGACAAATCCGGGGAAACCCGTACGGATGGCAATCCTAGCTTCAAGTAAATATCGTCCAGATTTGTAAACTCACTTGTTAATAATAATTGATTAATCTGGAATAACATGCTGATCAATCGTCTCAAATCATGTTGAAAAGGGTGGTAAAAGCGATATTTTCAGACTACCCTACTATATAATTTAAATTTAATGGTGAATTTAAATTGGATAAAAAACCAATGGATCGTGATAAATACATTATATCAAAATCTCATTCCAATCAATAAAATGATCTTGCTAAAACTAGTCTGATGGGCCGCTTAGGGAGATACGGCACATTTATTCATTATCTAATATATAAAATGCTCGTGTCACAGTGTTAGTTACCATACTCCTCCGAAACGGCTTGACCTATTCTCATGAAATTTTGTGTGCATATTGGGTAGGTTTGAGAATCGGACAACATTTATTTTTCATCCCTCTAAATGTTAAGGATAGTCCGCCCCTAAATATATATTTTTTTAATTTCTAGATAATTTTTATTTGTTTAAAATTTTTAGGATGCAGCATTAAAAAATACATACAACCCTAAATTTTCACCCCTCTACGATCAACCCCTATTTTTTATTTGTTAATTATAAACTTTAATTTTTGGCAAGATTTTTATTTTTATTTTGTCATGACTTAGAATTTAAAAAAAATATATTACTCTTTTAGATTTACAATTAGAACCGGTAGGTGGCGCTGAGATCGGGTTCTAGAATCCTCCTAATCACCTGGAGCGATTTTGTTTTTGTGTGTTTGAGTGGGTACCCGGATGGTTTAGATTCGCAATTAGAACCGCTACGTGGCTCTGGGATCGGGTCATTTTATTTTTTAAAGGCAGGACAACGTCTGACGGGGTCGCTAGTTTAAGATATAAAATTAACTTCGGGTGGTTATAAAAAAAATGACCACAAAGGCTAAGGCGGGTGCCGCTTTGCACCCGCCTTAGTCTTCTAACCTATATTTTAAAAGTTCGGATCTGTTCATAATACGACTATACCCCACCCCAACGTTCAGTTCGTACAGCTATTACATAACATAGATTTTGGCTCCATATACAGCGCGACATATCATTTTTTCAAGATAAAAATCTAAAATCCTTATTAATATTATAAATGCAAAAGTAACTCCGTCTGTATGTTCTGTTTTCACGCAAAACTACTGGATCGATTTGGCTGAAACTCAGTATATATATATTCGATGCCAAGAATGAACACAGGATACTTTTTATCCCGAAAAATGGGATAGTTTCCGGGATAAAATATATTTGTCTTTCTGTTTGTTATGCTTTTAGGGAAAACTACAGAACCGATTTGGCAGAAATTCGGTATATATGTAATTCTAATACCGACGGTGGACAAGGGCTACTTTTCATCCCGGATAATGGGATAAGTTTAGTGATAGATTTATTTAAAATTATCCCAGAAAGTAGGATAGGTTTATTTTTTGATTTGCCATTTTCATCATTTTGGTAAATTTGGTAATTTTTGGTCGGTGTGGTCGGTGTAGTCGGTCTGGTCGGTGTGGTCGGTCTGGTCGGTCTGGTCGATCTGGTCGATCTGGTCGATCTCGTCGACCTCGTCGACCTCGTCGACCTCGTCGGTGTGGTCGGTCTGGTCGGTCTGGTCGATCTGGTCGATCTGGTCGATCTGGTCGACCTCGTCGACCTCGTCGACCTCGTCGATCTCGTCGATCTCGTCGATCTCGTCGATCTCGTCGACCTCGTCGATCTCGTCGATCTCGTCGATCTCGTCGATCTCGTCGATCTCGTCGATCTCGTCGATCTCGTCGATCTCGTCGATCTCGTCGATCTCGTCGATCTCGTCGATCTGGTCGATCTGGTCGATCTGGTCGATCTGGTCGATCTGGTCGATCTGGTCGATCTGGTCGATCTGGTCGATCTGGTCGATCTGGTCGATCTGGTCGATCTGGTCGATCTGGTCGATCTGGTCATTTTGGTGTACAAAATTGGCATAGATACTTTTCATCCGGGAGATGGAATAATTTGCGATATAAAATGAAGTGAATCTTCCGGCGCAATTAGCAGTAACATAAAAATTTAATACAATGTAACCCGTGTTGTATCCTCTTTAAACAAGAGGCACGCACTAAATGTTGGTAAACTCTAGTGATATATAAATACACCAAAGATATACTTACACAGATTACAATGCGCTATTACAGGATCCCAACAGGGTCCAAACGCGTAGCTAAATTCGGCCATTTCACAGCATAAATCATAGTACCACTTTAGCGGCATCATACTGCGTTCCAACTCCCGATCACCCCACGGCTCGCCTTGCTTTATTACTACCGTTCTTACCGCTAAAAGTGAATTTAATTTATATTAAAACACTAAACACATAATAAAATGGGAAAGATAAAGTATACCCCGATCGCGCTGTAGTGAAATCTTCTTTAGAAATACATTAGCTATCTCTCTTATTCTCATACAAATATATCGCCGTCTCGCTCTCTATTCAGACACAATACGCCAATTCAATAGCCTTTTGGATATTTGCCATCGACAATAACAACGATATACACAACATACGTAAACGTCACATTAACAGTGACAGATAAAATGTCACTTTACAAACCTTATGTCACTTCATTACTTCATTATACGTTCTAAATTTACCAGCGTAACGATTTATTGTAAAAATGAATTATTACTAATTACTACGAAAAAACCTTTCATTTTGGATTTCCTCCGTCCCTGCGTCTACACTCTCAAAACAATAATGAGCGAGAATGACGGCAACACATAAAAGAGATAAGTAACAATGAAAATCTTTTTATTCCGTCAACCATAAATAACGATAGTATAAATCTATAATAATGATAGTATAGAGAGAAAGAAAACATTTATGTTAAGTCAAATAAGAAAAAACGAAGATTAGACCAAGTTAAACAATAGTGCTGCTCTTCAAATTGGACCAAAGGTGAAGTCATGCACACAGAACGAGCAAAACTTAAATGCGCCCCTGAACTTCGTACATATCACACATTTATAACTAACAGGGTTCAAGATTCACAGAGCTGAAAGGGGACAGTTTTGCGCTCTCGCTCGGCCGCTATTAGAACTCGCATGCCATCTCTTTTGCACAACATACTGAAGTTGTAATAGACGTTAACATTTGACCGGACCTGTGCAAAATCACCGAACTAATTTCACTCGATGCGCGTTTAAGTTTTGCGTGTATATGGTACATGCGGTATATGGATATACCTAAATTATGTTTCTACACATTCTATTGCACTTTTAGAGTAATATAGCAGCCAAAGGCAGCATTTTGAACTTATTACAGATTTTAGTTAAAAAAAATTACCTCTAGGTGGCGCCTGTTCCTCAGCAGCCATCAAAGTTCCCCACATCTTCAATTCACTCATACTGAGCAACGGTTGGGGGAAGTCACGCAACAACAACTGCCATTGAGTACAACTCAGATTGATACTACGACACCAGAGAGTCGTGAATTCTATGCCGTCTTCAGGCCATGGACTGAAAGTTTTATCAACCAGTTATAATTTTTGTTCTGTATTACAGAAAATGTTATTAGTTTTGTGAAGGGTAGAGATAAGTAATACCATCTTATATGGACGGGGAAGTTGAAAAAGTGTCCAGCAGTATAATGAAAATAGTTTCAAAAACCTGCCATAACAGCGCCGACGTACGAAAACTACGACACGAAATAAAATTTTTGAAGTGCTATAGAATTAATAAAATTCCAGTATAGACAACCTTAACTTATTGTGTAGTCTAAAATTATTTAGCAAATGTAATGCTGTGGGGAAAACGTGTAAACTGATTTAATTATTGTGAATTTTTAATAATAAATAAGCTTTTTTTAAAAAGGTTTTTAAATACAAGCTTTTGAAATCCTAGATATCATGTAGCAGCAGAGTGCTAGCCAAGATAAGTGAAACGAGTCCAAACACTACGGGTCTATCTTGTTTAGTACAGGAGTTCCTATGGCCACCTTCCGACTCCATCATCAGATCAGCTCCATGGTACCATATTATTACATTGTCACGCGATATACCTATATGTGCAAAATTTCAGCTCAAGCGGAAACCGGGAAGTTGGTCAAATTTAACTTGCAAGATTTCACCCGAACCTACATACATAGGTAAATCCATTGCAAGTTAAATAAAAGCTTGTAAAAACAAAGCGGTAATCTTTCGGTCCTTGTTTATTTTTCCATCCTTAATATAATTATTTGACGGCCTCTGTGGTTGAGCAGGCTAAGCCTTTGCCGGCCTACCTCACTTCAACGCAGAAGCTCCGGGTTCGATTCCTGGTATAGTAAATTTCGGAAACGTATTTTCTCCGTTATTTACTATGGTCTGGGTGTCTGGGATCGGCCCCAGATTAGTACGTTGTATATTACCCATAACACAAGCGTAACTTGCTTAATTTGGGGATATACAATGTGTGTGTTTGTCTGCCGATTATTATTATTATTATTATATCCGCCGACGATCGATCAGTTTTGATGGACACTTTTTCAATTGTACTCCTTACCTTTATTTTTTTTTTGGCCAGGGGAAATCCGTTTGAGGACTAAGCCGCGACAGGCACCGAAGCCTGGGGGGATGTTCGCGACCTGTGTGAGTGTGTAGGATTCGCCAGATCGGGGGTGGCACTAGCGTGCCCGGTCAGAACCGGTGCCACGCTATTGCCACTCCCCAGTTAGGGATACCCACTAAACCCCCTGGGTGTTCCGTCCTGCGCCTTATGCCAGGGCTACGGGAAATGGGCTGCCCGACTCCGCAGTGCCCTGGCAGGCGTGGGCCCCCCTCACTGGGCCTCTTCCTATGCCAGAGGACGTGTCCCCCGGCTACTTCTTGGTCTCGTTCGTGCGCCCCACGGGAAGAGAGATGAGCGCGCGCGGAACACTCGCGCTCTCATCTCGACGGCATGTGCGGGTGAGTGAGAACCCCTATACCATGGTACTCCTTACCTCTCTCTACCCTGCATAGTTAGTTTATACATATCATCATATCATTTTGGACTGTTATCTTAGCCAACGTTATGTGACAATACTATCCACGATGGAGCTTCCCTGCCTAAAACATACAGTGATGTAAAGAATTCATGGTTAAAATAGCGGCTTGACTGGACATGATCAAAATAAGATTTAATTAATGTTTGACTGTGAATTCTATGTTATGGAGAATACGTATATGTATGATCGATATTACCTATCGATATTATAGTTTCATAATACGAATGTTTTTGTTCGCTTTAGTCCCTAACTGGGATCGCAGCAAATGCTCGCAATATTTGAAATGCACAAGCAATTAAATAATACTTAATATTTATTCAGAGTCAATTTTTGATAAGTCGGCGATTTATACGAATAAATTAATAATAAGCATTGGTATAATTTTTTGTTTTTTAGAATTAAAAAAAGAGGCTAAACCAGCATCAGTGAATAATAAAACATACTGGCTTATTAAAAAAACACACCTATCAAAATCGAGGTCCCTTAGCCGCGCCTGCGCATTCTGCGTTCCGTGCATGGAGGGGTCGGCGAGTGCGATCAACCGGAACCGAGTGAGGCAGCACGCGACCAGCCGAGTGCGCGGCGGCGGCGCCGCGCGACACCGCTGCACGTATATCTGAGCGTCTTTTTGACGCAACGCCGAGTATAACTCCTCCACTTTCCCAGCGGGAAGGAAAAGGTGCGGTTTGCATAATTCCTGTACCTATTTAGGAAATAAGTCACTTACAAAACAAATATAAACATAGGAATATTTTGCTTTTGAAAAGTTATAATAAAATTTGTTTACGTAAATAAGATTTTTTTTTAATGAAATGTTTATTTATTTTCTACCTTAAATACTAAAAGCAACAATTTTTTTTTGCGAAATTATAAAAAAAGCTATAAATGATTGTATGACTTAAAGTTATTACAAAATTGACAAAGCTAAGTCAAGGGAGACAGGACCCCAAACTGAGAATAAAACCCGTACTATGGAACTCCTAATAATAAATTAATAATAATAAATAAGAAATAATAATTTACGTCTTGTGAAAATAATGATTTCTTAAAGTATAGCTTTATCCTTATCAACCTGTCCTGATTAATACATAGATAATTATAAAATGAAATATTATTATATTATAATCTTTAAAGCATATAAAAAAACTACTGGAGAAATAGGTAATTAGTAGTGATGAGTAGTAGTACACGTGTGAAGCAGTACATTTGTCCCGTACAAAATAGGTTTGTATTGATATAGCTTAAAATTTAAATTTGTACTATATTAAAAATTTTGTCCCGCTACTACTCACGCGTCAAATGTAAGAGGAAAGACGGAACGAGGACAACAGCACAATAACGCCTCTACGGATATTCACATGACAAAGAGGGACAACATGACATGTACGACTGCTAGTTAAATGAGGTGACCGAGGCCGATCACATCCGATTCTTAACGAACGTTTCCGAACTAGAAGTTTTGTACGGGCCAAATGAGAGAATGACGCTCACCGCCTCTCTGGCCTCATCACTTCAAATGTACTACCGCGGTACAAACCATACAAATCTCCTCGCCTCGTTTGAAGCGGTACATTGTACTGGTTCAGTACAAAATGTCATGTTACTCTTACAAACTCATTTTAAAATCATGTCACACCTAACTCTAGTAATTACTAACACAAAGACCACGTTTATTACGCTGAAAATGCCTTGTTGACGTTGTAAGCTGCAGCATATTTAATGTCAACTTCTCTTACTTAGAGGTACTTTCTGAAATATCATATTTTTGACAAATAGCAATGTACAAATATTCAATGCCGGAATGGAATAACCTTGAATCTAGTCTGTATCATCTATGTTTGTGCATGGGCGAAGGAAAGTAGCAATTTTTTTTATTTTTTTTAATGCAGGAGTTCAGCAGACAGGCAGATAGCCCGCTTCATGGAAAGCGGTTACCATCGCCTATGGACATTTGCAACACCAAAGGTGCTACAAATGCGCCGCTGCTCTCTTAAGGGAGACTGGAACCGGGTCACTAATGCCGGAACACAACACAAGGTTGTTATGGCGACATACTCTAGGCCAGGCGTGGTGGCCATCCAGTCGAGCAAATACCCAACCACCCGGCTGTGGGTTGTTTAGTCGCCTCTTACGACAGGCCACCAGGCCGCAGGAAATTGTATTCTTTCTCCGTTCCTGCGCGGATAGGGGTGGAAACTGAGTACGAATATATTTTTGCATAGCTTATTCCTTATACCTTAACGTAGAACATTTACATCACAATTACCTTGGCATCCAGCATAGTCCGCCGCTTCTGGCTCTCCTTATATTCATCCTCTAGAAGCTCGTAGTTATCGCGCAATTTCACTTCGAAAGGATCGTCACTCATTTCTATTAGGAGTTCCTCAATCTACACAAAACAATGACAACACTACCACATATTTAAAGCTTATACTGATGTCTTATAAATTTTTATTAACAACTAGGATATGCCCGCGACTTCATCCACAACGACTTGAGATTCCCGCGGGAATCCCGGGACACAAAGTATCGCAGCTATATTTAGAAAAATTGCAATGACAGCCTGTGTGTATGAGCGTTCGTGACTGTGTATATGTTACCTGCATATACGATGTAATTAGATATATATATGTGTATATGTATGTATGAGCAATGTATATGTCTGTAGGTGTATTATGTGAATATATATGTATATGTATGCGTATATATATGTGGGTTTTGTTTGAAGAAAAGCAAAACAAACTTCCTTAGAAAAGTCTTACGTCGTTTATTCATGGACTACCTCTTCTCACTATATTTTGACAGTTACAATATCAGGTTTATAAATTTAAAAAACATAATGTGTGGCCTGGCTACCGAGTCGGAATGCGTCTTCGAATCCCACACGGCTATCCTGCATTATTCATCTGACCCAGATGAATGTGATACTTCATCTTCATCGCCATTCGACCAGGGTTTCATCAAATCTGCTGAACTGGTGGTATTCATAGGTCCTTCACCATTGCCAATTTTCCTTACAACGTATCTGTCATTTTTCTTCTTCTCGATAATTTTATATGGTCCTAAATATTTCGAGTTTAACTTATATCCTTGTACAAATTGTGTTCTCTTAATCGCAACTAAATCTCCAATTTCGTACTGTATAGCTTGTGTTCTCTTTTTGTTATAAACTTTCCTATTTTCTTCCTGAATTTTCTGAATATTTTGCCTCGCCTTTCTATAAGTTCTAATCGTTGAATTTCAAATTTTTCTTTACAATTATCTATGTAGTAATCTCTATTAATTAATTCTTCTGTTTTCAAAATTCCAAAATGACCCTTTTCATGACATTTTCTTATTATTTCATTCTGCATCTTTTTAGGTACAACAATCAGTTTAGTTCCGTCTTTAGCTTTACATAAAACTCCATTCTCCAGAATAAAATTTTCATATGACTCTTTTTCTAAAATTTTCTTTAATAGTTTTATCTTCAGGTCATCATCTTGAGCTCTCTTCAGACGTGCTGTAGTTTCGGTAAGTATTAGACTAACAGGATTTCTGCTCAAAGCGTCTACGTGTCTCATTTGGGTTCCAGATCGGTGTTCAATCTTATAGTCAAATTCTTCAAGAAGGAGTGCCCATCGAGCAACTCTGGGAGGTAAGTCTTTTTTCTGTAACGTCATAGTTAGGGCTGAGCAGTCAGTCACAATTTTAAAGCGGACTCCAAGTAAGTAAACTCTGAATTTCTTGACAGCTTCTACAATAGCTAAAATTTCTAAGTAGTAACTATGGTATTTCTTCTCAGCAGGAGTAGTCTTTTTGCTCATATAGTGAACAGGGTGTAGCTGATTGTCGTGTGGATTCCTTTGCAATAAAACAGCTCCATATCCGTCTATACTTGCGTCTGTATGTAACTCTGTCTCAAAATTAGGGTTGTAAATTCGTAAAACTGGTGAGGAACATAAAATATGTTTTAATTCTTCGAAAGCTCTCTCACACTTTAGATCAAAATTAAACATAACATTAGCCTTCAATAATTCTGTTAGTGGCTTTGCTATTATTGAGTAGTTCTTAACAAATTTTCTAAAATAGCCAGTCAGTCCTAAAAATGATCGTAATGTATTGATATTATGAGGCTTTTTAAATTTTGCAACAGCATGTATCTTTTCCTTGGAAGGTCTTATCTGATTATCACGAATTATGTAACCTAAATAATTTATCTCGTTCTGTAAGAAATGACATTTCGCCCAATTAAATTGTAAGCCAAACTCTTCAGCTTTTCGAAGTACTTTCTCTAGTTTAACAAATCCTTCTTCTTCTGTCCTAGATGGTATAATCAAATCATCTAAATAGGCAAGAACAGTGCCCTCTGACATTAAATCCTGAAAGATATCATTGATAAAGCGTTGGAATACAGATGGTGCGGTGCATAAACCAAACGGCATTTTCTTAAATTCATATTGCCCTTGTGGAGTAACAAATGAAGTGTATTTTTGACTATCCTCGCAGGCATCAACATGTAAAAAACCATTCTTCAAGTCAAGTGATGTAAATAGTATTGCTTCTTTCAATTTGTCTACTTGATCCTCGATGAGTGGAAGTGGATATCTTTCCTTTATAATCTTCTTATTTAGCTTTCTAAAATCTATACATAATCTGTAGCTTCCATTTTTCTTTTTCGCTAACACGATAGGGCTTGCATATTCCGATTTACTAGGTTTTATTACTTCTTGATCTAACCATCCTTGTATCTGTTTATTAACTATGTCCTTTTCTAGAGGTGACAGCCTTCGTGGAGTCTGGTGTATAGGATCTTCATCAGTAAGTATGATTTTCAATTTAACATTTGATTCCTTCTTTCTAGTCTTCAAGTTATCGTAATTATCCAATAAATGTTTAATCTTGTCTTTATATTTCAGCTTCTTGATATCATATTTCTCATCAAATTCTTCTTCGTAGTCGTTAATTTGTGTAAGGTGTAATATTCTTTTTACAGAGATCCCATCGGCAGAGAAAATAATTTCAACGTCTTTTAATATCGGGTTTCCAAGTATGACATTAACAGGTATTACATCATCGTCGATAACATGCATCAAGGTTTCAAAAGGAACGTCGTCAATTTCAACTTTTGCCATAAAAGATCCCTTCGTGCAAATTTCGTACTCGGCTATTCCTGATAATTTGAGAGTATCTTTAATATTATAATCATTATTCTCGAGAAAATTTTGTTTGTAATAACTCTCACAAATTAAATTCGCATCGCTTCCAGTATCAATAAAGGTTTTAACTGTAACTCCGTTAATTTTCGCTTCTTTATATGGCTTAACAACATCTGTACTAACTTTCTCATCTTGAATTTTCAGTGTCTTATTTGTAGAACTTTGGCATTCTTTTGACTTATGTCCATATCCATTACATTTGAAGCATTTTATACCTTTAGTACAAGCTGGTGATTGGTGATCAGTTTCACCACAATTGAAGCATCTTTTGATGGTATGATTTTTACGTCCGGTTGTCATCTGAATAGGTCTTTGTTGCATCTTGTGTTCTTTAATCTGTGCATATACTTCAAGTTTCTTTCTAAATTGTTTGATATCAGTGGCTCCGTAAAGAATGGCCTTATTTATTTCAGAATCACGAATTCCATCAATAACATATTCAATAAGTGCCTCATCTTCTAAATTTCCATGCAACGCCAGTTCTTTCATATGTAAAAAATACTGTTGATATGTCTCATCCGGTTTCATTTTGCGTGATGCTAATTTCTTGTGAATGCTAGCACTATTTAATTTCGGACCAAATTCTTCTAATAAAGATTCTTTTAATGTATCCCATGACGTAATAGAGCCTAGCGATCGTAAAAATAATTTAGCTGTACCTGAAAGCAGTCTCTTCGCGTAAATAAGTTTTTCAAGATTATTCCATTCCATTAAATTTGCAGTGTCATTAAAATCGGTCAGCCAATTCTTAATAGGGTAGGTATCATCGCCTGTGAACGGTGTCATTGATTTTTCCAAGTCGCTAAATGAAATTCGTACTTTGTAACCAGCTTCTGAACAATTACTATCTGAGTCTTCGATATCTTTATTTTTCTTCGGTGGCATCTTGTATGATTGGTTGTAAGTCTTTCAGTCGTAAAAAATAACCAATTCATAAAACGTCTTCATAAAAGAAAAATAATAGTCTTTATTCCAAATTCTGGGAAATTTTATGCGCTGGTATCATTATGCAAATTAGTGTCGGTAAAACAGCACACAATGACTCGTCTTCAATTTTAATTTCGAGGTTGTTTCGTAATCATCAGATCAAAACTCACGTTAAAACAATGCTTTGCAGGATTCTTACATGATCCTGGTATGATCCTGGCACGATCCTGGCACGATCCCCCATAAAGTTGTGGGTTTTGTTTGAAGAAAAGCAAAACAAACTTCCTTAGAAAAGTCTTACGTCGTTTATTCATGGACTACCTCTTCTCACTATATTTTGACACTGACAGTTACAATATCAGGTTTATAAATTTAAAAAACATAATGTGTGGCCTGGCTACCGAGTCGGAATGCGTCTTCGAATCCCACATATATATATGCGTCACTATAGGAACAATGGAGAACACGATACAATGTATGATTACAAATCTTGTATTTAATAGAATAAGTTTTCTTGTAAACGTGAGGGTATGTTGCACCCAAACACGCAAACCTCATAGGTTTAAGTGGTGCTTTACTACTATTTTATGATGTAAAATTATTATTATACATAAATAAATAAAATTTAGTGAAAACTGTCGGAATAAGCTAATTTTTATGCACTTGAGCAACTACGAACCGCTCTCGAGAAAATTCCCGGGATAAAAAATATCACACATTTCATTACATAAATTTTGCTATCGATCAGTGGAAAAATCACATTGGAATTCAATTTTATTTTGTACTGTTACGAGTTGCAGGACTCGAATTAAAATGCCGTTGGAATTATTATAGAGTTTATTAGAGCTATACAAACACGTATAACACAGTTACAAATATAACTGAACATAACCAGTCCAAACGTAATGCACGATTCAATTACACGCGCAAACCGCCGTCACTACATAGATTACCGAATGCATACAAGTCTTGCTTCGCTCCTGGTTATCGCTCGACTGCTTTATACTGCACAGATGCAATATGTCTGCCCGGCCGTGTGGACCGAATTTCTTAGAATCCGTTTGTATTTTAAATCCGACACACCTGGCTAATGATTGCCATAAAAGATTACAATACACAATGGGCTCTTTTCTAATCACAAATTTTAAACTTACCTTTATATGCAAATCGCTTGGCAGTGGACTGTCCAGCGTGAATGGTTTCTTCTTCATCCCATGTACTAGTTTGATCCATTTAAAGAGAGATACGAAGTCACCTTGGACGGACTCAGCGAAGCGATGTTTGTACGGGAATATCACACGGACCGAGTCTACATTGACTGCCCTGTAGAATATATAATTCAACAGTACTGTTTTTAACAGTTTTTTAAGTTGCTAGTCTTATAAGAAGGCGGCCACGAATTGATTATATTGAAATATAATAAAATTACGTTTCAACGGTTTTAAGCGCGGTAATTTATATGATTTTCATTATTCCGGCCACTTTTCAGTAGCCGTAATCGAGAAAGACAAAGAAGTCAAGTGTCAATGAGGATTGTTAAAGTTTTATTTGGCCTACCGCCAACTTGTTATAATTAATAATTATTTAGTTGTTATTATTGTAGTATAGTTATATTAGTATAGTTTTTATATTAGTATAATTAGTATAGTTCTATCCGTGCAGGAACGGAGAAAGAATACAATTTCCCGCGGCCGGGCGGCCTGTCGTAAGAGGCGACTTAACCTACAGCCAGGTGGTAGGGCATTTGCCCGACTGGATGGCTACCACCCCTGGTCTAAAGTATGTCTCCATAACAACCTTGAGTTGTGTTCCGGCATTTGTGATCAGGTTCCAGTCTCCCTTAAGAGAGCAGCAGCGCATTTGTAACACCTTTGGTGTTGCAAATGTCTATAGGCGATGGTAACCGCTTTCCATAAAGTGGGCCGTCTGCCTGTCTGCTGATCTCCTGCAATAAAAAAAAATTAAAACTAATTTAATAATAATTAAAATGAACCAAAGGTGCTACAAATGCGCTGCTGCTATCTTAATGGAGACTGGAACCTGGCCACTAATGCCGGAACATAACTGAAGGTTGTTATGGCGGCATACTCTAGATGAGGGGTGGTAGCCATCCAGTCGGGCAATTGCCCTACCACCTGGCTGTGGGTTGTTAAGTCGCCTCTTACTCGAAATTATATTCTTTTTCTCTCTTCTTGATGGTAAAAACTTCCCATTATTAGCAGAGCAGACAGATATATATCTGCATGTATCTGTAATATTATATTAGCAGCTAAAACACAATTTAACAACATGAACATAGCATCATATAATGTGACTACTAACCAAACTTTGTTCCACATAAGCTTAAACCCTTCATTGGCCTTTCTTTCCACCCTGACTTCGTGGTCATCGGCGACACGAGTTTGTGAATAACCTTCCACTGTTATCACCTCATTACCATTCAACACCATCGTCAACTTGCTCCATAACAATGAAAGACCGTACTCATGGTCGTATGATATCGTCATATCGTCTGAAAAGATCAAACTGCTAATATAAAATAACACAAGTATTAAAGCTGTTGACGACGACAACATCGATGTGAGAAACTCACTGACCCGTCTAAACAGGCAATAAGAACATAGGTATAATTTGCTAAGCCTCGTAGATAATGTAGAAGTGACCGTTAAACGCAGGAAAGAGACGGGTCGGACTGAGACAGATATATTTCATTTTTTAAAGTTATTAATTTAAAATTTTATTAATTAGTTTAAGAGTTAAATGTATAACAGCCTTAAGTTGCTAGGAAATAAATGTTATAGCGTTTGTCTTTCATTAAAAGTAGGACCCCTAATAGATCCTGGTAAATGAGACCGGGCTACGGGCGTGCAGAACGCAGCCTGGAGCCCGGGACTCAATATGAAAAGGGGACCAGGTTACAGGCGTGCAGAACGCAGCCTGGAACCCGGGACCCAAAGGGTAGCGGAAACCGGGCTACGGGAATACAGGACGCAACCTGAGCCTGGAATCCGTGAGGTATGCCTGCACTACTACCTACTCCGTAAGCGAGTAGGCCGTAATGTTAGTGCAGGCAGAGGGCCGCGCGCGACGGCGCATGGTTTTCAAATAAGGTAACTGTAAGTTTTTTATTGGACTTGACTTTATGTTATTGGTCCGAAGACCTTTCAACTTTACCGGGGTTTTTGGGGCGAGTGCCTTCGCGAAGCGAAGGCGCTCGAGCCCGGGGGGGCAACTTGCTCGAGGGAGCTCCCTAAGGAGTTTTACCTCGGCTGGACTGTTGCCATGAGAGGGGGATGAATTTAATGATGCCCACCATAGGGCGACACAAAGCACTAATTGAGAACGGGCGACGGGTAATATAAAGCCCGAGGGGAAGGATCCCGGCGGGCCGGGATCGGAGGTTCGCGGCGGCCTACGCTATCTTACTGCCGTTTCGTAACGTGTTATGGCTGGGAGAGAAGAAACGGCGAAAGAAACTTCCCAGCAACACGCCTAGTCTATCCTGTGGGGGGGCTATGTCTCCTAACGTCCCTCACAGGGACGTGGAGAGATCTTGATTGGGGTAACTGTAAGAGCGCTCAGCGCTTTATATTTATAGTAGTGAAGCAGGGGGCAAGGAAAATGCCCATTACAACGTCCCGGATACGGAAACCATGGGTCATAATAATGTAAGGACCCTCAGGATAGGCTAGGATCTAAGATGTACCGAAATTTGTGATAGCAATAAGATAGAATAAGGCTTGATTTATGTAATATTAAGGAAAATAAAGTAAAGGGGGTATTACAACGAAGCGGGGGGTCGGCGGAGGCAGCTTGTATAAATATAGGACGCCTTGAAGGCGCATTTCGTAGTTCGTGACAAGCAGTAGCTCGCGCTCAGCAGCCAACAAAGGAAAGAAGCTCCCTCCCGCCGACGCCTACGAAGTTTAAGTCTCCCGTAACATAATTTTCGGTGGTTTTATTTCGGAAGCTCCAGTTACCGAACCAGCGACCAACTCTCGACAGTCCACAGTCCACTGCATCTCCAACAAAAGCGATACGTAAGGAAGACCATAGAAAAAAAAAGAATTTTTGTACCTCTTTCATATAATTTTTATATTAACTACACAATTATTTAGCAATGTTAAAATATGTGATGCAATGATCAATCATCACATTCATTTGGAATAAAATAATGTCAAATCTTATATGACCTACAGCGCGTTCCACTAGTAGCTTACAACGACCACGTTCACGACCAAGATTTTTCGCGTTCCACTTGCTTTCGGGCATTACAATCGTAAACTCAAGTGGAACGGATTATTCGACCCACCTCTTGACACGGGTCGTTGTGAGCGCTGCGTGAGCGTGATTTTCGCACAGGTCATTATTTTGGCGACCATAACAACCGTGATCGCTATATGGAACGGCTAAAGGAGGATTTTGGGCGTTGTGAGGTACAAGAGGAACGCGCCCATAGTTAAATTTGTCTTTCCAATGACGTTAATGTGAGAGTCTGACGAAGCGATCAGTTGTGAAGAAGAAATTAATCATAAACTAATACCAACAATATAAAAACTCACCAGTCCCAAAAAGCATATTATTCTCATCAGATAAAATAAGTCCTAAATTAGTTTCCCCTTTGAATGAAACACGCCAATCTATCGCTCTCTTTCCTTCTCTCACATCTTCCTGCACTTCTCTATCTCGTTTACGCATCTTCAATTGTTCACTGAAGTCCTTGATATTTCTTACGAAGGCTAATATTTTCAGATGCAAATTAGCACTCCATTCAAAGTCTACGTTCTCTAGAAATTGGAAATCTAATAAGGCAGAATGTCTCTCTTTTGAAGGTACAAGTTCTACTCTAGCTAACTTCACGTGGAAGAATGTTGTTGGGATCTCCTCCGATTTCTGACAGTGCATACTTCCTGTGAAAAAAAGCTTGACTTTAATGCCAACCCACAGCTAGGTGGTAGGGCATTTGCCCGACTGGATGGCTACCACTCCTGGTCTAAAGTATGTCGCCATAACAACCTTGAGTTGTGTTCCGGCATTAGTGGCCAGGTTCCAGTCTCCCTTAAGAGAGCAGCAGCGCCTTTATAGCACCTTTGGTGTTGCAAATGTCCATAGGCAATGGTAACCGCTTTCCATCATGTGGGCCTGTCTGCTCAACTCCTGCAATAAAATAAAATAATTTGGAGCTACATAGTATTTTCTTAAGTTTTCGCGACTAGCACACATAATAAAACTACGTTTTAACAGTTTTAAGCGCAGTATTTTATTTTTAATATTCTGACGTTTCGGCCACTTTTCAGTAGCCGTGATCACGGAAGACGTGGACGTGGAGCTACATATAAAAAAACAAGCACATGATGTAATTATAGAGTTAAAATACTAGATGTAAGAAAAATTAACTATTCCAAAGGCAGTGAAGAGGGTAAAACATACAATCAATTTGTATATTTCTTTCATACAAACTAAATAATAATAAGACAGACTCTTTTGCTTAGCTCACGGATACGCAGAGGTCCAGGGTTTGATTCCTGGGATAGTAAATTTCGTAAACGAACTTTCCGTTGTTTACTACAGTCTGAGTGCCTTAGACCGAGCCTAAATTGTGTTTACTAGCGAACCAATACATCGCTGTAAAATCGAAATTGTAAGTGTAAATTTTGCTCGCGTAAACTTCTGAGGCTAAGCGTGCACTACGACTTAGAAGCTACGCGAACAAATTTCAAAGGTGTAAGGCCTAACTAATAAAAACCTGAAATAAAGTCACCACAACGAGTAAATACTCACCTTTGTAAGGCACCATATCAACAACCTTGAAGCCGGACACAACAGCCCCAGATTTATTTACAGTCTTCTCTAACGTCACAGCATCAATCCTCGTCATCAAACACATATTTTCATTCACAATCAAAAATAAGTTGATGTGAGACAACGCTACATTCACAGCAATATTGAAAGGAACATCACAACACTCCGCTGGAGTTATTTGTTTAGTTTGATATGCCATTTTATAACGGTCAAGACATTCTGTAAGAGATATTATTGTTTCCGCGAATGTCGTGCTCCATTCTAAGCGGAGGCAATCCATCATTGCTTCTACCTAGAAAAAGGTATTATTAGTATTAGTGGATCAGCTACTGTCAACGCGGCAGCCCAGTATTAAGTACTGAACGCGTATCTAAAATGGCGGTGGTAGGATTGCTGGTATGGATAAGAAGGGAGACTAACCTGCGTGCCTCTAGGCTGCACTAACTATGCGTGCTGATCACCAAGTCGTGAGCCTTGCAGCAAATCTTCTGGCTTGTCTCCTTCTTGCGGCCTTCGATAATTAATTGTACACACGCGGCGCGGTATAACTGCACTTATAGCAAGTTGTGGCGGTAAATATGTGCGGGTTGTCGTACGAAGATCGACAGCAGACTACGTGCGACGAGGATCGACAGCAGACTGACTCGTAAAAACGAGCAGTATTAGCACAGCGGTAAGTACGACAAACAAGGATAGTCGAATGGAATGGAAGATGGCGGCTGGGACAAGGTGATTGGATAACGCGGTTAGGAAAGCGGGTAGTTGTGGAAATAATTTCAAGGGGACAGGATTTTAAAATAAGCGGCGCGAACAGCTACTTTAGATATAGTGCGAACGAAATTAATATGCGTTCCTGAAGTTGGTCACGCTGTTGTATTAACGCTCACATGGTGGTACATAGAGAGCTAAGAATAGAGAATGTCGCGCTTCCGATCTGCCGCTATCCAGATATGCGTCCCATCTCTTTCACTACACACATTGTCAGATATGATAAACGTTAGAGCACTTGGATTGATCAGCGGAAACTTCTCTCCAGACGCATTTAAACTTAGCGCGTACTGTTCAAACTAATTCTTTCAAAAAATAAATTATAGACGAGAGATACGTAGTATACAGCTATGTAACGCTTTCTGTATGTGAATGTATAGCTTTATGGCTGTATATGTCTCAGTATACCTTATCAGTGTGTACGTCTTAAATAAGTAAACTATTACTAACTTTGGAATCTCTTGGGCCATGGCTGCCCCATTTAACTAGCGCCACTGCTAGAAGCGCCGAGCCCCATGCATGATGCCTTCTGGGTGGTGCTTCCTTTAAACTGAGGCAGCCTTCCCCAGTGGCCACCCATCCTCCATCCACCAGCAGCTCTGTACTCCAATGCCTAGAACCTACCACTAGGCGTGGTATTCGGGATTTGTAGGCTTCCTCTATAAATTCAGATATATAAATTAAAAAATGCATAATATTCAGGAACTTTAATTGTTTGGTTGACACGGCAAAAGAAATATTTATCGACAGCAGAAAAGAGTTAGGTCTTATTGGGTAAAGGCATTGACATATACAAGAGATAAAATTATTGAGAGTGAAGTGACATAGGAGACAGAGTACAAGTGAGTATAGCCAAGCGCATTACTGGTGTGCGAGTCGAAAAAAATCTAGTAAATAACTCATTATGAATACTAGAGTTAACCCCGAGGCTACGCCGCGTGTCAATTCCTTAGCAGTAGCTTTATTTTACTTATATAAAAACTTGAATCGGTTTTTTACATCTATACATACATATAATAAAACTGTAAAGGTGGAATTTCTGTACAATGAAAAATGTTAAAAACCGAGTCAGGGGGATGTAAGAAGTGAAATAGAACTAATTTAGATTTTTTTTTCAAATTTTTTGTTTCTCTGTTTGCACAGACTAATCTCCGAAACGACTAGACAGATTTAAATGAAATTTTGTATGGTGGTAGCTTATATCCCTGGTCAACATATAGGATATTTTTAATTCCGAAAAATTAAAGAGTTCCCGTGGGATAGTTAAAAAAACTTTAATTACTTAAACAACTTTGAAGGAATAATAAATGTCACGCGAACGAAGTCTCGGGCATCAGCTAGTGTTATAATATAATTACATATAATAATAACCAAGAAGCTAAGTCTATATAGGCTAGACAACTTCCCAGCAAAACAGAGGTGAGTCGAAGCCAACCTGATTTGAAGTAATACAATGAATGACGTGTTGGTTATGACATATTACGTATTTAATAGTGCATTGAAAAAACGCGATTGCAGCGCCATCTGTTTTGTGAATCCGTCTATTCTGCGGAAACGTCATTTATCGGGATAAAAAGTATCCTAAGTTACATACATACATACATACATACATAACTTCACGCTAGTTCCCTTGCGGGGTAGGCACGAACAACAGAGTGCCATTTAGGCTTATTTTTACACACCTCACTTGCCTCTTTGACATTCATAACTCTTGTCATGCAAACTCGTCTGTTCTTAAGGCTCCTGACATCACCTTCTGCTAGTACACGATCAATTTGATCATGGAAGGTGTGTCGTGGCCTTCCACGACTTCTGCATCCATCCACTTTTGCATTGTATATCTGTTTAGTCATTCTTTCATCATGCATTCTAAGTTACAACCCGGGCTATAAGCTAGCTCTGCATCGAGTTTCATTTAAATCCGTTTAGTAGTTTTCATGTGATGCTCTAACAGACAGACAGTCCGAATCATCCACCCAAAAAATGTTCACATTTTTAAACGCAATGCACAAACTCGAACCATTTACAGATTTATTATAGTAATAGAGGAGTTTTTGGCGGGAACTGGAAGATGTTGTGCTGTGCAGTTTTATTTTGTAAAAATATGTAAAATTACTCTAAAATGAACAATAGTTGGAGGATATTGATAGTTTTTGAGTAGTAATTACGTGTTTTGTGAGAAATATGAACTGTATAGTCAAATGTGGCCTTTTGAGTTGTCACAAGAACTCCGTTGAATGGCACCAGCTGATAACCTACAGTTCAGCTGTGTTACACATAAGCTTAGAAAATGAAGAAACTACATCGTAATCTAAGATCTGGCTTAAAGGCCTAGCTGCCAAGCCATAAACCTAAATAAAAATAATATAATAAAAGATTACAGGATTAAAACATAATACATATCGATTAACAATTAAAGTAAAAATGAAACATAAGTAATCATAAGTCTCTGCTGATGAGATAGAAGTCAATATAGACACAATTATTTAAAAAGAATTACTTACCTCTTGCATGACAAGAGTTATGAATGTCAAAGAGGCAAGTGAGGTGTGTAAGAATAAGCCTAAATGGCACTCTGTTGTTCGTGCCTACCCCGCAAGGGAACTGGCGTGAAGTTATGTATGTATGTATGTATGTATGTATGTATGTATGTATGTATGTATGTATGTACTTACCTCTTGTATCCAGGAGTTGGTCTAATTTGACTTTAATTCCACCACAGCCAGCTGCAAGCGCCTTGTCGCCAAGCAACTTTGCGTGGAAGGTCACTGAACGCAATTCTGCACAGCCTTGTACCACACATGCGGAGAAGACTCTTGTTACCCATAACGGGGTTGGCGAAGCTACCAAAGAACAAGAAGAAAGCATTAACGAATCACCATAAGCTCGAATTTCTCTATCAATCTCACGTATAATAACAACTAACTTTTGTTAAAAAAAAGTAACTTAAAAAAAACCCGCGATTTCGAAACATTCTTCATTAGTGCTCCGCTACTATTGGTCTTAGCGTGATGATATATAGCCTATAACCTTCCTCGACAAATGGGCTATCTAACACTAAAAAAGTTTTTCAAATCAGACCAGTAGTTCCTAAGATTAGGGCGTTCAAGCAAACAAACAAATCTTCAGCTTTATATATTAGTATAGTATAAGATAACAACAGCACATAAATGTCTCACTGCTGGACTCAGTCCTCCCATGTTGTTGATGTTCTTTCAGGTACAGCCTCCAACAATCTTCTCTATTACATGTTTATTATTTCTTTTTGCTTTATTTGATCAATGCACAAGTTAATACTACTTCTAACTATCGGTTCAAAGTAGACTGCGGTCTAAACTTGAGTAAGCTGAGCTTATAAAACTCAAATCTGATGCAGCAGCTGCTTTATGCTAAATATATTCAGAGTGACTTATTATATAGGCAATATATCAAATAATGACTGAACTATATTCTAAAGTAAGACCTTTTTTTATTGCAGGAGTTCAGCAGATAAGCAGACGGCCCACTTAATGGAAAGCGGTTACCATCGCCTAAGGACATTTGCAACACCAAAGGTGCTAGAAATGCGCTGCTGACCTTCAGAAAAGTAACTTGAAGCTCACTAATCTATATCCGGATCAAAAGGACCACTTGATTAAGAAAAAATCAGGTTAAAAATACATAATTTTTTAAATTATCAAAACATAGATAAACATCTATTTCTTTCTTTCTTGTATAGTTATGGTTCCTACGCGATTAGCATTCATTGTCCAATGTCACTGTAAACGAGGAATTCCCAAAGTGGTTGATATCGACCCCCTAGGGTCTAAATCAGTTTCCCAGAGGTCGACATAAACTGAAACTGATTTTGGGGGTCGATGAGGTCTAAAAATCGACTCCTATTAATTAATACAAGTTCTTATTTGAAACTTTCAAGATACTGTATAAGTTGTGTTATGTGTACAAATTTTTTTTTTTTCAAAAAATAAACAAAATAATTTGGATTAATAATTATTAATTACACTTGATTTACTGAATTTTATGTGTATTTATTTTGTTAAATTTTGATGAGAAAATAATGTCAAGTTTACTCATTTAACCGACCGCAAGTTTTTAAATTGGTTAATTATTTTGAATCAATACGAAAAATAGTAGAGATAGGATTTTAAAAATAATTCGCCTGAGGTATCAGTTTATTTTGGAAAAGGGGTCTCTTGCCCAAAATAGTTTGGGAATCCTTGCTCTAGACGATAAAAGTCAGGTGCATATCAGAATATATTTAAATAGATAAAAGAAAAACGTGGCCTGTTTTCTATTAACACTTTCTGAAAACATTTATTTGAATATGTTTGCTTATTCATGTTTTGAACTTTGGGGACTACACGACAGAAAATAAATAAGTTCTATATTATATAAGATCACTAGTACAATAATAATTCTAACAATAAAGATAAAAACACATCGCAGCCTGCGAGTTGAATATTAATAAAAGCTAGTGGTCGCCCAGTGGTCGAAATTCAACCATAATTAATTTAAATTATAAGTTTGGACATTATTAAGGTTCTGTTGTCAAAGAATATACTTCTATAATCACAGATTTCGCCAAGGCTACACTGCTAATTTGACTTTAACAATAATCAAGAGTATATATGCGTGCATGTGTCAAATACGTGGTAGTGTGTGTAATGTTTTTTTTTTTTATTAATTTAATGTATTTTAAAAGGGGTAATAAGTTTTTGCTTCACGTATTAATATAATCTAAATCAATAAATAAATCATCTATCCATGCAGGAACGGAGAAAGAATACAATTTCCTGCGGCCCGGCGACCTGTCGTAAGAGGCGACTAAACAACCCATAGCCAGGTGGTAGAGTATTTGCTCGACTGGATGGCGACCACCCCTGGTCTAGAGTATGCCGCCATAACAACCTTGTGTTGTGTTCCGGCATTAGTGACCAGGGGCCAGTCTCCTTTAAGAGAGCAGCAGCGCATTTGTAGCACCTTTGTTGTTGTAAATGTCCATAGGCGATGGTAACCGCTTTCCATCTAGTGGGCCGTCTGCCTGTCTGCTGAACTCCTGCAATAAAAAAAAAAAATAATGATTGTAATTAGTAATCAGCTAAAATTACCTTTCGTATCCTTAATTTGTAAAGGTTTCGATGATTTCACTTTCTCCATCGCCGAAGTGTACCATCTGAACATATCTTCGTGATTGTACATAACATTTAACGTGCTTATTATTAGGTATAAGTTTAAAACGCCTTTTTCTAGCTGCAACAACAAAGTTATCGGTGAATAAATATTAACCGAGAGGTCCTGTTGTTGAGTTGAAAGTGGTGGCAAGAGCTGAAAATTTATGAGAGTTTTGCCAGAATGTCTGAAATACTTCATTGTAATGCGAAGCTGGCATCCTGGCAGAGGGCCCACTTAATGGAAAGTGGTTACCTTCGCTTATACAGGGATAAAAGTGATACTACACTATTGAAGAATATTTAAATGACAGAATCTCATTTACATAGTAGCTCGTTCTATCCATCGCAAGTGGGGACAAAACAACCCATAGCCAGGTGGTAGGGTATTCACCCGTCTTGATGGCTGCTACCACTGGTTTATAGTATGTCGCCATAACAATCTTGAGTTGTGTCCCGGCATTCGTGGCCAGGTTCCAGTATCCCTAAAGAGAGCAGCAGCGCATTTGTAGCAACTTTGCTGTTGCAAAAGTCTATAGGCGATGGTAACCGCTTTCCATCAGATTAGCCGTCAGCCTGTCTGCTCAACTTTTGCAATACAAAAAAGCTGTAATCAAGGTAATTATTCCAGCATGGCTCTACCACATCTGCATTCGATTAAACCAAATGTCAATAAATTAAATAAATAGATAGATAACACTATATTGCTCACCAAAATAAACAAATACAAAAACTAAATGTATAATTACAATATTTCTTGGCAAAACAACAGGCGGCCTTATGGCTAAAAGCGATCTCTTCCAGGCAACCTAGCTTAAAAAAAATCTTAACTAATCCGGCGATGTAGGTGGAGCAGAAAAAAGATACATATTGCCACGCCTGTTTCCCATTGGGGTAGGCAGAGACTATAGATCTCCATCCTGACAAACAACTTTCGCTTCATCTACTTTCATTAACCTCTTCATACTTGCACGTTTATTTGATATGCTTTTTATCTGACCTCGTTTTAACACTTCTGTTATTTGATTATGGTGTATACGTCGTGGTCTACCGGTACCAACTCTTGTTATGTGATTCTATTTTCATCCATCCTCTCTACATGCCCAAACCACCTTAAAATTCGTTTTTCAACTCTTGTTATTACATCTTCTTTCAATCCACAACACTCCCTTATTACGCTATTCCGTATCATATCATTCATGCTTACCTCACATATACTTCTCAAAGGTCTCATTTCAACCATTCTACTTCCACGCTTCTTTTGCCACACCCAGCTTTCACTGCCGTACATTAGTGTTGGCATCAACACCCCTCGATGGACAGCCAAGCTTGCCTTTACAGACACTTTTTGGCTTTTCATAAAAAAGTCTAGCACTGCATTCACCTTATTACCTGCAATTACTTTTCTGAGTGTCTGGATTGATGTATGTATCAAATTTATAAATTAGTGTCTTATCTTTTTTTTCTTATTTGAAATTAGAGCTTTGAAGAGTATATGTAAGTTTAATATAAGTGATATGATAAGAAACAATGTGATAAGGGAGCATTGTGGATTGAAAGAAGATGTAGTGACAAGAGTCGAAAAAGGAATGTGAAGATGGTTTAGTCATGTAGAGAGAATGAATGAAAGCAGAATCACAAAAGAAGTATATGCCAGCAATGTGAGTGGTAGAGTTGGTGCCGGTAGACCGACACGTACTCACCATGATCAAGTTGAAGGTATTTTGAAGAAAGGTCAGATAAAAAGCAGTTTAAATAGGCGTGTATGTATGAAGAGATTAATGAAAGTAGATGAAGCGAAAGTTGTTTGTCAGGATGGAGATCTATAGTCTCTGCCTACCCCCGTGGGAAAACGGCGTGATAATATGTATGTATGTATTGTAATCCAGACACTTTACTAATTAATACTCTATTTCCAATAAGCAACACATATAATAAAACTACGTTTTAACGGTTTTAAGCGCGGTAATTTTATTTGATTTTGGTTTTTCCGACGTTTCGGCCACTTTTCAGTGGCCGTGATCACGGAAGACAAAGATGTCAAGTGTCAACGAGTATTGTTAAAGTTTTATTTAGCCTACCGCCAACTTATTAATTTTAATTATTTAATTTTTAATTTTGTTTATGGTTATTATTTAATCTATGGGAGCCTAATCTAATTTACTACCGCTTCGCAACATGTTATGGCTTGAAGAGAAGAAGCGGCGCAAGAAACTCTTCAGCAAACATGCCTAGCTCTAATAATTTTATATAATATTAAAATGGGTGGAAGGAAAAATAAAAGTAATTATCAGTCAAGTTGGTTTGTGTTCCGTTGTACGCAGAAAGAGCTCACAGTGTCTTGAGGTCTGGCAGCTGGTTTTTGCTGGGTTTGGGTCTTAATAGTTTTGATAATTGGATCCCAAACAGGTGGTACTTGCCAACCATCTTCTCTATTGAAATTTGGGTGTTTTTTGATTTCAATAGCCTCACGCATCATTCTAGGTATGAAACGATTCTCTTTCGCGAGGATTTGTGGGTTATCGAATCTGATGTAGTGGTTGGGTTTATCCAGCGTGTGTTCACTGATCGCAGACTTCGTAGACCTTGTGTGTTTCATGTCAGCAATGTGTTCTTTTACTCGTGTTTTTATGCTCCTCTTTGTTTGCCCAATGTATGACAATCCACACTCACAATCAAGCTTGTAAACCCCTGCATCCTGGAGTGGGATATTGCATTTCACAGGTCTCAGAAATTGGGTAATCTTTTTCTGCGGCTTGAAATATGTTTTGATTGAAGCTCGCCTGAGGATGTGACCAATTCTGTCTGTGACCCCCTTGATGTAGGGTAGGGTAGCAGGGCACCGCTCAACTGAAGGTGGTTTGGGGCCTTTGTGACGTTGGTGTGGAGTCTTCAGCTGATTGCGTTGTAGAACTCGCTTGACATGCTGAAGCTCTCCAGCTATGTGGTTCTCGTCACAAATTTTCCGTGCTCTCTGAAACAAAGATTTGCCCACGGTAGCTAACTGACTAGGATGGTGGTGAGACGAACCATTAAGGTATTTATCTGTATGGGTAGGTTTCCTATACACCGTATGACCAAGAGTATTGTCAGGGTTCCTTAGGATGAGCACATCCAGAAAAGCTAATTTATTATTTGCCTCTAGTTCCATAGTAAATTTAATATTACTGCTAATGGAATTGAGATGATCTAGAAATGCAGAGACTTTATCGTTTGGGAGGACGGCAAAAGTATCGTCTACGTACCTTTTATACATCTTCGGCTTAGCCGGAGCGGTATCCAGTGCCTTCTGCTCGAAGTCTTCCATAAAAATGTCAGCTACGACAGGAGACACCGGTGAGCCCATGGCTACACCGTTGATTTGGTCGTAGAAGCCGTAGTCCCACACGAAATAGCCAGATGTGAGGCAATGTTTTAGTAGATCTGCATATTCCTCAGGCATGTTATTATCTATTAGCTTCCTTTTGACAATCTCAATGCAGTCTTCCACTGGTAAACTGGTAAATAAGGACTGGACATCAAAACTGACTAGTACTTCATCCTCAGCCAATGTCAAATTTTCAATTGCGCTGATGAAGTCGAAGGAATCCTTGACATGGCAGGGTGTGTTGCCGCGGAGATTGTTGAGTGTCTTCGCGAGATGTTGTGCCAGTCTGTATGTTGGTGAGTCAAGCTGGCTAACTATAGGGCGCAAGGGGATGTTGTTTTTGTGAAGTTTAGGTAACCCATACAGTTTAGGCGCTTTGGCGCAAGATGGTGTGAGTGCGGATACGTCTAAGCTTAATTTTTCGGAGTGTTTTTTCATAACTGCGATTGTTTGTTTGGTTACTTTATCCGTGGGGTCAGTTTTGACCTTTTTATAAGTGCTTTCGTCCGATAAAAGATCTTGTATTTTACTATTGTAATCAGACGTATCCATGACGACAGTCGCGTTACCTTTATCTGCACGGAGCACGGTTATTTCTGGTTTATTGCGAATGTTTTTTAAGGCAATATATTCAGCACGAGTGAGATTCGGTTTGGGTAGACGACTACGGCGTAAAACCGATGAGATATCTTGTCGTATAGCTTCCGCATCCTCTTTCTGCATGCTGTTCCTTACCAGACATTCCTCTACGTTGCAGATTATGTTTTCAAAAGGTATTTTTCGCGGGGTTATTGCGTAATTAAGGCCTTTTTCTAATACCGAAACGGTGTTTTTATCGAATGTTTGTTTTGACAGGTTAACCACCGACAGTGACATATGATTAATGGTCGCGTTTCCGTGCACATCAACAATTGCTTCACAATGGAGCTCAGGTATATTTTTTGCGCGTTCCTTGTACCAAGATGTTTGTTTTGGTTTGTTAGCATTTGGTTGTATTTTGAAATTTGGCGGTTTTTTAGTTGTTCATATTTGACCTTTGCTCTCTTGTTAACAATATCAATGTAGTTTTGGAAAATCTTCTGTCGATCCAAACAAACAATCGCGGTTATGAAAAAACACTCCGAAAAATTAAGCTTAGACGTATCCGCACTCACACCATCTTGCGCCAAAGCGCCTAAACTGTATGGGTTACCTAAACTTCACAAAAACAACATCCCCTTGCGCCCTATAGTTAGCCAGCTTGACTCACCAACATACAGACTGGCACAACATCTCGCGAAGACACTCAACAATCTCCGCGGCAACACACCCTACCATGTCAAGGATTCCTTCGACTTCATCAGCGCAATTGAAAATTTGACATTGGCTGAGGATGAAGTACTAGTCAGTTTTGATGTCCAGTCCTTATTTACCAGTTTACCAGTGGAAGACTGCATTGAGATTGTCAAAAGGAAGCTAATAGATAATAACATGCCTGAGGAATATGCAGATCTACTAAAACATTGCCTCACATCTGGCTATTTCGTGTGGGACTACGGCTTCTACGACCAAATCAACGGTGTAGCCATGGGCTCACCGGTGTCTCCTGTCGTAGCTGACATTTTTATGGAAGACTTCGAGCAGAAGGCACTGGATACCGCTCCGGCTAAGCCGAAGATGTATAAAAGGTACGTAGACGATACTTTTGCCGTCCTCCCAAACGATAAAGTCTCTGCATTTCTAGATCATCTCAATTCCATTAGCAGTAATATTAAATTTACTATGGAACTAGAGGCAAATAATAAATTAGCTTTTCTGGATGTGCTCATCCTAAGGAACCCTGACAATACTCTTGGTCATACGGTGTATAGGAAACCTACCCATACAGATAAATACCTTAATGGTTCGTCTCACCACCATCCTAGTCAGTTAGCTACCGTGGGCAAATCTTTGTTTCAGAGAGCACGGAAAATTTGTGACGAGAACCACATAGCTGGAGAGCTTCAGCATGTCAAGCGAGTTCTACAACGCAATCAGCTGAAGACTCCACACCAACGTCACAAAGGCCCCAAACCACCTTCAGTTGAGCGGTGCCCTGCTACCCTACCCTACATCAAGGGGGTCACAGACAGAATTGGTCACATCCTCAGGCGAGCTTCAATCAAAACATATTTCAAGCCGCAGAAAAAGATTACCCAATTTCTGAGACCTGTGAAATGCAATATCCCACTCCAGGATGCAGGGGTTTACAAGCTTGATTGTGAGTGTGGATTGTCATACATTGGGCAAACAAAGAGGAGCATAAAAACACGAGTAAAAGAACACATTGCTGACATGAAACACACAAGGTCTACGAAGTCTGCGATCAGTGAACACACGCTGGATAAACCCAACCACTACATCAGATTCGATAACCCACAAATCCTCGCGAAAGAGAATCGTTTCATACCTAGAATGATGCGTGAGGCTATTGAAATCAAAAAACACCCAAATTTCAATAGAGAAGATGGTTGGCAAGTACCACCTGTTTGGGATCCAATTATCAAAACTATTAAGACCCAAACCCAGCAAAAACCAGCTGCCAGACCTCAAGACACTGTGAGCTCTTTCTGCGTACAACGGAACACAAACCAACTTGACTGATAATTACTTTTATTTTTCCTTCCACCCATTTTAATATTATATAAAATTATTAGAGCTAGGCATGTTTGCTGAAGAGTTTCTTGCGCCGCTTCTTCTCTTCAAGCCATAACATGTTGCGAAGCGGTAGTAAATTAGATTAGGCTCCCATAGATTAAATAATAACCATAAACAAAATTAAAAATTAAATAATTAAAATTAATAAGTTGGCGGTAGGCTAAATAAAACTTTAACAATACTCGTTGACACTTGACATCTTTGTCTTCCGTGATCACGGCCACTGAAAAGTGGCCGAAACGTCGGAAAAACCAAAATCAAATAAAATTACCGCGCTTAAAACGGTTAAAACGTAGTTTTATTATGTATACAAGTCGCGAAAACTTAAGAAAATATTAAGCAACACATACCTTAGCATCGAGCTTTAACTTATTTAGAAACATCAATCGCTCCTTGTCCGTAACGATCTGATAGTGGTCCATTTGGAAGGCTATGTACACTTGAGGCAAGCCCACTTCACAGCCCACGTCGTCCATGTGAACGGTTGTTGCGCTAAACCTTGAATTAACCTGAAAAAATTAACGCGCTCATATTACCAAATAACATACCGCTCGGCGTCAGTGCAGGACCTTGCAACTACATCGTTAGGTAACATTATTGTTTTCGTCAAAATCTACACAGATAAATCAAATTGAAGTGTCTGTTTGTAATGGTACTACGCTCACGTATGGAAGCGAGAGTTGGGTATGGAAGAGAGAGCACGAAAGTAGAATAAACGCGGTCGAGATGTGAGCACTGCGCAAAATCTGCGGAGTGACGCTCGCGGACCGCGTTCGTAATACCGAAGTAAGAAAGAGAGCTGGTCTGAAAGAGAGTGTCGGGGTGAAGGTAAGGAAAGGAATGCTTCGGTGGTTCGGGCATGTGGAAAGAATGACTAAACAGATATACAATGCAAAAGTGGATGGATGCAGAAGTCGTGGAAGGCCACGACACACCTTCCATGATCAAATTGATCGTGTACTAGCGGAGGGTGATTTCAGGAGCCTTAAGAACAGACGAGTGTGCATGACAAGAGTTATGAATGTCAAAGAAGCAAGTGAGGTGTGTAAGAACGGGCCTAAATGGCGCTCTGTTGTTCGTGCCTACCCCGCAAGGGAACTGGCGTGAAGTTATGTATGTTTGTAATGTGAAAAAAAAAATAGAATTATTGTCCGTCTGCCTGGATGTTCTGACTAATCTCTGAAACGACTGGACCGATCTTGACGGGACTGTCACTCAGTAGAGTTTCGTCGGACACGTACGAGCCGGTACATTTGTCCCGTACAAAATCCATTTGTACTGATACGGTAGAAAATCTAAAAAAGTAATGCTTCAAATATTGTCGCGCTACTACTCAATGTACTACTCGCGCCTCAAATGTAAGAGGAAGGACGAAACGAGGCTTGTGCTACAATAGTACAACGGCTCTACGAACAGTCACATGACAAAGAGGAACAACATGACATGTACGACTGCTTGTAAAATGAGGTGACCGAGTCCGATCTCATCCGATTCTTAACGCACATTCGCGAACTAGAAGTTTTGTATGGGACATATGAGGGAATGACGCTCAACGCCTCATCAGCATCATCTCTTCAAATGTTCTGCCGCGATACAAACCTCCTCCTCGCCTCATTTGATGTGGTACATTGTACTGGTTCAGTACAAAATGTCATGTTACTCTTACAAACTCATTTTAAAATCATGTCCTACTCAACTCTATGTCACTGACAGATAGCTGATGTTATAAGGAGTAACTTAGGCTACTTTTGAAATTAGGGTCTGCAAAAAAAAAAAACCACCCGGCGAAGTCGCGGGCGGAGCTAGTTGTGATATATGTAATATGTAACAATTTTGAAGAAAAAAATAATGTCCCAAAAAAATGTGTAATTACAAGGTCCTGCACTGACACCGATGATGTGCAGATCTCTTTCACTCCTTGAAGCAGGCAAACATGCAGATGGTCCACTTGATGGAAAGTGGTTACCGTCGCCCACAGACGTTTACAACACCGGGGGTGTTGCTAACCTCTACGAAATTTTATAACGCCCTTATTAAACAGCCCTATGTCGTAGCGCAGAAAGAAAGCGTCGATGGGAAGTTCCCTCCAGATCATTGTTGTAAGCGGAACATATACATCAAACAAACTTCCCACAACCTTAGTATACAAATAATTTTCAATAAAAAAAACAAACTTACCTGTAAACTCTCTAATGACATCTCAAAATTCGTACAGGAACTTTTGTCTAAACAATTGACTTTAGTCGTGTCTATTCTTAAACTAAACATCTGGGGGAAAAGAATACAGTTGTTAAAAAAAAAACTACGTAATTCCATACATACATACATCACTTCACGCCAGTTCCCTTGCGGGGTAGGTACGAACAACAGAGCGCCATTCAAGCTTATTCTTACACACCTCACTTGCTTCTTTGACATTCATAACTCGTCATGCACGCTCGTCTGTTCTTAAGGCTCCTGACATCTCCTTCTGCTAGTACACGATCAATTTGATCATGGAAGGTGTGTCGTGGCCTTCCACGACTTCTGCATCCATCCACTTTTGCATTGTATATCTGTTTAGTCATTCTTTCCACATGCCCGAACCACTGGAGCATTCCTTTCCTTACCTTCACCCCGACACTCTCTTTCAGACCAACTCTCTTTCTTACTTCGGTATTAGGAACGCGGTCCGCGAGCGTCACTCCGCAGGTTTTGCGCAGTGCTCACATCTCGACCGCGTTTACTCTACTTTCATGCTCTCTCTTCCATACCCAACTCTCGCTTCCATACCTGAGTGTAGGTACCAGCACCGCGTAGTGTATGGCAAGCTGGGCCTTCTGGCTGAGGTTCTTAGCGCCTAGAAGTTTACCTAACGCTCCATTTACACTATTCCCCAAATTCACTCTTCTTTCTATATCAGCGGTGTACCTTCCATCCCTGATAAATTCCAGCTGTTATATATCTATTTAAATAGATAGACAACACTATATTGTACACCAAAGCATAGATAAACAGAAATAGAAAAATACAAGAGATAGTGCAACAGGCGGTCTTATCGCTAAGAAGCGATCTCTTCCAAGCAACCTAATTTGCAATCCTACGGAACATGAAACGCTCGAGAATGTGTTTCCGACAGGATTTATTTGTAGCAACGAGAGGTAGAGGTTAAATGATACTTCAGATGGCAGACAGTAGTATTCACTGTCGAATGCTGATATGAACTGAAGTGAACTAATTTATTTTGGAAACGGTAACATAAAGTACAAATATTAACAAGTCGTACAGCGAGTGCAACATATAGCACAATGTGTGAGAGGGACGAATGATGTGCGAGCGAGATAGAGCAACTATTAATATGTTCGCTCCCGCGTTGCGCTAATCAGTGGTGCGTTGGCCGCTGCGATGACTAAACGTATGCGGCTCCCATATCATGTTAATGGCGATTCACGTTCCGTCCGATTGCAAATTGATTCGTTCGGAAGCTTTTCGTTTACACAGAAACGTTTCCGACGTTTGTGAATAATCAGACTGGTCTGAATTATCCCTGTAATTTTTTTCTCTTTTTCATTGTGCACACTCGACAGTTCTACAGATTTTATATTATAGACTGTACTATACCTTTGGTATTACAGGCGATAGTCTAGGTATGACTGTAGCCATGTGATTGCTGTTTTCCGACCTATGTGCATGCGCTTTCCTATGTCTTTTATGCTTTTGTACAAACTGGTACAAGTCATCTTGGAATGATATAGTCGTGTTGTTTACAGTCGCGTGAATTTTCTGTGAAAGATAACGGCAGCATCAGCGAGTCGCAAAAATACTCGTTGATTGATTTCCTATATTTTTTTTGCATATTGTATTTTAAGAATACCGCATTAACATTTATTTATCTTATTAATTAGAGTTCGCTTTGTTTATAGAAGTAATTAAAAAGTATTACCCTTTTCAAGTATTGCCTTAATTGTTGAAGGGAAATAGAAATTATCCTATTGTTTCGCGACAATGGAATCGATTAAAAACTACAGTAGAACATCTTTAAGTAGAACTTGAAGGGAGACGCCAAAAAAATTCGAGTTACAGTTTTGGACTTATGGAGAATTTCGTAAGGAAACATTCGACTCCTAGAGGTAAAGTATTATTCAAATAATCGAGTTGTAAAGGTTGTAAAATCAAATATTGCGATGTTCGAGATACAGTCCAATTTATTTTTTCGAGTTATAGAGGGATAATATGTACTGAATTTGCTTATAGGGACTCACTAATTATTGCCACTTATAGAGGGTCCAGATTTTGAGCAACGGAGTTTTTGGAATTGAAGGGTACGGAACACAATTTTTTTTCGAGTTGTATAAACTGTCATGTGACATTAAGGAATAATTTCATTTTCTTAGTAATAATGACACTTTATCCTTTAGGAAGTACAATACACGTAATTTTTAGTACTGTATTTTTTTATGCTTGCTTGTATGCAAACTGACAAACTGATCCACTTGATGACAAGTGGTTAACATCGCCCATCGACATCTGCAACACCAAAGGAGCCAATGCTTCCCTACCTCGTTGAAACATTAAATATCTGTTTACACTCTTTTTGAAGAGCCCTGTCAGCATTATTATTGTCATCTAATTAAAATATTTTTAATACATATTTCCTCTGTGAAGCGTAGGAAGTCTTCAATGAAGCACCCTTTGGCTTGAAATATGCGTATATTTTAATATTTTGCGAATTTACAATAAATTTTCTCGCGCGTACAATTTTTCGTCGTCGTTCCGTTCTTAATTTTCGAATATTGGCGGATGGCCGTAGATAAATGAACGTTTGTCATAGGCAATTTTGATATTGCGTGTACACACCGGCGCGAGCGTACTGATTTCATACTCGGCTGGACCGGTGTGTACCTTCCCGTTGTAAATCGTGCCGCGACACTCTGAGATATTAAAAAGAAAACATTGCCATATTTATAACAAAAAAATATTATATAGGTTTAACAATAACAACTATAACTACACTCATAAGTCATAATATTTGTTATTTTCTATGCTGCATATTGTGGTATGGCTCCAATGATATTGGCGTTGATTTGGCTATGTCACAGTAAAATAGAGAATGTCAGCTGTTGTGGGTATAAATCTTAAAAATATTTTCATGTAAGAAATGCAACACTGTACTGAGCATTTTTGAGGCCGAAACCTATTGTTCTGCCCACTCCCAGTTACCTGGAATTCACCTTTACAAAAAAAATCATATATCGTCAAGGTGGCGAAGTCCGTCAGTGGAGGAACTCCATACATTTCTCATTATTTCCGTGTTTGAATAGTTATGACGACACCAAATCTGTGAAGCTTAAAACACCATTGAATTCTGTCTTCGAATCGTGCTTGGTGTTAAATTCCGTTTAAAAAAGTTAGAAAACGAGCAGTGTATGAACTTACCCTATTGACAGACTTCGCCACCTTGACTATACTTGATATCTTACCTCAACATTCAAAGGTCCATCTGCCTTTACAGTTCCCTCTATGAGCAAACTACACGCTGCTTCTGCCAAAATGTTCCCCTTGCCTAATATTTTCAATTTAGCATCCACTAATTTTGTTGAGAATACTAGGGCTCGTGCCGGTCCACCTGCAGCACCATCTGCATGGATCTCAGATGCCGTTGTGTGGATAGAATAGTTATCTGATGTTCCATCATGAATTCTAACCGAGGCATTGAAAATGTGTACACCCATAAACTGTCAAAGTTTATTAAATTAATCAAAATTGTATCAATTATTAATTTAAACTAAGTTCTGATGGTTAAAATTTAGTTTCTTTTTTATTGCAGGAGTTTAGCAGACAGGCAGATGGCCCACTTGATGGAAAGCGGTTACCATCGCCTATGGACATTTGCGACACCAAAGATGCTACAAATACACTGCTGCTCTATTAAGGGAAACTGGAAATAGTAATTTTTATAGATTTAAGGAAAATATAAAAAAGAATTTATGATAAATTCGAGATATACTTAAAAGTAGTTTAAGTAAAACTCAAGTTTATTATAAATACTTGTTGTAATACATGTTGTTGAATTTTTTTTTTTTATGTATGCTTAGAGGCAAACTGGCAGACAGGTCCACTTGATGGCAAGTGGACTATCCCGCATGGATATCTGCAACACTAAGGGAGCCGATGCGTTGCCTAACTCATTGAGACTTTAAATATCTGTTTACGCCCTTTTTGAAAAGCCCCATGTTGTAGCACTCTGGGAAAACCGCGGGAGGGAGCTCATTCCATAGCCTGCTCACGTATGGCATAAAGGAGCGAGTGCCACATACAGTGGATAACTTCCAGGTGTCAAGGAAGTATGGATGTACTCCTAGTCGCCGGCGAGCAGTGCAGTGGTAAAATGGCGACATAGGTAAATAGCCATAGTTATTATATTTTTAAGGGATAATAAACTGACTGAATGTTGTTGGCTCGGAAACTACATGGGTTTCTAGTAGATCCTAAGTCATCGGGTAATGTGTATCGCTGGCGAGAGGGATGGAAGGGCCCCGATTAAACCCTAAATTAATAGCCGGGTTAAATATTTCTAAATTTCTATATTATTATAGGGTGAAGAAATATTTTGGATATAAGTCTAGTACAGATAGATAGTCTGTAAGACTGTGCGTAATAATTAAGACAACAGCTTGAAAATGGTGGATAATAAATTACATTTTAACAAACTGCTATATTTTTTTTATAAGAGCTCCCTCAAAAGTGGCATGAAACCCATGGTTGTTGTTTATAATTCAAATTCTGAACTCAATTACCAACACTCAGGGACTATTTTATTGACTAGCCATTGAATCATTAGTTTCATGAATCATGATTATTACTCACAATGTATTTACAATGATTTTAGATGTAAAATAACACAATAACTCCTGAATTGAAAAATAATTATGTACAACAATATAATATGTATACTGTGTACACATATATATGCATCTCACTTTTAATTACTTATTTTACAGCATTGATTATTAATATTCAAACATTTAAGTTTATATATATTGGCAGAAAACTAAGTATTTAACCCAAGAGCTTGGATGCTCTGTCTCTTACTGAGGACCTGGTATCAGGTTCGGGGTCAAACCTGAAATGACTGCATTGTAATATTTATCACATATCAAAATAAAGTTTTTTTTTTCTTTCATACAAATGCTATATAGACAGAATGAGACATTTTGTTTTAAATTTGAGCATGAATTCACTTTATATTGAAGTAAACCAACAGCTGATCGCATGAATGCAGGAGTTCGTGATAAATTGAAGTATCTCAGTTAATATTTCAAGACTAGCTGCGCCCCGCAGTTTCACCTGCGTGGTGATGAAAAATTGTTATATTTTGGATAATTCACACTATATCTTCATAAAATATAGCCTATATGTTATTCTAATGTGTAAGCTATATTATTGTAAAGTTTCATCAAAATCTATTCAGTAGTTTTTGTGTGAAAGAGTAACAAACATACATCCATATATTCTTACAAACTTTCACATTTATAATATTAGTAGGATATTCAGCTGATTTAATCATTCATAACACAAATACATGAGAGAAGAAACATAAAATTTAGTTATTTTTTCAATTGGATGTGTCAAATATACTAAGACATAAAATATCTGAAGTCCTATTTCAATCTATAAATTTTTATTATAAAAATATAGTTTTTCAATAATGACATATTTTTACAAACTTAATTCTATCTTACTTACCTGTGCAAACATAATCAAACTATGAGGCAATTTCTTATCTCTGAAATCAAGCAAACTTTTCTGAGCTATATTATCACTTGAATTTCTGTCCAGGTCACCATCACCACTTCCATCTTCAGCTTCCTTTCCAAAAGAGTTTTGTTTTGAAAGCAGAGGTTTGAGGATGGTCTCAACAACAACACTCCTTTTCTCTTCTGCATGGTTGGTTACTTCTACACCTCTAATTACAACTGACACTAGTTTGTTAATTTCAGAATTGAAGCAACTACTTTGGAATGATATTTCATGGATGTGCTGGAAAATTAATAGAGAAGTATTAGTGACATTACAATGTTCTTCTACAAGTATTGCAAAATTGTATAACATTACAGTTTCTAACTTTCAATTACTAGATAATAATAATTACAATTATTACAAAAGTTTCCTAAAGGATGTGATTATAGACCACTGAGTCTAGAATAAATATTGATATAAAATAATATCGTCGTCAGCCATTCGCAGTCTACTGCTGGACGTAGACGTCCCCAAGACGGCACCACTGATAAAATAAAATATAATTAAATAAAATAATATACAACATTGGTATAATTGAAAGTGTTTAAAAGAAAATTTGTATACTGTCTATATGTTTAGGTTACAGTTAGGTCTTTTAATTACATTTATATTATAAATATTAACCGTTATGGAAATATATAATACGTCAACAAATTTCTACTTACAATAAAGTATCTATCTTTTGATAGAGTAACATCTCTCAAAATTGGTTTCGGTACCGCAATACGGCCTATTTTCAACTTTATGTGGTATTTTCTCATAAACAGCCATGCCAATAGGTTTGGCAGCAGCCTAAAAATATGCCAAACGAAGATATAAACTTAGGAAAACAAAAACAATAACAGATAACAAGTGTATCAACAACTCATGGCTTACCAAGAAACGCAAGAATAGATCACGATAAAAATAATACAAAGGATTAATAAGGCGTTCATTTTCGTGTATTTGCAAACATTTCGCTATTAATTGAGTAAACAATATTTCATTTATGTTCTTTCGTAAAAATTTATATTCTGATTTAGACCATAACCTCACTTGTCACTGGACGATGACAGTTGTGACAATTACATTTTAATATTCGTCCAGAAATTTTTATAGTTTTTTTTCTTCTAAATATGGCTCTGCATGATTTTTGAATCAAGCCAGTGTCAAGATTTCGTTTTGAAATAAATTTGCAGAAAATAGGCACCAGCAAAAGATGGAGCCATTTAAAACGGAAAAATCAGCCATACTGGATATTTTCCTTCTTATTACTAGAGCACAGCAGACAGGCTGACGGCCCAACTGTAATGGAAAGTGGTTACCGTCGTTTATGAACATTTGCAACACTAAAGGTGCTACCAATGTGCTGCCGGACTCGTAGATGGGGCTGGAACCTAGCTACTAATGCCGGAACACAACTCAAGGTTGTTATAGTGGCATGTTCTAGAATTCTAGACCAAGGCTAGACTAGTCATCCAGACCGGCAAATACCCTATCACCTGGCTATGGATTGTTTTGTCGCCTCTTACGACTTGCGGCCCACCGCAGGAATTAGTATTATTTCTCTGTTCATGCAGGGATAAAATAAATATATCATATATTTGTCAAATCTTCTGCAATACCTGATTTTTGTGCCATTTACAACAAGAAAACTTGATATGCTAATCAGCTTCAAGAAGTAATTCACTTCTTTGCAATAACTTGAGCGCTGAAAGCGTAAATTAGCCCACATATGGGATACTGCTTACATAAACGACGGGGTGTGGCACCCACTCACCAGATTCCCGTCGAAGACAATAACGCGTTTTACGTGTTAGCAAAGCATGCCTCTGATGTTGCAAACGGCCTAGGCGACGATAACTACTTCCCATCAGGTGGACTGTCTACTTGTTTCTGACAATATATAAATTGTTACAAATCATATGGATTTATGAACACGGAAATTATATTGCAACAGTAGTTTTGCTAGATAGATTGTTGTTTTGCCCCTAGATAGTGCTGCACTGCATTCTTCTATATCCATAACTACCGTTGAAATAAACCCCATACAAGGATATGGAAATTCATATTTAATAATAATAATAATAATAGACCTCGCGCACGAGATTACTGACATGTGGCATATAGAGTCAACGATCATCGTACCGATAGTGGTGTCCGTTAACGGTTTAGTAGCAAAGAGCCTCGACCGACATCTAGAGAGGCTTTCGCTCGGTAAATGGGTGAAGGGCCAGATGCAGAAAGCGGTTCTCCTGAGCACGGCACGCATTGTGAGGAAGTTCCTGTCTCTGGAGCCTTAACCACCGGTAGCTTGGACCTTAGGCCCCGCTGCCGACGGACGTCATCTTTTTATATTTTTTTAATATGTGTTTATTTTTTATATATATATGTATTAAAAAAACATAAAAAAGAATAGAAATAAATATATGTGAAATAATAATAATAATAATCGGCAGACAAAAACACATATTTAAGTTGCTTACCTAGTATACAACAAAGTCAGTCGCTTTCCGCATCTGTATATCCACTAACGCCTTCTAAACCACGTCACGGATATTCAAGCGGTTTTCCCCCATCAAGTAAATATTTTTTTAAGAAGGTTTATATCGAAGGCTTCATAACAAATGGGCGTACAGACAAAAGTGCAGTTTTACACAAATTACAAAATTGTGAATAAAACAAAACTTGATTGTATAAGGCTGAAATTCGGAAAACCCTTCTTTTTAGGTACAATTTGCACTACACTGGTAAGACTTTCTAAATTGTAACTTGTATAGATTTTAGTACACAACAAAAAATGGCATTTTTACGTATAGGCCTATATGTTATGAATCCCTCGATATATATAAAGCGAAAATAATAAGAATAGCAAAGCCGTAGGCGAAAGCGAGTATATGTATATACATACATACAAACATAACTTGACGCCAGTTCCCTTGCGGGGTAGGCACGAACAACAGAGCGCCATTTAGGCTTATTCTTACAGTTATGAATGTCAAAGAAGCAAGTGAGGTCACTTGCTTCTTTGACATTCGTAACTCTTGTCATGCACGCTCTTCTGTTCTTAAGGCTCCTGACATCACCTTCTGCTAGTACACGATCAATTTGATCATGGAAGGTGTGTCGCCTTCCACGACTTCTGCATCCATCCACTTTTGCATTGTATATCTGTTTAGTCATTCTTTCATCATGCATTCTTTCCACATGCCCGAACTACCAGAGCATTCCTTTCCTTACCTTCACCCCGACACTCTCTTTCTGACCAACTCTCTCTATATGCATATACTATATAAGTATATACATATACTCGCTTTCGCCTGCGGCTTCGCTCGCCTAAGTTTTTGTTACAGTGAATAGAACTACCTATAAGTGATTGACCCCGGCTACGCCGCGGGGAAAAGTTTTGCGTATAATGAAAAACGTTTTAGTGTTACAGTTGTGTTTATACTTCCTTCAGAAAGTATAAAAATGAAAACTGTTGGTATTGTTACGTGCGAGCGGGGGTACGCACTCGGGATTGGAAGGAAACACCAGTTCTTTTAAATAACGCTTTTATTGACTTACAACAGCCGCACGTAATACCTCGCTACAGGGTTGCCCCTATACGCACGACTAACGACGCACTGTCTCACTTACAACACAGTCGCCGATATTGCGTAGACCACCTCCTGCTACTGCAGTGCTCACCTCCAATATTGTCGCGTGTAGCTCGCTTCTGGTTCGTCTCTCGAACTACATACACTACACTCCTCCTTCACTTAACTGTCCACTAAACTTGTCACTAAATTCACCACTTAACTCGTCACTGTCTTCTATTAAACTTCTCTTTCAACTCTTCCATATCGCACTTGTCGCTTCGCCGTCTTGAACTGAACTCAACTCTAAACTACTCGGTAGGCGCGACTTACGCTTCCGGAAGAATCTTCTAGAACCCATAATTTCCATCTTCTTTTCGTTATTCTTTTATTTGCTATCTATCCCTTACTATACATCTATCTTTCTCTGTCTTTTCCTTCCCGAACCTTCTAACCTAGAACTTTCGTTCATCATCCATCTCTTTCTAACATTTATCTATCTCTGTCGTTTCCTTTCAGAACTTTCTATTCTAGAATTTTCGTTTATCGTTTATCCCTTTCCAACATGTATCTGTCCTTGTATTTTCTTTCCAGAATTTTCTAGAAGTCCTGAGATCGGCTTACGCTGCCAGAAAGTTCTACCCTCGGTCGCCACAGTATTGTAAGCAATTTATAAAATAAATGCAAGTTATTTAAAAACTTCCCTACGGGAAACTGTGTGATAGCATGTATATACTAGGAGTCTAGGATATGCCCGCGACTTGATCCACGCTTGACTTGAAATTCCCGAGACACAAATTACCGCAGCATTTAAAAAAGAAGTAAGCCATGTGTTAGGTTTTTGTTGTGAGATGTTCCAGTGACACACGCTAGCATTTTGATATTAAATTTGATTTATTGCGTTAGAGCACTGTACAATGTAAGACATGTAGAAAACGAAGGGGTTGTTAGCCGATAGGTGGCATCGCTGTTGCGTCGCTCCAGTGTTGCAATAGTTAACACCATGGTTTTAAGGAAACCTGTGTCGTAATAAGCAAATTTTTATGCACCAGAACAAGAAACCTCTGCCAGAAAAATTCCCGCGGGCTTCCCAGGATAAAAAGTACCGCAGATTTTAAATCTAAGAATTTGTTGTCGATCAGCGAAAATCGCAACAAAATCGGCCCAGAGGTTTTTAAGAGAATCCCGAACAAACAAATAATTTAAAAAAAAAACGCATCGTGTTCTCCATCGTTTAGTCTATTCCAGTTGGTTTTTTTTAAATAGCTTCAATGTACAGACACGGCATGTTTAGAATTTTATAATTTTATAGATAGATTTATTTAAAGACTTATTTAGACTGTCTTAACAGCTTTTCATACGTATAATGAAATAAAGCAAATAAATTAAATTATAAACAGTTTTATTAACTACTAAAACTATACATGAAATTAAAAAAATATCTTAAAATTTAGATTATCTATGGCCATGATCTCTTGGCAGTATAGCCTTCATACTTCTTCCTTGCCTTCAAACCAGTAACAATGGTGGAACTCTTAGGGAAAGCTGACTGTCCATTAAATAGTGTGTCTTTATCTGAAAATGTAATAAAATTCATTAAAACATAAGTACCTATTTCTAAGTATTTAATTAATTATATATTTAAGAATATGTATAATATAATGTATTTATTTCGTTCGTAATACCGAAGTAAGAAAGAGAGTTGGTCTGAAAGAGAGTGTCGGGGTGAAGGTAAGGAGAGGAATGCTCCGGTGGTTCGGGCAAGTGGAAAGAATGCATGATGAAAGAATGACTAAACAGATATACAATGCAAAAGTGGATGGATGCAGAAATCGTGGAAGGCCACGACACACCTTCCATGATCAAATTGATCGTGTACTAGCAGAAGGTGATGTCAGGAGCCTTAAGAACAGACAAGCGTGCATGACAAGAGTTATGAATGTCAAAGAAGCAAGTGAGGTGTGTAAGAATAAGCCTAAATGGCGCTCTGTTGTTCGTCCCTACCCCGCAAGGGAACTGGCGTGAAGTTATGTATGTATGTATATATTTATTTCAAAATGGAATCTTACAGCCTACTTATTGAAAATCGTGAGTCTACCAACAACAAGACTACCTCCCATTATGGTGAAAATAGATAATTATGGATCAGTTATATCTAAAGAAATTTCAGCAAATCAGTGTTGTGGTCAGCCATTTGACCAAGACTGCATCTCAGAAAACATAGTGTAGGATGTCTTCCAGCTCGATAGATCGACAATTCGTGCAAAGTTTCCATAGGGAGCTGGATGAGGACAGCTGAGCAGCTTGAGGCCTACATCCAGTAGTGGACAATGGTTAGCTGATGATGGTCAGCTGGTCAGCCGTTTGAAGTCCACTGCTCGATAAGATCTCCGCAAGTTTGTTATGAAATGGTTGCCACTCTACAAATTATTATGGTCATACTCTAGGACAGCAGATTACTATTATATATAATAATTATATGTGAATGAATATGTATTGTATGGTCATTTAAATTTATAATTAAATATAAATCAAATTGTAGTAGGCATGTTTCCTGAAATAAATATATAAATAAAATAAATGTATTAAAATAATTTACTGACCTGGATGAAACCTAGCATAGTCTTTTTGGATGTGCAAGTTCTTTGGAAGATCCATTTTCTTTAATGCTTCAAATGGTGTCCTTGTGTCCACAGGAGTATTGTAAAAACTCATCAGGTCATCTGGTGAACAAAAAGTTATAGTTTATTTATTATCAGTATATCTAAATTTATGTATGCTTTTCATTAGTTTAGTTTTTAGTTTTACATTACCAATTACTCGATTACTTCTCTCTCTTTCCTTGCATTCTCCCAATTATTTAGGATCGACACAATATGCTTTTTCCTTCCACACTCCTCTATTCTAACATAAGTCACACAAAACATCATATCATCCTGCACACAATCCATCCAAATCCAATCAAACCACCAATTACTTATTAACTAGTAAAATATTTTAGTATAAATATTGGTCTGAAAGAGAACTGTTTTATAGATCACGAAAATTGCTAATTGTGTTATGCACGATGAGTGAGGGATCCCATAGCCAACTTCCCAATTCTTCTATCCCGGGGATTCCCAAACTATTTTGTGCAAAAGACCCCAAAATCCAAAATAAACTGATACCTCAAACCCCCATGCTTACTTTAAAACTCCTCTACTTTTTTTTTCGTATTGCACTTATCAACTTGTTAAGTTTTTTTTGGATTATGGCTCCAACGCAGTTTGCATTGATTTGGCCAATGTCACAGTAGGTGGTAAAATGTCAGGTGCATATAAGAGTATAAATGCGAAAAGAAAAATTTGGTCGGTGATCTTCCAAATCACTTTCTGAGATCCTGAGGACAACACAAAACATAGAGTGTTAGACTAACTACATTAGAGATAGATGTTATTTATTGTTAAAAACTTTGATAATATATGTACATGTCTACTATCAGCTACGGTAAGAAGAAAGTCCACATTGACCGGTCGGGGAAAATCTTTGAGTAATATACTGTAGAGGGGAGAAACTATTTTGGGACATTCGAAAAAAATGTGATGGACAGAGCCGTCAGCTAAGCCGCACTCACAGAGAGAATTATCGCGAATTCTTAATTTTGCAAGAAATACAGGACAGCAACAGTGGCCAAGACGCAGGCGAATTATAGTTGATATAACTTTTTTGGGTAGTTTTCTATAGTTGAAGAACCAAGGTTTGGGACGTAATGTTGGTTGCAAACTACCGTAGTATCTGCCAACAGTCAGACGGGACTGTTGCCAGATACCATTCCAAGTCTCAAACATCTGGGGCCGCGCGAGAGAACGTAAATCGCGGGGAAAGCATTTATTATATTTGTTACTACCCGAACAGACAGCTTCCTTGGCGCAACAGTCGGCAATCTCATTTCCACCAATTCCACAGTGACCTGGGATCCAGGCAAGTACTATATCTAAACCAGACGAGTGACAACGAAAGAGGGCTTCCTTTATTTTTAGGGAGATGACAAAGTTATGTTTAGCATGCAAAGGTAATTTTGAGATATCCTGTAGGGAGCTTAAGGAATCAGTAAAAATGATAGATTTACTTATGTTATGGGATTCAATATAAAGGACGGCTTCTAGAATAGCGATTGATTCGCCAGTGAACACAGAACTAGGAGGAGGAATTTTGAAATTTAAAATAATTTTGTATTTGGGAATCCAAATAGCTGAACCAACAGGGCCATTTTGAGATAGCCGTGATGCATCGGTGAAAAACTGAAGGTGGTCTGGCCAACGATCCTGCGTAATTTTACAAAATAATTGATTAGCATCTGGAGAATTTTTGTGAATATCTAGATTTAGAATAACATTAGGTTTATAAATAAGGCTTTCAAAACTTGACTCAAAAACAGGATTTTTATAATTCTGGAAAATGCCAAGAGGGAGATCTACTAGTTTCTTATACGAATTTATAAGAAGTGGAAGACATTTGTGAGTCCAATAACTAGATGTGAACGATATTTGAAGGAGTTGATCTAAGATACCTAGAAGGGGATGATCTGAGAGCTCTATCACTTTATAAAAGAATCTGTCCGATAGAAGCTGCCTGCGAAGAGCAAGAGGAGGGTCTACACACTCAACCTGAAGGGCATTTATTGGAGAAGATTTCATTGCGCCTGTGATGATTCTGAGGCATTTGGCTTGTATGCGTTCCAGTTTCATGAGAGCGGATTTACTGCAGGGTTCCAATATGAAGCAGGCATAGTCAAAATGGCTGCGGATGATGGCATTATAAAGCAGCTTCTGACAATAGGGGTGAGATCCCCACCTAACACCTGACAGGGCTCGAATTACGTTAGTGTTTTTTTCTGTTTTTGCGCAAATATAATTGAGATGGGGGAGGCCTGAAAGTTTGGCATCGAGGAAGACACCTAGGAATTTAACAGAGTTAGCAATTTGGATTGGATGATTGTTAATGTGAATGTCTAGGGCAGGAATATCTCTTTTGCGGGAGAATATTACAGCCGAACTTTTTGAAGCAGAAAGTGACAAACCGTGCTCTGAAAGCCATGAGTTAAGATAAAAAAGAGCAGAATTGATACGGTTTGAAGCATCACTGAAAGAGTCAGAAGTGGCATATAGAGCAATGTCATCGGCATACTGAAGGGCTTTGCAAAAGCAGCTTACAGAAGATTCTAAATCAGCCGTATAAATGTTATAGAGGATCGGGCTGAGGACAGAGCCTTGGGGTAAACCTTTCCATACAAGACGCGGGGGGGAGTCGATTCCCGAAACGCGGACGGAGATTGATCTCTCCATGAACATATTGGAAACAATGTTGACAATCCTCGGGGGGATACTCAGATTGTGCAGCTTCTGCCTGAGTATTTGAAGGTTGACGTTGTCGTATGCAGACGTTATGTCTAAAAAGACTCCTACGACATGTTCATTTCGGGAAAAAGCTAATCTGATGTCTGAGGTAATAAGGCTGAGACTGTCCATTGTACCTAAACCTCGTCTAAAACCAAACTGGCTGTTGGCTAATATGCCTTTGCTTTCTACGATCCACTCGAGTCGATTTTTAATTAAATGCTCCATAATTTTAGCAAGGACTGAAGATAGGGCTATAGGTCTATAAGCATCAGGGTCTGAAGCATCCTTGCCAGGTTTTAATATTGGAACAATTATTTGCTTTTTCCAAGACTCTGGGATAGATCCGGAGAGAAAAATCTGATTCAGAAGGTTCAGTAGAAAATGCTTAGAAGATTCACAGGACTGAATTACAAAGGAATAAGTAATGCCGTCTACTCCAGGAGAAGAGTCTCGGAGATGATCTAGGGCAGCGCATAGTTCTCCAAAGGAAAATTTAGAATTCATGGGATTCAACTCATCTGAAGGGGAACAACTGATGGGGGGACAAGGTTCAAGGGGAACAAAAGGAGGTGCAAGCTTGTGCATGAAATTGGGAAGCCAGGAAGATGGATTATTGGAATTAATATTATCGTCACTTTGGGACTTTCTAAAGGCTTTTATTTTCTTCCATATCATAGAAGCTGGAGTCCTGGGAGAAAGGGATTCGCAGAAGGCTTGCCAACCTTTTTTTTTTTTTGAACGCAACAGTCTTTTAGAGGAAGCAGAGACTTTCTGAAATTCTAGGTAATTATCATATGTGAGGCTCCTGGTAAATTTAATCTCCGCTTCTTTGCGCTTTTTTACTATAGCGGAACATTCAGAATCCCACCAAGCAGGGGAGGGAATTTTATTTTTTACAGAGTTTTTTAAGGGGATTGATTGCTCAGCAGCAGATGTCAATGCAGATACATACTCATCATATAGGGAAGTAAAATTCAGAGAAGAAACATCAGGAAGAGAGTTTAATTTACTTTGTACCAAGGAAGAGAACTTATGCCAGTCAGCTAGTGCGAGTCTAAATCTCAAGAGAGGGATTGGAGTGACAGGAGGGGGTGAAGAATCAGGCAAGGAACAAAGAATAGGGAGATGGTCACTTCCATAACAGTTAGAAAGAACAGACCATGAAAGAGAGTAGGCTATGGAGGGAGAGGATAAAGTAAGGTCAGGGGCACTCGGATTTTGAAGGGGAGAGACTCTACGCGTAGGGGTTCCATCATTAATGATGCATAAGTTTAGATCATTTAAGATATCAAGAAATGCTGGAGCAATAGGATCACAGGAAGCTGAACCCCACAAAGTATGGCGGATATTTAGGTCTCCTAGAATGAGGAGAGGGACAGGAAGATGGCATAAGAGGGAGAAAAGTTCTTGTATGAGGAGAGCATTGGGGTAAGGGATGTAGACAGACACAAATGTTATATTAAGACAACGGACAGCTACAATATTAATATCTGGGGAGTGAGGGGGGAGGGTGAAACGGGAGAATGTAATATTTCTTCTAACAAGAATAGCACAACCAGCCCAACCATCCGATCTATCATCTCGGATACATGAAAACCCAGGCACTCGAAATAAAGAACCAGGGTTCAACCATGTTTCAGAGAGGGCAAAAAGGTAAGGATTAAACTGATTAATTAAAAAAGATACTTCATGTTTTTTATTATTAACACTACGACAGTTCCATTGAAGGACCTTCGCCATTTTGGATAGAAGAGTTTATAAGTGACGTAATAATTTTTTGAAGCATATCTATGACATTGTACGGTTGTATATCACCACATTTAGAAAATATATTAATTAAAGCTGTTGACAAAATTTGTACTAAATTATCATTAGCGGTAGAGATATTAGGGGAGTTATCGCCAAGAGCACAACCATTTGGTAAAGAGGAAGGTGGTGAGGAGACAATATTAGCATGGGCTAGATGATCATATGTTGTACCTAGCTCCTGTCTAGGTTTTCTATGTATATAGATGGTTTTCCTATATGAAGAATTTGGTGCAGATTGAATAGTATTGGGAGAAGGTTCAGGGCACATAGGCGAGGGAACAGAATTAGGGGAGGGATAGGGTATGTAGGCAGATTTGTTTGGAACTGTTGAGGAAATGTCAGCATATGAAGTCCGAACAGGTTTAAATCTACGGGCTGCCTCAACATATCCAATATTTTCAGTGGACATTATGACTTTAATGTTTCTTTGGCGTGCATGTTCGGGGCATCTAGAGTCAGTGGCTGCATGGTTACCAGAACAAAACAAACAAGTAATTTTATCCTCAGGTACCTGACAAGTGGCATTTTCATGCGGGCCAGCACAGCGAGAACAGCGTGAGTTAGATCGGCATTTGTCACGGATGTGTCCGAAACGACAGCATTTTAGGCACTGTATAGTGGGAAGGGTATATGTTCCAACAGGTTGAGAGAGGTTGCAACAATAAACATGGCTTGGGAGGGATTGGCCTAAAAAGGTGAGAACTACAGTACCAGTGGGTTCCCAGCAGGTTGTATCTTCAACACGTTTTTTTTTATTTAGTCTTCTCGCTTTAATTACTATAGAAGACTCTGGACGGCACTCAGTCCATGAAACCAAGTCCTCCAAAGACCAATCTAGAGGGATTGAATGAATTACACCCATACGGGTAAGTTGGAAACGGGGAATTATTGCTGTAAGATTATTTAACTCTAGGAGAGGGTGGGATAAGAATGAGTTAGCTTCAGAGAATGTTTTAAAATAAATAGAAATTTTGTTTCTTCCTATGTTTTTTATTTCGTCAACCCCTGAGACTTTGCTGTTGTAAATAACTTGGGCTATTTTGAGGGCGCGCATATTGTTGGAAGATTTGGGCAGGTCCACATCGGGACCCGTAACGTAAACAATAAAAGGGCCTGAGTCAGACTCAGAATACCTGAGATCCGAGTTTGCCTCAAATCCAGGTCTGGTGTATGTGTGTTGGATAGAGACTGAAGGGGGCAAAATTCTTTTCTCGGGGGTATTTGAAGGAGCCTCTAAAGAACGTTTAGCCCGTAATTTCTCCTTAGTTTGGCCAATAGCATGAGATTCGCCCACTTCCATTCCTAAAGAATGTCTCCCCCTATCAGGAGGGACTTTCTCTCCCACCGACTGCGACATTTATGAAGTAAAGTACTTACCACTAATAATAAACTTAAAAATAGCCAACACCAACAGATAAATGACAACACAAAGCCAGGAAAACAGAAAAACACGAAAGAAAACCAGGAGAAATTCGCCAAAACGTGATTCCGCGGGAATGTGGGTCCCAAGGCTTTGTTGGTCGTAGAAAGCTATAATTGTAAAGGTAGTGATATAAATCTTGTGATATTATACCCATTTTGCTCAAAAATAAATTATTTCTTTACAATATGGGAACGGACAGTAAAATCAACTGAGATACTTTTTATAAATTTACAGAATATCACAGCCTCATACATTTTGTATAAGTGTTCCTACTTATGACATCATAAGTAGGTAGAAGTAAAAGGAGTCACACAGTGCAATAATGATTGCTTGAAAAGTAATTAAAATTATTTCCATCATAATATTCGAAGAGTAAGACGAAGACACCTGTTCTTTTATAAGTAAAAATATTAGAATTTATTGTAACATGTGTCCACACCCCTATTATTTAAACTTGATAGATAAACCTTAGTTAGCTGCAATGAAACGAACTAGTTAATTATAGTCAAATAAACCACCAAGTTTATTAAAATACTATCTTTAGTCTTACCCTCTAGATGCCAAGGATTCTGCAGCGGCTTGAAGCTTTTTATCCACTTTTGGGTACTTTTTTTGGGCAAATCTCATTGTTATGACCTACAAATAAATAAATTATAATTATTTCAAATAATATTGTGACGGTATTTTGTACGACCCATGAAAATAATAGTCTAACCTGCAAATTACTATTCCTGGATGTAAACAATATATTTCTCAACATATTGAAGCAATTGATTTTCCTTGTACGTGTTTACAAAAAGGTCAGAATAATTTAGTAGGAATTTTTCATTTATATCCGCAAAATTGAAATAAAACATTAAACAATGCCTAAAATTTTCGTATAATTTTGACATATTGGTCAATTCTTTATACGTAATGCTTAATTCCTTTATTGTTTCGATGGCATGTTACAAAACTATTACGTTAATCTATATTCCTCTTGTTTTGAGAAGTTCAATAACATTTTACGTGAAATCGATAGATTTATGTAATTATTTTTTAATGAAATTAATGAATGTGAGAAGAATACTCTTATTTATTATCGAAATAATTAAACACTACATGACATCGATATTTATTATTTGGCTGAACGGAACGTAAAACGATTTCTAGACGGAAATAGTTGTCAAGTTTTGCCGCTATGAGCAGCACCGTCGGCTTGGGTTGTTGTTTCCTATCCGCCATTTTCCAGTCGCCATTGAAAGGTGAAAACTTCACTAAATGTCGGTGATGATTTTAAGATTTTGAGTGGTTTCTTTAATTTTGGGCCGGTTTTTAGTGTTGTGAATTTAAAATGAAGTGCCCGGGACTACCATGACGCATCAAAATCACCAAACAAACGGTGCAAGTCTCGAGGATTGCCACACAAACTTCTTCGCCTTGGTATGTCACTTTTACATTGATGAAAGAACTCGTATGTATGTACTTTTCTTTCGAAATCATTACGAATTCACGTATTACCAGAGACTGTCGCTATTGTTATTTAGGGTCTTGTAGTAAGTTTAGGAATACTTAAATAATGAGTTCACGACGTCGAAGTGGACGAACTGATTATCGTAAGTGGACACAGAATACAAAATTCACCTTATTGCGATACAACCGCCTAATCGATCTATCGCAACAAACTTTTTGTATTGGACGAATATTTTCGAAATGGCTAATGACGCCTGACCGTTAGTCATCCTGGCATCATTCTCGCCGTAATAAGAGTCATGTCGAATTGCTAACCCATAAAATGTCAACGCATTGGGTGAGCGAGGCCACAAGAAGCCACCGGCCCATAGAGGTCATTTTGTATTCACCTGGCCGTAACACGGACCGTAATGCCTTCGCGAGACTAGTTTCGCCAGGTTGAGGAAATAACTTTCTTATTACAATTTTTAATGGTCCGTTCGTCCGTCAGTTCAATAATGCGACACGGTACAGAGCAAAGCTACGTGTTTATGTACCTACGCATGGTAAAGAAATCGTCGGGTCATTCATTATCAGCGTGTTGTAGTGTTGAGTAGCTTTGCGTAATGTTCATAGCTGGCGCGAATTTTATCAGATTGTGTTCGGGTGAAGATTAGCGGGTGTGGGGAAGTGAGCGGGGCGAAGGGGCGGTCGGTCGTCCTCGGGCCTCGGTGAGAAGCGAGAACTGAACGGGCGGCACTTCCACCTGACGCGTTGCCATATCTCCGCGGCGCGGCGGCGCGCGCCTGAGCGCCTGCCCGCACCCGTCTCCCTCTGTGCTCCGCCTATCTCGACACGATACAAATTACCGATTTCTTGCCCTGCCTGCTTATTGTCTAATTATTTATGCGTCGTTTGCGGACACAACAGCTTTTGTCGCGTGGAATTTTACTCGCAATCAACTCATTGTGCATTATACACGTTTGGCGGGTGACGCATAGTATTCAACCAATTTGCCGAGTTCATTACACTTTTGACAGGCAAAAAATATTTTGATAAATTTCTGTGCACAATTTTCTTTTTCTACTTTCTTATTTGTATAGTATTACTATTTACGAGTTATTAAGGACATCTGTCGGGGTCGAGGGACATATGCGGAGACGCAGGGTCGGTGCGCAGGCGCACACGCACCGGCTGCGCAAGCGTCTTGCGCTCATTCAACCGTTTATGAATGGTCGTAATGCTTGTAACTTTCCCATAAGCGGGCCTCCGCCCAAGCACAGTTTGCGTGCGCCGTGATTCTCTTAACTATTGGTCTTTTTCTTTTGCGCCTTTATTTATTGCAAGTTCTCGAACGATTGCTCGTCTAGTGGCTCATAACTAGCGATTGATTCTTATTAGACTATAACTTTACATTAATAATAATTTTGCATTTGTAACGTCTGCCCTTTTAACTAACTTTAGACAGTCTGCCCTACCACTACACTTTGAGTTATATGTACATTATACCACAATATCACTACATAATAATTTATACTTGTATTGTATATTGTTATTAATTGTTCTTTATTGTTAGCTAATTTGTGCTCGTTCAAAATTCTCAGATTGATTATGAATAGAGAGGCAAGGCGATTTTTACACCCTATTAGGTGTTAACATTTACAAAAACTTTGATTTTATTAATATCTCTCTTACGTAAAATCCAAAGTTTTTTATGATAGTGGAGCCGCTAATGATAATGTGAATGCTTCTTATAAGAGTTAAAAATAACGCCATTAATGAATAGCCACATTTATGTATATACATACGTTACCTGTCAATATGTAACGTCATTAACAATTAAAAACAATATCGCATCACATCCGTGCAGGAACGGAGAAAGAATACAATTTCCTGCGTTGGGGCGGCCTGCCGTAAGAGGCGACAAAACAACCCACAGCCAGGTGGTGGGGCGTTCGCCCGACTGGATGACTACCACCCCTGGTGTAAAGTATGTCGTCATAACAACCTTGAGTTGTGTTCCGGCATTAGTGACCAGGTTCCAGTCTCCTTTAAGAGAGCAGCAGCGCATTTGTAGCACCTTTGGTGTTGTAAATGTAAATAGGCGATGGTAACCGCTTTCCATCAAAATGGGCCATCTGCCTGTCTGCTGAACTCCTGCAATAAAAAAAATGAAAAAAATCACAAATAACACATTAAACCCTTCACCACATCTGCGTGAAACGCCCTATATCTGTAATATTATCATAGGGTCGACTCCAGCATAATATTCATAGGGCTGAATCAACTATATACATTGGCTCATACGACGTTTCCAAGTTCTCCAAATCACAGATATCTTAGACGTGCTACGTTTTGTTTAAAACAATTAGTTTCTATGTTATCTCGTTATAACAAAACATTTTAACCTAGTTTCATTACCAGAAACTACTAGTCGTAAAATTATCATAATGAATTGATATCAAAATCGTATAAATATTTCGGTAAAACAAAATCCCACATCTGGCAAGCGCTTCGCCCGTCCCCATACTCTATGCATACAGAGCACGACTTCAATTTCGCCCTCAATGTGCTCATTTCCCAGCTGTTATGAATCCTTAGACTTGTAGGTCATATCGCTTTTATGTCGGTCGGAGGACTATCAGGCCCTCGCTAATATCAACGTTAACGATATACTACGGAGCTCGAATGGGATGAAACGCTTCGCTTTTTCTCTATAGAAATACTGTTTTACAGTTGAAGGACCGCCACTTGCTTAGTTAGTGTGTTGAAGATGTTATCTATAATCGCATAACAACATAAGTCCGAGGCAATATTTACGTCTGCTCTTAATTAGCAACAGATTGCTGCGAAATAGATGCTTTTTTCTATACAATCAGATATCGCACGGTCATTCATTCCGTATATAGCAGAAGTTATAAAGGTTGACGCGGACTTTATTAGACATCTTCCTTTTTCCGATAAATTTCCGAACTGAAAGACGAAATCTGGATCACGCTTTATTTATTTCAAAATATTCAATATAGAAAAATTTCATACACATCCTCGGGAACGAATGTATGTACGGTATATATTATGTACAAACTTTTAGGATAATAAGATCCTACATTTTGATTCCTGATTGAATTCGTATCTCGTAGTAACTATCCCGTTTTAAATATATTCGACGTATATTCATCCCTATTATTTCCCCGTTATTTATATCCCATCATCTATACCATACCTTTATCAAAATCGGTTGACTTTTTCCATGAAAACGTAACGAATTAAGTTATATTATTTATAATATCACTTTAGACTTATAAAAACTCCTTTTTTACTATATTTATATATTTGGATAACGGTTTCAATATAAAATATTGTACAAGGAAGTGTACCGATATATTTAAAGTCCAGCTAAGACTATAATATCCTCTGTAACTGCCATTATTTTATACGCTATATCAAATATTGATATGAAAACCGCAAACTAATTTTATACGTCGAAACTGAATAAAATATTCAACAAACAACTAAGCACAGGAGCGACGAATTGTAAATACACAAATAGGCGATTACAATTTACACCCAAACAACGGCGAGAACTTGCTTTCCGGTACAAGGTCGTTAAAAAACTTCTCTACCTGGCTTACGAAATCTGTGACTTACCGTCTGCGCGTTCCGAAGGAAAAGAAACTTTATGATATTGTTAAAGAGTCATATCTTCAGTCGGCAGCTTGCAACTGATAAGCAAGGTGACTGCAGTAACCTTTCGCTGGGAAACGGCTCGGTATTGTTTCACAGTTGACAGATTGGTCTGAATTTGTTGATTAACTTTTAAACAATTTTAGTAAACGTCGATGTTGGTCGTATCATCCCACGATAGGGGCTTACCTGCTATTCATATTCAAGTTTGTTAAACAGAAATCTATTACTATAATCAATCTGTAAATGGTTCGAGTTTGTACATTGCGTTTAGAAATGTGAAAAAAGAGGGGGGGGGGGGGGGGGGGGGGATAATTCGCACTAGGAGATTGCGAAAATGTATTTTTTTTAAATTTTGTCTGTCTGTTAGAGCATCACGGGAAAACTACTGGACGGAATTAAATGAAACGCGACTTATATCCCGAATCAAGACTTAGGATACTTTTTATCCCAATAAATAATGTTGTTTCCAATAGAATAGAAAGATTAGCTAAATAGATGGAGCTGCAAACGCGTTTTTTAATTTCTCCAAGAAATACCTACGTTGTCATAAGCAAACAAGTCGTTCATTGTATTAATTCAAATAAAGTTGGACTCATCTCTGTCTTTGCTGGGCAGTTGTTTAGACTAGATGGACTTAGTTTCTTTGTTATTGTAGTGAAATTAATTGCACAAGGAACAGTAAAGTTTGAGGTGTAATATACATACATAACTTCACGCCAGTTCTCTTGCGGGGTAGGCACGAACAACAGAGCGGCATTCAGGCTTATTCTTACACACCTCACTTGCCTCTTTGACATTCATAACTCTTGTCATGCACACTCGTCTGTTCTTAAGGCTCCTGAGGTCTAATATAATTATATAAAAACGCTAATAGTAAATAAAGAACGACCAAACATAGTAATGTATTGTCTGAAATTAATTTAAATAAAATCAGAAGTACTACATACAGCTCCTAACTAATTTGGTTGAAAGCGATAGAACTGAAAGGACACGACTGTGTTCAATGACATTAAATTATTCAAGTTCATATGTATGTGGAATATTTTGGTCGATTCATCCATATTGAAGACACAAATGAATTGTTTAGTATCGCCTTAACTACTATTAAAAATAACTTCATATCTTACATGCACCAGAACACCCTACCGATGCTGTGTTTCTAGATTGTTCCAATTTGTATGGATTAAAGTTTCGTTCATGTTTCTAAAAGAAGATTAATTTGTTCAATATTTAACCAAACTTAACATTTCTGCAAAGTAATATTTTCTTAAGTTTTCGCGACTTGTATACATAATAAAACCACGTTTTAACGGTTTTAAACGCGGTTACTTATTTGTTTTTTGTTATTCCGATGTTTCGGCCACTTTCGAGTATTGTTAGTTTTATTTAACCTACCGCCAACTTATTAATTTTAATTATTTAGTTTTAATTTTGTTTATGGTTATTATTTACTCTATGGGAGCCTAAGCTAATTTACCACCGCTTCGCAACATGTTATGGCTTGAAGAGAAAAACGGCGCAAGAAAGTCTTCAGCAAACATGCCTCTTACTATAACTTTATATAATATAAAAATGGGTGGAAGTAAAAATAAACGCACCGGAACACAAACCAACTTGACTGATAAATTCCTATATTTTAAATAAAACTTTAACAATACTCGTTGACGCTTGACATCTTTGTCTTCCTTAACACGGCCACTGAAAAGTGGCTGAAACGTCGTAATAACAAAAATCCAATAAATTACCGCGCTTAAAACCGTTAATTCGTATTTTTATTATCTCTGCAAAGATTCCCGCGTAATAATTATTTTCATAACCGAACAGATAATGTGATTGGATTCCTAACGTTATCTACGTTTCTATATTACGATGGTTGCTATTTCTGACACATCTTACGTATAAGCCGTGTTTTGTTTATCGCAATTTTGCAAATCTGATTAGAATGTCGCTGATAATTGTTGGAAAATTTCGACTACTTACTCGAGATGTACGCGAACACCACACACACATGCCATACGTTTGAAGCCCCTCAAAAAATGTTACAATTTCCTTACAATTTGTCGCCCCTTACGACAGGCCGTTATATTCGTGCAGGAACGCAGAAAGAATACAATTTCCCGCGGCCGGGCCTGTCGTAAGTGGCGACAAAACAACCCACTGCCAGGTGGGGGGGTATTCGCCTGACTAGATGGCTACCACCCCTGGTCTTTTTTTTTTTGATGCGCAGGGGGAATATATGTCGTATCATACTGAGTCCATCTTGACTGTGGGGTTGGGACCCGACCACGGCGATAAGCGCCGCGCAGCGTGTGCGAAGACTGGGCGGAGCCAACTACTCCGCTAAACCTAAACCTGCGTTCCATCCCCGGCGCCTATGTGGAAGAACATGAGATGACCACAAGTGACAAGTTCATCCGCGCAACAAGCTTAGGTCAGCCCGGGATGCATTGACCCACTTCACCAACAGAGGCTGGATCCGTCGCATCCCCACAATGCGCGGACCCCTGCGATGGAATCATGGGAGGAGATTTTACGCATACCTGTGTCTCCGGACGCCAGTCTCACGACGGCGTCTGAGGAGCGCGTGCGCAGCTCTCGCCCTTAACCACCCCTGGTCTAGAGTATACCGTCATAACAACCTTGAGTTGTGTTCCGGCGTCAGTGGCCAGGTTCCAGTCTCCCTTAAGAGAGCAGCAGCGCATTTGTAACACCTTTGTTGTTGCAAATGTCCATAGGTGGTATGGTGTATAGCCATTTCGATGGTAACCTCTCTCCATCAAGTGGACCGTCTGCCTGTCTACTGAACTCATGCAATAAAAAAAAGGCCGCTCGGTCGCAGGAAAATTGTATTCTTTGAAATTGTGTATGACTTACTAAATTTGTTAAAAAATTGCAAATTAATTAAGGCGTCGTATTACGCATAATCAGTACTTGAAGCGATTGGTAGGTAGCCGCCCTAGGTTTGTTATGTCGCGGGGTTTTATCTTTGGATTGATAAGCTATCATTGTCATATTATATCAAGGCCTGTAAATGGTCTCGTCTATCTTGTATTCCTTGCTGTCCGTCGTTTGTAATTGTTCTGTTTCAGATGAGGGTCCAATGTCCAAAATGTACAAACATTTTAAATCGTTTTAATTTTTAATGGCATTGATTTGTTACACTAATTTGTCTTTGATCATAAACATTTCTCGGAGAATAGACAAGTTAAATTATTACATACTAATCTCTTAACATTTAGATGATAATGACCGATTAATTTATGAATGTTTACATTTAGTTTGTAACATACTTACCCGTGCAGGAACGGAGAAATAATTCACTTTCCTGCCTCTGAGCGGCCTGTCGTAAGAGGCGACTTTATAAACCACGGCCAGGGGGTAGGACATTCGTCCCTCTGGATCTGGCTACCACCGCTGGTGTACAATGTCCCGCCATAACAATCTTGAGCTGTGTTTTGGCATTAATGTCCAGATTCCAGTCCCTCTTTAGAGAGCGGCAGCACATTAGTAGCACCTTTAGTGTTAAAAATTAATAAAACTACTTTTTAACGGTTTTAAGCGCGGTAACTTTATTTGATTTTGGTTTTTTCCGACGTTTCGGCCACTTTTCAGTGGCCGTGATCACGGAAGACAAAGATGTCAAGTGTCAACGAGTATTGTTAAAGTTTTATTTAGCCTACCGCCAACTTGTTAGTTTTAATTATTTAATTTTAATTTTGGTTATGGTTATTATTTACTCTATGGGAGCCTAATCTAATTTACTACCGCTTCGCAACATGTTATGGCTTGAAGAGAAGAAGCGGTGCAAGAAACTCTTTTATATTATTAATTAAATATTAATAATTTTATATAATATTAAAATGGGTGGAAGGAAAAATAAAAGTAATTATTAAATTAAAATTACCGCGCTTAAAACCGTTAAAACGTAGTTTTATTATGTATACAAGTCGCGAAAACTTAAGAAAATATTATGTTAAAAATTATTTTATAATTTATATACCGGAATCTATGGGATTGTTCGTTTTATAATTATAACATATACATGTCAGATTATAATAGCAACATCATTAAACGCGTTTTATAAATATGTTAAACAACTGAAAATGTACTATTACGTTTGTAATATTATTTTTCGTAACTCGTTAACATAATAATACGCGCTTGATATTGTCGAAGTAAAGAAATTTGAATGCATTAAATAAACATCTAATTTCCTTGAAAGGGAGAAAGTCGTTTGTTTACTTTGACCAAGTATTTAGATGAAGGACGCAATGTAACCCACACTACCCTTCGCAAGGACTCATTGTCCTCGTACCGATTTTAGTACTCGTTCAACAAACAACGTTGTGTTGGTCACGTTGCATGGACGAAAGATAGCGTTTCATGTTTCAAGGATAGAAAAAAAATCTAAACGAAAACAAAGAACGACATGTTATAAAGTTTATTCAGAGTTATTTGGAATTGAATTACAGTGGTGCCTTGAACCTACGCAATTGATGGGACCAAGAGATGTCCGTCTAAGTCGGGGCTCTTCAGAGTATTGTCCCTGCTTTTTTTTTTATTGCAGGAGTTCAGCAGACAGGCAGACGGCCCACTTGATGGAAAGCGGTTAGCATCGCCTATGGACATTTGCAACTCCAAAGGTGCTACAAATGCGCTGCTGCTCTCTTAAGTGAGTCTGGAACCTGGTCACTAACTAATGCCGGAATACAACTCAAAATTGTTATGGCGGCATGCTCTAGACCAGGGGTGGTAGCCATCCAGTCGGGCAAATGCCCTACCACCTGGCTGTGGGTTGTTTAGTCGCCTCTTACGACAGGCCGCCCGGCCACAGGAAATTGTATTCTTTCTCCGTTCCTGCACGGATAGCTGCTGCATCAGGGATAATGTTAGTGCTAGTGACTGTCGCCAAATCAGGCTTGTTTATAGCGTTAAAAATGACGCCGTTAATGTTCAGCTATATTAGTGTACATCGTACAACAATGATCTGGAGGGACTTTCCCGCCGACGTTTTCCCGCTACGCTACGACATGGGGTCGTTTAAGACGGGCGTTTTAAATATCCTTAGAGAGCGGCAACGCGTTGGCAACGCTCCTGGTGTCGCAAACGTCCATAGCAGACGGTAACCATCTTCCATCAAGTGGGTCGTCCGCTTGTTTGCCTGCTTTAGACAATAAAAAAAGTGTATATATAATACGTTATCTGTAAATTTTTAACATCATTGAATAATAATGTCGCATCACAAGTAACGTAGTAAACCTTTCGCTACGTCCGCGTAAAACGGTCACTAACATTAGCTCAGGTGGAGCAGGTACATTAGGTATAATCGTACGGAGGGAGTAAACCACAAGAGGAATCAACAAGATTTGAAAATCGCGTATCTCCGAGTTCGCTTAATCGAGGTATTATTATATCCGTGCAGGAACGGAGAAAGAATACAATTTCCCGCGGCCGGGCGGCCTGTCGTAAGAGGCGACTTAACAACCCACAGCCAGGTGGTAGGGCATTTGCCCGACTGGATGGCTACCACCCCTGGTCTAAAGTATGTCGCCATAACAACCTTCGAGTTGTGTTCCGGCATTAGTGATCAGGTTCCAGTTTCCCTTAAGAGAGCAGCAGCGCATTTGTAACACCTTTGGTGTTGCAAATGTCCATAGGCGATGGTAACCGCTTTCTATCAAGTGGGCCATTTGCCTGTCTACTGATCTCCTGCAATAAAAAAAATTAAAAAAAAAACATATTCTCTATCCATAGACTTGTTTTCTAAAATTATTCGTGGAAAGAGTTCTTAATTATTTAAGAAGCGAATTAACTTGCGTAACAGGGCGAGTTGGGCTCTTATCATCGTCTTTATTATAATGAAACACCATCGACGGAATATTCATCCCCCTTTTCTTGAGCTCCCTCGCTCAACTATGTAACGGTTCTCTAGGCCATTCCGCGTACATCAATGATCTGGATGGAGGGGACTCTTATCCGCCGCAGTTTTCCCTCTGCGGTAAGACATGGGTTTCTTAAAGAGGGGCGTTATAAAACTTCTTAGAGGTCGACAACGCGTTATTGACACCCCTGGTATTGCAACCGTCGGTAGGCGACGGTAAGCGCTTTCCATCAGGTGGGCCGTCCGCCTGTTTGCCTGCTTTAGGCATTAAAAAATAATTAAGGCTCTACCTAAATGGAGTTCGATGTCTCGCCACGCATTACCACATTTTTAAACATATAAATAAATTCATGAAATTTATATACGACAAATGCTTATTACAAAAAATTTAATTTAAAAAAATTAAGTATGTTTCACAATAAAATATTGATTCACACATGATTTCATAGATAGAAAAATGTTTTTTTCATAAGAATTATTTTTTATAACATAGTAATTATTGTATACGAATTTTTTTGGTAAGTTTTTTGTAATACGGATAGGTCATAATATGTAAATTCTGTGAATTTATTTATATCTTCAAATATGCGGTAATACACGAGCGAGATAGCGAACTACATGTAGGTAAGCCCTTAAATACTGTACTCGGATTGAAATTATGATTGGCTTCAATATAATCAATCAGTATTAAAATTCAAAAAGGTCACGTTACCTTGTAGAGATTAGTAGTACAATGTTTGAAAATATGATTTCGATAGTGTATCAGATATGGTTTATCAATTTTATTTGCATTTTATTTGGGTTTTTGGGGAAAGTGAACGGCATTGTAAAGGACGCTTAAAAACGTATCGGTTTTCTTTAACTTCGTTCGACTTCTCGTATTGCAATTTTCCGTAAATACGTCTTTATACAGACAATATGTTACTCTTATTTTGTTTTGTCTGCATTTATTTGAAATAACATAGAATGAGTTAAAAACAAGAATAAGTTTATGAAATTGAACTAATATGTAGGTAATATATATTGCAAATTGGGAATTTCAATGTTTGGCATAGAAGATGAATCACTACGCGACATGAAATGCATGTAATATATATTTTATAATACCTGGAAAATAACAACTATGACGTCACAATAGCCTTAAAAATAATAATGCTTAATAGTGTGATTTGGATTATAAATGGTTTCAATTTTTGTTTGTCATGTAATAGGCAATCTTCATCAGATAGATATCCCGGTCGCCCCAGACTTAAGGATCGGTAGTTTAACATAAACTTAGAAGAAATGGATACTCCCTAAGCTGAAAGCGGGGCTGTTTTTCGGGTAGCTGCTATCAGAGGTGGAAAATAACCATGGGAAGATGTTTGGCCCGTCAGATTTGTCTGGCTCATTGGAAAATATTTTAAACTATTATACTTGATAATATATATAAAATTCAGCCTTTCTAAAATGACGTAAGTTCCCTTTTTTAAGGGTCTGTCAAAAGTTATGGCCCCCAGGAAGCGTCTGGCAGCTGTATATCTTCGTTTATAACAATATCATATATGACATATGTAAAAACTAGCCTTGCTACTTTGACGTAAGTTAGCATGGTTATTTTCCACCTTTGATAGCTGCTACCTGAAAAACGGCCCCGCTTTCAGCTTAGCGAGTATCCATTTCTTTCTAAGTTTATTTTAAACTGATCCTGAAAATTTCAACTTTCCTAAAATCACCTAAGTCTGGGGTGACTGGGATCTCAATCTATCATATTCTAGCGTTAGATCCCATTTCGGCCAGGAACGTCCGTTTTCCCACTTTTCCCACTCATTATAACACCATTGGCATACATATGTCATCTCTCACAACGTCAAGCCTTCATTTTAGGGTTACATAACTCGTACCAGGACTCAATTGAGGCGGCATAGTTGGTCATTTATTCCCACACGTACCTTGTCGGTGTGCGTGAAATAGGACCATACCAGTGTAGAAAATTCGAACCGTATTTTTCTGAATAACTCCTTCATACATCCATGGAAGCACATTTATCTCCTTGATACTTGGCTTCTGGTTCTGTCTCCAAAAACAGGCCACGCTTCACTTCCGTACAAAAGAACAGGTCGAATGTCGGATTTATATAAATCGGCTTGATTATTAGAGTGTAATATAGACAATCTTGTAAGTTTACAATGACACTAAACAGTTTGTAGCGATAAGATATCACTACAAATGCGCTTATTGTCAATAATATAAGGTGCTATAATGCATCTCGTGACTTTGAAGCCTTTGTGCAATCTAAGCCGCGGCTTCTTTGCAATATATTTTATATCTTTTTAGAGTCATTTGTTGTTAAATATCCATGCAGGAACTGAGAAAGAACACAATTTCCTGCGGTCGGGCGGCCTGTCGTAAGAGGCGACAAAACAACCCACAGCCAGGTGATAGGGTATTTGCCCGACTGGGGATGGCTACCACCCCTGGTCTAAAGTATGTCGCCATAACAACCTTGAGTTGTGTTCCGGCATTAGTGACCAGGTTCCAATGTCCCTTAAGAGAGCAGCAGCGCATTTGTAGCACCTTTGGTGTTGCAAATGTCCATAGGCGATGGTAACCGCTTTCCATCAAGTGAGCCGTCTCCCCGTCTGCTGAACTCCTGCAATAAAAAAAAAACATATCTTAATCAGAATCTTGACCCGATATGAGACGGGTCATTTGTCTCTCAATATTAATGAATGAACCAAAGCGATCCTTTCAAACCTAAACTTGAATCATTCAGTGTCATTGATTGCCGTCTACTTTCAGTTCTGCGCCTTTCAACCAAATTTGTGCAATTTGTTTGATCAGTCTAATATTAGCATTATGTTATGTACCATCAGACAGCTCTCTATCTAATATAATTAAAACAGGAAACTCGATGATTGTAAATGTGTGCTGAAACGCATTATAATACATTACTTAAATATATAATTATTATGTTATCAGTGTTTTAATCTTTTCGTGTGAAACATTTTACAGTATACTGGGAAATGTTGTTTTTGTCTTCATAATTTCTATACGTGATTCGAGTCACGTGTCGCAACAAATGTGTTTTTACAACCTACGTGATTTATCTCCAAGATTGCCGACGATGCTTTCTTACGGACGTTACCAAGTTCAGCCTTTTGAAACAGAACGGTTTTTTTGATCGAAATAATTCAAAGCGATTTTTTTAACGCAGCAACAAAACGCATCAAATTTTTTTGCATAATGACGATATTTCTACGATACGTCATAGATATCTCTTTACCTATTTACTAATCTTACTAATACAAATTAACTACATTATTATAAAAATAATCGGCAGACAAACACACACATTGTATATCCTCAAGCTAAGCATACTCTAGTGTTACGGGTAATATACACTGGATCACACTGAGTTCGATCCGAGACACCCAGACCATAGTAAATAACCGAAAGTTCATTTACGAAATTTACCATGCCAGGAATTGAACCCGGAGGCTTTTATCCCGCTCAACCAAAGAGGCTGTCAATATAACAATGGACAGTCCTATTTCATGAATTTCTAGGTAACTTCCGTATATAATGCTAACCGCTCACATATGTCGCACTGTCTGGACTACGGCTTCCCAGTTTCTTAGGGGAACGGACATTATACCTGTCGCGCTTGTCCAAGGCGGCTTGCCAAGTTTGACACATCAATTATTTAGATTAGATATGTAAGTTTCATCAGATTTTCCTTCACTGCGACGGACGTAGTGATTGTAACTATATGCACATTAGGTCAGAAAACTGGCTAAGTGGTGCATGCATTTCCGGCCAGGATTCGACCCGGCGTCCTTCGAGTTTGGGACGCAAGTGAGGTAACCACTAATCTACAACGGCTTCGTATACTGATTGATAATAAATATTATTTACTAGCTGACCCCGGCAAACTTCGTAGCGCCTCAGAATCAATAAATAAAAATCGTTGATTTCTGAACGATGGGACGAACATCAAACGTTTGACATTCAAAACCAAAAAAAAATAAAAAAAAATCACTTTTAAATTCAATTTGATTTCTGAACGACTTTTAAATTTAATTGATTTCTAAACGACGGGACGAACGTCAATTATTTGACAGGTAGGAATAGTTTCTAAGGGAAAGCGATATTGTTGTTTTTACTATATTCCAAGCATTTATTTTTTTCATTTTCCTCACCTTTTAAACCTTTCATGGGCTAGCACAAATAATTCAAAACCAAAATTAGCCAAATCAGTCCAGCCGTTCTCGAGTTTTAGCGAGACTAACGAACAGCAATTGATTTTTATACATATAGATTACTAAATTCGGTTCATGCAAACACAGAGTAAACTCTGTTAACAGTTTACTACATACAATAATTGAATGAGGAATCCAACCATCAATTATATGGGTTATCTGCAAGCAACGTTCTACTAAAAAAATACTATTACAAAAAATGCAGCTATCATTTTTTAATCTATAATAATTAAATGAAAAGAAAGGGGATCGAGATCACCTCCATTTTTTTAAACGAGAATATATAAAGGCTGTCATACATTACCAACCAACCTTGCATCAGTTATCTGACATTGATTGTGAAAATTGTTTGTTACGTTTCGATCGTTTTGTCCATATAAAAATAGTGTAATATCATGAACTAAAAACGCACTACACACACAAGCACAAGACGTGCAACTTGATTTTATACTACTATTGGTACTATCGGAGGTCGTTGCAGGTCGAGTAATAAATTTGTAAGAATAAATACAACTCGCTATTCAAGTTTAAATTCCTAAAGCATATTTAATTTGAATATATAAGCTATAATCAGAAGTACCTGATGTCACTGTTCCACGTAATTATTGAAAAGACTTCGTATGTCGTTTTTTGCATAAACTCGTCAACAATAGCATACATACATACATACATACATAACTTCACGCCAGTTCCCTTGCGGGGTAGGCACGAACAACAGAGTGCCATTTAGGCTTATTCTTACACACCTCACTTGCCTCTTTGACATTCATAACTCTTGTCATGCACACTCGTCTGTTCTTAAGGCTCCTGACATCACCTTCTGCTAGTACACGATCAATTTGATCATGGAAGGTGTATCGTGGCCTTCCATGACTTCTGCATCCATCCACTTTTGCATTGTATATCTGTTTAGTCATTCTTAGCATAGCAACAATAGCATAATGTGTATAAATCTTATCCAAGACATAAGTGCCTCGTCTGAGTCCACGACATGCTATTACGAAAATCTTTTACATCCCTCCGGTTAAAAACAACCTAGGCCTCAGCAGCCCTATCACAAGAATGTGCAATACATACAACCGTCTAAATTCTAAATCTTGACATTTTTCACAAATCATATAATTAAAAATAAAGTGTTGAAATCAGCGGTGACTATTTTTTGTTTTGATGTTTGTGGCTTGGCAATTAGCCTTTTAAACCAGGCGCAGTTGTATTGTAGGCTACAATCGTGTATGCAAACTCGAAAGGCCACATTAGACTATACAGTTCACATTTCTCACAAAACACATAATTACTACTCAAAAACTATCAATATCCTACAACTATTGTTAATTTTAGAGTAATTTTACACATTTTTAGAAAATAAAACTGCACAACAACCCTTTCAGTTCCCGCCAAAAACTCCAGCTGGGACTATTAAATAATTGATAGGCCGTTCATGTTTCCCCTTATACTTTGTTATGTATTTATTTTTAATTTAATTCTTTTTGCATTTTCTTTGCTTTACTTTATTAATTTTGATAATATTATTTATTCATTCACGTTTAATTATAGCTGTACTTCACATTCTAATTGCGACTATGTATAACATCGACATTAATTAATTGAATTACTAGTATATTGACGACATTTGAATTGTATTCATTCACGTTTAATTATAGCTGTACTTCACATTCTAATTGCGACTATGTATAATATCGACATTAACTAATTGAATTATTAGTATACTGACGACATTTGAATTGTAAAAATCCTGTGCACTCCTTTAATGGGTCTAAATGATTTGTAATCTAACATAATAGTGTGTGTGCTGTTGGTGTGCCTTAATTAAATAAATATTTATTAATTCCATTTTGTAATATCGTCAGAGTCTACATTCTGCTAAAACTACTCCATGAATTACTATCTTTCACGTTATGTAATTTGAGACCAGTGAATCGCAAACTTGCTTCACAGCATTTAGTTGTTCTAGATAGTGCATTTTAAAGACTGGTTTATAATTCTTCCATTTTTCTATTAGTATTATCACTCTTTTGCCAGAGTAAAGCAACATTGCAGTCGATCATAACCGGCTAATCTGGCAGTACTAGTATTTTTTTCTGGAAGACTGGTGAAATGACCACGCGCGATCTAACGTACTATTGATGAGAGTAATAGAGTAATATCTATACGCTTCCTTATGTTTACTTATAAGGCGGCATACAGATTGATCCCTGGCCATTTACCTTATAAATTTACAGGAATGAACCCTTTCCATGTTTGCAAACTTTCTCATGTTTCGTGCGTGTATCTTTTTTCCACAACATCCTTTATTATAACACTAGCTTCTGCCCGCGACTTCGGCCGCGTGGAATAGTTAAAAAAAAGTGAGTTAAAAAAACCCGCGATTTTGAAACATTGGTAACACCATTGGTGTTAGCGTAAGGATATATAGCCTATAGCCTCTCTCGATAAATGGCCTATCTAACACTGAAATAATTTTTCAAATTAGACCAGTACTTCCTGAGATTAGCGCGTTCAAGCAACCAAACAAACAAACTCTTCAGCTTTATATCTTTATATATATAATTCTTCTGTAAGTGTGTTGACAGTGAACTCCTCCTAAACGGCTGGACCGATTTGAATGAATTTTTTTGTGTGTTTGTGTTTAGATTCACAATTGGACCCGGTAGGTGGCACTGCAATCGGGTTCTAAATTATATTTCTTCAGGGCAGAACAACGTCTGCCGGGACAGCTAGTATTAGTATAAGATTCTTCTTTTCCGCAGAACTCAATCCCCTTGTTTTGATATCGCTTACAGGAATTGTTTGACTTTTTGTAATAACTCTTCACAGGACAAACCGTCTGCGCTTGCGCATTAAACACGGCGCACCGTCGTCCTTTCCTCTTATTGTTTTCATTTTATCATCCACACATACCGGGTCAAGGTTCTGTTTTGATGTGCCACGAGGAAAAACACTCGCTTTTATTCGGATTGTAACGTTTTGATTTCATCTCGATATGCCGTAACTAAACGTAAACAGCTGTGAGATCACTCAAATTGTGTCTTTTTTGCATAATTTAATGATATTTTTACAGCTGTTTTTTTTATCCGTGCACGAACGGAGAAAGAATACAATTTCCTGCGGCCGGGCGGCCTGTCGTAAGAGGCGACTTAACAACCCACGGCCAGGTGGTAGGGCATTTGCCCGACTGGATGGCTACCACCCCTGGTCTAGAGTATGTCGCTATAACAACCTTGAGTTGTGTTCCGTCATTAGTGACCAGGTTCCAGTTTGCCTTAAGAGAGCAGCAGCGCATTTGTAACACCTTTGGTGTTGCAAATGTCCATAGGCGATGGTAACCGCTTACCATCAAGTGGACCGTCTGCCTGTCTGCTGATCTCCTGCAATAAAAAAAAAGCTGTTTTCACTTTTAATATCTAAAGACGTGTCCAAAGTTTCCTGAGGTATCTATATGTTTGCATTAATGCTTGTCTACTTTTATCTCTGTCTTATTACAGTTCAGAAAGGACACCATTATTCAAATGTAAATTACATTCTTGACTGGACCTTAAAGTTAAAGATTTTTTTTTATTAGAAGATTGGTTCGCATTTGACCATTAACTCGTCTGCTATTTAATTATGTGGTCAAGAATGGCCCACGCTTGCTTAGGATACTTATAACATTACAACGTCTACGAATAGATAATATGTCCGATTCTTTATCGGCTATTATTTTAAAATAAGTTTTGTTTATGTGTATTTTTGTATTCAGAGACAAAATATTTTTGTTAATGAAATTTTAAATAAATATCATCAATCGTCCTATAGCGATAACTATATGAATATAAATGCATTTTTTATATATATTCTTTTTAGGAATCTGATAGCTGGGCTAGATAAACAAATTAGATTCATTTCTATTACCTTTGATTCGATGTTCTGCCATCTGCACGCAATTAAGGTGTCCCGCTATGTAACAGCGGCGACAGTACGGTGCTGCGCGGCCGCCACCGCGGTCACGATATGTGGGTCGAGATAACAGAAGAGCGGCTCAGTGCCCGGCCCACATTCGACGCCCTATGTATTCTACCTACAATGTGAGTAGACGCGGGATCTATTAACTCGAAATAAGAATTTTTCTACGAAGCCACCATGCTGTAAAAGCTACCTAAACCCATCTCAATAAAGTACAATTTATGTACTAATTATAAGTAGTATATTATTAAATACATACATACATAACTTCACGCCAGTTCTCTTGCGGGGTAGGCACGAACAACAGAGTGCCATTTAGGCTTATTCTTACACACCTCACTTGCCTCTTTGACATTCATAACTCTTGTCATGCAAGCTCGTCTGTTCTTAAGGCTCCTGACATCACCTTCTGCTAGTACACGATCAATTTGATCATGGAAGGTGTGTCGTGACCTTCCACGACTTCTGCATCCATCCACTTTTGCATTGTATATCTGTTTAATCATTCTTTCATCATGCATTCTTTCCACATGCCCGAACCATCGGAGCATTCCTTTCCTTACCTTCACCCCGACACTCTCTTTCTTACTTCGGTATTACGAACGCGGTCCGCGAGCGTCACTCCGCAGATTTTGCGCAGTGCTCGCATCTCGACCGCGTTTACTCTACTTTCATGCTCTCTCTTCCATACCCAACTCTCGCATCCATACGTGAGCGTAGGTATATTATTAAATAAAGACTAGAAATTACGTAAGACCTAGTATAATAAGAACATGCATTAGTATATAACTTTTTTTTCTCTTTTTAACTGCTATGTTATAGACTTAGTTATAAGTGACCTATGTATGTACGCCCGAGCATATCTTGTTCGCCTGGGAATACGAGTGCTGAATAAATAAATAAAAAAAGCTACCTAAATATGTCGCTAATTCTATAATCGAACTAATGACACATTTTACGATAAATATTTAAATCAATATTGAATTTTATTTATTTTCATTTTTAATTATATCGCTTTATTTACTACTAATAATCTAATACAATAAAAGAAAACCTAACTTATTTATATTGTATTCTACCCATAGTCCTTCGAGACTATAAGTAGAATACTGAGCCTAGATCATCGTCTTTTATGGGTAAGGTGCCCAAGCTGGCTACGTTTCGTCGCTGGATCGCCATACTGATCCGCTGCCCAAGATAGGCACCAGCCTTCTGATCACCTGAAGAGGCATTCGAGCCGTTTTGATATTCCTAATCAATTATAAACCGGGAGATTCGGTGACCTAAACTTAATAGAAGTGATACTATATAATACTAGCTGTGCCCGCGACGCTGTCCGCATAGAATTCGTTTTCAAAGCCCCCCGATTTTGAAACATTTTTCATTGCTGCTCCGCTCCTGTTGGTCTTAGCGTGATGATATATAGCCTATAGCCTTCCTCGATAAATGGGCTATCCAATACTGAAAGAATTTTTCAAATCAGACCAGTAGTTCCTGAGATTAGCGCGTTTAAACAAACTGTTCAGCTTTATATATTAGTATCATATAATATTAAACTTAAAAAATAAATAAATACTCGGAGGACATGGTGGAGCAGGCCTCGAAGCGGAGACCGTACCCTAGGGGGACGTCTTCATACCAGCTGACGCTTCATGCAGTGTCGTTCTTGGTTGGTATGGATAATGTAAATAATTATTGTGTTTGGAAGATATGAAGGACCTGTGATCCTGAAGCGGAGGCTCCCCGTCAGATAGGTGTTTATGACGTTCCGTGCGAGCAGCGGACGATGGCTCGAACCTCGGATGAGTCTGAAAACAGCGACACCGATGAGTTGAGGTTTCGTGATGTAGATGAAGGGGGATACTTTTCATATCTGTGACAATGAATGGCTGTCGTAAATTTAAACTAAATAAAGAAAAATATACGTCAAGTCACTTTGATTGACGTTTTTATTTATTTTCAATATATTTTTTTATATAGCTGGAGTGCAGCAGACGGCTCACTTGATGGAAAGCGGTTACCGTCGCATACGGACGTTTGCAACACCAGAGATGTAACCAACGCGCTACCGGCCTCGAAGAAATTTTATTACACCCCTTTTCAAAAACCCCAAATTGTAGCGCTGTGGGAAAGCCACGGCTGGGAGGGAGCTCATTCCAAATCCCATCGGTGCGCAAGAGCAACTTTCTAGAGAACCGTTGTGTACAAGAGGGAAGCGGCTCAAGGAAATGGGGATGAACGCCCAGCCGATAGAGTGCAGTGCGGTGGTAAAAAGAAGACGATTGTACAGTCGGTAGAATACGCAGAGAGACGCGAAGTCTCTCCAAAGGCAAATTTGGAATTTTTTATAATCTTGAATTTAGAACAAAGCAACAGACGTCTGTTGTAATCACATAAATAATACTATCAGTTACAATACAATTGAATTTCTCGTTTTTCTCTTTAAATTTTGTCTATGGTCAGTTCCTAGTAATATATGGGCTGTTTTATACTCAGTTGTACCTGGGGTAAATTGCTGTGTCATACATATACAGACGGACATGACGATTTATACTATATATCCTTTTTTTGTTCATTTTAGCGATGCAGCAATAGAAGTATACATATATTAGATACTTTGTTATGAAAAATTAGTTTGCTCATTCGTATTACAACTTGATTACATGCAAGTTCATTTGAATACGGGTCGTTTGTTATCGCACCGTGTTATACAAGAATAACTTGTTTATATAGCATTCTGTTTTGGTCCAGTCACGTCGAAGTACTCTACTCGATGAGTTTTATTTTTAATATACCATACATTAAATGTATCTACGTCTACTCATGGACGATTCCTATCAATGAGGAATAAATAAATGCAAGCAATTTTCAAGTTGGTATGACGCACTTGTGTTACTGTATATGATAGATTGTTGATTTATTTGTTGTAGATTGTTGTTCTGCCTTTCACTAAATTAAAAAGTATCTTTACTATTGAAAAATATTTAAATGATAACACTCCATTTACATAGCAGCTCGCTGCAGCCTCTTATGCAATTGTTTGTATAACGTTTTAATTTTTCCAAAAATGTCAGAAGTTTATGGAGGTATGTTGCAGTACAAACTTTTAGTACGTCTCGTCATTATTATAAAGATAGTAATATTCTTTTTCTTCTTACTGTGTGAGCTGAGCATGCACTGTTTGCTACAACTCCATTAATTCTTCGAAAAATAATTCTGTAACATACTTATGTACAAAAGTTATAAAAAAAGAACTTGAAATATAAATAAAATAAGAAATATGAAGAAAAACATTTTTTAGCTAGACGTGTTGTTGGGGAGTTTCTTGCCGCTTCTTCTGAAGCGGTGTACATAGAATAGGAAGTAAAATTAAATTTTAACTTATATGTATGACCTGCAAAACGTGTTCTCCAGTAGAACTTATTTTAAATAAAAACTTTGAGTTTGAATATAAATATCACTAGCTTTCGCCCGCGGCTTTGCTCGCGTTAATGTAATTTTTATTAAAGATAAATGGTATATTCAATTGACTTAGATTTCGATAGTTAACTGTCCATATGATTTTGCAAACTACTGTGCTAACGATGAAAGAAGGATCCAGGTTCCCGTATAAATATATTACAAAGTAATAAATAATTAAGATAATTTGAGGTAAACCTATATAGAGCCTATAAAAGCATAACTGACTGCTGAGAGGATGCGAGATTTGAAGCGATTAGACGACACGATTGCCTTCATAAAATTCAAAGCTCGCGGATACCTAAAGCACTAAAGCACATAATGCATGAGATAGGACAAAACGCGTTTTCCATATCGAGTTCAACCATACATTGTATGTTGGTATAGTGGGGTTGCCATATCTCATAATGCTAATAATTTAGAAAATTATTCATTTTATCTGTAATTTTATTATGCTCAATATTTATATATCGAGACAGACCATATTGGATTAAAATTAACAGTGAAAAAGTTATTAACAAAAAATCTGAATAAAGTTATATAATAAAAAACTAAATTAATCTTGCTCGCGAGGTTACCGCTATGGCGTCGGAGGCATCGAGCCATGTGCCGATAGTTGTCCCCGTCAATAGCGAAAAGCCTTGACTGTCACCTAGAGAGGCTCTCACTGGGAGGCTGGGTGAAGGGCCAGATACAGAGGGCAGCACTCGACACGGCACGAATTATGAGTAGGTTCCTTTCTCTGGAGCCCTAATCACTGGCAGTTTGGACCCCAGGCCCCGCTGCCGACGTGCTTCAGTGTTTTGTAATAAATGTTTATTTTGTTTTTCATATGTAAATATTTGTTAAATAAATAGCATATTAATTGTAAAATAAAATTTGACGTATTTGTTGTATATTGTTTAAAAAAAATGAATTGATGATCTACATTTGTAATAGATAAGTAATAGTCAACTTGCGAAGCTGGCGAGTTACGCCCTTATCATCATTTGGACAGTTTTTTTTAAGTAGTAATGTTTGTCTACAAGTAGATAAGGGCTTAACTGACCAATTTCCCAAATTAGTTAACTCGTTTCTGAACTAATACTAATAAATCAGCCTTTATAGTCTTCAATCAAATGCTATAGAAAACTTGATGAAATTTTTCTTATTCCCAATTACAATTTCTCGTTGTCAATGTTTAAATAAAATCTAGGTTGCTTTATTACGCCTCGATCAATCGGGATATTACATGTTATATCAAAACACCTGGCAACACCAGTTGGCAGTGGCACACTGGTTCCTAGCACGCGAGATTTGGCCCTCGGCTCATGGAAAACCAGTTTCACTTGACGATTTACTTAAACGTATAAGAAGGGTTATATGTGTCCAGCATTAATGTATGTAACTTTCATATAGGAGGAGTAAGAGTGGTGTTATGGGTCAAAGGTCTAAAGCTTTTCCACCCTTGTTTGTCTAAAGGAATCTAGGTCAAATCTGACATTGATACATGCATGCTATCAATCGCTAGCGCACATATAATATTATATTAAAATTGTTACGCTGAAGTCTAACCATTTATCACAAAGCTTCGATTTGAATTGATACTTAAAACTACAAACGTGTGGGTAAATGTCCATTCAATAAAAATGTTAAAATTTCCCATCATACTTAAGGGCCCATCTAAACGGAGTTCGCTGTCTCGCTCACATATTGCTACAGTTTTGAAGATATACATTCACAGAATTTAGTTACGAAAAATCCTAATTACAAAAAACTTACAAGAATATTACGAATGTTTTTTTTTTACATTTTTTTATTGAGAAATCGGATCTGAATCAAATTGATTTTATTGTGAAACATTCATAACTTTTTCATTATGTTTTGTGTAATACGCATTTGTCGTATTTAAATTCTATGTATTTATATTCTCAAACATGTGGTAATGCGTGAGCGAGATAGCGATCTCCAATTAGGTAGATCCTTAATATAAGGTTGATGTACACATCTCCATTTTAGGTCGAGTTTCTGCTGTAGACTCTGATGTCACACAACAATATTTCCATTATGTAAACTATTTAAAAAAAACCCTGTAAATGTGAATTACATGTGTATTCGTCATATTCCATATTGCTCCATCATAAATTTAATTGTAAACTTGAGTTAATCATCCCTCAAACTCTCTTGAGTGTGATAATTTGTGTACTTATTATTTTAATTCGCAAGTCTATTTTGAATGTAAAATGTCCTCTCACCGTAGAAGTCTAGAAAGTAGCTCTATTATTGATTGAAATGATGTCTCAAACACTCGCCTTGTTTATTTTACACACATAATATTATGATTTAATCAGATCAGTAGTATTTTAATTTGACATTTTATGTCTCATTTCAACCACATCTTACTAATAAATACCATAGCTGTCATAAATAAATCAAGAATGTTTATTTTGTTTATATTTTAACCGGATGGGTAATATGAAGTTATTTCAATTCAGTATAATTCAATACTATATGTAGAGTTACATGCTTAGTGTTCTTTTTATCTTTATTTATAAGAAATGTTAGCAGATATTTTTAAACCTAACAATAACTATAGTAGTGTTGTAGCGGTTCACATGCTTGACCTAATTTAATAATCGCGACATACAAATATTTTTAATTGATGTTGGTTAATATGCTCTGTGCATTCATTTTTCATACACTGAGTTTTCGTAAGAACATAATACATATATAATTTCACGCCTGTTTCCCGTGGGGGTAGGCAGAGACTATGGATCTCTACTTGTGACGATCCTGACAAACAACTTTCGCTTCATCTACTTTCATTAAACTCTTCATACATGCACGTTTATTTGAGATGCTTTTTACCTGACCTTTCTTTAACCCTTCTGATATGTGATCACGGTGTGTTCGTCTCGGTCTACCGGCAGCAATTCTACCATTCACAATACTGTCATACACCTGTTTTGTGATTCTACTTTTATCCATTCTCTCTAAATGTCTAAAACACCTTACATTCCTTTTTCAACTCTCGTCGTAAGAAGTCACGCTCAATAGGTAGTTTTAAATATATGTCTGACATATTTCTGATAATTACTCATTGATTAATATATGGGTTAATTGGTAGTAATTTAACCTAATTATTAAAAGGTAATTCTGATAGTAACAGTAGGAATCTTTCCGGCTACTACAGCCAATCGTCGGTTGAAATTTTATATCTAATTTTTACCGACTGGTAGGCAAATGAACGGTTGGCAAGATATAGGAACCCACCCTTAGACGGATTTCTAAATGTTACTATCCATCCCTTTATCTTAAACCTATGTTAGACGGTTCATTTTTGTCTTTCAATTTGGATGAATCAACCAAAGTGATCCATATAAACATGAACTTGAATCAGGAGCCATCTACAAGGCAAGATAAAACTTGCCTCCAAGGAACTGGGAGTGCTAAACCGGTCCAAGCAGTACTTTACTCCGCGGCAGCGCCTTGTGTTTTACAAAGCCTAGGTGAGGCCGCATATGGAGTACTGCTCACACCTGTGGGCCGGAGCACCTGTCTGCCAGCTTAATCCGCTGGAGAGTATTCAACGTCGAGCCGTCCACGTTGTCGATGATCCCAGATTCACAGGCGGTCTAAACTTGCTTGGCTTTAGCAGAGACTTGGCGTCTCTCTGCGTGTTCTACCGACTGTACAATGGAGAGTGTTCCGAGGGACTGTTCAGAATGTTGTCTTCGTCCTCTTTCTACCACCGCACCGGTCGCCATCGGCTGGGCGTACATTCCACTTTCCGGAGCCGCTTCGCTCTTGTACGCTACTAGTTCTCTCGAATGTTTCTCTTGCGCACCGTAGGGATTTGAAATAAGCTCCCAGCTGTGGTTTTCCCACGGCTCTACGATGTGGGAGTTTTTTTTAAAAGGGTATCCCAAAATTTCTTCAAGACCAGAAGCGCGTGGCTGTCTTATCTGGTGTTGCAAACATCCATAGGCGAGGATAACCGCTTTCAAAATGAGTCCTGGCCTCTGAAATGAGAATACTCCACTCCTTTCCGTTCAGCGCTGACTCCATCAAGTCATAGGCTTGAAATTGAAATTTTATGGAGTTTGTCATATTTTTTAAAAATGGTACGGCATACGAATGGTCAGTAAGATATATGAACCAGTCGCTAGTCGAGACGGCTATTTCGGCCAAAATGCAATGTTTGAGGGCATGCGATGCGATTAAATTTAAAACGCTTTCACTTGGCGCGTACCCCTCTCCTCTCACTATCTGAGTCAAGCTCCTCCCCCCCCTTGGCTAACAGCGGTGTCAAGGCGTGAACTTTATTTGAGCTGTCTACAGATAGATATATTGTATAACTAGTTGCATCCGCAACTTGCTCCACATTCATTTTTTTTTTACTTTCTGAATGAAGTAAACGTGTAGCCAGCCCTGAAAATTGCATTTCTTAATTTCGTATCATAAATTATCTATTTAATTTTCGTACCCCTAACTTGAGAAATTATCATTTCTCCCATAGTGTTCTTAGTCTTGCCGTGTCCCCCTTTTTTATTACTTTTTAAGACTCCATGTCCTACCCCATTTGCCCAGTTTCATCGAGATGCGTTTAGCTGTTTAGTGGTGAAATATTAACAAATAAACAAGGTTGCTTTCGCAATTATATATTTGTACTTATATACATATAGCCAAGACTGCTGACTGTAGAAGATTTATTATCGTACAATTTAGTTGCGCATTTGGAAACGATTATGTGTATAAAAATTACTGTTTAAAATTTAGATCCTTTTGCTAAAATGTTCTTTCATAACTGTCCCAAACGAGCAAATATCAATATGTTGCTTAAGTCATCCGTTTATATAATCCAGGTGTAAAGTTATAAAAAATAAACAAATACGGTTAATTGTATTCATGTTAAGTTTAGTAGTCGCCAAGTGACACTGATTATACCTTCGGTTAGAATTTTAAGTTGATATGACGCATATCGCGAAGGACGCAATTAATTTCGGACGCTGATAACCTATTGTACTCGCAACTTCGTATATTTACTACTAGCTTGTACACATAATATATTATATTGCAAGATTATAAATTAGTACACTCTTTTTAATCGACTTAAAAAAAAATAAAAAAACCGACTTCAAAAACTAAAAAGTATAAATTAACTTATTTCTAAAGATATTATTATTAATATATATTATCTAAAACATCTTAAAGTCGGTGCTTAGTAATTTTTTTGTTTTACTTTGCACCGACTTCAAGATGTTTTAGATAATATATATTAATAATAATAGCTTTAGAAATAAGTTATTTTTTAGTTTTTGAAGTCGAATTTTTAAACGAAGTATTTTTATTTTTTTGTTACTTTTTAGTGTCTAGCTATGTATGGGGGGTAGACCTACGAAAGGTGCCGCGCTCCTTAAAAAATATAGGTCCCAAGAAACGGGAACAAAAAAATGTTCGTAAAATGAAAACTACTGGGCCGAACTATATTAAATTTTTAGGGGCCCAAATGGCAATTATTCCACATCAAACAAAAAAAGAATCACGTAAATCGGATTATAAATCTCGCAGTAATCGGTGAATATACATTTTTTTTTTATTGCAGGAGTTCAGCAGACAGGCAGACGACCCACTTAATGGAAAGCGGTTACCATCGCCTATGAACATTTGCAACACCAAATGTGCTACAAATGCGCTGCTGCTCTCTTAAAGGAGACTGGAACCTGGTCACTAATGCCGGAACACAACACAAGGTTGTTATGGCGACATACTCTAGACCAGGGGTGGTCGCCATCCAGTCGAGCAAATACTCTACCACCTGGCTGTGGGTTGTTTAGTCGCCTCTTACGACAGGCCGCCGGGCCGCAGGAAATTGTATTCTTTCTCCGTTCCTGCACGGATAAAAAAGATCCCGACGAATTGAAAACCTCCTCCTATTTTTGAAGTCGGTTAAAAAATATCCTAATTCGTTTCGTTTTCGTATATTTTGTTTTTAAATAAAATATTATATCCCTTATTAGTTTCATTACATTTTAGGGACTAACTAAATTCAGGTTTTGTCTGTAAAAACACCCAATTTTGTATGACGATACGTACGCATCCGTTCAGTTTTTCGCATCTATTCCGCTTTCTCAGTTTCGCGGCAAAAAGACAAGTGTGTTTTTATCATGCTCACGCTCCCGACAGCATTAAGTGCTGTTTTCTTATCATCGGTATTCTAGGGCATGCTAACGACAGCCTTCAGCGTCTTTACGCCGCGTTCAGCGCTGCACGCGGACTGCCTACCCACATTTTGTCGTCAGGTTTCAACCTGAATAGGTTTAGATTTGATTTAGCGTATTAGAGAGTAATGTACACTTCTCAGTCATTCGGCGCTGTACGCGGTAGATAGATGCGTTTCAGCGGAGATAACACGCTATGGGATCCTTTACAATCTTACGCCGCTGATAGAATCGAAGCTGAAATAAGTATGTATAACCAAAATCCAGCGAAACGCGAATGGATATGAATAAATATATACAGTCCCTAAATGTGTGTAACCTTAATCATCCACAAGTAGTTCATATTTAAAACTAAAAGGATATTATTTTCAAAACGAAAGCCACTATTCTGTAACAAGAATATTGGTAATCATTTCAATATATTCATGGTAAAAAAATTAAGGTTTAGGTGTATTGTCAATCATTTCTGTAAGCAGTAATTGTGTACATTGACTTCTATATCACTCAAGAATAAGAATTATGCCAAGTCTTAATCTGTAAATGTGAAAGTAACTTTGGTTACATGTTTGTTTGTTCTTTCCTCGCGAGCATAAGAATGAGCGGAATGTCAAGTAATTTGGAATATATTATTATACACTTTTTTAATGAATGAGCTCAGCAGACAGACAGATGATGGCTCACCCGATAAAAAGCTGCTACCATCGCCTATGGACATTTGTAACACCAAAGGTGCTATCATTGTTTACATGGGGACCGGAACCTGGCCGCTAATGCCACTTTCAATCGATTGGGAATATCAAACGGTTGATACTAATATTAACGCGGAAAATTAAACGCATAGTTTTCGCGTGTTACGGATTTGCAGTTTATAGCGAGCAGTGTGGGAAAGCTAGTATAAATCCATCAAATTACGAACACAATTACAGCTTTCCCTTTCGTTTGACCTAACAGTTTCAAAATATTGACTTACTAAAGAAATACTTGACCAAAACGACAATGCTTCACAGTAGCTGTGTGTAGCTTTCGCAGCGTCGTTTGCGTTCCAGTTGTTTAATGGTGCGCAGTACGGCGGTTACGTGTCGCCGTTGGCCCCTGGTCGGTCGAGACACGCGTGAGAAGGTATGCTCGCTACTCCAACAATTTATCAGAACAATGTCTAGTCGGTCGCAGTGATACTAGTTTGTATCAATTACGATGGATAATAATGAGTACGAGGTGATAAAACGATTTATCACAAATACTTCTACCTAGATTCTATTTGAATTTGAATGTTGGAAGTTTGTGAATTTGACCAGTGTCAAGTGAATACTTGATTATGATATTCAAATAGGACAATACTCTTCAAAGAAATAGGTGTCAACTGAAGGCAAGTCTCAAAACAAATCCTCAAAGCCTTTCCCAAGTTGTATGTTATTGACTGACCACTAATATAACGATTCTGTCTAACCCGAAAAGTTATTAGTAAAAAAACTATGAAACTAAACTTTTTGAAGGTACCTCAGCAACGTTATTTTAAACTAGCTGTTACTCCCGACTTCGTCTGTGTGAAATTCAGTTGAATTTGCCTTGCGGTGTAGTAAAAGTAGCCTGAGTTACTCCTTACAACATCATCTACTTGTCGGTGTAAGTACCTTTAAATTAGGTCCAGTCGTTTCAGAAATTAGCCGGAACAAACAGACAAATTAAAAAAAAAATGATATATATATCATTACATGAGTTCGACAGATAAGCAGACGGCCCACCTGATGGAAAGTGGTTACCATCGCTTATGGATGTTCGTAACACGAAGGCGCTACGAATGTGCTGCCGCTCTCTAAAGGGACTTTGGGATCGGACACAGGTCAAGGCTGTTATGGTAGCTTACTGTAGACCAGGGGTGGTAGCTATTCAGACGAGCAAATACCCTACCACCTGGTTGTGACTTGTCACCTTTTACGACAGGTAGCCGGCCGCTGGAAATTGTATTATTTCTTCTTTCCTGCACGAATAAATTTTATATACTCAGTCATATTATAGAAACAAATCGTTTATATTTTTTTTGTTAACATGAACTGTCTTGATTAAGATCAAGCGATATCTCTATGACACTTATCAGGTTTCCTTTTAAATAAAAAACTAGGTTTCACATCTTTAAAATATAGTCTTATCTAGGTTTTAGGTGTCGACTATTGCCAGAATCCGCATTCTTGCATACTTTTTTTATTTTTATACTCATTTATTATTATTTATGGAGGTACTTTTGGCAGTTTTAGACACCTTATATGTATGTAAATAGAATGACCTAAGTATAATAAAATTCTACTTCTGGTTTTGAGAAACTTCAGTTTAAAAATGCAAAACTTAATGTTTATGTTAAAATTAGAATTATTCGAATTTTCTTGTCTAATTAATTTTCTGTTAATAGTTTAAATCTTATATTGCGATATTAATTATTTTTATAATATATAATATGAATGAATATGTATAATTTGAAAAGTTGTTAATAATTTGCATGATACGATAGTCAGAATAAATATAAAACGCTAGATAAAAATCTAAAGTTTACCCAAACGAGTCTAAATGAATTGTATATCTTGCTTTTTGGCATTATATACTTTCGATCCCTGTAGAAAACCCTATTGATGCGTGTCTTCTATCAGTGTAGAAGAAAAATACGAATTCCTTACGGTCGGGCGACATGTCGTAAAAGGCGACAGAACAACCTACAAGCAGTTTGGCATTTGCCCGTCTGGATGGCCACCACCCCTTATCTAGAGTATGCCGCCATAACAACCTAAATTTGTGTTCCGGCATTAATGGTCAGATTCTAGTCACTTCGTCAAAGCCAGCAACACATTGGTCGCGCCTCTAGTTGCAAATGTACATAGGCGGTGTTGTACTCCGGTAAGAAATAAAAATAGCACGATATCAATATTATCATCGCCTTCTATTATAACCTTGATATTTCGATTGCAATTCACCGAAAATTTCAATTGTACTTGGCTATTAGTGAGCAGACCAAAATAAACAAATCGGTTGTACAATGTAAGAGTTGTTAAAGAAAACTAGGACGGACGAACCCTCGAATATCTAGACCAGATGTAGATGTAAGGTCGCGGCGGGGGTTCGTTGACCGGCGGCGCGCGCCTGTACCGTTAGCGGCGTACCGTGCCGCAGCCACGCCTACCGACTTTACCCTTAGGACCCTTTACCCCTGTCCAAGGGAATCTTACTGGCCAGAGCTGAAACCTCTGGAGCAAGTTTTGTTTTTTTAATTTTGTCGACTTCACTCACGAATACCGTCCTGGTATCCAGATATTATATAAGGTATTTAGAATCTACTTCTTATAATTACGAGTACTTATTATGTGTTTGAAAAGTTTGTAACATTTTATAAAGAATTTTATAATAAAATAAATTAAATAAATACAAGAAACCAAATTACTGTGAGTACGAACTACCCTGAAATTCTTCTTCAACCAATCAAAATCCACTGCTGGACGCAGGCCTCCCCAAGTCTGTGCCACATATTCATCCAGCCCTTGCCAGCGACCTTACGCAGGTCATTTATTGGTCAATCGGGCTGGAGGATGTCTTCGTCCCTAGACTATCCCCTAGTAGAAGTTATTTAATTTAAATACGAAAATGTCAAGGGTAGAGTTTAGAATAGATGCTGGTAATTAACGGACGTCTATATTCAAATTCAAGTTTTTATTCAAGCTAAGTTTGACTGCAGATTTTTTTATAAGGTACAGTCGTGATATGAAAATGTTCGCCAGTTTTCAAATTGATTCATTTAACGTTCCGCAAGCACATGTTATCTTTTCAAATTAAGTCACAGAACAGTGTTTCACAGAAAATGATGTTTACCTGTTTGACAATAAAGTTTAAAATGACTTAGATCAAAGTGGTTTGATTTTCTATCTTGTCTAAGAAGATTGTTTAGACATGTAAAGCCTTTTTATTGGTTTTAATATTTATGTTAAGCGTAGTGATTATATCCTCTTTGTTACATGACATTGCAATTTTCTTGTTTCACGTTTTTATATTTTATAGACGTACCATTTATTACAATATAGGCAATTTTGTTTCTTGTGCTCGTGCAAGCGAAATTCGATTTTAGGGTGACTAACATTTTCATTCCGCGACTGTACATAATTTTAAGTTCATACACAGATTGTGCACATCAATTTTTTTTGAAAACTTGAATGCTGTTATTGCAATTCGAAATTCTAATTGATCTAAGTTAATCATTCTAATAAGTCATATTAGTGCGGCACTCAGAGTGTGAAAGTTGTCCTCAATATTAATGAGAAAAAGCTCATATCGAGTCAACTGGGTAACATTCCTTTTTCATACACCATAGCACATGTAAGACTTCCGTAAAATAACATAGAAAAAGCCAATTGTTCTCCAGCATTAACTTTTTCCGAGCAGTAAACAAGCATTTCCCTTTCTGGGAATTTGTATGGACTCGAAACCATTTACTCTAACACACCCACACGTCCTTTACTTTTTATTTTTTGTGAATAAAAATAAAACTCTTTAGTGTTTGTTCAAGTTTTACTTAAGTGACTTATATTAAAAGCCACATTATTTAAAAACAGTTGCGCTTTCTGAGTACAACGTAGGTAATTGTTTTAAGTTACTAAATTGAAATAAATAAAGAGAAAAAAAATCATTCAGTTTAAATGTCGTGAAATTGATTAACTTGCAAATACAATTTTTTCTCTGTTTATTAGAGAACCACGATAAAACTACTGAACGGATTTAAATGAAACTCTACACAGAGTTTGGTTATATCACAGATCAACGCTTAGGATAATTTTTATCCCGATAAATGACGTCGTTTCCGTCGAATGGGATAGACGAATATAGCCAAAGAGGTGGCTTTGTGGCTTAACTAACAAATGCGTATTGTTGGCAATGCGGATAAAGTTTTGCTGGCACCTGCTAGTAAACAATAACGGTGTTAGTCCGTGTAGCAGTGACGCGAGGTTGAAATTCAACTAGGGTAAGCCGGTTGAGAAAACATATCGTATGATGCGAGTGCCGACTACACCGCTGTTGAAAAAACATCTAACACGCGATGTATTTTCTTATTATATTTTTAATTTTGCAATCTTACCGCATATTTTTGAGGTTATGAGTTGCGAGCGTAAGATATAGTAATACAGTAATAAATTCATGGCGCTTTCAACATTTTGGTCTCTAGTTAATTTATATAGACACCAGTAATAAGATGTTTGAACCTTTGACCTTTTGGTCACTAGTCGCTAGTTTGTTAAAGGTAGGCTATAGGGAATTGAGTTGTATGAAGTCCACGCCACTGCTGTGTAGTCAGATTAGTAGTTTCATTTGAATATTAAAACTTATTGATTGTTTAGTTGATGAAAGAATGACTAAACAGATATACAATGCAAAAGTGAATGGATGCAGAAGTCGTGGAAGGCCCGACACACCTTCCATGTTCAAATTGATCGTGTACTAGCAGAAGGTGATGTCAGGAGCCTTAACAGACGAGCGTGCATGACAAGAGTTATGAATGTCAAAGAAGCAAGTGAGGTGTGTAAGAATAAGCCTAAATGGCGCTCTGTTGTTCGTGCCTACCCCGCAAGGGAACTGGCGTGAAGTTATGTATGTATGTTTAGTTGTAGACCGTTTGTAAATGCGTAGAAGCCTTTCTGGCCTCTCAAACAGGCCATGGCGCGTGCCTTGCACTCGTCTTATACGCATAACAATGCGATTTTATACGTATTCAGTGTGCATGCATGTAACATCACTACTGATTATATAAAATCGTATATTCTAGTGTTTTTACTAATACAAATGTGCTGATTTGACTTTTAAAAATTTGTTGAGTGAGTGGAGGAAAGGGACACGTTACACTGGGCGATTATGGTTTTTGGCGCTATCCTAAAGACTACTGTTGCCACAAAAAAACGGTAGAAAGTGGGGTGCACACGAATCGACTTTTCGTTGGTATTTACTGATCATTCATTTAACAAAAAAAAAATATTATAAATCGTCACGATATGAGATGCAACGTGGTTTTTCCATAATTTTTCTGTAGTTATTTTAAGTTTATTCACTAAATCGCGAGAGGTAAATAATTTGGTTCTATTACTTTTTTTAAATAATACTTTATTTTATTAATAATAATACATCTGAAAAACAACCGCGCCTATAGGAATCCTCGCTATCGCCCGAAAAATCTTCAAGAACGTTGGTGTTGCTACCTTAAATTATTAGTCTTTTTTACATATCTTACTTACTACAAAAGGATGCTATATTTTCCGTAATACTAAGGAAACCATGTTGGTTTTCGTCTTGTAATAAACTACAAGTGTAATAATAACTTGTACTAAACGGCATTAGTGGCCAGGCTCCAGTCTCCCTTAAGAGAGCAGCAGCGCATTTGTAGCACCTTGGTGTTGCAAATGTCCATAGACGATGGTAACCGCTTTCCATCAAGTGGGCCGTCTGCCTGTCTGCTGAACTCCTGCAATAAAATAAATAAAAATAATAAACTACTAGACAGAATCGATAAAGTAAATGTTTTTTGAGCTTATCTATGAACACTGCTCAGCCACTTTTTTATAGTAAATGGTCTACCGTATAGCCTCTATGTCTAATTAAGAGATGTCGTAAAGTATGCTCTGGATTATAATTTTCACGTTCTAATATAAAAAAAATCTGATTAGATATGATAAGATTTTATAAGTCACCGTGTTTCGCACGTTAGCAGATTTTTTTATCGCTTCCTGCGCCTTTTTCCTGTTTACAATTTTTTAAATTCTCTACATAACTTTTTATGTGATAATAATTGGTTGTGCTACCGGACTAAGACGATTAACTTAGAGAATTGATGTTGTTTATCGAACGCTATAAAGATATACCGTTTGTAGTTTGCCCATAATATAGGTTTAACAAGTTCTTAAGATGCGTTTCGAGTTGAATGGGTCGATATAAAAGTCATTTAATTTGTAAGGTAAAAGCTTCCAATTTCTTGTATGGTATTTAGCTATCAATGAAAATGTTTTTAACATCGGGAGTCCAGAATGTGTATATGTTACTTTTTACTTGAGGGAATCCGGTTTTGGACTGCCAACCGTGGGAGAAACGCGGTCCTGGGGGGGGGGGGGGGGGGAGTGTGGGATTCACCAACTGAGGGTGTAAATAACACCCACGAAGTGTCTATTACCCCATTGGTTAGGGATACCCACTCAACTGGAAGCAAGACTAAATCCGCGTGCCCTGGCAGGCGGTGGCCAAAGTCCTCATTCACCGCTGGGATCATGCCCGCGGCATCTTCAGTCAGAAGGGGTGGATTTAGTATCGTTGTTAATACAGTACTCGCCAGACTTAATTAATTCTCCAGCTTAGCTACAAAAAGTATGAAAAGCTGTTCTATCATATTTGAAACTTTAAATTAATAGTAGAATACTCTTGATGTCAGTTATTAATTTTCTCTAGCCTCTTAAGCGGATTAACCATAATGGCAGTACAATACCTCACAAATTTTGTAACACTTCTACCCACATATGAATATAAAGTAAAACATTCTAATTACGCATTATAGGAAGGAACTAACACCTATAGTACAGGCTTTGCCTAGTTTAAGTGTTAGTATCCACTAATTTTACTAATTGTTTTTAGTTTTCCCTAGTTATTAATTAGATTTACCTGTTTTATTGTAATAGAACTTTATAGGACCTTCTGTTATTGTTGTTACAATTCTGTGGTACCTAATAAACTATTTTTATTATTATTATTTTTATTATTATTATTTTTATTATTAACCCTAAATACTTCTTTGTTTCCATAGATCATCTTAATAGTTGGTGTATGTAGGCAGTCTTGAATTGAATGCGTTTTATACAGTGAGTGATAGATACAAGGGCCTTTTACATTTCTTGTGTTCTTTCGCAATCTTCTTCTGCAACTTTCTTCTGCTCTTAATTATCACTCACCAACAGATGGTCACCGTCTGTTGGTAAGTGATTGTTATTTAAGCTGTTCGTTTTCCTATAAAAATAACACAATTCTAATTTTAAAGAAATTTAATATTTAAATTAGATACTTGTAAGAACATAAAGAAGCAGAATTCGACCTAAATGAGTCTAATAATTACGACACCGTAGAATTTTAAAACATCCACTTTGGTACAGTGTTTAAACACATATAAAATTAGCCATAAAACTTAATTAATATGCATTAGCGCCTCCATTAATTTAACTAGCTACTAATTTATGTAGGATATGTTTGTGTAGTGTGACGCCGCTTGTTCGTTTGTCCTCGCCCTTGACGACTCGAGCACGCCGAGAATGTAAATCTTGTTTTATCACGACTATTTCCACTGGATTTTCCGTCCTTTTCTTTTATCATTTTCCATCAAAAAGTTCCATTTCGATCGCATCTTGGCTTGTTGTTTTTCTTACGCGGTTTGTTACACCTATGATGACATATTCGCATAAGGTGCGCGTAAGCCTCTAAGGCTAATCGCGCACAATCATTACTGGACTCATTAGTAAGAACAACACAGTGCCGCGTAACTTTAGAGGCTTACGCGAGTAAAACTCACAGGTGTAATTCCGCACTTAGATATACCGTGATATACAGAATATCGAGTTGACGATTTTGATTTGTGCTCTATTCGAATGGGGCGTAAACTGCTAGGTTGTATATTAGGTTCAGATTATTCCGGTCTAATTTTGCTTTTAAAGTAAAACTCGAGAAAGATGATTCGATTTCTTTCTTTATTTTACCCCAATCTTTTCTATTATTACGACCGATAAAGACCAATTCGCACCTGCAGTTTATTATCTTTCGGCATTTGGACTTCTTTTGTTTACTTTGTGTTTAAAATTTGTAATTATAAAAACAGCCCATTGTGTATTGTAATCTTTATGGTAGTTATTAGCCAGGTGTGATTCTTGGAAATTCAGTCCACGCGGTCGAGTAGACATATTGTATTTGTACAGTATAAAGCAATGCCTCAAGGGAGGGGTGAGGCAGTCAAGCGATAACCACAAGCGACGCAAGACGTATGTACTAGTTGTGTTCAGTTATATTTGTACCTGTGTTATACGTGTTTGTATAGTTCTAATAAATTCTATAATAATTCCAACGGCATTTTAATTCGAGTCCTGCAACTCGTAACACTATATAACAATTAAATAAATTAGTAAACTATTCCTATTCAAATAGCAATTAGAAATATGAATATAATGTGTGTGTGTGTGTGTGTATTATTTATTTAAGGTCATCTACAAAAATACAAAACAAATATCAAATTTATTTGTATGACACATGAAGTTTTACATAATGTGTCTATCATGTTATTATAGCAAAGTACTTATTCCCCAATACATAACCATTGCGATTAATTTAACAATAATTGACAACCAGTTGCATTAGAAAACATTTTTCATTCAATATGACCCTAGAGCACCACCTATTTTTTGTATACAGGGTGTCGAATCATTTACGCAAGTGATTATGGTAACTGCAGTAACATCGCTCACTTTCATCACTCTATAATTCATAAATTTGTCATCTTAGACAACTATTATATGGGTTTACGTGTTATCATTTTCTAAAATCATTCGTAGGAAATTGCCATTCAACTTATTTATTTTGTTTGCTCCAGCGTTGTATCTTAATATGTGAGGGTCAGAGGTAATCATTTTATCATTCTATTAGTAAAAATTTATCGTCGCAATCCACCGTCTCTGTTACACTCGAAGAGTTTACCGTTAAGAAGATAAAGTGAGAAATATGAAACTGTTAGTGTCTAGTTTGCTCAACGCCCACTCGCGCCAAGTTGCTTTATGGTACTTTTATACGGTATCTACTACATTCATAGCGTGAACGTATGTGAAAATATGTCTCGGACAGTTTTGTCATGGAATTTATTCAAGTTTGCATTTCTGTTCTGTCGGTCCAAATTAGACCTACGAAAAGTCATAAATACATTTAATGTAATGCTCCAAGCATTTTTATTAAAATTATAGTAACATAACTTTGGCCAGTACGACAAATTGAAGATCGAAACTTACTTAGCGCCTTTTATGGTGATAACTGCGTATCACTTTTTAAATGTCTGTGTATGTAAAAAATACTAGCAAAATATTTTTTCCAAATATGAAAATATGCTTATACTTTCTTATTATTTTGCTTAGATAGAAGTAGATTGATTAATAATAATATATTAAGACTTTCCATATGACTTTGCTCGCGTAAACTTCGATCGCATTGTTCAAGTTAATTATATCCAACCTAATAAAACTACGTTTTAACGGTTTTAAGCGCGGTAATTTATTTGATTTTTATTATGTCGACGTTTCGGCCACTTTTCAGTAGCCGTGATCACGGAAGTTAAAGTTTTATTCAGCCTACCGCCAACTTGTTCATTTTAATTATTTAGTTTTAATTTTGTTTATGGTTATTATTTACTCTATGGGAGCCTAATCTAATTTACCACCGTTTCGCAAAATAAATTAGATTGCGCTCCCGTAGAGTAAATAATAACCAGAAACAAAAATAAAAGAAAACGTAGTTTTATTATGTATACAAGTCGCGAAAACTTAAGAAAATATTATATACCCAACTTTATTAAAAGCGTGCATGACAAGAGTTATGAATGTCAAAGGAGCAAGTGAGGTGTGTAAGAATAAGCCTAAACGGCGCTCTGTTGCTCGTGCCTACCCCGCAAGGGAACTGGCGTGAAGTTATGTATGTATTAAAAGCGATTTACAATCGAACATTTTTCATATTTATACCAATAGTATGGATTTTATTTAATTGAATGTTAATGTTCAAATACATAAAAAAGTAGAATGTAGGTAGCATTACCGCAAAATCAACAACACAGCGTCCCCTCGACATACGTTGAGAATTATCCGTCTTGCTCTAAAACTTGTAGTCATGTAGCGGGTGTACACATAACTGCTAAATGCTGTTTGTACTAAATAATATTAATGTTACATGATGTTCGCTATAATCGTAACCTTGGTAAAGATTGGAGTAGAACAGTTTTTATATCGTTTTGTTGTATTTGCACAAGTAATTATGTGCCACTTGAATTTATAGGCGTTATTTGCTAACAAGTTTGTTACTATGCGAACTATGAAGTCAACTCATTACATATAGTCAATTTCTTCGACGTTATGTTAGGTTTGTTATTTATAAATAAATTTGTATGTAATTTCTTCACGACATTGGGAATTAACTGATTATGATAAATTCAGTATGTGTACAGGGATTGGTTTTCGATGATGAAGTCAAAGTATGGGTTTTTTTTTAAATCCTGGATAATGGCATACGGAGGCCTACGTAAATAATTCTATACATATATCTCAGTGAGTTTCACGGCGTGTAAATTTTTCTTTCTTTTTAATGCGAGCGGTCAGACAAGCAGACGGCTCAGCTCGTGAAAAGTAGTTACCGCCGCCTGTACACATTTGCAACACCAGGGGCGAAGCTAACGCCTCTTAGCAGTGGTAAAAAAAAATAGGGAGAGGCTGATGAGATCAGGATCAGATAGAAAGTACGCATATGGAGTACTGCTCACATTTATGGGCCGGAGCACCCGCTTACCAGACTGACCCTTTCGACTCCATCCAACGTCGCGCCGTTCGTATTATTATCGTACATTTATTCCGCGGACAACAATGATGTGGAGGGAACTTCTTCATGGACTTCTTTAAGAAGGGCGTAATAAAGTTTCTTAGAGGTCGGCATCTCGTTGGCGACATCCCTAGTGTTTCAAACGTCCATTGGCGACGGTAACCGCTTTCCATCAGGTGAGCCGTCTGCCTGTTTGCTTGCTTTTCAGGCAATGAAGAAAAGAAAGAATGGGATATGAGATTAGAATAGGGATGGGACAGGGAAAATGGGATATGGGGGACGGAAGTGCGTCATCGGCACTCTAACTTATAGCACGAAACACAATTAGCACAAGGTTAACCGTTTCAGGACAATACTCTGTGAGAACGTGGCATCACAATGATCGAGCCGGCCCTCAGACCTGTAATCATCATAATGATTCCAGCATGGCAGTATAGGTTCTTTGACGATCTTCGGTGATAGCTTTTATCATCATCTTATTTTTGAAGTAAAACTTCTTTAGAATCGGTGTGATTTGAAACTCGATGAAATGAAAAAGCGACACTAAAAAGAGATAAACTAAGCCGGCGAGAGAATGAGATATATAGAATACATTATATTTAATAATTTAAACACTATCCTCCTATACAGATAGAGATGGAAATGTTTTTAACTTTTTCGTTAATACTTTAAATTTCGTGTTTTAAACCTTAAATATATTATAACGATATCATATATGAAACGTGACATCACGAAATTTAGAATCCCTCCCACCCCTTGTCACACTATGTTTCACTTCTACTGCGTGTGAACTGCACACACATTTTTTTTATTATTATAAATTAACTACACAATGGGAGACAAATACACACGCCTGAAAACAAGTTCTGACCGAGTGAGTGACATAAGGTGAAATACGCACAATCCATAATAATGACGACGTTCACGGAAGTGTACTGTTGGTCGGTCGCCGACACGCAGACAGACGCCTTTGTATGTTTAACGTCTATTTATTATTATTGTAAAATATTACCTCATTCAATTTAACCGATAAGAATCGATGTTCAACAAAGTCCGTTTTTAAACCTAGCTTGCATTTATAAAGGTAAAAGTATGTATCAAAGTATAGACAAAACAATAAGGATTATGTGGAGGACGCTACCGAAATCTTGTGGTATCAAGTATGTGGCATTTGACCTATGCCAGAATAGAGTAGTAAGGACAAAATATACTAATTGCGCTGATCACAAATGCTTTGGAAAAGATCAAGCAAAAGTAGAAATAGAGCATGAAAAGAAAAGTATTGAACTAATTTTTCTTTAAGAAAGGCCTCTTAATGGTGTTGTAAAATATAACATTGCATAAAAAATAGTATCCTCAATATTAACACGTTATAATTTGGTTCATTTATGAAATTGCATTCCTTTTTTTTTTAATAAAATTTTAGTAACCGCTTTCTATAAAGTGGACCGTCTGCCTGTCTGCTGCACTCCTGCAATAAAAAAATATGCTGTTTAATCTGTAAATTGAATGTATTGTCTTGAGATGTTTTACTGGTGACGCATGACGCACGTAACACATTATCCTTTGTAACCAAAATTCCGCACTTCGTTCAATGTAATGGATTTAGTTGAATAGAATTCCAATGTTTACAAACAATGTTTCTAGTTTATGTTGTGATTTCATAATAGTAAGGGCAGTAAACGCTTAACGAGTGAATGCCAAGCGATTTCCCAGCCCTCCGACAGATTTTGCGAATTGGATGCATCTAGTGACGTCACGCGTCAAAAATGCAGTAGCGAAGTGCACGGCCGCCGCGCCGGGGGCGCACGCGCATCGCTCTCGTCACAATATCATCCTCGATTGTTTACCCCGCGGCCGCTAGTAACGTAACCGAGCGACGTTGCCGTACTGCTGCTCGCCTCCTCTCACTTTCGCGGTTACGCCTCTCCCGCTCTTGCGAAATACATCTGTCTCACTCGCCCGAGTAGCGGTGCTAGACTTTTTTGGCCGTGCAGTTTTTTTCCGTTCTAGGTTATGATTGCTTTACGGGATTATTGTTTACAGGAAATTTAATTTACTAAAACAGTAAATTATGTATAAATGCTATTGATATGGAATATTAATAAAGAGTATTTTCATAATATTGATATAAATTTATCCTATTGTTACAATTATTTTAGAAATCAGTACGTGTCCAAATATAGAAAAGGTGTTATGAAAGTGAAGCGCCTGCGCACTTAAGAGGTCATAAAAGAGTAATAAAGGGAATTAAAACAGTATAACAGCAAACAATCATTGATGACTAAATTTAGTTTCAACTGCAAGACTTGCCTGATTAATGAAGGTATCTCAAAATATCTACATTTATACATCAACTATTGATGACCATATTATAGGTATGGTATATCTATGTTTACACGCTGTTGTTGTAAGGCATACGACATATCACAATATAACCAGCAGTTATTTGAAGTTTACAAACATGGCGAAGCTGCCAAAGACCTTCGGACAGGAGTGACATAACTCTGGCTTTAGAACCGGATAGCAGCGAAATTTTCCCGCCGAAGCCCGCCTTTATCCTGCTGTTATCGCGCGCGCTTTATAAGTCCATCCGTCCCCCGTTTCGCATTTTAAAATTTAAATAACCTCAGATTTTTCCCGACAAACTTGGCTTACTCGCACCCGTAGTCCCCGGTCTTTGTCGATGTATATTTTTGTATATTATCACAGTTAGGGTCTCCAGATTTGAGAATTTATTCCGATATTTTTTTTGTCATAATATTTGCACGTGGGTACAATGTTCTGTCTCTGACATGCAATAGGATGTTTCTAATAATGACGACTATTTAGAAGTCATTTTGCTTCTGGCATAATAAATTTATGGAATTTCCAAAACTCAAATAACTATTACAATATCGTCAGAATGGTCGACCAATGTGGTCATAATGGTTGTTTTTGCGACCATCCTGACGGTATTGTAATAGCAGAATTGGGGTCTTGGAGACCCTGATCGCAGCAATGGAAGCACTTTCGGTACAGCTCACGCATGTATCCGAATTGACGTCGTAATCCATTGACCTTTACCGCGTGGGAGTATTGGATACACATTAGCACCGGTCAACATGTTTTATAAATGGCTCCACTTAGGGAAGTCTTAAATTCACGGCACAAACGAATTGCTGGTTGCGATCCAGTTAATTGAAAAGATTTCTATCAACGTTTACGAAGTCGTTGACACGCGGAGGTTGACAATTAAAGTGACAAGTATGCCGGTTTTAGGCAGTGTGCAGTGTTTGTACGGTACGAGTGCCATGCCAAATTTCACATTTGCCATTTGTTTATTATTATTGAATGGGCTACGGAGAGAGCTATATTAGGTGTCACTCTGGTGGATAAAAATCAGAAATGAGGCCATCCGTAACTGACAGAGCTCATAAAATTAGCAAGCTGAAGTGGTATTGGGATGGTCAATTTTTTTTTATGGCAGGAGTTCAGCAGACAGGCCGATGGCCCACTTGATGGAAAGAGGTTACCATCGCCTATAGACATTTGCAACACTAAAGGTGCTACAAATGCGCTGCTGCTCTCTTAAGGGCGACTGGAACCTGGTCACTAATGCCGGAACACAAGTCAAGGTTGTTATGGCGACATGCTTTACACCAGGGGTGGTAGCCATCCAGTCGGGCAAATGCCCTACCACCACGCGAAATCTGTCGCAAGACCAACGGCCGATCGAACAAACATGTCCTGGAATGGAGACCACGACTTGGCAAACGTTTTGTAGGACCAGCACGGTAGCCCGATGACTTGCATAAGGTCGCCGGTTGGGGTTGGACGAGGAAGGCGGAGGACCGCGATTAGTAGCGCAAGCTAGAGGAGGTCTACCTCCAGTAGTGGACGATAAATGATAGACTGACGACGACTACTACTATCGAATACGATAATTTTGTTTACACTGTAATAAATTACAGAAATAACTTAGAAAATATTTCCTAGTCTAGAAGTAAAATCGTATGTGCATTGTATAAAAAAAATTCTATTTACAATTTAAATAAATAATGTAGATAGATGATACTCATAGATAAACACTATTGCTCGCCAAATAAATAATTACAAAAATGTAAGATTACAATATTGTTTGGTATAAACAATAGGCGGCCTTATCGCGTAAAGCAATCTCTTCCAGGCATCTAACATAAACAATATTTTAAACTTTGAAACTAATTTGGTGATGTAGGTTGGCGGTGAAGGTAATACTTTATAGTTCGCCAAAATAAAATAATAAATTACTTTCTTACTCTCTAATAGGCCAGTAACCCAGCTTACAAGATATTTTTAGCTAATGTGGCGAATTAATTATTTTAATTTATCTGACAGCTTATTTCATTTGTGGCTATTTCCTGTTACACTTGAGATCTTAAATGCGATTTATTTAAAGATAAATTAAATTTTTAAACTTGGATGCCTCGAATTTTAAGTGATAAATATATCATTTATAAGCATTATAAATAAAACGGACATGATTTAATTAATTCTTTACGTTTTTACTAACAGCGGTGAATTAAGAAATAGAACGAAAAGTTTAATCTTTAAGAATAAAGATTTATTCGACTCTGAGTGTGGGCAGTAAGCAATAGTGAACTGACCCCCACTATAGGACTTATATTGAAGTTATTTTTTCAGTTTATTATAAGTAAATATTGCCCCAAAATTCTAGAACTACGGTTAAGTCCAGCACCCAAAATATAACTCAGAAATCGAAAACACTTTGGAGCTTTCCTCGCTGTTTCTTATAATGCAAATTATATATTAAAATATAACTAATGACTGATTATAATATTCACTTCCAACATATATTTATTAACGCCAACAAATTCATTGCCTCTTAAACGCCAATCACGATAACAATCACCCTTTTAAAACAGTACCGGTGCTTTCCAATTTTACACCCCGCATACAGCTCGAGCAAGATGGTTATCTGTTGTTTGTATAAACTAACATATATTCAAATTTATACCAAGGTGTTTTTTTATTATGATCGAAGACTAGAAGTTTAAGTTATACATACATACATACATACATAACTTCACGCCAGTTCCCTTGCGGGGTAGGCACGAACAACAGAGTGCCATTTAGGCTTATTCTTACACACCTCACTTGCCTCTTTGACATTCATAACTCTTGTCATGCAAGCTCGTCTGTTCTTAAGGCTCCTGACATCACCTTCTGCTAGTACACGATCAATTTGATCATGGAAGGTGTGTCGTGGCCTTCCACGACTTCTGCATCCATCCACTTTTGCATTGTATATCTGTGTATTGTAAAACATTTTTAGAGTTGAATGCCGCAATTTGACAAATAAGTTTGGCACTTAGTATATTGCTCTGTTGGATCATATCATACTCGACAACAGCACTGATTTTCAGTGTCTACTTCTCAGTCTACATTTATTACTTTAAGACCCGTATAAAAAAGTTGATTATTTAATTTAGTCATAATAGCAATAACTTGAATACAATTTAAATAAAAAAGTTTGGCTCATATTGATATTTTATTTATTAAGGGAAGGAAATCCATATAATTATTACTTTTCTAGTTTCGCGGACACAAATATATGTAAGCTGAAGTTTTATATATAAAAATATCACGATCAGAATTCGTGTATCTATTCTTTTTTGTTAGTATTAAAAGACAGATGACATTTTCTGCCTGTACCTGTTAGTAGGGTATAAGCCCTGTTTGCTGTTCTGAATATTCGTACCATTAGTCTCAGAATAAAGAAGGGAGGCCGAAGACCGTGCGAAGTGTAGATGAAAAGTACGAACTAAGAAGTGAACCCCAGGCACCTGAGCAGATCCTCCAAGGTAACCAGGATTTAACGTTAAAATTATGCAGCTGCTTCATTTAATGTTATTTATTTACATTCGTATACTATAAATTTGTTAATAACGGTTCCTTCTGCAAAAGAAAAACGAAATCCATTCATCTGCTTTACTATTGTGTAAAAAACATTACCGAAAAACTAAGCAAATGAATACCCCGACAATTAAATCGCACGGTTGGAATTAAGGCAAAGCGTAACGTCGCATTCGATACAATAGAAAGTGAAGCGGGGCTGCGCCGGCGCATCGGGCGCGTTAGAAAGCGACCAGTCCCGACTCCGGCCGAACGTTGACGACACGGCATTTTTACACTTTAACATATAAGCACAAGACTCCTGTAGGTTAAGTAATAATATTACAAACTGGATATCTCCTCAAGGATTTTGTGACCTAGGTCTAAAGCCCTTTAAGCAAACTCTTATTTGCAATCTATCACTTAGTTAAACCCAGCCAAATGCAAGTTTTTTGATTGATGCCAAAGAAGTTCTCGACGCAATTTCAAATATCACGCCTCAATAAGCAGTTGAGGTTTTCCACTAAAGCTATTAGGCTAAATAAATTAATATCCTACATCTATGTACTTTTTCATCCAAGTTTTTTTTACTCGGTGTTTTTTTTTTTAATAAAACTACTTAATAAACCCTCATCTTGAAAGTTTCCGCCAGAACCTCTTGAATGCGCAATTCACAAAGTTTCATACGTCCAGCGGCGTTTTGCCCTTTTCTTCTAAACATTAAAACCGTCACTAATGTATTTACTAGGAAGTTTTATAATGGTCTGATATTACAAATATGCAACAGTCACTACTTACCGTCTGACGGCTAAGTCGTGGTTAAATTCGGCTTCTTGGAATGCAAGATCATATCGATTTTAAACATTGTCAATAGTCATATGGGAACTTGGAATTCAATGAATGCTATAAGGACAGTAAAAAAGACAATCGTCGATTCTCCCAATGTTTAGATACGTTATCGCATGTATACAGGGTGGCTGAGCCAGTTAGACGTATTGGAGTGATATTTTAAAAAATTATTTAACTTCTATTTCTGTTTGAAAGGTTGGTTAGATAACTCTAAAGAAAAATACTTAGTACTTGTCAAACCTTCTCCGAAAACGACTAACTTAATATCTTATGTTGCGTATAAATCGTATAATTCATACTAATATTTTACATATGCAAATACAGTAGAACCTCTTTAAGTCGAACTTGAAGCGAGACGCTAAAAATTTCTAGTTTACAGTTTTCGATTGAAGTTAATTTTGTAAGGAAACATTCGACTTCTAGAGGTTAAGATTTATTCAAATAATCGAGTTGTAAAGGTTGTAAAATCAATTATGGCTATGTTCGAGATACAGAGGTCCAATTTATTTTTTCCCGTTATAGAGGGAAAATAAGCACTGGATTTGCTTATAGAGTGTCACTAATTATTTCGACTTATAGAGGGTTCAGATTTCGAGTAACGGAGATTTTCGGGTTTAAGGGAAGGGAACATATTTTTTTTTTCGAGTTTGGGAGATTTTGGACTTATCGAGGTTTGACTTAAAAAAGGTTCTATTGTATTTTGTTGAATTAGTAAATTCACATATTACTAGTATGACTTAAAATATTCTCTGCTACAAATAATAATTTTAAAATATTTTAATCACGTGTCTAGTTTGTGCATTGACGCGTAGTTCAAGTAAAAATACGTCTTAGTATACTTGTTACGTGTAATTACAGTAAGGCTTTTTTTATACGTCGGCTAAAATATAGAGTGAACAAGCACTTAACCCGAGAACCGTGATATAAATACGTGTTGACTAATGAAAAAGTCTATAAACCCACAAACTCGCTACAATAATGTAGCATTCAACTAAACGAGGTGTGCTTGTGTAATTTTATAACTGAACATTGTTTAACAGTCGCGCGACCCCTCATTTGGAACTCAGACATAGCGTAGGTAGATCAGCGTGTAAAGTAGAATTACTTATTCATTGAATAATAACATATTTTAATAAAATATTGTTTTCTTAATTAAAATAGATTTATTTATCAATATTAATAAATTTGACCAAAGGAGACACATGTATATGTGTAATGTGTCAAGAGCCTTTGTATCTGGTGTTCTGTGTTATTCAAACTGTTTTAATAATTTATATCTTTAATCAATGAACAGTCTAGTCAAGGATGGTGTAAACTTATATCTTACTATTTTTGAGATGTAACTTCAAGGCGCGACGCGTAGTTTCAGATTGCATTCAACAAATTCAATTGATACTTCGATGTTTTATAAAAATTACAACTTAGTACATTATATACAGACCACACCAAAAATACAACAGATTAACTTCAGCTTTATATAAAAATTTCTGTCGTGATACTACTACATAAGGGGGCTTAAAGCAACCACTTACTCAGTCATTCGTATTACGAATATGACAAATATCAATATAAAGTGGAAATTTATGTTATGTCTTACACCAACCAGTACATCTATACATTTGTCAATTTCACAAACCGATTCTCCATAATCGGCCGCTTTAGGCCCTCTGTTCAGACTTTACCTACTCATAGTACTGTGTTATCATTTGGAAGTTAACACTAAGCTCGTTTAGGTGTATACCATCCCCTTATCTCGTACGGCCCGGGCCGACCCCACGCGCTGAACGCGTCTGCCAGGTGCGTTCAGGCGCCTTCCGCCGCAGATGGGTTTGTCGTAAAGACGTACAATGACCGGTTAGATGGTTAAAACTTTTAAAACTCAACTAACGCTTTTAAATGTTGCATCTAGAAATTAAATAAGTAACCAATAACAAGGATTATTGCTGCAACACTTAAGGTGGCTTGCATCATTAGAAATCTATTTATTAATTTTATTTCATTGACTAAATTGTCTATTCAAATCTTAAATTCACACTTTATTATCGTTCCGTAAACGTCTTATTATCGAGGTCGCGGCTCCTAATTTCTAGGAGAGCGGACAGTATTATTTCAATTTCACACATTCGTAATCTCGAACTGAAATATAAAAACACCCTGAGTGAGGAGTGCATGCTCATTAATTACCGGAGTTACTGATTTGTGACTTTTTGAAATTTAGGTTAATGCTAATTAATAAATTTATACAACTATAACAACTGTTATTATATGCTTGAAAAGACAATTTCTTTTTTATATTTATCATTAAATTATGTTTAAAAAGCAGTAAATGTAATAAGTAATTTTAATCTATTTTTTTTTAATTCTTAAAACTGTATTATAATACGTTTTGCAGTGCATAAAACGAATTGTAATCTAAATAATCTTAATCGTTAATTCTAGTTGAGTGCATGACCTAAGTTATTAATAAAAAAGTTTTTGCACCTGGAGATAGGAACTTCAACGAGCGTTTGAGCAGCCGGCAGTCACCTAACAATATGCGCTGGCAGACGTTGAACTTGAGAAATATAAACGAAGAAACTTTCGTAGACAAGTCGCGTGGCGTCCCCTTCGGCCTAGGGCTGTCTTTCTTAATAACCTAATCTGAATGCTTAGGTTTTTGCATTGATATATTCTTGTAGCGTGATCATACTTTTCTATATATTTGTCTAATAAGATTTTAAAGTAGGTATAGTTTAGTTGAATTTTTAATGCTATTAAAATTCTATCAGGATGGTCGATCATTAACTTCGGAATTGTTGATTTTACCCTGATGCCTTTGAAATTTATTTTCAATAGACGGCTCTGTGTAGGACTCTTTTGTCTATTGTACTATACAGTCAAACGTTGACATCTATCTATAACTTATTTTTATTATTGTTTTTTTTTTTTTAACTTGAGTAAAGTTTGAGGCAGAAGTAATCGTAACTGATAGTAATTGATTACTATGACATCGACAGCACATCTATCTTGTCTTGTCTTTTATCTCACCATCATTGTTTCTAGGTTGTTGCCTCATTTTTCTGTAATATAATTTTTATTAAAGTTGATAACCCTAACTAGTCCTTGTCCAGACGAAGGGGCCGATAGGTTCATGACCTAAAGAATTATTTGCATATCCAAGGTCAAAAAACACCTGCCCAATTTACAACCACCGTTCATATTGGCCTGCGGAAACTAAAGGTCAGGAATGTTGATTATTAGATAAAAATGGTGCTGTATATACATAACAATTTATAAGCCACTTACCTAATACAGCCGCTGCTCGCGTATACTTAGACTCACTAAAAGACAAGAATAGAGTAACGCGTAAAGAAACGTAAATCATAATTAAAAGCTAAGGAAGCTGAAATATTGAATAAAAAATATATATATACTTTAATTTATATAATTTCAATATTTATTAATGTTAAAACAAGGTTATCCGATATGCATATTAACCATGAAATTGATTAAGATTATTTTCTCACGAGAAATTTAAAGAATTCAAGGGCTTATACAATATAGACAGCAGTGGCGTGAACTTCATACAACTCGATTCCCCATAGCCTTTAAGTGACCGGCGATCAAAAGGTCGAAAACGCCTTGATATTATTGGCGCTTACGTATTTTATTCGTACATATATTATTACTGTACTATCTCTTACGCTCGGCGGCTTTCCACATGTATTGGATGAAATAGCAACTCATAACCCGATCGGGCACCGGCTTTTGGTTCAAAATATGCGGTCAGATTCCCACATTAAAAAAACAAATTGTAGTAAGAGAACACATCGCAAATTAGATGTTTTTCCAACCGGCTAACTCTAGCCGAAATTCCACCCCTCGCCTCTGATAGACAGACTATATATGTATATACACAAAATATACGTTACTAAGTTATACGTACTCTGTGCAAACGAAAGGTTTTGCAGTGCTATAATTGCTTGAGTTTTCAGACTATAATTTTCGCGTTAACATAATGTAAAGCGGCTTACTTCCGTGTGGGGACGGCCCAGGCATCCTCTACTGCTGCACCTTTGTGCTTCTGGACACTTGCCAATATCGCTTTTAGAACAAATTTAGAGGTCTCTGCAGTTTTGGTCCTGTTTATTTAGAGATTACGTTTATTTTCGTAGAGATATGCACAGAGCGCTATAATATGGGGGACTCTTCAGAAAGGGCGTAAACAGATTCTTAAAGTCCCAATGAGGGAGACAACGCAAGGGGGCCGCGTTTGGTGTAGCAGTTGCCAATGCGTGGCTGTAACCACTTTCCCATCAGGTGGAATGTCTGCCAGTTTGCTTACCAGCAGACATAAGGAAGACCATATTTGTTAATGTAGTTTTCCGGTCGCTTTAGGATTACTTTACTATTTCATACCGCATCACATTGCTACAACTCCATTAATTCTTGAGATTTAAATAGAATAAGAAATATAAAGAAAAACAATTTTAGCTAGACGTGCTGCTGGGGAGTCTCTTGCCGCTTCTTCTCCTTAGCAGCAATGACCCGTTGCGACGCGGTTACATGGAATAGGAAGTAAAATTAAATTATATGTATGACCTTCAAAAAGTGTTCTCCGGTGAAACTTATTTTGAATAAAATCTTTTGAATTTGGATTGAGTTAGTGATATGATCACAATTATCAAGTAAATTGTCTCTTTTCCAGACGGAGCTGTATGGCATAAAATGGCGTAAACTAGTGTGGGGGGAGACGAGCGGTGGCGGCGAGGGGGACGAGGGCGCCGCGCCGCTCGCCGACCCTGTCATCAGCAGCTACGCCCGCTGCCTCGCCGGGGACATCCTGTGCGTGTGGCGGCGGGTGCCGGCGCAGCCGCCGCCCTCCGTCGACATCTACGAAATGCGCGCGCCGGCCCGCCCGCCGCCACTCTCGCTCAGGGCCGCCAAGGAGCTCTGGATATTCTGGTACGGCGAAGAGCCCGATCTAAACGGGCTCGTTGCACCGGAATTGATCTCCAGCCGTGAGTACAACGTTTAATTATTATAATTTACGCTCTATTATATAAACAAACACTAGTAGATTTCTAAAAAAAAACTTTGAAAACCGGTACGAAGGCATAATATTCCACGCTCCGGTAATCTCAAAACAGATACGTTACAGTAATGTGACATTAAACAATTTGAAACAGATTATCATGTCAAACGTGAAGACGAGGGGCCGAATACTACAATGGCTCAACTTAACAGCTCGTTAACCACGGTGGTTGTGACGACAATTAGACGAGAGATTACGATCGCGCGACAAAGCTGATCTCCACAATGGCCAAAAATCCAGGAAGGAGCGCGCCATGAAACATCCCGAGACTAGCGAGTAATTAACGAGACTACGCTCCAGCAGAAATTGTTCGGCGGTCCTTTGCCGAAATGGACTGCGGCAATGAGTCGCTTTGTTTGTTTAGCGTAGCTTCAAGCTCCATTCAATGTAACACGAGATGAAAGTTGTTGTTTCGTTATACAATATTCATACGCTGTAGCTTTGACGCGTTCATGCGCTGTATTCAATGCGCTTCGTGCGGATGAGATTGTCTCGTCTTTCAGTCTTCGCATCTTGTGTTTGCATATTTAAATATCCGATCGCACATTTTCAATTTCCGTTTGCAACGTTCAAACGTCGTGGGTAATTCACTGCACAACGTCAGTGCAAAATTATAATTAATGTCTTGCTACTCGGATTACAAGAAGAATTTCATATTGTTATTACTATTACCATTATTATTATTATCTACCTGCTGGTTCCAGGCGGAAGAACAGCGCTGGCCTTAGTGGCTAGCATTACACTGAGTCTGGGTCCAATTTTAGGACTTACATTGATGCATTTTTTTTTTTACTCAGTATTGTTAGTGTTTACTTGTCCTAAATAAAATAATTCTTTCTTTTCTTTTCTTATTAGAATGGACGAAGAATTCCTCTTCCATGCTATATTAGTGATTGTTTTCTTTGGCTTCAATTCCGATTTTGACATCCATGCTAAATTAATATGTATGTAGATGTGAAGTACTAAGTAGTTTGTAATTTAGTTTATTTTTAATATTTATTTATTATTTTTAACGTTGATTTTTATTAAATTCAAACTGTAATGATTATTGAGCGCGATTTTTATTAAAAATAATTTAAAAAAAAAAACGATTTTCAAACATTCTTCATTGGTGCTCCGCTCCTATCGGTTTTAGCGTGATGATATATAGCCTATAGCCTTCCTCTATAAATGGGCTATCTAAGACTGAAAGAATTTTTCAAATCAGACCAGTACAAACAAACTCTTCAGCTTTATATATTAGTATAAGATATTCATTGTTTATAACTAGTTTTTATTACTTTTTAGTAGCAGTAATTACAAAATAATTCAGAGATCCATAAAAATGAGGATGAGTATGAGTCCGGAAGATGAGGTCGTTTCCGCGGGATACCAATTTGAAGTTTATGAAGGCAAAATTGTATAGGAAAAAAAATATATATATAACTACGTGGTAGCTCTATTTTACATATATACAAATTTAATTAGGTGTTTTACCTAAAACTTTACTGTTTCTTGTTACTAAGTTCACTACAATAACAAAGAAACTAAGTCCATATAGTCTACTCAACTGCCCAGCGAAACAGAGGCGAGTCGCAGCCAACTTGATTTGAAATAATACAATGAATGAGATGTTGTTTCTGACAACGAAGGTATTTGTTAGTGAAATGAAAAAAAGAACGCGATTGCAGCGCCATCTATTTTCCTAATGCGTTTTTTTCCATGGCAACGACATTATTTATCGGCATAAAAAGTATCCTAAGTGTTAACTTGTGTTATAAGCTAGCACTATGTTGAGTTTTATTCATATACGTTCAGTAGTTTCCAAAAAAGATGCGATCGCAGCGCCATCTTTTTCGCTATTTTCATCTATCCCACGGAAACGACGTCATTTATCGAGATAAAAAGTATCGCAAGTTATGACCCAGGATATATATATAAGCTGGCTCTGTATCGAGTTTCATTTAAATCCGTTAAGTTGTTTTCACGTGATGCTCTAGCAGACAGACAGGCATAAATTCCAAAAATTGCATATTAGGCATCTCCTGGTCCGAATTACCCCCCTGAGCTTGCATGACAAGAGTTATGAATGTCAAAGAGGCAAGTGAGGTGTGTAAGAATAAGCCTAAATGGCACTCTGTTGTTCGTGCCTACCCCGCAAGGAAACTGGCGTGAAGTTATGTATGTATGTATGCATATTCTGAATCTCCTGGTCCGAATTACTGATTTGTTTCACATTATTAAACTTAATGTACAAACTCGAACCATTTACAGCTTTATGATAGTATAGATTAATTAAAATAGAATATTTTGCAATTTCAACTAAGTTACGTTCTATATTTTCACAATAGTGTTTCTTTTACAAAAACTTCTCTTTATCACAAATCCCTGAACAGAAATCTCTATTTTCATCTTGAAATATCCTCAGAAATTCTGCGACAACCACTACAATACTCAAAGGCTCAGAGCTACAAGCGTTTACAAGTAATATGCGAAGCGCCCGCCCGCCTAATCGTCGTCACGAAGGCTATACGTTTCGCCCGCCCCCGTAATTGTACGACGGCATAACTGGGCTTTATTGTGATTTTTATTCAAAGAAAGATTGTAGTACGTTGCCATTGGTTGATTGATGTTTCGGTCAGAATTTATACATGCGGGTATTAATAGTCTGAATTATCTGTTACGTACTTTTGCATTGAATTAATTTCGTCAATATCAGATTAGATAAAAGTTTATTTATATTAGTACAAATGCTATTTATTTGATATTATTCCTCTCAATGGGGAGATAACTGTTAATGAAAGTACATACATACATACATAACTTCACGCCAGTTCCCTTGCGGGGTAGGCACGAACAACAGAGCGCCATTCAAGCTTATTCTTACACACCTCACTTGCTTCTTTGACATTCATAACTGTTGTCATGCACGCTCGTCTGTTCTTAAGGCTCCTGACATCACCTTCTGCTAGTACACGATCAATTTGATCATGGAAGGGATTAATGAAAGTCAATTTGTTTATCGTTATTGAAAGTGTAGGAACTAGCAGACGTCTGTTTCGTCCCACGTTTTGAAAAGTACTGCTAATGATGCGATGCAGGACCTCCAACATCACGCATGCGGAACCATATCGACTAGTGCAAAGAGCTTTCGCAAACGTTTATTTTTTTTTATTAACTCAGGGGGAATGTATTTTCTTGTGGCACTCACACGGGTCATGGATACAGGGGAAGACCAGAAGCGCCGCCTAGTGCCGCGCGCTTCGTGTGCGTGTCGGACTCTTGCACCGAACGGAAAACGGGATCTCCTCCATTAAAGGCGGGGGCCGAACAAACTACCCACTAAACCTACCGGGGTCCCTATGAGAGCATATATCTAGAATGCCAGGCATGTATGACGTGGTTAAACATGTCTTATGTATGGCAAGAATAAACAAGAATCCCGCACACCCCGCATCGGCATGCGGATATTTAACCAACCGATGAAAATGATCCTCAAGACGTGGTCAGGTCGGCGCGCCTGCCTTTAACATAGCGTTAAGAAAGCTTATTGTTCTATCTTTTTTTGCCTGGGTTTTTACATTTTACTATCCATTATTCTATCTTACCATTGGTAGAAAATTAGCATTGCATGAAATTTTTGTCAAAAGGCAAGTAAAGCAATTGAAAGGGGATAGTAGGATATAAAAATCCGGCGTTAGTACGTACTTAATTATAAACACCGCGAGTAGATACCACATAACCCTACTATTCTCGAGCAGTGATGAACTGTAACGGCCAGCGGTTTCAGAGCTGACCAGGATCTTCAATAAGAGACTGGGTCAGAGCATAAGTTTATACTTTTTTTTTTAAGTTTATGGCTTGGCAACTAGACCTTTAAGCCAGGCGCAGTTGTATTGTAGGCTACAATCCACACCATTCAACGGAGTTCTTGTGAAAACTCAAAAGGCCACATTTGACTATACAGTTTCTCGCAAAAACACATAATTACTACTCAAAAACTATCAATATCCTACAACTATTGTTCATTTTAGAGTAATTTTACACATTTTTAGAAAATAAAACTGCACAGCCCAACGTACCCTTTCGGTTCCCGCCAAAAACCCCGCATAAGTTTATATTACTCGTAGCAACGAAGAGACACTTTTATATAGATGTGTTCTGCTCGCGGGCCGATGCAATTCTCTCTTCTCTTGTTTTGGGAGGCGTTGTACGTTACAGTACATATAGCATTTTACATACATACATACATACATAACTTCACGCCAGTTCCCTTGCGGGGTAGGCACGAACAACAGAGTGCCATTTAGGCTTATTCTTACACAAGACATTCATAATCATAGCTCGTCTGTTCTTAAGGCTCGACATCAGCAGTACATGATCAATTTGATCATGGAAGGTGTGTCGTGGCCTTCCACGACTTCTGCATCCACACTTTTATATATCTGTTTAGTCATCTTTCATCATGCATTCTTTCCACTGCCCGCGGAGCATTCCTTTCCTTACCTTCACCCCGACACTCTCTTTCAGACCAACTCTCTTTCTTACTTCGGTATTACGAACGCGGTCCGCGAGCGTCACTCCGCAGATTTTGCGCAGTGCTCGCATCTCGACCGCGTTTACTCTACTTTCATGCTCTCTCTTCCATACCCAACTCTCGCATCCATACGTGAGCGTAGGTACCAGCACCGCGTTGTGTATGGCAAGCTGGGCCTTCTGGCTGAGGTTCTTAGCGCCTAGAAGTTTACCTAACGCTCCATTCACACTATTCCCCAAATTCACTCTTCTTTCTATATCAGCGGTGTACCTTCCATCCCTGCTAAAAGCACATCCAAGATATACAAACTCATATAGCATTTTCACTTGTAAAAAGCAAAATCTATTTTCGCAGCATTGTTTTTCATTCCACAAACCTATAATCTATTTTTAATTTACTGCAATATTGTTGAACAGAAACATGAATTACACCATCGTTACGCCTACGATCATATTACGTGGAGTAAGTAACTAAGAATACATGAAGTTTAATACTTTCAATCAAATAAAGTTCCACAATAGAGACCACCTGTGAAGGGTCTTCAAACTTTACTACATCATAACTACATTCGATAATAAAATAAAGGAGTAATAATCCCACGAAACGCGTAGTAAATACTCGTAGTAAGCAATTTACAGCCGAGCATAATTAGATGTTACAATCTTATGATTTATACGTCTAGTGAGGACAATGTCGAATCTTGTTTTTTCAGTTTAACGATTGATCTTGCCCTTTTTGAAGCTGAGGGCTTACTCTCAAACGTCTTTCGTCGTTAGTTTTCGACTTAGAACTTTGCTTGTTTTTGAAGTGAATCGTTGTGTATTTGAAGCTCGATGAAACGAAGAAGCAACATTAAAAAGACATAAACACATAAGCATCGTCAATGAACATTTGCAACATCAAAGTTGCTACAAATGCGCTGCTGCTCTCATAAGGGAGACTGGAACCTGGTCTCTAATGCCGGAACACAACTCAAGGTTGTTATGGCGACATACTTTAGACCAGGGGTGGTAGCCATCCAGTCGGGCAAACGCCCTACCACCTGGCTGTGGGTTGTTTTGTCGCCTCTTACGACAGGCCGCCTGGCCGCAGGAAATTGTATTCTTAGACTAAGCCTGCGAGAGAATGAGTTACAATACATTATATTTAATAATTTAAACACTATGCGCATATAGATAGAGTTGGAAATGGTTTGAAGTTTTTCGTTAATAATTTAAATGTAACTAAATGAAATGTGACGTCACGAAATTTAGAATCACACCCTCCCACCCCTATTTCACTTCTACTGCGTGTAAAAAATATTTAAATGCATTTTTCATTGTATGTGCCATTTATTTTTATAATATATGGACTATATTATTGTAGTTTTAAATAAATCTTTGATCTTTCTTTCTTCTGTCAAAATGTCATCGACTCTTTTGGGCTGGTCGGACGAAAACGAACGATGTAAAGCGTTCGAGAGTAAGGTCTCTGTTTAGTATAAACGCATTTTGGTAATAAGCAAACACTTTCTTCCCCTTGGTCGGCACAATATGACGCCTTCTTCCACACCCCTTTATTCTGGCATACGTTCACTGTCACACCGCAAAGATCTTTATCTTTTACACTTGTATTTATCGATCTTCTACTTTTAACTCTCATCCAGTGCCTGAAATACCGGTAAAAATGTGGTATTGTTATTTATGTTAATTTCAGATAACGGTAAAAGATAAACATATATAATATTTTTATCCGTGCAGGAACGGAGAAAGAATACAATTTCCTGCGGCCGGGCGGCCTGTCGTAAGAGGCGACAAAACAACCCACAGCCAGGTGGTAGGGCATTTGCCCGACTGGATGGCAACCACCTCTGGTCTAAAGTATGTCGCCATAACAACCTTGAGTTGTGTTCCGGCATTAGTGACCAGGTTCCAGTTTCTCTTAAGAGAGCAGCAGCGCATTTGTAGCACCTTTGGTGTTGCAAATGTCCATAGGCGATGGTAACCGCTTTCCATCGAGTGGGCCGTCTGCCTGTCTGCTGAACTCCAGCAATAAAAAAAAAAAAAAAATATCGTTATAAAATTTACCGTCACTTCTAGCCTTTTTACCGGTAAAAAAATATAACGTTAATACTATTTTTATCGGTAATTTTACCGTTATCACTACGTTTTGTCACCATCGTCGCTCTCTTTTCCCTCGCAAAGATCAGTCAAACAGCACTGTTAAGAGCGCGCGTAATATTTAGAATTGTTTCGGTAACATGTAGTCGTAATAAAGCCGATTCTTAAAAACGGCAACGTCGCTTGAAATTACCGATAATATATTTTTAACGGTATATTATAACGTTAAAATCAAAAAATACCGTTCGTAATACCGAAGTAAGAAAGAGAGTTGGTCTGAAAGAGAGTGTCGGGGTGAAGGTAAGGAAAGGAATGCTCCGGTGGTTCGGGCATGTGGAAAGAATGCATGATGAAAGAATGACTGAACAGATATACAATGCAAAAGTGGATGGATGCAGAAGTCGTGGAAGGCCACGACACACCTTCCATGATCAAATTGATCGTGTACTAGCAGAAGGTGATGTCAGGAGCCTTAAGAACAGACGAGCTTGCATGACAAGAGTTATGAATGTCAAAGAGGCAAGTGAGGTGTGTAAGAATAAGCCTAAATGGCACTCTGTTGTTCGTGCCTACCCCGCAAGGGAACTGGCGTGAAGTTATGTATGTATGTATGTAAAATCAAAAAAGTTACCAAGTAACGGTAATAAAATATACCGGTATGGCAGTATCTTTTTCGAAAATGCCGGTAATTACCTATGTCGCCGCACGATTAACCAAGGATGATACACACTGATGCAATGGACATGAATCCAATACGCACGCGCCGGTGTGTACGCGCAATATTAACCTTTTACTATGAAAACGCTCATTGTCTACGGCCAACCGCCAATATTCGAAATTCAAGAACGAAACGACAAGCAAAAATTGTACGCGCCTATATTTTTAAAGGTAATTGATAACGTTTTCAAGCCCGGCTTTCATAGTACCACCTTAATCTTTCAGTCACTACTGTCTCGTATTAAATAGCGCGGTTCGTTGTTTGGTAAGCACACTTTATTCCGAAATTACATTTTGATGTCCGCTTGTTGTTTTTAAACATAAATCTATAAACAGTCTATAAATAACATTTACTTGTAATGCGACTAATTAAAAAGCTATATAACATAAAACGTTTGTATTTCTGTGATAAGATTGTATCCGATAAGTTTTCGGCCGCTGCAAATCTTATTGGATACAAAAGCCTCGAGATCAATCCGATCTGAAAAACTCAACAGGTGAGCAAAGTATCTTTTACCAGCGGCCTACGAATAACTTACTTAAAGCTCTTTTTTCGGACCGTAAATTAAAATTTTCTCTTAGATCTTCGTATTTGACCGATATTCCTTTGCTTTAGGCGAATTCGTTTGATCCTTATAGTTATTTAGAAAAATCATTCCTGAATTAACAACCCACAGCCATTAGGGATTTGCCCGACTGGATGGCTACCACCCCTGGTCTGAAGCATGTCGCCATAACAACCTTGAGTTGTATTCCGGCATTAGTGACCAGGTTCCAGTCTCCCATAAGAGAGCAGCAGCGCATTTGTAGCAACTTTGGTGTTGTAAATGTCCATTGGCGATGGTAACCGCTTTCATATACGTCTTGTTGTATTGCTCAGAAATATATTATATATATTAGACTTGTTCTTAATAAATTTCCTTAAACAGCAAAAACGTCATTACCTCGAGCAATGACGAACACGTCCAATCATAAAAATCTTAGTATTTGTTGATTGCCGTCAGTTCTTCTCTGAATAGCGAAGTTTTCCTCGTGTTGTCGTACTGAGCGAGAGGCGCGTGCGCACCGCCTCGGTGCGCCCTCTCGCGGACAAGTTCACGCGTCACCGGCCGAATACAAAAATAGATCGTGACATAAATCTACATAAACGGTCTTTATTTTGGTCCACGCTCATTGTTTTGGCTTTGCTCGGTTCAGATTCTTGTTTGTTTACTGCGTTTTAAGTAGTTATACATCAATACTTGCTAAGTTAACATTAGCGGCGGCCTAGCTCAATGTTATTGCTTACGTAGTTTTGATTTCAGTTAATAATATCTTAAATTTATGCTTGCTTTGAGTGATATTTAGCATTAAAAACTCAATAAAATCTCCGACAAGTTTCTTGACAGTGACATTATTGACCTCTCCGTTACAAGTGAAATTTTGATTTTCTTCCGAAGTATAAAGTATTGTCTATATTGTATTTATTTATCTCCAGGTTTGCTTAAAACGTGTATAAATTACTGGCGAAATTTTTAGATGTATTAATATATTTTTTCCTTTCCACCTGCCTCTTCTTCATACTGCGTTATTGGCAAAATCAGTGCTACTTGCATTGTAGCCGTCAAAATTTTTAAAAAAAAGTGTTGTCCTTTTAATCGAAAGAGACGAAAATGTCGATCGCTTCACATTGACTACGGTCAATGCGCCAAGCGCTCAAGACACCCTTTCAGTTTTTGGATAGAAAATCACCTCTTTTCTTTCACCATATGCCAATTACTTGGGGTCGGCACAATATGTCTTTTCCTTCCGCACACTTCTATTCTGACACACCTCTTCTGTCACACCGCTTATCATCATATCATCCTTCACACAATCCATCCATCTTTTTTTTGATCTACCTTTAAATTTGTACCCATCCATCTTGTAGTTTAAAATTCTTTTTGTCACGTGACTTTCATCCCTCCTCATTATATGCCCATAACAACTTAATCTTCTTCCTCTCAATTTTTCAGTACAAAGGTGCAACTTTCAAAGATCCCCTTGCGTATTCATTTCCCACCTTATCTCTTCTTGTAACACCACACATTCATCTCAACTGAGTGGAGACGTTTGTAGTTGTAGAAAATTATTATTAGAATAGAAAATTTGATAAATATACTCCGTTTTATATTTTAATTCATAAACATTAAACAAGTACATATTTATTGCGATCTTGTACTTCGTTCTTTTTATAGGATCATATATGTACAGACTTAAAACATTTTGTATGTTGTGTGCACAACTGAAAAGGACTTAACAATCAGATGATGATACATTCGGACTTGTTATTGTGTACGGATTAGTTGCAACTTACAGAAAAGGTCAATTGTATAAGTAGTAATAGTACACGACATTGACATTGCGGGGCCGGCCATTCCATCTATCTGTTGAAAGAGCACACTTACACTGAACAACGTTTTATGATCCACAATACCCGTGAACAATATGGTCACGAATGTGATTCTTGTAAACAAAATATGATTCAATGAATATTTGTTCCTTTGTACTTTCTTCTTTAAGTAACATTAATAGGTTTTTGGGTAAGGTTCACGGCCATGATAAATAATTAAGTGTAAAGTATAGTAAATGTACGTCTTTATTAACGCTTAACACTCATTTATTAACATAAATTATAACTATTATTATAATAATATTAAAAATTCCAATGTAATATACTAAACGTAACGATTTTATTCTTTTCATTCTTCAGACTATTCACGTGTTGCCAGTCCTCAAAATTCACCCTTGATTTTTGTACTCAGCCTGTCATGTATATTTACAGGGTGGCAAAATAAAGTGGAAAATAATAGGGGCGCCACCTTCGCAAATTTGTCTAAACTCTAGAACTCCAATATTAGGTCAAGAGTAATTTCGATACTTAGTGATTTTTAGCACGACATCAAACATCGTGCAAGTATCAAGTTGCTTTAGTTACGATGTTCGCATTTTGTCAACATATCCTATGATGTTTACTTTAATAATAATGACGATAATTTCTTTTGTAAGCGAGAGCTTTAACACTTTGTGATAGTTAACAGAACATTTATTTGATTAAAAGAAGCTAAACTGACCATTACAAACCTATCATGTCTGCTGATCTTTGGTGAATATTGTCGAATTATAATGAAAAGGGTTTTGCTTCAAATTCCACTAGACGTCCTTGGTAAAGTTTATAAATTACTGCTCTCGTGAAACTTGGTACTATTATATGCGTATCTAGTAATTTGCTAGTGCTGGTTAAAATTAAAATAACATGGATAAATTAGCTTTGTTTATGATTCACTGACCTTGACTACAGATAAAATAGAATATTGCCAGAAGGCAAAACAATTAGTTCTCGTTCTAGACGTTATGGTCAGGTTATATTATATATATAAGTGACGGAACGTTTCAAAATTCTGTCGGTTTCTTAATTTTTTTTTTTATTAAAGCCTAAGTCAGAATATTTTTTTTATATGCAAGCTAAAGGTTTATTTTAAAGTGTTAATTAAAATAAATGTTTTTATTCTTAAAATAATATCTTTGTAAGTAAGGAAGTAAGTTCAAGTTTCCGTTAAAACATTTATAAATTTTAAGATCTCTATAGATCCTTCCATGATCAAATTGATCGTGTACTAGCAGAAGGTGATGTCAGGAGCCTTAAGAACAGACGAGCGTGCATGACAAGAGCTATGAATATCAAAGAAGCAAGTGAGGTGTATAAGAATAAGCCTGAATGGCGCTCTGTTGTTCATGCCTACCCCGCAAGGGAACTGGTGTGAAGTTATGTATGTATGTAAGATCTATATAATATCGTGTTTTTTTCTTCTTTGCATCCGTGGACGGCAATTCTCAATATTAGGGACTATACAGTATGAGTTCAATTTCAAATACGAATCATGTCCGGTTCCTATATCTTCTATTAATTCACTTACCTTACAATCGTTTGAATGTTGATATTATTTATATGGAATTGATGTTAAATTTTAACTGATAGACAAATGTATGGTTGGGAAGTTATAGGTCAGGTCATAAATAACATTTTGAGCAACAATTCGATTGCAACTGGCAATCCCAGATACGACACGCGTTCCTGCCATTTGTCCTATCAATTGTTTCAACCTTGCGTTTTTATTAGTGATGACATCTCTCGGCGATCGACCGTAAAGATCAGTTGCCGAATCGACGTAAAACAAATTCGATAATCGGTGTGATTGCAAACCGTTTTCACTGGCAGTTATTAGTTTTTAAATGTTAGATTGTTATCCAATACCGTGTAAACTTAGGTCCACATCTGTTTCATATTGGATAATTCGGTTAACATTGTTGTTGCATCGATACGCTCATTTGAATGTAAAATTTATACAAACATAACCGCGACGTCGTCCGCGTGGAATAATATATCCTATAGCCTTCCTCGTTAAATGGGCTATCTAACATTGAAAGAATTTTTCAATTCAGACCAGGACTTCCTGAGATTAGCGCGTTCAATCAAACATACAAACAGACAAACTCTTCAGCTTTATATATTAGTATAGGATTAATGGAGAATATAATGCTGCTTCTACAATTGTATCTTTGCAATGTCGATCCTTTGACCGTTGCATTACACGATTTTAAATGTTAAAGTATGGACGAAACGGGTCGTATTTTTACGTTGTACTACATATTTTAAACTTACATCCACATCTGTTTCATATTGGTTGATGCACCGATATGCTCACTTGGATTTAAAGTTTTTTCAAACACTTGATACGGTCCATATTTAACATACAAGATCGTATTTGCCAGGTGGTAGGGCATTTGCCCGACTGGATGGCTACCACCCCTGGTCTAAAGTATGTCGCCATAACAACCTTGAATTGTGTTCTGGCATTAGTGACCAGGTTCCAGTTTCCCTTAAGAGAGCAGCAGCGCATTTGTAGCACCTTTGGTGTTGCAAATGTTCATAGGCGATGGTAACCGCTTTCCATTGAGTGGGCCGTCTGCCTGTCTGCTGAACTCCAGCAATAAAAAAAAAAGTATAATGTTCGACGTATGGATCGACAACACAATGATACAAGTGTGGAAGCAGCTTTATATTAACACTTCAATGTTAAATGGCATGTTTTCACTTACCCAGTGATATGTCACGCTCTAACCTTTTGAGATGGCATTGCAAACGATTTTCTATTAAAATGCTATTATTATATGTAATCAATACCTATAAACGTTTTCTTCTAGCACCATGTGGACGACAGCCGACGCAGGAAAAGTTGTGTAACATCACACCCAAGTGCTAATTGATCGTAAAAATGTTACAGCGCTGCTTCAGTTATAGCGAATACATATGTTTTACTTTACCGAACTACTTCATTATGCAAAATATTCTCTTTAACGAGGAAGTAGTTGGATGGTTCCGCATATCCGATGATGAAACGAGAGCCTTATAAGAATTGTTACGTGTCTGTCCGCCAGTTGAATGCAGTCAAAACACAGCTTTACATAGTTTTTTTTTTTTAGAGCAACGTAATAATATGAGTAACGCTTATAACGCTCTAATTAGGCCAGTATTATGTATATTTTAATGTGCGATCATTGTTACAATCATTTTAATAAATACGTTTGTTTATTATGTAACGACGATAGAGTCAATTATGAAACAACTGACCGTATGACAGTCTACTCACGTTTGGCGGGTTCTTTATAAAATACAAGTAATATATACATTAAAACTTTTTGAAGTGGAACTTGATTTGAAACGAAAAAGTTACACTCAAAAGAGATGAACACATACATCCGTAGGACTAGCCTGCGAGAGAATGAGATATGAGTTTTACATTGTGCAGCATAGATTGGAGAGTCAATAAGACCGATGATTAAAGGGCCAATTTGGACCGAAATAAAACTGATAATAATATTTTTTAGACTAAAACAGTGAAAAATTGAAAGTGATACTGAAGAAGTTTATTTTGAATTATAATTGACGGATGCGGGCTAAATGAATTATTATATTTATATCAATAAAAGTTAGAGAAGAATTGTCTGTGAGTATATTCTCTGAAGTTTCACTTCTGCGTGTGAACTGCACACACACATATTTTTTTGTTTTTAACAAATTGAGCTAAGTGATTTGGTGCCTACGACGCCATTCTATCATCGCACCACTCGCCGGCGATTGGGAGTTCATCCATTCCTAGACACTTGGAGGTCCCCCACGGTACGTGGCGGACGCTCCTTCATGCCATACGTGTCTAAGTTATGGAATGAACTCCCTCCCGCGGTTTTCCCAACGCTGCAATATGGAGCTCTTCAAAAATGGCGTGAACAGATACCTAGTCTCAACGAGGTAGGCAACGCTAGGTAGGCTCTCTTAGTGTTGCAAATATCCATATATATATATATGGCCGGGCGGCCTGTCGTAAGAGGCGACAAAACAACCCACAGCCAGGTGGTAGGGTATTTGCTCGGCTGGGTGGCGACCATCCCTGGCCCAGAGTATGCCGCCATAACAACCTTGTGTTGTGTTCCGGCATTAGTGACCAGGTTCCAGTGATTCTTAAGAGAGCAGCAGCGCATTTGTAGCACCTTTGGTGTTGCAAATGTCCATAGGCGATGGTAACCGCTTTCCGTCAAGTGGACCGTCTGCCTGTCTGCTGAGCTCCTGCCATAATATATATATATATATATATAACTTATATGTATATTTGTATATATAGTATAGTTATATATTTATTATTACAATGTAAATAATCGTACAATAATTATGTATACCACCATCGCCACTCCTAATCAGCAATATTCTTGGCACGAGTTGTCTAAGACCGGGCGGTCTTTGTACACAATTAGAATAATACTAGTTCGTAAGTTTTGTGTAATCGTGTACATTAAAGTGTTATCGATCTATCTATCTCATCATTGTCCTCTATCTATCTCATCATTGTCCTCTATCTATCTCATCATTGTCCTCTATGTTTGCGTGAGTCCGGCGACCGACTGCAAAAGTTTGTTTGTCAGTCTTTATAGATTTCGTACAGTTTTCTGAATAAGTTCAACACTGCCACACAATGAGATTGCCATTGCTGTAAGCATTGTGAATGGTTTCCGTTGAATAACGATTCTCAAGGTCATGTAAGTCATTGTCCTACTCGTGTATTTGTACATTACGTAGGATGATGATGTACAAGTTCTCAGTGCAAACTCGATATTAGCTGTGCTCGCGATTTAGTCCGCGTGTATTTTTTTCCGCGGCTCCCTAAAAATAAAGTAGCCTAAGTTACTCCTTATGACATCGGCTATCTGCCAGTGAAAGTCTCGTCAAAATCGGTCCAGCCGTTTCAGAGATTAGCCGGAACATCCAGATAGACGGACAAAAATTCGAAAAATTGTATTTTCGGAATCTCCTGATCCGAATTATCCCCCCTGATTTTTTTCCGACATTACCAAACGAGACACTTCAATTTTATTTATATGAATAGACGAGAGAGAGATTTAATTATAATACCTATTATTATAATTAAATTATAATAATAGGTATGTAATATTTTTCCACTGAATTAAGTCTGGAAACTTTACGGTGAACAACAAGTCTCGTTTATACAGTTTACGAATTCTTGAATTTTCCGCCGCTTCGTCCTTTTAAAAGTTACGGCAAACATCTAGGTCGAGGTTTGTTGGTCACAGATTAAAATCAGTATTTCGCCGAACAAGGCCCGCGGCCCGCACTCGGATATTTCGTTTCGGGAAAAACGAGTTAATTTTTGTTTGACGTAGCTAAACGCGAGCCGTGGTAGTTGGTGAACTAGTTAGCTTCCACACTCGCGTCTTGAACTCGCTTCTCGAGTGACATGGTTTCGAATGGCCGAGGAGCATGAAGCAATTCGTGTTGTTACAATTACCATGTACTGGTGGTGACGGTAAATTAAGTAGATAGGTGTAGGTAACTCTTTATTGTAAACCTAAGCATAGACAAACAGACGTAGAAAAATACAAAAGATAGTAAGTACAACCGGCGGCCTCATATAGACCTATATAGGTATAGACATAAGGCACACACTGCACATGCACTTCCTCAAAACACCAGCATGTAACAGATACATTCTATATCAGTGTAAGTTTAGTATTAAAATTAGAATAAATTAATATAATAAGTTATTCTTAAGGTTGGTCTGAAAGAGAGAGTCGGGGTGAAGGTAAGGAAAGGAATGCTCCGGTGGTTCGGGCATGTGGAAAGAGTGCATGATGAAAGAATGACTAAACAGATATACAATGCAAAAGTGGATGGATGCAGAAGTCGTGGAAGGCCACGACACACCTTCCATGATCAAATTGATCGTGTACTAGCAGAAGGTGATGGCAGGAGCCTTAAGAACAGACGAGCTTGCATGACAAGAGTTATGAATGTCAAAGAGGCAAGTGAGGTGTGTAAGAATAAGCCTAAATGGCACTCTGTTGTTCGTGCCTACCCCGCAAGGGAACTGGCGTGAAGTTATGTATGTATGTATGTATGTATGTATTCTTAAGGTACACCACAACACAAACATGCATTCATTAAATGTCACACACAATAACAGAGTAACAAATAAGCGTGTACAACTTCCTAACTTCTTCTTAAATTTAATTGTAATAAAGGGTACGGAACTAAAGTCCGTAGTTGATAATAAAAAAATAAAAAAACTGGCTGCCTTATCGATCGCTAAAAAGCTATCTCTTCCAGGCAACCCTTGGAGGGATTAATAGATTATTGAAATTAACCGTGGTGCAGTCTATAAATAATAAGTATACACAGACACACAGTGCATATAAGTACAGAAACAATTTAACTATTTATACATATGACAATATACACATAAATCTATACTAATAAAGAGAAAACATTTGTATCCTTGTATGTTTGCAACGAATTAACTCGAAAACTACTGGACCGATTACAAAAATTCTTTCGCCATTAGGATGCTACATTATCCCAGATTGATATAGGCTATATTTATTACTAGAAAAAAAATAGTGGTCCCTACTAAAGCTTTTATATGTAACCCAAGGTGTAAAAGAATTAGTGTTTGAGTGGGTCTGGGGATGGTTTAGATTCACAACTAGACCCGGTAGGTGGCGCTGGAATCGGGTTCCGCTAGTACAATTATATAATTAGGAATTGCTATACACGATAGAAAAGGAATGCTTCTGTACCTGTTTTTTAAAGCATTGTAAGAATTTGGCCTGTCTTATAACAATAGGCTATAAGACAATAAATATAGCTCATTCCAGATACGCATAGCCTGGTGATTATGAAAATAAAACGTGTGTACAGGTGTGTTTATTCTGTATTTAGTCGAGGGGCGCAAATTATGGGAACTAATTACGTACGTACGTACGAAGTATAAAATGTCAGGATTTCACCGGCACATCGATAACAGAGGTGTGAGACTTGTCCACACGCGGGCATGCGAGTGAGCAATTCAATGACAAGACGCTGCTTGAAATGAGTCAGGAGGTAGTACCAATCGCTGACAGAATACTCTGAAATTCGTGGATCGCGCTCGTGTTCACTCATTATCCACGCGAGGTTCACTGGTTGACAACGCAACGCCCTAATGGTGCTTATTGGATGCCGGATGACTCTGATGAGCTACATATGCTCCTTGGCCACCCGTGGCGAGTGTAGTGTACATAATAAGCAAGTACTTGCATTAGCAGTACATATACTAAAAATGGAACGATACAGCGAAGATTATCATGGCCCCTGCGCAAGGATGACACGCAGAATCGTGAAGCGTTCCACATTTTATTCGTGCAGGACCGGAGAAAGAATACAATTTCCTGCGGCCAAGCGGCCTCTCGTAAGGGGCGACAAAACAACCCACAGCCAGGTGGTAGAGTATGCCGCCTTAAAAACCTTGAGTTGTGTTTCGGTATTAGTGACCAGGTTCCAGTCTTCCTTAAGAGAGCAGCAGCGCATTTGTAGCACATTTGGTGTTGCAAATGTCTATAGGCGATGGTAACCGATTGCCATCAAGTGGGCCGTCTGCCTGTCTGTTGAACTAATGCAATAAAAAGAAGAAAAAAAAAATAACATAACATAAAATGGAGGTCCAAGCCCAGCAGTGGTACGTCTATAGGCTGATATTATATAGAATAGTGGCTAAATCGAGTTGAAAATTTGTCCTAATCCAATGAGTTACTAGCGATGTTGCGTGTCTAACAATTGTGGCAGTGAGCGTGGGAGTCGTATTATCTAGTTATATTTCTATAGGATATCATAATATATGCTCACTAGTGTGTGATTTGTCCTATGTAGCAATAAATCTAATTTTCATTAAACTCTACAGAAACGAGTTATAATATTACACTATGTTAGTTAACTCATACAAATTATTTGCTAGTTTTTTTAACTAAAGTAATGAATTCCCTAACTAAATTATTAATTTTTCTGTTATAAATAAGACTAAGGTTAATACTGCCGAACATCCTACGGCTGGGCACAGGTCTACTCATAAGATGCGAGTTTCCTCAAGATGTTTTTTTTTTATTCTCAGTATGTGTTAGTTGTTAATATTTTGCAAAATTACACTGTACAAACGGTCTGAAATATGAGTTTTGTCTTTGAAGGATCGAATCCGCGTTGTTTGAATGATATGCAGTTGCCTTAACCACTAAACCAACATCAAAATCTGTATTATTAATGTAATTATATCGTTAAGTTAATTCTAACATACTTGTCATATCCTAAAGCTGTTGTGCCTAATCATTTGTTAAGTTAGTTAGTGTTTCGCTCTTTTGGTACGCCTGGCCTTTCAGTTTACTAAAACTTCCTCCTATTTGTAATTTTTTTATAGCTGGAGTACAGCAGACAGGCTGACGGCCCACCTGATGGAAAGTGGTTACCGTCGCCTATGGACGTTTGCAATACCGGAGATTACCAACGCGCTGTAGACCTCGAAGAAATTTTATGACACCCTTTCTGAAAAACTCCATATCGTAACGCTGTGGGAAAACCTCAGCTGGGAGCTCGTTCCAAATCCCAACGGTACACAAGAGAAAAGTTCTACAGGACCATTGCGTACATGAGCGAAGCGGCTCAAGAAAGTGGGGATGAACGCGCAACCGATGGCGAGCGGTGCGATGGTAGAAAGAGGACGAAGACACCATTCTAAGCAATTCTTCGGAACACTCCCTGTTATACAGTCGGTAGAATACGCAGAGAGAAGCGAAGTCTGTCCTCCTCATTTGTAATTACGGAAAGGAAGAAAACTGCAATGTTTAAAAAATGAATAGTTTCCATATCAACAAACATATTTTTACTAGGGATGGGCCGAATGTAGTTTGAACCGAATACGAATTTCGGTTAAATTTCGCCACGCTTTCTCAAGAGCAACACATCGTGACCTGTTGACAACGTCAACTTGATAACAACGAATTTTTGGCTTTTTTACACCATAACCTGCCTCTAATAAATTTTAAGTATGAATAGGTGGATAAAAGAACAGATTTTTAGATATTTGATTGAAAAAAAATAAATTCATGTTTAAAGTTATAATTGCTGATGACCCTTAGACGTAATTTTTTAAATTCAAGTTACGCATTATAATTAAGCAGTTGCACTACTTGCTGATGTTTCTTAGAGGAATAATAAATTTATTTTATTTTTGTTTTAATTTAATGTCTATTTAATTAGGCAAAGACTCAATCAAGAACTAATTTTATTTATTTTTTATCACATTGCACGTTAAGATTTGCATGTTCCTAACTAAAATAAATAACCATGAATGTATAGATGCCAATTTTTATATTACGGTTATGATGGATATGATTTCTATTAACTTCAGTCAAAATAGTACAAGTAGGTATTTTACTTTTTCCTTGCACCGAATGTTCGGCATTTAAACCGAATTTCGGCTGAATATCGAAGTTCGGCTCAAGCTGCCGAAATTCGGTGAAACCTAATGTAAAACGAATTTCGGCCCATCCCTAATTTTTACTACTAAGCATTATGATTTTTTTTAAGTTTATGGCTTGGCAACTAGGCCTTTAAGCCAGGCGCAGTTGTATTGTAGGCTACATTCAACGGAGTTCTTGTGAAAATTCGAACGGCCACATTTGACTATACAGTTCACATTTCTCACAAAAACACATAATTACTACTCAAAAACTATCAATATCCTACAACTATTGCTCATTTTAGAGTAATTTTGAACATTTTTAGAAAATAAAACTGCACAGCGCAAAGTCCCCTTTCAGTTCCCACCAAAACCTCTAAGTATTATGATTGTTTTTGCACTTTACAAAAAGTTGCGTCGTCCATAGCTGAAAATATTTATTCGCTCTTTTAAAACGGTGCGCATTTTTTTTTCTATATCTCGATAATCAGTTCATGGCCGCGGCGTGCAAATATTTACTTTTCCGCTTTTATTCGTACGCTTGTGTCAACTCGGTATTTGAATGGTAGTAGTACACTCGGAGCGTGCTAAAAATAAATCCCTTATTGCTACGATGAATCTCTCCCGTTCACCCAGTTTCCGCTTATATGGAAACTGGGACCGGCAAGGACGTCCTGCTGCCGCGATATCGCGCTACCGTTCAAAGTAGTTTCCTAGATATCGCAGACTAACCGGCCATAATGGGCTTTCACTTATAGTTCAGTTCAAACTTGCCACTTTGACTCACCGCACTGATATATGCGTGAGATGGTTTTTTCGGGTCTTTATATCGTCCCCAAAATTGGAAACGGCCACGTGTAGGGTCTGTAAAGTTTCCAATTGTTTCATGGGCTAAACTATAATGCTCAAAATCTCAGAAAACGTTCGTATGAGAACGCTTTCAAGACGACCATACCGAATGTCTCTTCCAGTTACCATTGATACAAATTACTTTGTGAAACCTTGTATTAGTTCAATATATTTCAAAACCACCACGAAGTATCGACCCCATCGACTACGAATGTAGTATATATGTAACTAATAATGATAAAGTAAAGATATTTTATTAGGGATTTTGTAACGGTATATAGCTAGAAAGTTACGTCGCTTCTTTCTCCTTTAGCAGTAACCATTTCATCCGTGCAGGAACGGAGAAAGAATACAATTTCCTGCGGTAGGGCGGCCTGTCGTAAGAGGCGACTTAACAACCCACAGCCAGGTGGTAGGGCACTTGCCCTACTGGATGGCTACCACCCCTGGTCTAAAGTATGTCGCCATAACAACCTTCGAGTTGTGTTCCGGCATTAGTGACCAGGTTCCAGTTTCCCTTAAGAGAGCAGCAGCGCATTTGTAGCACCTTTGGTGTTGCAAATGTCCATAGGCGATGGTAACCGCTTTCCATCAAGTGGGCCATTTACCTGTCTGCTGATCTCCTGCAATAAAAAAAACCAAAAAAAAAAACCAAAATTGCTGTGGAAGCTGTGGTAGACCCATGACTTTCAATAACCTGTAGGATTCCGTTTTTTTTTATTGCAGGAGATCAGCAGACAGGCAGACGGCCCACTTGATGGAAAGCGGTTACCAACGCCTATGGACATTTGCCAACACCAAAGTTGCTACAAATGCGCTGCTGCTCTCTTAAGGGAAACTGGAACCTGGTCACTAATGCCGGAATACAACTCAAGGTTGTTATGGCGACATAGTTTAGACCAAGGGTGGTAGCAATCCAGTCGGGCAAATGCCCTTCCACCTGGCAAAGTTCCGTTTCGAAACAAATACATTCATTCCTGTGACGGCAAAATTAAATAATCAACAAAACAGAAACTTGGTCAAAATTACGAATTTGTATTTTAGTCTTCGACTGGCCGACAGATTGCAATTGCTTATAAACAAGCGTAGTTGCCAATTAATTAGTTGAATAAATATAATATTGCGTTTTTGCAAGACGTGTCGAAATGGCATCGGTGTTATTAAAATTTGTCTTAAGATTTTTTGTGAAAGTAACGACGTTCACACAAATATTACTCGAAATCATTGAATTGTGGTGATTAAAAGTCCGTAGCAAGTCGTGGTAGCGTAATGGCTAGCGAACGCGTCCCACACTCAGAGGGCGCGGATTCGATCCTGGTCGGACCGCATACACCACTTAATCAGTTTTCTGATCTAATGTGCATATTGTTACAATTACCACGCGCTAACAATTAAAAAAAAAAACGGTGAAGGAAAACGTGATGCAACCTGCACCTTGGACATGGCGGGTATACTGTCCGTTCCTCCTATAATGGGAGGCCCGAGCCCAGCAGTGGAACATTTATGGGCTGATATTATTATTATATTATAAAAGTCCGTAATGACGTATTATCGCAACTTGGCAAACTTAACATTACCCATTGACCCAGCCTTCAAGAATAACCGGTATTAAAAACCAGTACTTATTACCTGCCTTTTTTAACCATTATCGCATGATATAGTTGTTTCCTTTTTCCTGTTATTTATTGAAACCGAATGTTGTCGTCTCATAGGCACATTTGGTCTAGATCACTGGAATATTTTATTTTTTAATCGGCAGACAAACGCTTGTACATACATACATACATAACTTCACGCCAGTTCCCTTGCGGGGCCGATCCCACACATCCAGAGCTATAGTCAGGCTTATTCGAAGACAAATCACTTGTTTCCCAAATTTTCTATACCAGAATCGAACCCGGAGCCTCTGCGTTGCAGTGAGGTAGGCCGACTAAGGCTTAGGCAGCTCGATCACAGAGGCCGAATAGTGATTCGAATTTTATTTTTAATTCTCATTTAATAAATGAAGTGTTGGATTTTTTTTTTATTGCAGGAGTTCAGCAGACAGGCAGACGGCCCACTCGATGGAACCAGCGAGCATTACTTTCATCGCCTTCACCCCGACACTCTTGCTACACCAACTCTTTTGCTTACAAATGCGCTGCTGCTCTGTTATGGGTAACTATACACCTGGTCACTAATGCCGGAACACAACTCAAGGTTGTTATGGCGACATGCTTTAGACCAGGGGTGGTAGCCATCCAATCAGGCAAATGCCCTACCACCTGGCTGTGGGTTGTTTTGTCGCCTCTTACGACAGGCCGCCCGGCCGCAGGAAATTGTATTTTTAATTCTCATTTAATACATGAAGTGTTGGAATATGATATAGTTAAATATTAATATTTAATATATTCTTCGCATCTCGTCTCGGCTGTTTGGAATATTAAATCCTTATTCCTAGAATTTGATAGCTACAGTTAATAATAATAATTCTGAATATGTGTGTAAATTTTCAAATCAATCAAACGTCTGAAAGTTCTTGAAATTTAGGTTAAAATATTCTATGTAGATCAAGCGTAATAGAAGCGCATTAAGAAACACATGGGTGCGTATTTTTTTTTTTATAAATAATATTTTTTAACTATAATCGTTTTGAAAAAAAAAAACAAGATTTTTAAATAGCAATACATATATAGGTATAATTATATTTTAAATGTTCTGTTTAGTATTAGAGTTATGAATGTCAAAGAAGCAAGTGAGGTGTGTAAGAATGGGCCTAAATGGCGCTCTGTTGTTCGTGCCTACCCCGCAAGGGAACTGGCGTGAAGTTATGTATGTATGTATGTATGTTTAGTATTACAGAGTACGTCAAGCGCGAGCTACTTGACTTCAAATATCGATGGAAGTCAGTGCTCAGTTCATACTGGCATCGTGTAAATCGATTTGAAGTCAGTACAGCGCTACCAAGTCTTAGTGCGACTTCAATATTCCCGATTGAATATTTTGAAGTCAGTCTTACTCCCTAAGTCAGTAGCTAGCTGCTGTATTAATGTAAATCAGCCATTACACACAGGTGCAAAATTAGTGGGAGGTTTATAATCTGTGGAGACATGAAACGTAAATGAATAATTTAACTTTCACCATATCACAATTAATTGGGGTCGTACCAATATGTTTTTTCCTTCCACACTCCTCTATTCTGACATACATTTTCTGTCACACCACAAATCATCATATCATCCTTCACACAATCCATCCATCTCT